>CM021106.1:171919316-172331902 GCA_007115665.2 Sequoiadendron giganteum | reverse complement strand
AGAGAGAGAGAGAGGAGTGATTGAGTGAGAGACTTGGTAGAGATAGAGGTGGAGAGAGAGAGGGAAAGAGATAGAATTGGGACAGAAGGAGAGAGAGAGTGGGTTTAGGGTTGAGGGAGAGAGGGAGAGGGAGAGAGAGATGGTTTAGGGTTGAGGGAGATAGAGAGAGGGAGAGTGAGAGAAGGAGAGGGAGAGTGGGAGGGAGAGAGGGAGAGAGGGAGAGATAGGGTTGAGGGAGAGAGGGATAGAGGGATATATAGAGAGATGGAGAGGGATAGAGAGAGAGAGGGAGGACTGATTGAGTGAGAGAATTGGGAGAGACAGAGGTGGAGAGAGAGAGGGAAAGAGATAATATTTAAATATATATATGTATTACTAATATATATATATATTTAAATATTTATAGATTAACTTAAATATTGAAATATTATACATAATTCGGTAAGAGATTATCATAAATTGTATATTATATATTAAATTATAAACTTTATTGCATTTTTGAAATCATATATTAAAAATTGTATACATATTTTAAAACTCATACTTAAAACATATTAGATATGGGATTCAAATCAGATATTTGATTTGAATCGGATATCTGATATGAATTGGATATCAAATTTGATGACACAAAATTTAATGCCTAGGGATTAGGCTCAGGCTTGCTTTGGAATTTGGTTTGGACCCACCAATCCTAAGAAGTCAACATGAAAAACGTGTTTAACAACTTACCTTGCTTTTCCAGACTTCACCCATGTGGCTGGCGACTTTTATTTTAGCTAAAATTGATGGAACGAAAAGGGTTTGTAAAGGAGCTTCTCATCTTTCTACCAATATAAACTATACTTTATTTTGAATCTAATAAATAATTATTATTCATTTTCTATTGGAATTACAACTAAAGCTCTGATTGATAGCCTGATAGAAAAACATCTCTAGCTTTTGAAAACGGTATCATATTTTTTGAATCCAAAACATGCGTCACATTCTATGCTTGGCATACTATAGGATTAAAAATAAAAATAAAAAATTCATGAAGTTTTGACCAAGTTAAGGTGGTCAGACATACGAGTTTTTATATTTTTTAAAAGTTGTAATAACAAATTCATAATTAATTATTTATCTAAAAAAAATTACAAAAAATATGCATCACATCTAGACATGAGTCTTCTACTTATATCTAAAATCTTTTAAAAAAATATTATCATTTTATTATGGTTAGGGTGGTCAGACAGACACCTACTTCTTATTTTTTCCCTAAAATTTAAGTACTACTGCATTGAAATTTCAAATTTTCACCAAATAGATTTTTTTTTTACAAAAATTAACCTAGTAGTTTAGAAACTACATTCAATTTTCCATAGATTCTATTTTACATATTTTTGAAATAATATAGACAACTTATTCAAATTTTTACGTCAAGTTGCCTAACTCTGATTTTTATGAATTTTCATTACCACTTAAGGGCCTATTTTTTCCATGATGATCTTACACATACCCATCTATTTGTTTCTAAATAGTATTGTAAATTAATGTATGTACATAAATAAAAGGAATGAAATTTGGATCTAGTGATAGGAATATATATGATCATTATTTTTGTACAAGATTGGAAATATAAGATAAGGTTCCATGCCTAGCACATGCTCAAAAATATTAAAAAAAATCATAGATCTAGTATAGGATTGGATATCTTTAACAATAATCACTAATTTGTAGGATTCAATGATATATTTTTCACAAGATCTCAAGTGTATAGTCAAAATCCTCTATCATAACTATTGTAGGGGATAGAACAAATCACAACACTTTGACCCATTCTAGAGTGGCTAAGCTATCATTAGTACTACACTTTGACCCATTCTAGAGTGATTAAGCTATCATTAGCACTACACTTTCATTTATATATGTAAACTTGTTTTGTACTGAACTTAGTTCATTTATTTTAGTCTAGTTTCAATTTACTAGATTAATTATTTATTTATATGATCATAAATTATTTAAAAAGAGGATAGTCTTTTTTATCTTTTTCATTTGGTGAACCTTATTTCTTGAACCTCTTTATTTTGTTTTAGGGTTTTATATTATAATTTCTCTTTCATTTTATTATTTTATAATTTTCATATCAAATCATCATTTTAACCTAATTTTCTTTTCTTTCTATTTTCATCTTTTTTATTATATTTCAAGATTCCAACCTACTTTCCACTTTGTACAAGAAAGAAATCTTAGACTAAATCTTATAATAGTCTTGAATCAAATTGAATAAATAATTGTGACAGTTTCAATACAACAAATACTTTGAATCAAATTGAAGAAATAATTGTTACAAATCCCAATACAACATGTTTTTTGAATGTAGATTTTATTGTAACAAATTCCCAGATTTTATCTTGCTAATTTAAAACAATAGAAATCCCTGCAATTTACTAAATATTCTTTATAAAAGGTATTCAAGCATGAGTGAGAAAACGTGTGGTAGGAAAGTGAGTAGCGAACTTGTAGGGCTGGAAAGAGAGGACGAAGGAGATAGTCATGGTGAGGGAAACATAGGTTTCATATTTGATGTTGAAAACTAGTGGGGTTGAGCTTTGATTGAAGACAATGACACTCATATTTTTGGCATGTGGTTGGATGCTTGGATAAGTGCTAGTTCTATCCCTAAATTATGTTGTTTCTAGCTAGCACTACGAGGGGACCAAGTGTCTGTAAATGACTCACATGTGCCTGCCAATGGCGGAAGGCTCAACTTTTCCTAGAGTTAATGCAAGGTTAGCCTGCTTTCAAACCTAAGGGATTAGATGCAATGAATACTACAGCTGGTTATGCTACTATGGCTTTGGTGGATGCTAGGAGTGGGGAACTACTTAATTGATCCAAAGATGCAAGGCTGTTGGGATTGGTGAAGATGATCTATTCTTTCCTTGTTCCTTCACTTATGTTGGGGTCTATTTTTATTGTCCTTTTGATTTTAGTTGCAAAAAGTAGTGATTGGGTGCTCAAAGAATATTTTACTTGTGGAAAACTTTTCATCCATTTTCAAAAATATCTTTTGAAGGTTCAAAACCAATGCTTAAGTTCTTTTAGAGGATGGGCTAATAGAAAATGGACTCTTTGTGGTTTCATGAAGATCTTGGGGTTTCATGATGTTTGCAAAGGATTTCTTTTTAATTAATTTTTTCTTTCATGTATACATTCTTAGGGGTTCTAGTTTTTTGTAATTCTAGCCTCTTTTTTAAGAGGTGATATATAGGGTTTGATCTATAGAAGGAATTGATTAAGGTTGTGTCAGTTTGGGTGAGAGTTCTTAATTTACCAATTGAATATTGGGAAGAAGAGATTTGCTCAAGAGTTGTTAGCTCTTTGGGCCAGCTAATTACTATTGACAATATGACAAAATACAGAAAAATAATTGTTATTTGCAAGGTTCTATATTAATGTGGATATGGAGAAGGTGCTTCAATCTCTTTATCCTCTAAGTTGGAGGATTGAGTGCAATAGATAAAATATGAGGACTTCTTAGTTTTTGCAATCATCAATTCATAGCTAACTATCATGCTTCTTATGGATATAGGTTTTGAAATCATCATCATATAGAAAAGGGGGATGGGATTATTCCTTTAGAGGTTGGCTTGGTATCCCTCAGCAAGGGGGTGGATGCCTCTCTTTCTCATAAGAATTTTTTTGAAAAGGTCATTCTTGGTTTTTTCTCTCTTATGCAAAGATTTGTGAAGGAGTTTAGTAGAGGGTTGTTCCTTGGAAGGGGATGCCTCGATGAGGCTAGCTTGGCTCTTGTGGGTAGCAATGTAAGGCCTCAAATAAGGAAAATAAGAATATAATTCAATGTGAGGAGCACTCTAGGGCCTTCCCCTCTCCCCTCAAATTCATGTATTGTAATCTCTAATAGAGAACATGGTCTTATTGAAGCTAAGAAAAGAGGCTATTGGTAGGGTATGTAGTTTCGTAATGAAGTTTAACTTCAAGCTGGTTTGACTAGTGAGTTTTGTAGCTATTTTGAGGCTTTAGTCTAATTCAACTTTCAATGCTCTCATTCGAGGAGTGTTGTTAGTTAATTGTTGTTTTGTTGAGTTTTATTGTTTTGTTGTGTGTTCTTTGTGATTATTTTTTACTGCCATTTAAGTTTTTGTCTTGACTCTTTTCTACTTTGTATAAGAAT
Organism: Sequoiadendron giganteum; assembly: GCA_007115665.2. Taxonomy (NCBI): domain Eukaryota; kingdom Viridiplantae; phylum Streptophyta; class Pinopsida; order Cupressales; family Cupressaceae; genus Sequoiadendron; species Sequoiadendron giganteum. The sequence continues at coordinate 172,327,725 of CM021106.1, read as the reverse complement.
GACCTGCCTTTTCAAATTTATTTATTGTAATTCATAAATCTAATAAAAAATTCTTACTTGATAAAAAAATTAAACCCTTTTAAAATCAAGTATTTAAAAATATAAATGAAAAGATAAATTCATCCAATTTTGTAAATCACACCCAAAAAAAAATAAAGAATGTTTATAACATGTATATAACATATTAAATGAATACATTCAAAGCTAGCATGGACATTTTATAGTTGGTTTTTTCACTTTCAACATTAATTTTTCGCTTACGAGCATTATTTATATATTGAAAAGAACTGCTTAACCTAAGAGATCTCTACAATATTTTCAAATTTATAATGATCAATTGAATCTCACAAATGACTAAATTTGATACAACAAGCTCAGTGTAACTTCAGAGCCTTTTTTTTGACTTAGCATCATATAAACTTCTAAGAAAATATTTAAAGATGAAGAAATCATTGGCATTATATTAAAAAAAAAGTTATGATTGCCATTAATTAGTAGTGTCTGAGCAGATATTTCAAAGAAGAAGAAGTCATTACCATTATAGGAAATCCTCTTCAAAACAAGAACAAAGATAATTTTAACACACACCCAGTGAAGGAGAATTAAAGAAAATCCATATTCGAGGTAGCCAGGCAGTAATTCTTAAACTGAGTAATATTATGAAGAAGTCTTTAAGTTATATGCACTTTATGTTTATCTGTTTCAAAATAATTTTTCATACAAACAACCAACACTTTAGCCACCACTCTCAACATTTAATTGTAATGATACAATAAAAGCAAAAGCCAACGTCCACTTATTTCCATTATTGCATCATTCACCATTCTTTGCAATGAACCTCATCCCTTGTAAAAAATTATCTCCTTAGAGTTTTTCCTCCTCAATTTTTTTCCCTTACAGTTTATTCAAATTACCCACTTGTCCTTTATTGACTACCGCATCTCCATAACAATTGCTCTGCATTATCTTTCAAGCTTTGATCAAGTATTTATTTGAACTGACACTGACAACAGGGCCTACTCAAAATTGTGTTTTCTATTCCCCTATCACTTACTTTATACTTCAGTCAATAAGTGTGTAGGCCCTTAAGATATAATAAAAACATGGTAGTTGAACCACTGTATTTGGCTTTCCCCCATATATGGAATGTAGAAGAATGACGTATTGACTTACTTTTAAGCTGGCCATGTATGTTGCACACTGCTCACTTCAATATTGTGACTGGAAATGAATGGATTAGTTGGGCTCCAAATTGTCAGTGAATTTGACTTTAGGGCAGTGTGGAACAAAAGCTCATGATTGAGAGCAATGTAGAAAGCAATTCATGGTTTAACCACTTTGTGCACTGCATAAAAATTTTAGATCAGCAATGTGTTTTCTTTTCCTTGTTGAATTTTTTTGGCTCGTTTAGCTTAAAGTAGTGGATTGCATGCCTTAAATTCAACACACTTCGATGAAACATGTTCTTTTCAATTCGGATCTATCTTTCTTGATTGTAATCATCTCATTATTAGAATGGGGGTAGAAGATTAACCATCACATATTTTCCAGGCACCAATTCTCCCTTCCTAGCAGAAAACAGTGACCTATGTTGGGATTTTTTAATTTATTTGGACCCTTGAAATAAGGATGTATACGAGTGTGTAGAGATTTTACATAGGTTAAAATATATGTTTGTAATGGTGAAATTTGCATATTAGATTAAGCAATGGAGGCTAGGGTTTTTGGTAGTGCATGAGCTTTGCTAGGGTTTTGTGCTTCCTGAGGTCATTCATGGCCCCTCCTGCATCATACTGCGCTTCTTGCACAGGAAATTGTTTCCTTCATTGAGTACAACCGCATTTACTACGGTTTAGGGGTTTATTATGCCTTCAACCGGCTCTAACCTGACAATTCTTGTTGGTGTTAGCGGTTCATTGACACAGTTTAATGGCTCCCCCACTGAACAAATGCCCTCAAAAATTTGTTCCTAAAGTCTTTCACGAGGTAAGAATTCTGACGCCCCTGCTGATGTAGTTTTACCTTTACCTGATTTTGATTTTGCATGTCAATGGCTAGAACAACACACCCTTGTGGGTTATTTTGTTGAGAGGACTCCCCCCGAAAGTGTGCTAAAAGACTGGGTTAACAAGGCTTGGGTCCCTCATGGGGTCCGCCTTGATATGGTCCAAAATCTGACCAAGGGTTTTTTCTTGTTTCATTTTGCGGAAGTCAATCATGTCCAAGCTATTCAAGGTCATGGACCCTGGTATGTTCGTTCCTCCTTGTTGGTTTTCCAGTCTTGGACCCAAGATTTTGCTATCTCAAAGGACACCAAAATGCGTGTTCCGGTCTGGATTGAGTTTCTCGGGTTGCCCTTGCCATGTGTGCCCTTCTTGCACCATATTGCTTCCTCTCTGGGGAAGGTTGTTTGCATTGAACCTGATAAGTTTTTTCAAGCCCGTCCCCAAAAGAGGGTTTGTGTGGAAGTTGATTTATCCAAGGATTTGAAAGATTCTGTTGACCTTCAAATCAGGGATATTTTCCACTCCCAGAAAATCACCTATTTTAACCTTCCCAACACGTGCTACCAGTGCTAATCAGCTAATCACAAGATCAGGGACTACCCCTTGTCAGTTCCCCATACTGTTTCTCAACCACGGGGTGCTGAAAAGCCTCGTCAGATAGAGCCTTCAGCTAAGGTGGACACAAAGTGGACCATGGTCACTAGCCAAAAAAATAAGTCACATGGTTCTAGGTCGGCTCCCAAAGCCCCGGAACTGCCCCAGCAGGTTTCAAACCCTTCCACAAAGGGGATTACCACTCCCTCAGGAGTGGCTTCTATTGTTTTGCAGCCCAGGCCGCAGGCCGCACCCCAGGCTACTACAGTTTTATGTTCTCAACCGGCTTTTTCCGCTGTTGTGGAAACCCAATGGTGCTCTCACAACCAGTCTCCTCCACCGAAAGAAGGTGAATATGTGCCAGAAAAGCAGAGATTTTCTCCCTCTATTCAGTTGGGTTCAGTTCCGCAAGAGTTTTTGAAGAATAGCTTCTCTTCCCTAGGTGAAGAGGATCGGGATTCTGCAAGTATGGAAGATTTTCCATGAATTTTCTCTGATGGAATGTTCGAGGTCTCACAGACCTCTCAAGGAAGTATTCTATTAGGAATACTTTGAAGAACTATCCAGAGATTGAAATGCTTTGTCTCTAGGAAGTTAAAATTTTAGGTTTTTTGCTTGCTTTGACTTGTCACTCTATTTGGCTAGCCAGCACTATGTTTTGTACCCTGCATGAGGCTGGTCATGGTGGAGCTGCTACTCTTTTGGCTCCGCGGTTGCTTCCTTATGTGGTTGACCATGGGGTGGATCCCTCCCAGTGGGCTGTCTGGATTCTTCTCAATATTGAGAACCATTCCTTCAGGATTATTAATATTTATGCCTCTAATGATGCTACGGAGTACTGCTTGCTTTGGCACTGGCTTGCCAACTCTTTGTCAGTTGCCACCTGGTTGCTCTATGGGGATTTCAACATGGTTGAAATGGCGTATGATAAAAATCCACTTTGTCTTTCATTGGGCTACGGGCGAAAGGGAGTTTGGTTTTACATGCGCACATAAATTGGGGCTTTTTTCAAAGCTACCTTACTGTCATTCTAGGCTTTCTTCAACATTAATTTTTGTGATCAATTATTAACAATTGATCTCAAGGAAGTTGTTTCCTCCATGGCCAATGATATGGCCCAGGTGTCTCCTGGGATTGATGGTTTCCCCTATGTCAGTTCTATAAAGCACTCTGGGACTATATTAGGAGTGACCTACAAGTCATGTTTATCTTGAAAGCCTTTCACAATAATTCTTTAGGCAATATAATAATAAATGTAAAGGCAATATTTTAAATTCATACCTAAGGAATCTCCAGAGATCCGGAGGATATTTGTAACTGGTGGCCCATCACGCTTCTCAATGTTTCTTATAAAATTATTGCCAAAGCCTTGGCTCTGAAAATCCGCCACCTCTTACCTCAGATTGTGCGTCTCAAGCATACTAGATTGATTAAATCCAGGTTCATTCTTGACAACATTATTGTTGTTTGGGAAGGCATGGAGTGGGCCCCAGTGTTCGAACCAAAAAGCTGTGTTTATTAAAATTGATTTTGCTAAAGCATATGACCGTATTCAATGGCCTTTCATTCTTGCGATGTTACAGGCATTGGATTTTGGAGCCAATTTTCTTCAGTCTATTCACATGCTTTTTTCTGATGCCTCGGCTTACATCTCCATTAATGGCCACCAGTCCTCTACTTTTGACCTTTTTCATTATATTCACCAGGGATGCCCTCTTGCCCCTGCTTTGTATGTTCTGGCAGTTGAGGGTTTTGGATATCTCCTGGCCAATGCTATCTCCCAACAGTGTGTTAAAGGAATCACTCTCCCAGACTCTCAAGAGCAGCTTGTCAATGGGCATTTTGTTGATGACTCCTTTCTCACTCTTTTAGAGGACGAAGGATCGATCGCTGCTGCCCTTGAATGCCTTGACATTTTTTGTCTTGTGTCTGGTTCTATAATTCAATGGCACAAAACGTTGTGCTATAGACAATCTGTACTTCCCACTCCTACATGGCTTCAACCCTATAACTGGAAATGGATTGGTCAAGGGGAAATCTTTCACTTCTTGGGCATTCCTTTCACCTTCCAAGCTTCCCCCCAGGAGCTCTGGCAAGTCGTGCTCTCCAGAGTTGAGCAGAAGCTGGCTTATTGGATTACCAAGCCTCTCTCACTGGCAGGTAAATTCTAGGTGTGCTCTAAAATCTTGGTTGCCATCCACATCTACTATTCTTCCTGTTGGGCTCCTTCTAAAGCAACCTACAACAGGCTTGAGAAGTTGCTCCACGATTTTCTTTGGGCCTCTTCTGAGACCCATAAGGGCTTTCATCGGGTCGCTTGGGAATTTTTTGTCTTCCCAAGGAGTCAGGAGGGCTTGGCTTGCTTTCCACTCAATGACAGGGAACTACCCTCTGTGTCAAATGGATCATTCGTGCGCTTACTGGGGATGAAGCCTGGAAAGTTCTCCTCATATATTGTATTCAGTCTAGGTTTCCTACTCATAGACCCGCCTAGAAAGGTATTGGCTTCCAAACCCTTCTGATTATGAGGGAGCTAGTTCAAATTATAGGCTCCTTTGTGGCTAAAAGCATTTAGCATTCTTGGGAAAATGTCAAGCCTTGGCTCCATTGGGCTAGGGCCGAGTTTCATGATGGGCTTTCCATCGACCAACATAATCTCTAGTGGTCTCCCCTTTTGGCCCAAAATGGTCAACCCCTGGCGAAGTCACCTTGGCTCAAAGCTCTCCAATTTCATAAGAAGTGCATTCAAACTTTGCACCAGCTCTTCCACCAGCCTACCATGAGTATTTTGGAGTGGGATGCTTTTAAAGCTCATTAAAACCTTCAAAAGTAGGACCATCCTACTTTTGATGGACTGGTGAATGCCATTCCAATAGAGATTCTTCACAAAATTGGTATCCGTGGGCACAAACCTTGGTGGAAAGACTGGAAATGGTTTCTAGATACTCCTCTAAGGAGCTACAAGCCATGGCTCGGTTACAGGTGGCTTTCACCCCATTTCCCTATGCTTTGCTCTTTGAACTAGAGTTGGCTTCTTAACTCCTCGGCCTTTACTTGGCGCAGGAGGTTTGATGCCATTTGGTCTGCAATTGTTAATTTGAAGCTGACCCACTTTGCTTGGTGTATTTTTTTCCAAGGCTTTCCTATGGGTTCTCGGCTAATTCATTTGGGGGTCTCTAACCCTCGCTGGCCATTTTGTGGGTAGCCTAAAAGCTTCAAGTACCTTTTTTGGTTTTGTCCCAAAGCTCAGCAGTTTTGGACTTAGATTCATGATTTCTTTCGGCCTTTTAGGCTTGAACCCTTTTTGTGGCATATGGTTCTGCTGGGGGACCCGCCTAGAACCCCAGCTAAGTTCACCGAGATTTGGGGCACTTTCAGAGTGGAAATCTTTTTTAGTATCTGGAAAGATAGAAATGCTTGTATTTTTGCTCATTTGCATTTAGCTATTAATGTATCTCTTTATGCTAAAGTTGTTATATGCTCTAATGTTATGTTATAGATTCAAGTGCAAGCCAACAAGGTTGCATTGGAAGTGGCTCACCTGCAGGTTCTCTTGGACCACTAGGGCAATGCCCCTTGTACTATGGCTCAGATTCCTGACTCGCCCTCCTCCTCTCGCCGTTTGTCGCCCTTTCGGGGCTAGAAGCGGAGTGACTCCACGCGGGCTTGCTCCCAACCTCCTCAGAGGGATTCTCAGCCTCCCAGACAGGCTCGTTCTCCTCCGCCATGTCTTGGTCAAGGCTGGCACTCTATTGGTGTGTCGAGGAGCAGTGGTGGCGATTCTGGGTGGCCTTTGGATGCTCCTCCTGACTCTGGCTCTGGTTGGCCCTCCACTGGTAAAAGCATTCCACGGCTTGCTCTCACAATCTCACCTCGGTGCGAGGATAAAGATAAAGAAGATAAGAATGATGATGGTTGGGGTGCTCCTCCTGACGTCACTCCTAACCCCCTTGATGTATGGGGAAAAAATCTGGATGACTAGGATCCCCCAGGATCTATTGGCACTGCTCTAGCTACTTAATTTGCTTTCTGTTATTTTATTTCTGGGTTAGGCCCATGTGACTTTAGTTGATTTTTGCTGGGCTGGGCCCATGTGAATTTTGGGGTGTGCTTTCCTACCACCCAACCTTTTTTTGTGAATTTTGTAACTTTATCTCTTTAATATAGATAGTTGGAAAATTCATCAAATTTTATTTTTTTGAATATTATGTTTATTTTTATTTAGTTTTGTGTCTATTTTAAAGACTAGTTTAATATATTTATTAGGAACAAAATGAGTTGAATTTATTTGCACCCTTGAAATAAAAATGTACAGTGTATCAATATTTTAGTTAGATTACAATATATCTTTGTAATGGTGAAATTTGTATATCCATACTGAAACATATTTAGTTTTCTGTCTATTTTTAAGAATAGTTTAATATATTTACATATTTAATATAATTTTTGGAGCTTTTCTTTCTATATTCTTACTCAAATGTTCATATACGTTCTTACATTTCATATTTTTCTATATTTTCAATATTTTCCATTTATTACACCTATACATGCACTTATTTCCACCTTGATTTTACTATTTTTTTGTCTCGATTAACAAAAGATCATTGATTTTACTATTTTTTTGTCTCAATTAACAAAAGATAATTGATTTTACTAGTTTTTTGTTAGTTTGATCATAGCTTTTGAAATGCAATTAAGAATTATAATTTCTTATATGTATTAGAATTCAAATGAAAAAATATTATTGGCTTTTTCTCAAAATTTGATGAGGCAATCATACATGTGTGAAACTAATCCCACACTTGTAGATTTAAGGTTTGATAGTTTAAGATCCAAAATCCAAAATTTTATGTTGGCATCAGAGATAACACCTACAACAATCTCCATTTTTTTGACATCAATGATAACACCTACAACAAACTTGCAACAATCTCCCCCTTTAGCATTGATGGAAACACCTAATCTGATATATAAGTTCTCCCCCTTTCACATCAAGGGCAAAGGGCTAGTGGTCTTCAATTGTACCTACAACAAAATATAGGCTCCTCCCTATCTATGTAAATCCTATCATCCTTCTACCTGCTCCCCATAATAGGTATCCCTCATCAATCTAGGGATAAAAATATGTCTTTAATTGCTCCCCCTAAATAGATGCACCATCTATGCATCTAGTTAGAAGGAGGGGCAACAACCCCTAAATTTTTTCTGAGATATTCAAATGTGTCCTTTTGAAAGTGCCTTTGTAAAGATGCCTACAACCTATTCCTTTGTAGGTACATACTCCAAGCTTACTTCTTGATCTACTATCATCTCTCTTAAGTGTTACCTGATAGATATATTCTTGGTTCTAGAATGCATTGAATTAGATTCTTTGAATTATGGATGGAACTTGTATTTTCATACAAATAGGAATGGGTTCATTATTCATTACCTTGATATCCTTCAAAAAAAAATTATCCACAAAACTTGGGTGTAACGGTAATGAAATAACTTGCACAATAGAAGAATATGATGTGAAATATTTTGTAAATACTTGATAATAACTGAGAATAATAAGCCATTTTGAGGGGGGAAACCTCCAAATATCTTAAATGAGAACATAATTCACAATATGATGATGAAATAAGACTCACAACCTCCTATATATAACTATTTATGCCTATGATATCACCCAGGTTGACTTAGATAACCCTATATAAGCACTAGGTTAACCTAATCAACTAAATACCAATATAATAATGATAATATGAGTTAATTAGAATTTAACATAGCCACAATCCGACTATTCATAACCTGATGTACTCTAATATTAAGGGTGTAGCATTCCCCCCTCTTCAGATAAGCATTGTCCTCAATGCTAGGAAATTTTGGATGCTTTTGAATGAGCTCAGAGTCCTCCCATGTGGCATCTTCAATTGGTTAATTATTCCATTGGATGATACTGAGTGTGTGTTCTAGTCCTTAGCTTCCTTGTGTGTTTCTAAGGAATACATTATGGTTCCAATATGATTCTTACTTCTTCATCAAGCTTTGGTAATATTGTTTGAGTAGGGATATTATTACCAATTACCTTCTTCAAACAAGAAACATGAAAAAATAGATGTATCTTTGTTGTTAATGGAAATTCAAGCTTGTAGGCAACATTACCTATCTTCTGCATGTTTTGATATAGGTGATAATAATTTGGAGACAACTTGTTATTCTTTGACTATTGCTTCATTGAAATTTTCTTGTAAGGTTGCAATCTCAAGAAAACCCAATCCCCAACATCAAAACTTATTTCACTATGGTGTTGGTTTGCCTACTGCTTCATTCAGTTTTATACCATGAATAGATTATCTTTAAGTCCTAAAAGTACTTGTTGTTGATGAATCATGTGGTCCTCTAAATCATGAACACTTGATGACACCTTCAATGATGATGTGATGGAAGGAGGATGATATCCATACAATGCCATGATTGGAGACATTTTTTGATGAATTATGGAAGGAAGTGTTATACCACCATTTTTCTAGTAGTAGCTAGTCTACCCATTGAGACTATTTATCTAAAGTGAAACAATGTAGATATCCTTCCAAACACTTATTAACAACCTTTGCTTTCCCATCAGATTATGGATGGTATGAAGAGCTGATAGCCAATTGAGTACCCAAAAATTTTAAAAAAATCTGTCCAAAAGTTACTAGTAAAGATAGGATTGTGGTCACTAACAATAAACTTAAGTATACCATGTAGCTTTTGAATATTCGAGTTAAAAAATATTTTGGCATTGTACTTGCTATAAAAGGATGTGATAGTGCAATAAAATGTGCATATTTAGTGAGGTGGTCCACTACTACCATGATCAAATTATTACCATTAGATCTTGGAAGCCTTGTAATGAATTCCATGGAGACCTCTTCCCAATGCTAGATAGGAATAACTAAGGGTTGCAAGAGACTAGGTGTTTTAATTGTCTCCCACTTTTTTTTTTGAGAAACCAAACATTCTACCACAAATTTTTCAACATCCCCTTTTAGCCCTTCCCAAAAGAAGTCTTTTTTGACCTGATGATATGTCTTCAAAATTCTTGAATGACCACCCACTGGAGACTCATGTAGCTCTTTGAGAATATTTTGTTTGAGAGAGGAATTCTTGCAAAGATATAATCACTCTTTATACCATAAATTATCTCCCTTCCAACAAAATTTATCTAAACTACTAGGATCACTCTGTAATTATTGAATGAGATTACTATTAGCCACATAATTTTTCCACTCTTCTTTGGCTTCTTCTACCAAATATTCTTCTAATATTGAAAAGGAACACAATAAAGAATCATCCTTCTCATCCTTCCTTGAGAGTGCATCTTCCATAACATTTTCCTTCACTTTCTTATATACAATCTCAAAATCATATCTTGAAATCTTAGTAACCCATTTTTGTCATTCTTTAGTTCAGATAATCTTTGTTCCAAAACATATTTTAGGCTATTAGGACCTGTCTTATCCTTGAAGTGTCCACCCATTAGATAAGGCCTCCATTATTTTACTACATGAAGAGTAACTAGCATTTCATTCTCATAAATAGGTTTGAGTTGATTCTTACCCTTTAATTGATAGCTTTGAAAATAAATGGGTTGACCCTCCTACATGATAACTACACCTATACCATTTCTTGAAGCATCACATTTGATAATAAAATACTTTGAGAAATTGGGAGTGGCAATTACTGGAGTTATGCAAATAGCCTCCTTTGACATTTCAAATGTTGAAGTAGAAAATTCATTCCAATGAAAAGAATCCTTCTTCAATAAAGTTGTGAGGGATGCTCCTATACAACCATAATTATTCACATATCTTCTATAGTATCCAGTCAATCCTAGAAACCCCTAAATTTCTTAATGGTTTTGGGAATAGGCCATTACATGATAGCCTTAATTTTGTTAGGATCCACCTTCACTACTTCATGTGAAATTATGTGTCCCAAGTACTCCACCTCATTAAGACCAAAATCACACTTGGATGAATTATCATAGATTTGATGCTCTTCGAGAACTTGTAATAATTGATCTACATGTTGCAAGTGTTCTTCCCATGTCTTGCTATAAATCAATATATCATCAATAAACACTAATAAAAAATTCCTCAAGAAATTTTTAAAGATGGAATTCATCAAACTTTGAAATGTAGATAGAGCATTAGTAAGACCAAATGGCATCACCAAAATCTCATAATGACCCTCATGATTCTTAAATATTGTATTACAAATACCATCTTCCTTAATTTGAATTTGGTGTTAGTCGGATCTAAGATCTAACTTTGTAAAATACATAGCTCCATTCAATTCATCTATAAAATCATCAATGATTGGAATAGGAAACTTATATTTGATGGTGTACATATTGAGAACTCTATAGTCTAGACACATGCACCAAGTTTCATCCTTCTGCTACACCATCACCAAGGGCGAGGAGTAAGCAATTTGGCTATGTCTGATAATTCTTACCTCTAACATCTCCTCAACAATATTTTCTATCTCACTTTTCTATATATGTGGGTACCTATAAGGCTTGATGTTAGGGGATTGGCTCCTTGGAACTAATTGTATGGCATTATCATGATCCCTCTTAGGAGGAAGTCCTTTAGGCATATCTCCAAAAACCACTGAGTGATGCTCGATTATTGCTTGTAAATCTAGATGGGTACGAGCATTACATTGAGAGAATTCTAATGAATGTAAGTGGGACACAATCCATCAACTCCTTTCTTATGCAACTTATGCATTTGATGAGAGATAACTATTTGTGGGGAGTTTTCCTTCAACCCTCTTAGATCTATTTTTTCTCCTTCTCATTGGAATCTCGTGAATAATTCTTGAAAGTTCATCTCAATTGTTCCCAAAGTAGTAAGTCATTATACTCCCAAAATAATATATGTTGTGCCCATGGAGATAGCATACATTGGGCTATCATGGTGATAATCTCCCATGGATAATATAATGCTATGGCACTTTCTAGAACAACTAATAGTACCACCATCTACAATCAAGACCTAAAATTTTGGAGTTGGATATATAAAATAATTTATATGAGTAGCCAACTTTTTGTTGATTAAATTATGAGTACTACCCGAGTAAATCATCACAGTTACTTTTTTCTTCTTTAAGAACCCAACTACCTTGAGAATGATTGGGAATCATGTAATTCATCATTTAAATCCCTATCACCCTATAATATTGGTTCCTCCTCTTCTTTCTCACTTGGCCCTTCAATTTAAAATAATTTATTTTCACTACATATATACCCTTGACTATGTGTGTTGTCACAATTGAAACATAACCCTTTTGCTCTCTTATCCTCAATTGGTTGTGGAGTCAACCTAGTAGTTTGTGGTAGTGAATGTGTAGGAGATCTCCTTTCGCTAAAATTAATATTCCCTTGTCTCCAACTAACCAAATACTTATCCTCCACTTGTCTTTCCATTACTGTTTCTCATGGTAAGGATTGTGGTTAGAACAATCCTACTTCATATTTTATGTGATCCTTTAAACCACCTAAAAATAGTTGAACCTTCACATTTTCTTCTACAACTACATTATCTACTCTTAGAAAAAGGGTTTAAAATTGTTGAATATAATCTTTGACCATGCCCATTCTCTTTAATTTAGTGATTTGGTAGAAGTATATATCCATAAAGTTATCTCCATAATGGGTAGCAAGTTCCTCTTAAAAAATTGACCATGTGACCACACAACCCTTGTTTCTCTTCTCATCACATAACAATGATACCAAACAAATTGATCTAGTTCTAGGTATAATGATGCCATAGCCACCTTTTGTTGACTAGGAACATGATGAATATCAAAGGACTGCTCCATTTGGCATAGCCAAATGGTTGGATCCTTTCCATCAAAATTTCTCATATCCAACTTAGATATGAATTGACTTGGCATATGATTGTTAAAGGAAGGATCTTGCTTGAAAATAAAGTGAAGTCAAAGGAATTCATGTCCAACAAAGCATTATCTCCACCTTACTAGGTGAATCTTCACCCTTAAACCACATATCTTGAATAAATGATTTCAATTCACCCATTTCTTCCATAATCTTCTTCTCTAATGATGAAATATCACCCTTGAATGTTTTCATTTCATCCTTAGGGTTAAAATCCTCATTTTCTACTCCCTCATTCTCTGAATATTTCCTTGTTGTGGTAGTATTATTTTTGCCTCTTGTTGTAGGACCCATAATGATTGTAGAAAATAATTTTACAATAAATCACACAAATAAATAAAAAATAATTTGGAATTTTCGCAGTGATTTACTAGGGCCTAAGTCATAGTCCAATAGAAAAATATACCAAAAATTAGGTGATTTGTAGCCTTGAGAGTGATCTTTTTGAAAACATTAATTTCCCAATAAATTGATTATTTATACTTTAATTGATCTAAAAATTGGACCATGCCTCCTCTCATATTTCTCAAAAAAGCCACAAAAAATTAGAAACCAATTTGTCAATATGTTGGAGATATTTATTTTTCAAATAAATTGGATAGAAACCCTAATTCTATAATAACTCTCTTAATTTTGGTTCAATTCTTATGAAATACAAACTATAGCTTCTTGAAAATGTCCCTTAAAAACCCTTTAAAAATCAAACAAAATTCACCAAAATATGAAAGATGTTCCCTTCTCAAAATTGTCTCCAATATTAACAAAATGCCTTTCCTCTATAGTGCCAAGATCATGCTCTAATACCATATGTAATGAAAGAACTTGCACAATAGAAGAATATGATATGAAATATGTTGGAAATACTTGATAATAACTAAGAATAATAAACAACTTTGAGGAGGGAAACCTCCAATATCTCCAATGAGAACACAATTCATAATATGATGATGAAATAAGACTCACAACCTCCTATATGTACCTATTTATGCCTAGGATATCACCCAGGCTGACTTGAATAACCCTATGGGTATGTGCAGGATCATGATGGGCCAAAAATTGGCAATATGTAAGTGATATGATGGCCCATGTGGCTGATGAATTTTTTTTAACCCAAAATTGATGAAATGAAAATGGTTTTTAAAGGAGATTCTTAGCTTTCAACCAATATAAATTATGCTTTACTTTGAATTTAATAAATAATTATTATTCATTTTCTATTTGAATTACGACTAAAGTCCTGATTGATAGGTTGATTGAATTTTTTTTATAGATTTTAAAGGGTATCTCATTTTTTGAATCTGAAACATGTGCCACATTATATTCTTCACATACTATAATATTAAAAAAAAAAGAATTGAATTTCAGGAAGTTTTGACCAAGTTAAGGTGGTCAGACGTACAAGTTTTTATATTTTTTTTAAGTTGTAATAAAAAAATCATAATTAATTATTTACTTGGAAAAAAATTACAAAAAAATATGCATCACATTGGAACATGAGTATTCTACTTATATCTGAAATCTTATAAAAAAATATTATCATTTTATTGTGGTTAGGGTGGTCAGACAGACACCTACTTCTTATTTTTTTCCCTGAAATTTAAGTACTACTCCATTGAAATTTAAAAGTTTCACCAAATAGAGTCTTAAAAAATAAATATAAACCTAATAGTTTAGAAACTACATTCAATTTACAATAGATTCTATTCTTACATATTTTTGAAATAATATAGTTAAATTATTCAAATTTTTACATCGAGTTGCCTAACTCTGATTTTTCTAAATTTGATTGCCACTTAAGGGCTTGTTTTTTCCATGATGATCTTGCACATGCCCCTATATAATCTCTAGGCCAACCTAATCAGCTAAATAACAATATAATATGCATAATATGACTTAATTAGGAGTTATGATAGCCACAAGTTCACTATTCATAACCTGATGTACTGTAATATTAAGGGTGTAGAAACAATAGGATGTTGTAGCTATATACTCTTCTTCTATTGTTGATAAGGACATCGAGTCTTGATTCTTACTAAACCATTAGACCAACGTTTCTCTCAAAAAGAAAGATCGACCACTGGTGCTTCTTCTATCATCAAAATTGCCAACCCAATCAACATTAGTATATGCACAAAGAAAATTCATTACCTTTTTGATACCACAATCCATAATCTAGAGTGCTCTTCAAAATATTTGAAAATCCTCTTGTCTGCCTTCACATGATTTTTTCTTGGATCAACTTGAAACCTTGCAACCAAGTAGAAAAATTGCATAATATCAAGCCTTGAAGATGTTAATTATAGTAGGCCTCTAATCATAGACCTATTCATATTTTGATCAACCTTATGTGACACATCATCTCTTCTCAAATGACAACTTGTTACTATAGGATTACTCACTATTTTGCAATCTTCCATGCCAAGATTCTTCAACATCTCTTTGACATATTTTTCTTGAGAGATAAAAGTTCCATCATCTAATTGTGCAATTTAAAGTCCAAGAAAGAATGATAACTCACCCATCATATTAATTTCAAATCAGTTTTGTATCTCTTTAGAAAACTTATTACACATTTCATCATTCCCACCATAGATTATATCATCAACATACACAACAACTATTACAATTCTTTCATCCTCAATTTTAATGTAAATATTGCTATTTGTGGTAGCTATCTTGAAGGTCTATTGGAGTAAGTACTTGTCTAACCTTTCTTACCAAGCCCTAGGGGCTTGCTTGAGACCATAAAAATCTTTCTTAAATCTACATACCATATTTGGATCCTCTAATAGCTGAAATCCATTATGTTTCTCTATATAAAATTCTTCTTCTAAGTTACCATTCATGAAAGTGGACTTCACATCCATTTGATACAACTTTAAGTCCATGTAAACTAAAAATGCAAGAAACATTCTAGTTTCCTCTATTCTTTAAATACTAGAGAAAATTATTCCTCAAAATCAATTCCTTCCACCTGTGAATAGTCTTTGTGCACTAGCCTTGCTTGGTTTCTTGAAACTTCTCCATCTACATTCAATTTGTTTCTAAATACCCATTTTGTTCCTATCACATGTTCTTGTCTATAGGCCTTGACATCAATTCCCAAGTTTAATTTTTCTCTATCTTATTTAGTTCTTCTTCCATTAGTTTAATCCATCCTTTATCCTTGCTAGCATCATCAAAACTCTTAGGTTCTATTCTTGATAGAAAAGATAAATTTACCTGTTCATTTGTTCTTGTGAACCTTCTTCTACTCCTCACTCCTAAATTCTTATTTCCAATTATCTAATCTTTTGAATGATTATTTTGAACATACTTGGTAGGATTCTTGGGGATTTTCTCTTATTATTTTATGTGACTTTCATCAACCCTAATATTTTCACTATCAACTATCTTCCTCGGCATTTTATTGTACCATTTGTAGTCTTTTCTCCTAGTTGAGTATCCAAGAAAGATTCCTTCATTAGATCTTGAGTCAAAATTTCCTAGACCTTCTTCATCTCTTTTGATATAACATCTACTTCCAAAAATTTGAAAGTACTTGACAGTTGTTGGTCTTCCATACCATAGATCATAGGGATTCTTGGTGTTGTTCGCTCTTAGTTGACCTTGAAGGGCACACAATCTATTGAGAGGGGGGGGTGAACTAGTAGATCTACATAATTCAAAATTCTCAAATTCAACACTACTTACTGGATCATGCAACCTAGAACTTTGATACTATTATATAGTTTTTCAACATGAATAGCACTTAAGAAATTGATCACAACACAACACAAGATAACACTAGATATACATGGAAACACAAGATGGTAAAAACCACAATGAGAAAAGTTGCTTGGATCTACTACCCAAATCTAGCCTCACAATATGGAAATATAATATGTAAGATTATAATATGAAGTAGGAATCAACCTACCAGAGACACCAATCACCTATCGAATCTATAGGAACCAACCTACAAGAGACAACAATCCCCGTCACAAAGAGACAACAGTCCCTATCAAAACAATAGTCCTAATCAAATACAGAGATAAAGTTGGTAGATATGAAATATAACTTTGATGTGTACCAGAGTCACAAATAACACTCTTCCACACTGAGAATGATCTTCTAATACTAGCACTCTCTTTTCTTCACAATTTTGTACTCAAAATTTCATTACTTGATCTCTACCAATACTATTGATAAAATCAAACAACCCACTTGTATATAATGCATCTAAAAGTTTGAAATATATACATGACATTAAATTATCACTCTTCCATGTTGGTCAAGGATCCGTAAATATCTAGGATGACATAAGGTGAGCCTAAATTCAATTTACATGAAACATGTAATACAATGGTCCAAACACAAATTTCTTGCCGCGAAAATAACTTGATGTCATGTGCCACCTCAAGAACCTTAAGTAGGTTCTATCCTTACTCCACATACAAGATTTGAATTTTGTACACTAGTAGCCATTACTTCACACACCTTGAACTTCAAACAACAATATAAAACCTTTTAAAACTTCAAAATTATTGCATGTTGAACATATCCTCTAGAAACTCAAGAACATAGTAGAACTAGTGTATGCATAATCTCCTTCCAAATCACAAAGCAATATTGCATGTCTGCATGAAATGCCTACCATACTTAGAAATCTCTCTATCCAGAAGATATCCTACCACAAAATTTCATAACACCACACTCATACTGACAACATACCCAACATGGTTTAATAAACACACCAACAATCTAAAGGTAGTCATGATTCAACAAAACTTAATGTATACTACTTGATATAGGATCTAATTTATAAGACAACTTCCACATGATTATGACTTCCAAACTTATAGTACTTTAAGTTAAGGTAATATAATAATAATTCAAGTACTCCTACAATCTCTTTCATCTTTGACTATAACCTTCACATTTGACAACCTTGACACCCTTTGAAAATAACTGGCAATAGCCTTTGAGAATCCTTTGAAATTAATGACAACCTATGTTCAACAATCACCCCCTTTGTCATTGATGGAAAAAAACTTAATGTTGGACACCACCACAGTAGCTTTCAGAATGATTTCTTGGCTATAGCATTTTCTCCTCTTGTGAAAGTTATGGCATTCTAATATTATTCTTTTTGAGAAATTCAACATTCTGAGTTCACTCACTCCTCAATTTAGAATTTTGAGCTCACTCTCTCCCCATTTTACATCAATGGAAAAGGTTCAAAAATACCTATGTTGGCATCCACTTACTCCTCCGACAAGGACACATCATTTTTGTAACCTTTTCCACATTTACCAATACACAGCACCATCTAAAACCTTGTTCCCTAGATAGACTTCCCTTGATTCCATGCTTCACTTATTCTAAAAATACTCCATAAGACCACCAATACTTCTTACGGTAGGGAGACCAAGATTTCCCTCACCCTATGTTTCCTATTTATTCAAGAGGAGGGAGCAACAACTCCCAACTTCTACTGGAGAAACTCAAATGTCTCCTTAGGAAGTGGCTTTGTGAATATGTCTACAAATTTCGCTTTTGTATCAACATTCTCTAATCTTACTTCCTTCTCTACAAACTTCTCCCTCAAGAAATGATACTTGATTGCAATGTTTTTTGTTCATGAGTGCATCACTAGATCATATGAACATGAACCTCCAAGAAGGAACCATGAAGAGAGAAAAATTGTAAACCATAACACATCCTTCTACGACCACCTCAAAGGGATATGTTGTGTCAAGTATGATCTCCTCACAACCCCAAATGAGAAGCCCCAACAACATCTAAAATAACATTCAATCTCGTAGATCAAACACAACATATGAATCATGTAACAATGCCAACTATAGATTTAATCCTCTCTAATCAAGAAGATCAAACTCAAAGTAACCATTCCCAAAACTGAAATCATCCCATAAACCATCTCCTAATACTCCTCATCAATGAATGATAACAATAAACTCAAATGCACAAGGAGATAACCATGCCAAACATCTCTCAAAATGAATCCTCCAAAACTAACTATCCATAGCTCAAGATCCATATCCATTAAAGATAAAGCAATACAAACTCATGCTAAATAATCCTCATATGAGTCTCCCAAATCAAACACCATGAATCAATGCATTCCCATGAGAAATCAAATCATGAATAATAACACATCTTGAAAGAAATAATGGGAAAATACCTCTCAAATGATAAACCATCAAGTGGACCAAGAGTGGGGAATGAGAATGCTCCTCCAAGATAACTAAGTCGTCATGACTCACTCCAATAAAAATCTCCTCTATAGGTCCATAATGAACTCACATCCATACCTAGGTGAAAGCTCCTTGGTCTTCTTGCTAAAACCTCCAAAGAGTAACCATCTCAAGAAAATGTCTCTAATCCCAAGAGAACTCTAGCCTCACCCACATCTCCGAGTATCCTTGAGCACCTCTAGCTGATCAATCCATGCAAAAATCCAAATGCAACATAGCACCATCATGAATTAATCAAGAAAATGACCAATGTACTCAATACCAAGAGAACCACCAAGATCAATGTCAAAGCTCCAACTACAAAATAAGGAACCTATCAAGACATCACGACCTAACTATCTCCTCCTAGGAGATAACATGCACCAATGCATACATCTTGCTCTCAAGAGAATTTGTATCACGTCAAACCTCTAAAATGGTATCAAGAGTAAACCATGACACAATACCAAGCACACTCTAATCTAAGAAACCACATATCTAATCACATGAAGAAAACCATCTCCTCCATGAAGATCATTCGGGGCCACACACACTCAACTACAATCCCAACAACTATAGAGAACAACTAAAACCAAGATCTCTAGACCAAGAAGATACATACAACAACCATCAAACCATTAGGAACCAATCCTACACCACCAAGTCATCACTGTCAAAAGATCATGCTAAAAGTGTATAACCAATGAATGTACCAAGCTATCATGAAATTTTGATACAACCAAATGCTACAAGTCCCATCAACTGACTAATCAGGTACTCTAACCATTCGCCCTTTCATCCCAAATCAGCATACCAATGCTTAAATGACCACAAACAAGGCCAACTAACAAAATCTACATCAAAATTGAGTCAATCTCATGGATATAGACAATCCACATTTGAGTCATCCCACTACAAATGAATAGGTGGCCAACCCACACACCTACATAACTCATAATCGAAAAAATGAAGCATGCAAAATTATCATCACATCAGTAACCTACAAACCAAGATATCAAAGAAGATTATCTTATGGACATCAAGAATCAAACACTAAATCAACCACAGATCTGATTTTCCAACCATGTCCAAAATGAGTAACCATAGTCAAGGAACTAATCAAGCATCTAGGAGATAAGAAATAGCCTCCTAGCACCAAACCAAAACACCACCAAAAAACCATATACATGATCATGTCACGCCAATGCATAAATGCACCTACATACCATGACACCATAACCATATCCATCAATGTACAACACTCAAATATCACCCATACAAGACTCCAAGTCTCCACTCATTTCAACTCATGTCCTCAAAACCAAAGAAAACCTAATTACTTATCACCATCAAAGTTCAACTTTCAAAAACACTTGTAAACCTATACCAAGAAGCACCAAACTAATAATTAGTTGTACCATCATAAGTATCATATAAAAAATTTACTCTCACAAGGTCTCACCTCTTGACTCATCTGGATGCTCACACAATGATTCCCTAAATCTCAAGTACCTACAAGTGATCAAACAAATACCATACATTCCCTACAACACAAACTAATAAATAATATGATTTGTTGTGTTGTACACTTCACATTCTCTCTAACGCCTATTCAAAATAGAAAATCCAATTCCATATGCATAAGTTATTATAAAACCCATGAAATGGAGAACATCTAGCTTCTAGGCTCAAAAAGCAGATCAAAAACTAAAAAAATCAAGAAACCAAACCTATACCATTGCATAGTGCTTAGAACTAGATTTCCAACAAGTATAACAAGTCAAAAATCTGACTCCAAGGGTAAATGTTATGCACATTTGAAAATAATCTCCCCAATTTTTCTATAGGGTGGCTACCTAGTAGCCCACTAGGGGCAGTAGCCAGTTAGTGGTGCCCGAGAGGTGCTCAGGATACTAGGCAGCGTCAAAATTGAAATACGATTTAAATTTATTTTAATTTTCCAAAACAAAGACTTTTGGCATATTTTTAAAGGTATTAATTTTTATTTTTTTTAGGCAACATATTTTTAAACCCCAGCTAGGTAGGTGGTTCCCTAGCTAACCGAGGACTAGTCATGGGGGGCTAAGCCCCGCTGGCAACATGAACCCGCTATTGGTGGGGCTGCTAAGGTTGACAGTACCCAACCAAGACTGTTAGTCTCATACTAGGTTGTCAGTCCCATGGTCTAATAGGGGAAAGGACATGAGGGGTTTGTGGACTCCCCCCACTTTTTTAATTTTTAATTTTTTAATTTTTTAATTTTAATTTTAAAACTTTTAAAATATATTTTTCAATAAAATATTATGTAGGATTTTTATTTTTTTTAAAAGGTCGATTATTTTATTATTTTTTATATATTTTTTGAATATCAACCTGCAGTCAACTCATATGACCGTATGGTCGTACATGTGGGGTTGTGGGTAAAAAAACTTGCCTCTTTTTCAACATCTCTTAAATAGGTCAAATGTTATGTCATTTTTCATTTCGCAAGTCTCCTGAATCTAATGGTGGGTTCATTTTTGTTTCAAGAGGTCATCCATGAAATTTACCCTACAAAACCCTTATATGAAAGCTCAATCCAAGAAACCTTCTTGACCCAAAATTTGCAAGCCTTAGATTTGCATAAACCCAACTAATCTTGACAACCCTAAAGCGCAAATTTGCAAACAAACACTTGTAACATGTGTTCCATATCTTGTAATGCCTCAAATCTATCACACATGTCCATGGATTCAACTTTGCACAAATCTCTCACAAGAAGGGTTATAATAGAAATCCGTCAACCCTAAAAGCTTTAATACCACTTGTTAGGAAATAATGAATTCAACCCATAATCTTAATCTATTTCCTACATAACCTCATGAGAGATAAACATGCATAAAAATTATAGCCATAATGCATAGATCAAATAGACAAGCCACAAGATAACACAAGATATACCTTGGGGAAACCCTTAAGAGGGAAAACCCAACCTCCAAAAGTATCCATACTCCATCTATTATTCAAAAATAAAGAAATACAAGAGTTACAATGAATACCTCTAAAGCATCAAGCCTCTCAATGCATCCCCATGTTTCCAAGCATGAATCCACACATCCCATGCCATGCTTCACATATGCACTCCTCAAAAAAACTCAATAATGATAGTCTACTCACCTAGCCAACCTTAACCACTAAACATGTGCTTTCTTTTTATAGATAAAAGCTCACATAAATACAACCAAATGGTAATACAAAACCATGTGCCAAAAAATCATATCAACATAAAACCACTAACCCATTATTTAATACTGGGTACTAAGTTTTCAATTTTTCTCTTCAATAGTATAAAATAAAAAGGAGAAAGAAAAATGATATCATAATGGATAGGTGGATGCATTTTATTGTATCACATGGGATCAGTATAGTGCATTTTTGGTTCTTCAGTGTAGAACCAAAATGCACTCAGTTTCAAAAGGCAAAGGGGTAGGGCATGTGTCACCCTTAGGATTCAACACAAAGGGGTCTTCACATCACATTTTCATAAAAGAAGTTTCAAATAGAAAGTGAAATATGAGGAAGGTGTTTGATAGTCATTGATCTTGTTTTAAAGCATTCTAATCAATAGTCAAAATTCAAATGAGAATGGTTAGCAAATTAAATATTTGTTTCATATGTGCAAACCATTCATCTTTTTGTGACTTCCAGGTCAACGACTAATATTCATTTTCTTAGGAAACTATGATGGTGACTCTACAAAGGATGTTTTCAACTACTTCCATGTCATGTAATGAATTTCCATGATCCCAAGGTAGCTGTATGGTGGAATTTATTAGTGATGTTCTATAGGTTTCTTAAGATGCATTCTTAGGAGATTCCATCCCTCTATTTTATGAGGCAATTATTGCTTCCAATATGATTTAATTTGTATGATGAATTCTGATTTTATTAAGATCCAATATTGTAACTTGATTAGATATTTGGTTTCCATGTGAAAAACCTAGTTGGGTTAGGTTTGGTGCTCACTCAATTTTGAGTTATGCCTAAACTATAAAGGAAATATTTTTTATTTTTCTTGGGGTTTTGAGGTCGATCCTCTAAAGGGTTCTGAGGTTAGTTATCCTTTTTAAGGTTCTATGTATTGGTAAGGTAGGTGATATGTACAAAAAATTGTTGAATGTCCATGGTTAAGGCCTATGTTTATTATTTATTATTTGGTAGTGACTCTATATCTTATAAATGGGGTATAGATGAATATACATTGTTATGTTATTATCTCCAACTCTAAAATCCAATGTCTTTTGAATCTAAATAATAAGGTTATTTTAGGTTCTTCAAACAAATTTTCTCTTTGAATTGTTTATCTATTTGCTTGTCATTCAAGGACTGATGTAAATTCTTACAAAATATAGTGAGGATATTATGCTTCCAAATGCATTTTTAAGTAGAATTTCATAGAAAGCTTGTGAAGTTTGGGTTATCATAAGGTGATAACCTATTCAAAATATCCTCAATAATATGCTTGGCTTTGTTGTCATAAATAAATAAATTATGACTCTATAGCCCAAGGAAGGCAATGGTCTTGCATAGTTTTTCTCCCCCCAAGATTCCTTAAAAATGAATTTTTAATTAATGCAACCCTTTCCCTACTTAATTAGTTTAGATTTATTTTTTATTCTTTATTCATACCTGAACTTAAATGAGAACAATGGGTGTACCTTAGCATATAAAATAGTTTCATCTGTATGATTCTTATTTGCTAGACAATATGATAAAACCACAACTACATGTATGCACCTGATTTCATATAGGGATACCCACCTATGTCTTATATAGTTTGAAGTGCGGGGGAGAAAGTTGTTATATCCATCTCTTGTTCATTGGCCCCTAATACAAAGTCCTTAAACATAAGAGATGGCTATCCTTTAGAGGGTTTTTAGGGTTCAACAAGAAAAAAACACAACTAGGTAGAGAGGTGGTTCTTGAGCTCAAAGGAGAGAGATTCAAATAAAGGGATGGAGATAGTGAGAGAGAGAGAGAGGCTTAGAGTGTAAGGGATAAACACTAAGTGAGATAGAGAGAGAGAGAGAGAGAGAAAGATGATACAATTTTTTTATTACTAAAATTTGACCTCCTAATTACTAGAATTTGACATTCTGAGTACTAAAATTAGACTATTTCAAAAGTTATAAGATCTTCCAAAAACTAGAGTTCGCATTATAACTCCTAGAGATCTAAAACCACTCTTAAACATCCTAAAAGAGAAACAAGAAAGATAAAAGAAGATAAGAACATTTTTTCAATGAGGAACATAATGCAAGTGTGTTATAACATGCTTGTATTTTGTGAATGCATTCAAATAATGCAAGTGCATTATAATTCACTCGCATTTTTTGAATGCATTAACATAATGCGAGCATGTTATTTTTGGAATTAAGATTGTTGGCATTAGATTGCCATTGATTTCAACTCATGGTATAGGATAAAAGTGTGTGGCTTATGGTACAAGAACCTTATAGTGTACAACTTATGCTATAGGAACCTCACAGTGTGTAGCTTATTCTACATGAACCTAACAGTGTGCATATTATGCTACATGAACCTAACAGTGTGAAACTTATTCTACAAGAACCTCACATCAACAAGAACTTCATAGTTGAAATGAAAGGCAATGTTGTTCAAACATCATAATGCATGGTCAAAAGTCATATTGGGCTCACATGGAAATGTATCCATTTTGTTACATTGTGGTTAACATTGCAAATGTTATCAATATTTAAAAATGCAAAAAAGACAACTTTACAACTTCGACTTGTCAATATTTAGATGTGCAAAAAGACAACTTTGCAACTTGGACCAATTAGAGAATAATGACATGGAATACATGTGGAAAAGAATATGTGAAATAATGACATGATAGTAATGACTTGGTGAATGTGTGGAGGTTTGGCCGATTAACTCATTTTTTATCTACTAGGGTTATGTATGCACAAGGTTCTATTTTGCGTGGCTAAAGGAGATTGGTTTTATTCTATCATTTCTTAGATGGTATGACAAAAAAGAGTAACATGCATATTTACTGGCGATAAAGGAAGTTTTTTGTTTGTCTTTTTCTTCAACATGAGGTATGGTGGTTTAGCCCTAAGTTGAGACATCATTTATCAAGGGGGTTATCTCAACTTGATGCATATTAGATTTTCATCTATTAAGAATGGAAAACAATCAAGTTTTCTAATCTTCCTTCCTTGTCTTCAAGTTGCTTTGATGGTCACTAAAATTGGATTCTTTGCTTGGCGGTGAAGTCTTTTTCTGTAGTTGCACCTCATGAAAATATTTTCAAATCTTTTTTTTAGTTCACATACTATTGTGTGGTCTCACAACATGCCCCAAGATTGTAAGGCTTGGGGATACAACAACAAAAAAAATGAGCTCTTATGGTACGAGCTAGCTAGTTGGAAGATCACCAAAAGTAAAAAAGGATAAAAGAAATGTTTAATTAAAGAGTACTTCATAATAAAGTGTTTTGAGTATTGAATATTGGGAACTAGTAATGTTTGAAAGGTGAAAAAGGTAATAAAGATATGAGCAAAATGTTTCGGCCTGATATTTGAAGCCTGGGAAAGATGGAAGTCTGGTAAAACTAAAGTCTAGGGAAAGATTATGGGTAAAGCTGAATACCGGGTACGGGTCAGGATGTAAAGTGGAGTTTTGAGATTTTTTGATTATCTAATGAGTCTAATAGTTTGGTAATTTGGTATATGTAGAAGATAATCATGCAAGGATTTCTAATGTCCTTGGAAAAAGTGTTATTTATGAGAAATTTGTGTTATAACATTTGAATAATGGCTTTATTTACATGACATGTTTATAAATATATTTTTTTAAATGGATTTAATGTGTGGAATTTATGATTGCAAGAAATATAGATTATGATGCAAAGTTTGAGTATAGATGGTGTAGACATGGAAAATGTACATTGTCAATCTAGCACACTTGATCTTGATTACTAACAACATTTCTTCTTGAATCATACTTTCAGCATTTCATCATATTTTGTCTCTTAATTTAATGGATCATTATTCATCTAATTAAGTCTTCTTCCTCCAGTGATTAAATTAATCAATTTAATTTAATTAACCTTACATTTCTACTTAATTAAATAAATCATTTGATTAAAATCCCTAAAGTCCTCTTATTAAATTAAATAAATTAAACCTTATTTGATTTAATCTAACATATTCCTTCTTGGTTAAATAAATCAAATCATTTATTTAATAAATCATTTCCTCTCAATTCTTATTTAAATTAATTCATCTATTCAAGTCAAAATTGTCAAATCTCCTAATTCTTCATTAAATTAATCAAAACCTTGATTAAGTTAATCCCTCTCACTAAAATCCTCTAGAGAATGCAACTTGCATAATAAATCAATTACTTTGATTTATTTAATTCTCTGTTTTCCCTCACCTGGCATCAAAAGGGAATATTCCCTCAATTTGAATTCAAAAACTCCAAGTGGACTTGGTCCTTCCAACAAGGCATTTAAGGCCTCCTACATGTCCTTTGCATTGAGCCAAGTGACATTAACTTCATTTCCCTTCCCTCTTCAACAACTCATTTCACAAATTCAAATTCAAACTAGTTGCATTTATTAGCACTTTGGCCAAAATGTGCACAACCATCAACCATTCACATGGTGACAAGTGGCATTCAACCATTGGATTGAAAGTTAGTCCCACATTTTTCAAAGATTTCTCATTCTTCCAAATTAAAACTATAAATTGGAGACTTCTCTCCTCATTTCTCATCCACAATTACATGCAAGTTACTCTCTTCACATTGAGAGCTAATTTTGCCCATTTCCACTCAACTATTCACCATTTTTCACAATTTGTAGCAAGGTTATGCTCAGATCTCTTTTGGAGATTTGACCATTTCAAAATCAATCATCAACATTGCACATTAGGAGTTGGGAAAGGGCCAATTCCAACACTTCAATTGGCACCAATTCCCCCATGGGATCACTATTCTATTTGCTTAATTAGGATTAACACTCATTTATTTAAGTTTTGTTCTTTATCATTTCCTAGTTTAAGTTTAATAGATGGATTTCATGGGGAATCTCTCATGCTTGTATGCATATTGAGCTAACAATTTGACATGTTTGTTGTTCTTGTGCATTTGCAGGTTTAGGGGTTCACATTTTGGTGCTAGAAGGAGGGTAGTACTCAAGAATTTAATCACGTTTTTCAAAATTTCCGTGTTTTTTAACTTTTTTTTTGCAGGTCATAGGGAAATAGTTCCGCGATGTTATATTGTGCCACTTTCATTGGCATGGTGCCATACTGCACCACTTTCATAGGTGTGGTGCTATACTGAACTGCACAAATTTCTAAACTGCGTCGCTTCTTCTTTTCCCGGCTGTCAATTTCAAAATTCCTAACTATGTCACTTTCATCTCCGCAACACTATACCACATGGCTCTCAGCACCGCGGTGCCATGCTGCACCACATTTTTTAAAATCATGTCGCTTCTGCTTTCTTGCCTGTAAAAGTTTAAAATTGCAAATCGAGCCGCTTCACAAACAGTGTTGCTTAACCATATTATGCCGCATATTCGGTCTTTGTTCCTATAGAACGCCGCTCATAGTCAAACGCACAATGCTATATAGCGCTACTTTTTGTCCAAACTGCGCCGTGAAAAATAGTCAGGTCTGAAATTTTTCATGTGCCTTTTGAATTTTGGATTTTCTAATTCTTGACCTTGTTTGTTGTCTTTTTGCTCTCTAGTTTTCTATCATTTTGTAGGTTGGAGCAAAGAAAAATCAAAGGAAGAAGTTCATTATGACATCATGCTCATCATACCCAAAGTGTTTTTAAGCACTAAAGCGTTCTTCAACACTCAAGGATTTTAGATTCTTGTTTAAGAGAAATTTTTTAATATCATTTTCCTTAGAAACACTAGATTTATTTTGGGTTTAAAAAGAACAAGAAAATTTCCTTTTCCAAACAAAGTAGGAGATTTATTATGGCACCATGTTCATTATGCACAAATTGTTTTTAAACACTAAAGTTTTCTTCAACACTCTTTAAGGATTTTAGATTCTTGTTTAAGAGAAATTTGTTAATGTCATTTGCCTTAGAAACACTAAACTTCTTTTGGGTTTAAAGAGAACAATCAAATTTCTTTTCAAAAGTTGCAAAAGGGCTAAAAGGAACCTTAGCAACAACATACTAGATTTTGTTTAAAGGTTAATAGTTGAACAAGGCAATCTCACACTTTCTTTGGTCCTTAAAAAGAACTCATTGTTGCTTTGAGGGATTTAAAATGAACATGTGTTTTTTGTGCCTTGTAATTTTTTTTGCAAAGTAGTGTCATTTAAAAGCGCGTATGCACTTCTCTCGTGCTTCACGGTGATCTTGAGAATCAAAAGTCTTTTTGGTGATACTAAGTTGCATAAAAGATCGCCTTCACATTTCATTTTTTGGATATAAAATTGAACAAAACATGTGAGTGTGAGCACGGTATATTGTGAAGGTTCTCCCTTTGTTTTCAACAAAGTTTGATTGAACAACGGGATATGCTAGCTCGCTATTTTTTATCTTAGAGGGCCTACATTTTGGGAAAAAGTAATCACCCAAGGGAACGACCCAACCGGGAACATGCTAAAGCCAAGCGACTTCCAACCGGTATATATGTGTGGATTCTTGAGGAAAGTTCAAGAATCACGAGGATTATTCCAATGAGAAGAGTAGCAATGGTCTCTCACCATACTGGATAGTCCTCCATGAATGGAATGCCTACATTAAAACCCTTTTCTTAGAAAAGGCCAAATCCTTATCTATTTTGTTGGTGCAAAAGGCCATGTCCTTTGAAGCCGCCCCACGTTATACATGCGATTTTGTTGTGGAGATGGAAAGCATGCCATGGGAGATTCATGGGTACTAATGCTTGGCTGACTCTAGAAGTGTGTGCTATGGAGGTGAGCTAGTGTGGTCAAGAATTTAGCCATCCACACAAAAAATGCGTAGCTGGATTCGTCCAAGAGGGAACCCAACAAAATATTGTCTCATCATCCTAGGGTTGTAAAAAGTGCTTGGAAGTGAAGAATGCATTGCTTGGTCCTCAAACTATTTGAAAAAAAACATACACAAAGAGCTTTGAATTTCAAACCCCTTGGAGGAAACAAATACCTTTTGACGAATTTAAGTACTCTTGCTTTCCCTAGGGATCATATCCTTAGAGGTTTCTAAGTGCTTGGATTCTATCATCATTTTTTTTCAATAAGGTTAAACATAGGGGACTTTTTTCCTATTTTCCTTGATTTCCACATAATGGACCTTGTGGGATGAAAAAGAAAGTGGGACATTAGACATATAGTTTGAAACATAAACAAACAAGTTCCTTGGTAAAAAGAATTCATTAAGCCAAAATAAAAGACAAATTGAACCTCATATGTGTTGTTCTAAATGATTTCCCAAAAGGTCAAGATTCCAAAACCAAGGTTCAAAAGGATAAGTCTAAAAGCTCATGAACAACGCCTTGAAATTCTCCTTGAAGTTAGAGAAAGACTAGTATACAACTTCTATAAAAATCCTTCAAGGAATAATCCAACTTTGTATGCATTCTACTATCAACAAAATCCTGAACTTTTTGAAAGGTTTGCTTTCCTCACATAGGAAGTATAGCATGTTATTCAAAACCAAGGTTTTGTAAAAAGGAGTTGTTTCTAAGTCAAGGTTCAAGATCAAAGTTTACATCCTCATCCATCTCTCCATAAATCAAATCTCATCAGCAAACTTATTGAGAACTTTAGAAAAATCACTCATGCTAAACTTAAAGGGCTTAACCAACATCACCCTATCTTGGCTTAACACACCTAGCTAAAATAGTCAAAACTCTTAGATGAATTTACCTCTAGGATAACACAACTTCCTGAGGTCTACTAGTTCACAATCACCTTGGCTTAACACACTTAGCCAATTCATTCTCTTGTGGAAGTTCCCCTAGGATAACACAACTTCCTAGGGACTACAACTTCACTACAATCTAATTTGACTTGATACACCTAATAAAACCATCACAAATCAATCTAAGTCCTAACAGTTTAGCATAACCCTTCAAAATTTCTTCAAAAGGTTTCACTCACTCACTTCATCCATTTATCCCATCATCATTACAACCCTCTTTGATCTTTGACTTCCCTAGTTCTTCTCTTTTGAGCCTAAAAGGTTAGGATCAAACGATCCCTATTTTTAATGGTCCAAACAAGATCACAATACAAGAAGAACATGAAAATTATCAGTGAAATATCAACATCTGTGGACATTAGCCAGGTAACCTTTTAAATAAACCTTGTGGGATCAAGCAATCCCCCAAGTAACTCTCCTTTACCATCACAAAATCCTCAAGAGGAGATCTGTGAAGAGGACATCACAAATGAAGACATGGGGATGACACAATCTGAAATGATGAAAATGGTTCAAAATCCAAAGAACCACAAAATTGTCAGTGCCATGCTCAAGTCCTTAAGAACGTTAGCGAAAGGAGGAGTCCAGTTCCCTTCCAACCCTGACATAGTCACTAGTGTGGACATACCTCTTACAAACACATCCCCAACATCAATTGTCAATCAAGAAATACCTCAAACCACCTTGGCCATCATACCAACCTCGCCAAATGTAAACAAGGGGAGTGCCATGTTTCAAGAGTTACAAAAGCATTGCCTTGTGACCAACAAAGAGGTGGTTGTCAAAACCACACCAAATAATTCAGTCCTGGTAAATCCATCACACCCATACATCCCACTCACCTTTCATAATCCCACTGGTTCATCTTCATTCCATGCTACATCGGCATGTCAATCAAACATACAAACTTCTCTACCACAAGGAGAAGGTGGTTTGTTTGGAATAACCGAAGTTGTTGATCCTTTTTATTTCTAGGGTAGCATACCATCTCTTCCCCCATTTCCATTCACAACCAGATCACCTCTTGGATTGGGTTTTCCTCCCCTAACCATTGATGGTTTCTCAGATCTGGGCAATGTGAACATCACATCAAAATCTCTCTTTTTTCCCGTAGCATCACAAAAATAAATCATGACCATTGAAACCACCATGACAAATACATCAATCGGTCCTCAAATATCCCAAAGCATACCTTCTCAAGGATCAAGCATCTCAACCACCCCTCCAAAAACCGAAATCCCAACCATGACCATAACCCTTTCACTTGTCATAATGGTTGGAATCATTCCCATTCCACCACCAATCCCACCAAAAACCAACATGGAAAATTCATTCACCACTCTAATCCAAACCATTCAAAAAGCCAACCAACAAAGGGTACTCAAACAAAAGT
Source organism: Sequoiadendron giganteum (assembly GCA_007115665.2). Lineage (NCBI taxonomy): Eukaryota > Viridiplantae > Streptophyta > Pinopsida > Cupressales > Cupressaceae > Sequoiadendron > Sequoiadendron giganteum. The sequence goes on along the minus strand of CM021106.1, from coordinate 172,296,609 downwards.
AGCAAGCTCAAGCCCAGGTGCAAGCACAAGCTCAAACACAAGCTCAAGCACAAGTGAAAGCTCAAGCTCAATCACAAGCACAAGCACAAGTGGAAGCTCAAGCTCAAGCCCAACAATAAGCACAAACACAATACCAAGTGCAACTGCAAGCAATCCATCTGCAAGTATACCAACAAGCCCTGCAAGAGTTTCAGGCACAACAACAAGCCAAACAACAAGCTTTGTTGGCACAATAGTAGCTTGACTAACAAAAAGCTTTGTTGGTGCAATAGTAGCTAGACCAACAACAAGCTTTGTTAGCGCAATAGCAGCTTGACCAACAATAGGCTTCATGGGAACAACAACATGTGGACTAGCAACAAGCATTGTTGGAATAAACAACAACAAGATCAACAACAAGCATTGTTGACACAAATGTGGGCATACTAGCAAGCCTTGAACACATAGAAAATATTACAAAAAACTCCCATTAGTACTCCTCCCACCAGTCAAACACCCCAAACACCTCAAAACACGTTCATTCCACCTCCCGATCCAAACAAAGGTGTCGCAACAAAAATCAAACTGCTCTCACAGCAAGTGTTTGACTTACAAGTAGGAAAAACAAGAACACTAGGCAAATTGTGCCCTTATCATTTCGAAAAAAGTCTCACCATAGTACCATTCTGAAAGGGATTCGAGATCCCCAAATTTGACAAGTATAACGGAACAGGTAACCCTGAAAACCACGTCAGAGAATTTTAGGTGCATTGCATGGATGTTGCATACGATGACACGTATCTAATGTGACTATTCCCCTGAATTCTGATTGGTCCAACCATGGAATGGTTTTTTCACCTACCCACGAGCATTAAAACATTCGAGGAATTCATGGAAGATTTCCTTAAGAATTATGCTTTAAACATGGGTGTGGATGTTATTTTGGAAGAACTATCAACACTGAAACAAATAAATGGAGAGCTATTCACATCTTTCTTGCAAAGATGTCAATCCAAGGCCAATCAGAGCAAGTGGACCATGCTAGAAGAACAAAAAGTTTGCACCATCATATCCAATCTAGATGAAAACTTGGCATTCTACTTGAAAATGCAATGCATCACATCATACGATCAACTGATCCCAAAGGTGCTCAACATCGAAAGAGCCCTTACTGTGTGAGGAGGCGCATCAACATTCACTCCACCATAGGATAACCATCTGTCCAACAACTATACTGATAAACCTTGAACATGGTTGAGGAAGAAAAATATCACAAACAATGGCATGGTCAATGCTAAAGTGGTCATCAGTGCCCCTAAGCAGAACATCCAAACCCATCATCAACCGCAAAATCATAATTGCAACAATGTGCAGAATAATACAGTGGTAGCACAATAACAACCACTTCCCACCAATCAAATCAATAACTTGGGTAATCAAGGAGGACCACCTCCTCGAGGAAAATATCCACCCAAGAGAAAGTTCACGACTCTTGGGGAATCTATCAAGTGCATAATGAAGAAGTTGGTCAAGGAAAACCTGATGAAAGTCTCTAACTCTGAGCAATACATGAAACCCATGACAAAACCACCATGGTATAATAAGAACCTCCTTTATGACTTTCACAAGGTCAAAGGACATACCACCACCAATTGCATGAGGCTAAAGAACATCATCCAAGACCTCATCAAGGATAAGATTATCAATGTTGAGCAGCCAGCCAAAAACCAACATCTAAAAATATACACAAATCCGATGTTGAACCATAGTCAAGGAAACAATCAGGGGAACAATAAAGGCAAGAAAAAATATGCTAGTGCTAATCTAGTGTATGAAGAAATAGTAGGATGTATTGATGAAATGGTCACAATCATAAATATCAGAGGAGCCAACAACGACTGTGGAGTCACCACACATGGCGGAAAGGTCACCATTGCAGGGGCACCAGCTAAGACCCCTATTTATAATACAAAAGCCGTCCCCTATGACTACAATTTCATTGACCAGCTAAAGAGAACCCCCACCCAAATCTCCATCATGGAACTATTGAAAATTTACGTCACCCATAGGAAGATCCTTGATGAAGCATTAGTTACATCCACCATCTCCGCCACCCTTGACACAGAGCAATTTTAGGCTATGGTTGGTAACATCGTTACCCCAAATATCCTTAAATTCTCTGACCAAGATTTCCCCCCACAACCATCTCATAACTGCGCACTTCACCTTCAAGTGCTAGTCCACAAAAAGAAAGTTAAAAGAGTCCTAGTGGATGGAGGTGAAGGCCTTAACATTTGTTCTCTAAAACTCAAACAAATTGGGATTCATCGAGGATTCCATTAATAAGAACAAAAGCATCACAATAAGGGTGTATGATGATCAAGAAAGAGTGTCTCAGGGCACTATCAAAATCCCCATCCAAGTGAGACCAACAACCATGGAGACTACCTTCCAGGTCCTCAACCTCAACCTACCATACAACATCCTCCTAGGACGTCCGTGGATCCATGGAATGAAAGAAATGGCCTCGACATATCACCAATGTATAAAGTTCTCACACCAAAATGAGGAGGTCACTATATATGGGGATCTCAAACTCTTCGCCTGCTATAAAAACTTGGAAGCCAAGTTTTATAAAATCCCCTAGGTACCAAAAAATGATGAAGGCCCATCCACTTCATTCATCGACCCAGCCAACCTCGCTTCCACCTCTACAATAGAGACACCCGCCATCCCTGACATGTCCAACATCAAGAACATGATCCAGGGCAATGGATGTGGTAGCTATAGAATGAAAAGTAATGAATTTTTTGTAGGAGAGTTACCACAATCTCCTAGGTCACATGGATGACCTTGATCAACTAGAACACCCGTCCGCACCCTTAGGGCAGATCTTTCTGGATTTCGCCATTGGGGAGATCTAAGTCAAGAAAGTGTTGATGAGGAAGATATTGCGAGCTCAATATACCATGACATAGAACTCACACCCACCTTACCGATGGAGGAAACCAATAGAGGGCTACAAATGATGCTTGGTATGGGCTATAATAGAAACAAAAGCCTCATAAGGAATAGTGATGGACATCTGGAGCCCATCATTACAGAAAGAAGAATGCAAAACCTTGGCCTTAGTTGTACTCCTCTGAGTATAACCATACATGACATACGTACTCCCAGTAGGGCAGTTAGGTCCTCTCCTCAAGTCTCAGCAACCAACCTTAGATTACCCGTATCCACAGGCCTACCTCTTGACAACTTCACGTTTGACATAATCGAGGTTTGTAGTAGCAGTGATGATGATGACACCATAGCTGGCCTTCCCAAGCTCTTTGAGGATTCCACCCTACTAAGTATTAGTTCTTCCCCAGCCGAGTCAAACCAACAAACCCACCAAATTACCTTGGTATACCCTCAACTCATCGATCATGACCAACGAGGATCGCCAATTCTAGACCCATTCAAAAATGCTGAGGCGCTCTTAGAATTCATGTTACTAAGGGATACAGTTCCATGTGGGGATCACAAGGTAGGCTTCAATATCACATTAGACACCTAGGAATATTATGGGGAGACGATTGAGTCCTTCAGTCGCAAAAGAAAAATATTGAGAATACGCTCAGAGTCATTGAGTGAAAACAACACTATGGCGCTCTCTAACCAAAAAACAGTAAAAATAAAGGATGCATCCAATGGTGAAAACCTCTCTGAGGCACCAGAGGATGAAGGATTCAATCTCTCCCCTACTACTCTACATCAAGAAAAGTTAGCAGTCCTGGTAGAGAAGTGCAACCCTGTCAACTTGGGAATGAAAACATAACCGTAGATCACTTTCTATGTTGAGTCTCTCCTAATAGAGGAACAAGAACTACTAGCGAAATTTCTAAAAGAAAGAAATGTAAACTTTGCATAGACCTATGCTGACATGCCAGGTCTGGATCTTGAGGTGGTGGTTCATCATTTGGCTGTTTACCCTAGAGCGAAACTAGTTAGACAAAAGTTAAGGAAAATGCACCCGCAAATAGCCTTGCTAGTCAAGATAGAGTTACAGAAGCTCCTGGATGTTGGCTTCATATGCTCTATTGACTATCCTGAGTGGGTATCTAACCTTGTACTAGTCTCAAAACCGAATGTGGGCATCCGCATTTACACAGATTTTAGAGATCTAAACAAATCATGTCCTAAGGATGATTTTCCACTACCCAACATTGACTTGATAGTGGACATGATAGCCAGACATGAGATTCTGTCCCTAATGGATGGCTTCTTGGGGTACAATTAGATAATGATCACAAAAGAGGACCAGTATAAGATAGCCTTTACATGTCCTTGGGGCACCTACTACTAGAATGGGATGCCATTTGGGTTAAAGAATGCAGGAGCTACATACCAAAGAGCCATGACACTGATCTTCCATGACATGATTCACAAAATTATCGAAGAATATGTGGATGATATATTGGCTAAATCAAAGAAGAGATATGATCACGTAGTGACTCTAAGTGCAATTTTTGATAGGTTGGAAAAATACAAGGTCAGGCTCAACCCAAAGAAATGTGTCTTTGGGATACAATCAAGAAAGCTGCTAGGGTACATAGTTTCAATGAGAGGGATAGAGGTGGATCTCACAAAGGTAAAATCAATCCTTAATATGGGAGTGCCAAGAACACTAAAGCAACTCAGAGGATTACAAGGTAGACTTCAGTCCATCAGAAGATTCATAGCCCAATTGGTAGATCAGCAGATTTCCTATTCACATCTACTCCACAAGGGAGTAGCATTTAGGTGGGATGACAAGTGTGAAAAAGAATTCTAAAAAATCAAAGAATATCTACTTACACAACCTGTGTTAATGCCACCGATTTTAGGGAAACCATTGATTCTATACATCTCAGCAACGAAAGTCGCCCTTGGTGCCCTTTTAGCCCAACATGATGAAAAGGGAACCGAGCGGGCCATTTACTATATCAGTAGAACAATGGTGGGTCAAGAGCTCAACTACACATCAATAGAAAAAGCTTTCCTAACAGTGGTGTTTGCAGCCCAAAAATTCAGACACTACATGTTAGCTCATCAAATTAAGCTGGTTGCCAAGATAGACCCCCTTAAGTATCTATTGTCAAAAGAAATCCTTACAGGAAGAATGGCTAAATAGGTTATGATACTATCTGAGCATGATATTGAGTATGTAGAGTGAAAAGTGATCAAAGGACAAGTAATTATAGATCAACTAGAAAAGGCTCCAATATATGTAGACAACCCACTCATATTAGAGTTTCCAAATGAGTCCCTTTTCAATCTCGGTGCAACTGATCATTGGAAACTATACTTTGATGGCTCCCACACAGAACATGGATCAGGAGCCAATGTGTTCTTCATCACACCACAAGGGGATTGCATACCAAGATATTACAAGTTGGCATTCCCCTATACAAACAACATTGCAGAGTACGAGGCTTTAACCATAGGTCTCAAAATTGTAGCACAGTTGCGAATCGTGGCATTAAAAGTCTATGGAGATTCACAACTTATCATTAACCAAGTCAACGGTGAATACCAAACTAAAGATGATAAGCTCGCACCATACAAAAAGGTAGTAGAAAGCCTCAAGGAATCATTTATCAATATCACCTTTGAGAAAATACTAAGGGAAAACAACAGAGCAACCGATGCAATGGCAATGATCGAATCCTTGCTAGATATCCCTCACAACGTCTCGAAACATGAATTCCTCGTAGAGAAGCTTCTCATACCAACTTTTGAGGGACCAGAGTTAGAATATGCATGCGAACTCATTAGTCCTGGTGATATTTGTTACCATGACATTTACACCTATCTGAGATTAGGAATCCTCCTACTCAACATTATCCCAAACCTCAAGTGAACCTTTGTCAAGCGATCCTTATATTTTTCATCCTAGGGGAAACCCTTTTCCATAGGAGAATTGATGGAACCCTATTACATTGCTTAAAACTTGAGGAGGCCTTGACTATGTTGACTGAGGTACACAATGGAAATTGTGGTTCACACTCGAGTGATATGACCTTGGCTAAGAAGTTGCTGAGAACTGGATACTACTGGCTAACAATGGAGAGAGGCACACGAGTTTGTCAAAAGGTGTCTACAATGCCAACAACATAGAGACCTCATTCATACATCAGATCAAGAGTTGCATCCTATCATAACACCATGGCCCTTTTCACAATGGGGGCTTGATCTCATAGTTAAAATCTCACCCACCTCATACAATGGCCATAAGTTCATTATCACCACCACTGAATATTTCACAAAGTGGGTCGAGGCAATCCCCATGACCTACATCACTAGAAAATAGATATCCAATTTCATCCTAAACTACCTTAACTATCGATATGGTGTTCCCCAATCCATCATCTCAGATAATGGGACACCCTTCAAGAATCAGGATGTTCGTGACTTGTGTGAAAAATTCAAAATCCAACACCACTTTTTCACCCCATATTACCCACAAGGCAATGGCCAAGCAGAAACTACCAACAAAACCATTTTGAAGATCCTTAAGAAAATAGTCAATGACTCTGGTTGTGACTGACATCTGCAATTAAATCCCACCTTATGGGCCCACCGCACTAGCATCCACACACCAAAAAGCACCACCCCATTTTCCTTGGTCTACAGATCATAAGCTATACTCCCAATTGAGATCGAGCTCCCGTCCTTGAGAATATCTTTGTAAAACCTCATCACAGATGAGGAATACAGGGTTACAAGACTAAATGAGCTAGAGTTACTGGATGAACGATGCATGGATTCCCTAAATCATCTATAGGTCTACCAGAATCGCCTAAAATGAAGCTACAACAAGAAGATCAGGCAACTTACCTTCCAAGTTGGTGACCTTGTGCTAAAAGAGAACCAAAAGAATGTACCAAACCCGAATAGCAAAGGAAAATTTGAACCCAACTGGCTAGGACCTTTCATCATCACTGCAAGCTATAAATCAGGGGCATATCAATTGTCAACACTAGAGGGTGAGCCTCTGTAAGAGCCCATGAATAGCTCTCACCTCCAAAAAAATTATGCCGAAGAACTTGTAAGGTATAAAACCAGAAAATACAAAAACAATGAGAAGAAGTCCTGAAAAAAATGGTTACCTTGATGAAAACCTAGCAAACAGGCATCTTGGCGACAACAAAAAAATCAAAAAATCCAAAAAAATCAGAAAAAGGATTGAAAATAGTAAAGAAAAAAATCGTCCTCTAGTGAAAACCACTTCGGTGGTGCTTTGGACAAGTACCTTGGTGAAAACATGGAAAATAGGCGCCAAGAGTAAATAAAGCACTCTCTATCCACCAAGATCTACACGACTCACTCATTCCATCGCATTTCAATAAATAATCCACCCACCCATCCGCTTGCATCCATTCCATAGCCTGAGCCGATGCCCATATCATATTCCACCATGGTACTACTTGGCATATTCCATAGGTCAGTTTGTCCTACCTAATTGAAGTAGTCTATCACTTAACATTGGGAGCATGTCCTTGAAACTAGCACTGGATTGGATTTGTGTATATTTTTGTGCTCTTCACAAATCATCAAAAAATCAAAACATCCAAATCATTCAAAAAATCCAAAAACATGTCAAAATATCAGAAAATATTCAAAAATTCATCATTGTGTCTTGTCAGTCTTTCACCTTGTCTTAACTATATTGTCTTTGAGCTTGAACATAGGCAAGGTTGATCTTTGATCATCCCCCAAGATAGTTAGGGTCGGTCCTTTAGGCATCTGTCGGATTGGCAATTCATTTGCCCATCTAGTCTACATCTGAGGTCAGTCGTTTAAGCAATAAAATGGCAATCCGTCTGTCCTTCCTATCATCAAGTCAGTCCATCGTCAGTCAAACTACGTGGTCTCTGCATGTATAATGTAGGCAAGGCTAATCCATGCATCAGATCCCGAGACCCCTAGGATAGGTTTTTAAGTTGGTCTCTTCATCATAAATCTTGAAAATACCAAAAACAACCTCAAAATATCTAAAAAATCCAAAATGGTGCATCCATTTCATCTCGCTTTCACCCGTGACTTTTATCACTCGTAATAAAATCAATATTCACCTTCACCCTTTGGTGAGTTAGTTAGAAGCAAGTCTAGCAAGTTCAAAAAGTGAACACTCTAATCGTCAGAGTCTTGAAAGTCTAGATCAGTGAGGTAGCAAGTTGGTCAACTCGAAGTATCAATATCCTATCACCCGAATGAGTCCCATCAAAACCCTGATCACAACATGTCCTAGGATGAAGCTTTCCTGCGATGGAAATAAGCATCAGGTACCCCACAATATTTTAGTCTTGGCTAGCGGTACGAAGAACATTAGCTTGTTTGGTTTGCTTTATTTGGTCTTTTATTGACTTATCTTATTTTATACTCATTTCAAGGACCTCTCGATGATGCCTAAACAAAAAAAAAGGGTTAGAGAGAAAGGAATGGGGCAAAGATCATTGTCTCTTTTATTTACTATGCTTGTGGGATACACTTTTAAAATAGCTTAGTTATATGCGCTTTGTTTAGTATGTAGGGATGATGTTTTAGATATCTTGTTGATCACATAGGAAAGCTTTCTTTCTTTTGTTTTGGCCCGAGATGTTTAGAATGTCTGAACTATATCCTGAACGAAGTACGTATGCTAGGTGTGAACAAGAATACTCCTATTTCATTTTCAAGTCAAATTCTATCACACTAGGTACAATGCCATCATGGTCCTTTATACCTTGATGCATCATACCTATGTGTGTTATCAAACATAACATAATTGACCCTTTGAAAATCCCAACTCCTAGAAATGCAAATCACCATCATCCTAACTAACTCTTTGATTCTAAATTCTTCTATCTTCCTTCCATACTAACATGGTATCATGATAGTAATCAAAACATCGCCAATGCATACACCCTGTATCCACATGATTATTAGCATAAAAAGAACATTGCATCATATCATTATCTTAAGTTATGGAAAATAATATAATTTTTTTATTCTAAGCATCTTAAGAAAGAACTACATCATACATAATCAGTTGCATCCATTACCATTTGCATATCATTATAACATCATTAACATATATAAGATCCATAAGATCATCATTACAATGCATGAAAAAGATACAAAAATAAATGCATCCATTAGAAACATACATCATAATAAAATTGCATATCATACATTTGCAAAAACATATCATAAAAGGTGAACCATCTCATATATATCATCAAAAATACAATGTTATGATACAAATTGGATCAAGTGTACATTGAAATACATGGTACAATAGGGGAAAAAATATGGCCCATAAATCAAAAGGGCTAGCCCTACTAGCTGTTGCCCTCCCCCACCTTCCTGTCACCATGATCCTCTATCGGTCGCCTCCCTATCTACTGGGAGAAGTCTGGCGCTCTACCTGCTGATGGAACTGCCTACCGGTAATGCTTTTGATAGTACTCAGCCTCCATAAAATCCTCTCTGTACTCTCGAATATCAATTGATCGGCCCCGAGATGTGGATGCTACGCTCTCTAGCTGTCTCTGCCAACCAATCTCCTAATCCCTCTTGGATCATGCCTGATCTCTCTCAGTAGTAACTACAATGACCTACTGCCATGCCTCATCCCACTCTACTATCAAAATTTGTACCTGGCCCTGCAGTTGCTGAATCATTGCATCCTAAGGATCTGGCTATCCTGCTGGCTGTGCTACGCACTGATGTTGTGGTACCACCTAGGGCTGCCCATCCAATCCTACTACCTACTGTGTCGGGTCTCTCAGAGGTGACTGTTGAGGAGGTGGTACACCTCTCCATCCTCTACCTATTGGACTACCCCTGGCCCTTTGATGTGGGATCACTGCCTCAGGAACGGTCAACCTCAATAGAGGTCAAAACCATGTCTTGTATGCTGAAGTGACCCCTGCATCTGCTAGCCCCTGATCATATGGCCATGGCCAAGCCACTAACTATTGAAATGAGGACACTACCTCGGCTACTGGAATCAACTACCCCCATGTTGTCTCCTTTGGGGTACGAGCAAAGATTACCATATATTGATCATCAGGCATGCCTTGCATCTCATTGAATTGTCTGGCTACCCTATTAGGAAGGTACCTCTCCACCATAGTATGCTCTCGGCCCTACATGAACCTATCCTAACGAACAAAGAAAAGTTGTTGTGTATCATTGTACCATGGACCTATACCCATCCATGGCCTCCATATGAACATTGTCCTCGCATCCAAAACCTGACATCAGTAGGCCACAACATTCATACCCATATGGGTAAAGTGGATCTCTACCCCATCGTACCGCCACACAACGGGATCATCAATATCTATAATAATGAGTGTCATAACTGGATGAAGTACTGGGATCCGCTCCCACGCCCAAATGTGTAGAAGAGTCACTCTGGCCCCAAGATCCCAACCATCTAGGTAAGAAAACTCGTGAGAATCTTTGTACAAAGAGGCTAGTAATACTGGTCCCCAGGCAAAGCACTCTCGGCGAATGCAAATCCGTTGCCATGCCAATCCCCAACCTAGATTGAAATATCAGCCACACCAATTAGGAGCTACAAGACTAGAAATAATAGTAGCCACAATCAACCTGTAGGTAGGAGTCGTACGTTGATATCTCTCCAAGTCTATCTAACCATCACAAAGGATAAACTCATCAATGCCCATAACACCAAATCAGGCATCCCTACCCTCCTCTAGATCATAGATCACTTGGGCTCCATGAATGGGTAATCATAGGATACACCAGACATCCTCAAGGGTAATGGTGGCCTCATCAATAGGAAGATGAAATGATGACATCTCGTTGTGCCACCGCTCGGCTAGGGTAGTCATCATACCCAAATATGCCCAAATAGCAGGGACATATACAATGTGCCATAGCCCGAGAATCCCAAGCTACTCCTGGAGATATATGTACATACCCTATAATCTCTTGAGTACTGGCCATCGATGCTCCCTCAAATGAAGTACCTCATGACTCTCTTGCACAAGGAAAGATGATGTGTCAGTTTCCCTAAAGAAAATCTTCTACCCATATCATATTTATCTTTTGGAACAGCAAAAGTGGCACTGTTCTCAAAAGAGGCATAGTTTGTAATGTTCCAAACTACACCATGTAGTTGACTTTGGTGCACCCTTTGGACAAACTGCGCCATGTGGTGCTACTTATGTGTGCGACTGGGTTTGGAGCTAAAAACCCTAATTCCCTAAACAACATCACATGATGCTCTATGCATAAGTGATTCTATATAGGACCACGCAGCCCCGACTTAGCAATTTTTGTGGTGCTATATAGCACTTCGCTGCTTCAACCTAAACGAAACCGTATTTAATGCATGAATAACAAGAAAATTGAAAGTCAGATAGGGGTACATACCACGGTTCCCACGGTGATTGGTCACTAATGCACTCATACCCGCTCTAACACGTGCCTGGGAAGCTGTCGTTGTGCCATCTTGTCCAAGACTTAGAGCTCAAGGTGTCAAATTTTTCAAAGGTTTAAGATTGCAAGTGTATTGAAAGTGACCCCTTAAGGTCTCTTTAAGCCTAAAAATTAGGGTTTTTTTACCTAATTTGACCTTCCAACTAGGGTTTTGCTCCCTTGATCCCATTTTCATCCAACCAAGAGCCATTCTACATCTATTTTGGCATTTTAACTTGTTTTTCTGGCATTCTGAGGCATTTATGGCCTGCCAGGCAACTTATCATCTTTCTTCACAAGATCATCCAAAAAATCAAAATTTTCGTCCAATCTCTCGAGGGGGAAATATCCAGCAATATCCTTCCGCTGAGGTAGTAGTGGGGCATCTGAAAAATTTGAGAAAATTTTTAAGTTTTGATCATAGCAGTTTATTCTTTGAATCAATGCAACAAGTAAATTGCTTCAAAGAGGGGCAAAATGTAGACATGAAAAATGTACATTATCGATCTGGCACACTTGATCCTAATTACTAACAACATTTCTTCTTGAATCATACTTTCAATAGTTCATCATATTCTGTCTCTTAATTTAATGGATCATTATTCATCTAATTAACCTTACATTTTTGTTTAATTAAATAAATCATTTGATTAAAATCCGTAAAGTCCTCTTATTAAATTAAATAAATTAAACCTTATTTGATTTAATCCAACATATTCCTTCTTGGTTAAATAAATTAGATAATTTATTTAATAAATCATTTCCTCTCAATTCTGATTTAAATTAATTCATCTATTCAAGTCAAAATTGTCAAATCTCCTAATTCTTCATTAAATTAATCAAGACCTTGATTAAGTTAATCCCTCTCACTAAAATCCTCTAAAGAATGCAACTTGCACAATAAATCAATTATTTTGATTTATTTAATTCTCTATTTTCCCTCACATGGCATCAAAAGGGAATATTCCCTTAATTTGAATTCAAAAAGTCCAAGTGGATTTGGTCCTTCTAACAAGGCATTTAAGGCCTCTTACGTGTCCTTTGCATTGAGCCAAGTGACATTAACTCCATTTTCCTTCTCTCTTCAACAACTCATTTCACACATTCAAATTCAAACTAATTGCATTTATTGGCACTTTAGCCAAAATGTGCACAACCATCAACCATTCACATGGTGACAAGTGGCATTCAACCACTGGATTAAAAGTTAGTCCTATGAACCCCTAAACTTGCAAATGCACAAAGACAACAAACATGGTTAATGTTAGGTCAAAATGCATGTAGATATGAAGGATTCCCCATAAAATCCACCTATTTAAACTAATATTAGGAAATGAAGAGGAAACTCAAATAACATGAAAGTAAATCCTAATCTAACCAATAGATTGATGATCCCATGGGGGAATTGGTGCCAATGGAGTGTTTCAATTGGCCTTTTCCCAATTTCTATGTTGCAATGTAGATTGATGAAGAAATGGTCAAATCTCCAAAGAGATTTGAGCATAACCTTGGTGCAAATATGAAAATGTGATGAATGCTTGGATGAAACGAGAAAAATTAGTTCTTAATTGAAGAGAGTAACTTTGCATGTGAATTGTGGAAAAAGATTGAGGAGAAGAGTCTCCAATTTATAGACTTCTATTTGGAAGAAGTGCGCAAGATTAAGCAATGTGGGACAAAAGGTAATCCAATGGCATTGTGCCACTTGTCCACATGTGATTGGATGACGAATGAGCACATTTTGGCCAATATGCATGATAAATGCATAAATTTGAATTTGAAATGGTGAGTTGACTTGTTGAAAGGGGAAGAGAAGTGAAGTTAATGTCACTTGGCTCAAGGTCAAGGACATGTAAAAGACATTGAATGCCTTGTTGGAAGGACCAAGTCCGCTTGGCCTTTTTGAATTCAAATGAGGGAATATTCCCTTATGATGCTTTGTGAGGGAAAATAGATGAATTAATAAATCAAAGTAATTGATTTATTTTGCAAGTTGCATTATTTAGAAGATTTTAGTGAGAGGGATTAAGTTAATCATGGATTTGATTAATTTAATGAATAATTAGGTGATGTGACAATTTAGACTTAGATTTATGAATTGATTTAAGTCAGGAATTGAGAGAAAATGATTTATCAAATAAATGGTTTGATTTATTTAACCAAGAAGGAATATGTTAGATTAAATCAAATAAGGTTTAATTTATTTAATTTAATAGGAGGAATTTAGAGATTTTAACTAAATAAAATGATTTATTTAATTAAAAAGATATGCAATGGTTAATTAAACTAATTGATTAATTTAATCATTGAAAAAGAAAGACTTAATCCAATAAATACTTACCTATTAAATTAAGAGATAGAATGTGATGAAATACTAAGAATATAATTTAAGAGGTAACATTGTTAGTAATCGGGATCAGGTGTGCTAAAACGAACTTGTACATTTTCCATGTCTACATTTTGACCCTCTTTGAAGCAATGTACTTGTTGCATTGATTCAAAGAATAAACTGTTGTGATCAAAGGCCTGAGATTTTTTGAATTTTTTTAAATGCCCCACTGTTGCCCCAATGGAAGGATATTGCTGGATATTGCCCCCTTGAGAGATCAGATGAAAATTTTGATTTTTTGGATGATTTCGCGAAAAAGATGACAAGGTGCCTAACAGGCCAGAAATGCCCTAGAATGCTATAAAAATGCACTAAAATGCCAAAATGGACGCAGAATGACTCTCGGTTGGACGAAAATGTGTTTGGGGGACCAAAACCCCCTCCGGAATGTCAAATTAGGTCAAAAAACCCTAATTTTTAGGCTTAAATAGACCTCAAAGGGTCATTTTCAATTCATTTGCAATCCTAACCTTGAAGAAATTGACATTTGAGCTCTGAGTCTTAGAAAAAATAGCTCAACGAGAGCTTCCCCTGCACGTGTCAGAGTAGGTACGAGCATATCAACGACCAGTCACCACAGGACCCATGGTATGTACCCCTATCCCACTTTTTTTTTCTCGTTTTACGTGCATTTATTAACGTTTAGGTATGGTCGAGTCGATGTGGCACGATATTGCGCTGTGGAAAATTTCCAAACTGGCCCATGTAGTCCCATATAGGGCCACGTGTGCATAGAGCGCCGCGCAGTGAAGTTTGTGCTTAAGGATTTTTAGTTTATAAAGTCAATCGCTCGCTCAAACAACACCACATGTGCCAATTAGCTATCTAAGTCCACCACACAGTGCACTTTGCAAAATTTTGCTATCTAAATCCGCTGCACGACATAGTTTGGAGACTTACAAACTATGTCGCTTTTGCAAACAACGCCACTTTTGCTGTTTCAAAAGCGAAAGGCGATACAGACCACAGATTTTTTCTAGGGAAGCTGACACAGTACTTTTCCTTGCACAAGAGACACCTGAGGTTATTCATTCAAGGGAGCACCGATGGCCAGTACTTGAGTGATTAGGTGATATGCACATATTTCTTGAGGAGTACCTTGGGATGCTTGGTTTGTGGTTTGTTGCCTACGTCCCTCTTGTGTGAGCACATTTGGGTATGATGCATGCTTTGGCCGAACGGTGGCATAGCGAGACCTCGTCTTTTCATCTTCCCACTAGCGAGGCCACTATCACTCTTGAGGATGTCTGGCGCATCCTACAGCTACCCTTTCATGGAGAGTGAGTGATTTATGATTTGGAGGAGGGGAGGGATGTCTATTTCAGTGTCATGGGTGTGGATGAACTCATGCTCTACGACGGTCAAATAGATTTGGAGAGGTACCGGGGTATAGCCCCTACTTATAGCTTGGTTGTAGCCACCATTATTTCTGGCCTTGTAGCTCCTGATCGGCGCGACCGATATTTCAGTCTAGGTTCAGGACTAGAATGGAAACAGATGTGCGCTCGTCGAGTGTGCTATGCCTAGGGACCAGTACTACTGGCCTGCTTATATAGGGATTTGCATGAGTTTTCTTGTTTGGAGGGTCAGGCTCTTGGGGCTAGATTGACTCTTCTTCATGTTTGGGCATTTTTGCGGATTCCAGTGCTTCACCCATTTGTGATATCGGTTGCTTTAGATATTGATGATCCTTTAGTGTGGCGGTATGGTGAGGCGACAATTCGCTTCACCCACATGGGTATAGACAACATAGCTCACTGGCGGCGGGTTCTAGATGAGATGACAGTATTCATTTGGAGACCGTATATGGGTATGGGCTCATGGATGGATGATGCAGAGCAACTCTTCTTTGCTTGTGAGGATAGATTTATGTAGGTTCGAGAGCATACTTTGATAGAGAGATACCTTTGTGATCGGTTGGCCAAAAAATTTGGGGAGGTGCAGGATAGACCTGAAGCTTAGTATACAATCATCTTTGCTCATATGGCAAGGGAGACAGCATGGGGATAGCCCATTCTAGCAGACGAGGCAGTGACCTCATTTAGGCAATTGGTGGATCAGTCGTGGGCATATGATCAGGGGCCAGCAGACGTAGGGGTGACTCCAATGTACAGGGCATGGTACAGGCCGCCAGTCAAATTGACAGTTCTGGGGACAGTGCTTCCACATCACAGGTCAAGAGGTAGGTTAGTAGGTAGGGGTCAGGGAGGTGTACCACCTCCTTAGAAGTCACCTTTGAGGGATCCCACATAGCATGTGGCAGGACAGGATGGGCAGCCCCATGTGCTAGCATAGTAGCAACCAATAGTACAGCCGATAAGACAGCCAGCGGGATAGCTAGCAGGCCAGCCAAATGCCCGTGACATATTGATTCAGCAGTTACAGGGGTAGGTACAGGTTCTAACAACTGAGCGGGATGAGGCCCGACAGTAGGTTGCTTCAATTACAGTAGAGAGAGACCTAACATGATCCGAGAGGGATCAAGAGATGGGCTGATGGAGGCAATTAGAGAGTGTTGCTTCCACATTCCGATGTCGATCAGTTGATATCCGAGATTATAGGGATGCTATTGGAGAGGTTGAGTACTATCGGCATCATTACCGACAGGTAGTACCATCAGGCAGCAGAGTGCCAAACTTTTCCCAGCAGACAGGGAGGCAACTGACAGAGGCACATGGTGAGAAATAGGATGGGGAGGGCAGCAGCTAGCAGGGCCATCCCCTCTTTTAATCACATGATAGTTTTCTTCATTTTTTATATACGGGCTATAGTATTTTGGCCTTATTGTATTATGTACTCGATATACACCTGATCCGATTTGTATCATAACAGTATTTTTTGATGATATATATGAGATGATTCGCCCTTTTATGATATGTATGGTGCACATGTATGATGCTTATGAGATGTTATGAGATTTTTCTATTTTTATGCTTTATGTTATGCAACATATGTAATGGATGCATTTCTTTTTGTATATTTTTCATGTTTTATGGATGTAATGCATATTAATGATGGTAATGGATGCAAACGGTAATGGATGCAAATGATAATGAACATAAATGATAATGTATGATGTAATGTTTTCTTAAGATGTTTAGAATAACAAATTTATATTATTCTTCGTAACTTTAGATAATGATATGATGCAATGTGTTCTAATGCTGATGATTGTGTGGATGCAGGGTGTATGCATGGGCGATGTTTTGATTACTGTTATGATACCATGTTAGTGTGGAAAGAAGGTAGAAGAAACACAAAGTTAATGAATTAGTTAGGATTGTGATTGTGATTTGTATTGCTAGGAATTGATATTTTCAAAGGGTCACTTGCATTATGTTTGATAACACACATAGGCACGATGGATTGAGGTATAAAGGACCAAGATGGCATGGTACCTAGTGTGATGAAATTTGACTCGACAATTAGATAGGAGTACTCTTGTTCACACTTAATATACATACTTCATTCGGGATGTAGTTTAGACATTCTAAACATCTCAGACCAAAACACAGAAAAGCAAGCTTTCCTATGTGGTCAACAAGATATTGAAAACATCATCTCCACAAATCAAACAAAACATATATGACTAATTTATTTTACAAGGATATCCAAAAAGCACAGCAGATAAAAAGATAATGATCATTGCCCCCATTTCTTTATCTCTAAACTTGTTTTATCTAGGCATCCTCGAGAGGTCCTTGAAATGAGTGCAACATAAGATAAGTCAAAAAAGACCAAGATAAAGTAAATAGACAAGCTAATGTTCTTCGTACCTCTAGCCAAGACTAACTACTATGAGGGGTACCTGATGCTTATGTCCATCACAAAAAAGCTTCATCCTAGGACATGTTGTGATTAGGGTTTTTGTGGGACTGATTGGGTGATAAGCTATTAATACTCTGAGTTGACCAACTTTCTTGCTTACTAGATTAGGCTTAAGACTTTGAAAATTAGGTGTTCACTTTGGAACCTGCTAGACTTGCTTTTGACTAACTCACAAAAGGGTGAAAGTGATGACTGACTTTATTAGAAATGATGACAATCACGGGTGAAAGAGAGATGAAATGGATGCACCATTTTGGGTTTTCAGAATATTTTGAGGCTATTTTTTTGGATTTTGAAGATGTTTTACAAATGTTTTTGGTATTTTCAAGGTTTATGACGAACACACTAACTTAAAGACCTATCCTAGGGGTCTCGGGAGCTGATCCATAGATTAGCCTTGCCTACATTATACACGCAGAGATGATGTAGTTTGACTGACGACAAACTTGACTCAATGATAAGATGGACAAATGGATTGCCATTTTATTGCTTAAAGGACTGAATTAAAATGTAGACTAGATGGGAAAATGGATTGCCAATGTGACGAACACCTAAAGACTGACCTAACTGTAAAAGAGATGGGCAAACAGATTGCCAATGCGACGGACGCCTAAGGACCAACCCTAACTATCTTAGGGGATGATCAAAGATCAACCTTGCCTATGTTCAAGCTCAGAGACAACGTAGTTCGACAAGGTGAAAGACTAACAAGACTTAATGATGAAATTTTTTGATGATTTTCTGATATTTCCACATGTTTTTGGATTTTTGAATGATTTGGATGTTTTTGGTTTTTTGATGAATTTGAAGAAGATCACGAGAATATACATGAATCTGATCCGATGCATGTGGGAACCTACCCCCAACATGGTGTGATAGACTACTTCGATGAAGGCTGGATGAACTGACCTTAGGAATATGCCAAGTAGTACTGGTGGAACATGATATGGATGCGAGCGGATGGGTGGATGGATGGATTTATTGAGATGTGATAGAATGAGCGAGTCGTGCAAATCCTGGTAGATAGGGGGTGCTCTATTTACACTTGGTGCCTGTTTGCCAGGTTTTCACCAAGGTACTTGTCCAAAGCGCCACCGAAGTGGTTTTCACTAGAGGATGAATTTTTTTTCTCTTTACTATTTTCAATCCTTTTATGATTTTTTATTTTTTTTATTTTTTTATTTTTGATTTTTTTGTTGTCACCAAGATGCCCATTTTCTAGGTTTTCATCAAGGTAACCATTTTTTCAAGACTTTTTTTGATTGTTTTTGTATTTTTTGTTTCTTTACCTTGCAAGATTTAAGCATAAAACTTTTTGAGGTGCAAACTATTCATGGGCTCCTGTAAAGGTTTGCCATCTAGTGTTGATAGTTGATATGCCCCCAATTTGTAACTTGCGGTGATGATGAAGGGTCCCAACTAGTTGGGCTCAAACTTTCCTTTTGTATCTGGTGTTGGCACATTCTTTTGGTTTTCTTTCAGTACAAGGTCACCAACTTCAAAAGTGCGTTGCCTGATCTTCTTATTGTAGCTCTGTTTCAAGTGATTTTGGTACACCTGTAGATGATTCAAGGCATCCATGCACCATTCATCTAGTAACTCCAGCTCATTCAGTCTTGTAACCCTATATTCCTCATTTGTGATGAGGTTTTGCAAAGATATCCTCAGTGACAGAAGCTCGATCTCAATAGGGAGGATAACTTCTTATCCATAGACCAAGGAGAATGGGTTGGTGCCTATTGGCATGCGAATGCTGGTGTGGTAGGCCCATAAGGTGGGATTTAGCTATAGATGCCAGCCACGACTGGATTCATTGACTATTTTCTTGAGGATTTTTAGAATGATTTTATTTGTAGCTTCTACTTGGCCATTGCCTTGTGGATAGTATGGGGTGGAAAAATAGTGTTGGATTTTGAATTTTTCACACAAATCACGAACATCCTAATTTTTGAAGGGTGTCCCATTATCAAAGATAATGGATTGGGGAACACCGTATCGACAAATGAGGTAGTTTAGGATGAACTTGGATATTTGTTTTCCCATGATGTAGGTCATAGGAACTACTTCGACCCACTTTGTGAAATATTCAATGGCAGTGATAATGAACTTGTGGCCATTGGATGAGGTGGGCGAGATTTTACCAATGAGATCAGGCATCCACTATGAAAAGGGCCAAGGAGTAACAATGGGATGCAATTCTTGAGCTGGTGCATGAATAAGGTCTCCATGTTGTTGGCACTGCAAACACCTTTTGACAAAGTTATGTGCCTCTCTCTCCATTGTCATCCATTAGTACCTGATTCTCAGCAACTTCTTAGCCAAGTTCATACCACTCGAGTGTGAACCGCATGTGCCATTGTGTACCTCAGTTAGACCAATCATGGCCTCCCCGGGTTTTAAACAACATAGCAATGTTCCATCAATACTTCTGCGGAAGAGGGTCTCTCCTAGGATGATGAATTGTGAAGACCTTTTGACAAAGGTTCGCTTTAAGTTTGGGGTGATGTCAGTTGGGAGGATTCCTAACCTTAGGTAGGTGTATATGTCATGATACGAAAGATCACTGGGACCAATGAGTTCACACTCGTATTCTGACTTTGGTACCTCAAACATGGGTATGAGAAGTTGTTCTACAAGGAATTCATATTTTGAGACGTTGCGACGAATGTCCAGCAAGGATCCAATTGTTGCCATTGCATCAGCTGCTCTACTGTTTGTCCTTGGTATCTACTCAAAGGTGATGTCAATGAATGATTCCTTGAGGCTTTCTACCACCTTTTTGTATGGTGCAAGTTTATCATCCTTAGTTTGGTATTCACTATTGACTTGGTTGATGATAAGTTGTGAGTCCCCATAGACCTTTAATGCCATGATTCACCACTGTGCTGCAATTTTGAGGCCTATGGTTAAAGCCTCATATTCTACAATATTGTTGGTATAGGGGAATGCCAACTTATAAGACCTAGGTATATAGTCTCCTTGTGGGGTGATGAAGAACACACCAGCTCTTGATCCATGCTGCATGTGGGAGCCATCGAAGTACAATTTCCAGTGGTTGGTTGCACTGAGGTTGAAAAGGGACTCATCTAGGAATTCTGATACAAGCGGGTTATCTGTGTAGAGAGGAGCCTCTGATAGCTAGTCTGCAATAACTTGTCCTTTGATTTCTTTTCTCTCGACATATTCAATGTCATGCTCGGATAGTATCATTACCCATTTAGCCATTCTACTTGTGAGCATTGCTTTTGACAATAGATATTTTAGGGGGTCTATCTTGGCAATCATTTTGATTTGATGAGCTAGCATGTAGTGTCTGAATTTCTAGGCTACAAATACTAGTGCTAGGCAAGCCTTTTCTATTGATGTGTAATTGAGCTCGTACCCCACCATTGTTCTACTGATATAGTAAATGGCCCGCTTAGTTCCCTTTTCATCACGTTGGGCTAAAAAGACACCAAGGGTGGCTATTGTTGCTAAGATGTATAGGATTAATGGCTTCCCAAAAATTGGTGGCATCAACATAGGTGGTGTAAGTAGATATTTTTTAATTTTGTTGAATGCTTGCTCGCACTTGTTGTCCCACCTGAATGTGACTCCCTTGTGAAGAAGGTGTGAATAGGCAATCTGTTTATCTGCTAGCTATGCTATGAATCTCTAGATGGACTGGAGTCTACCTTGTAATCCTGTGAGTTGCTGTAATGTTCTTGGAGCTTCCATTTCAAGGATTGCTTTTACTTTTGCAGGGTCCACCTCTATCCCTCTCATTGAAACTGTGTATCCCAATAACTTTCTCGATTGTACCCCAAAGACACACTTCTTCAGGTTGAGTCTGACCTTGTATTGTTCTAGTCTATCAAAGATTACACTTAGAGTTGCTATGTGATCCTGCCTTTTCTTTGATTTAGCTAATATGTCATCCACATAATCTTCGACTGTTTTATGGATCATGTTGTGGAAGATTAGTGTCATGGCTCTTTGATATGTAGCCCCTTCATTTTTCAACCCAAACGACATCACATTTCAAGAGTAGGTGCCCCAAGGACATGTAAAGGCTATTTTATGTTGGTCTTCCTTTGCTATCATTATTTGATTGTACCCCGAGAAGCCAACCATTAGGGATATCATCTCATGTCAGGCCATCATATCCACTATCATGTCAATGTTGGGTAGTGGAAAATCATCCTTAAGACATTCTCTGTTTAGGTCTTTGAAATTTGTGTAGATGTGGATGCCCCCTTTTGGTTTTGGGACAGGTACAAGATTTTATACCCATTCTGGATAGTCATCGGGTGTATGAAGCCAACATCCAGAATTTTCTATAGTTCAATTTTGACGAGCAAGGCTATTTGTGGGTGCATCTTCCTTAGCTTTTTTCTGACTGGTTTTTCTCTAGGGTAAATAGCCAAATGATGGACCACCACCTCAAGATCTAGTCCTGGCATGTCAGCATAGGTCCATGCAAAATTTTGCTTTCTTTCTTTTAGAAATGCTGCCAATAGTTCTTGTTCTTCTACTAGGAGAGACTCTGCGTAGAAGGTGATTTGTGGTTTTGATTTCATTCCTAAGTTGACCGGGTTGCACTATTCTGCCAATACTACTGATTTCTCCTTATGTAGAGCAGTAGGGGGAGATTGAATCCTTCATCCTCTGGTGCCTCAGAGAGGTTTTCACCATTGGATGCATCCTTTATATTTACTATTTTATGGTTAGAGAGTGCCACAGTGTGGTTTTCACTCAATAACCCTGAGCTTATTCTCAATATTTTTCTTTTGCGACTGAAGGACTTAATCATCTCCCCATAGTATACTCGGTTGTTCAATGTGATGTTGAATCCTGCCTTGTGATCCCCACATGGGATTGTATCCCTTAGTCCCATAAATTCTAAGAGTGCCTCATTGTTTTCAAACAAGTCTAGAATCGGTGGTCCCCATTGGTCGTGATCGATGAGTTGGGGGTGCACTAAGGTGATTCACTGGGTTGGTTGGTTTGACTTAGCTATGGAGGAACTTATCATTAACAAGGTGGAATCTTCAAAAATCCTAGGGAGACCTGCTATGGTATCATCATCGTCACTACTGGGACAAACATCAGTGATTTCAAAGGTGTAATTATCGAGTGCGATACCTAAGCAAATGGGTGGTCTAGGAGTGGTTGTTGTTACTTGAGGAGAGGACCTGACTGCTCTTCTAGGAGTACCTCTGCCACGTACAGTTATACTCAAAGGATTATACCCTAGGCCAAGGTTCCACAATCCTCTTTCTACAATGATGGGCTCGAACTGTCCATCACTATTTCTTCCTAGGCTCTCATTCCTATTATAGCCCATACCAAACATCATTTGTAACCCTCTATTAGTTTCCTACATGGGTAGGGTGGGAGTGGGTCTTTCATCTTGGTATAGTGTGTTTGAGATGTCCTCTTCATCCACATTCTCCCAACTGAGATCCCCCCAATGGTGGAATCTAGAGGGTTCTGCTCTAACAGTGCGGACAGGTGTTTGAACTGGGTGGGGTTGTCCATGCGACGTAGGAGATTGTGGTAACACTCCTACAACAAATGCATTTCTCTTCATTCTGTAATCACTGCATCCATTGTATCGGATCATGTTCTTAATCTTGAATATGTCAAGGATGGTAGATGTCTCTGTCGCAGAAGTGGAAGTGAGGTTGGCTAGGTCTATGTATGAAGTAGATGGTTCTTCATCATTTTTTCGTACTTGGGGAATCCTATAAAACTTGGCTTCCAAGTTTTTGCAGTAGGCAAAAGGTTCAGGATCCCCATATATAGTGACCTCCTCATTTTGATGTGAGAACTTAATGCATTGGTGATACATTGAGGCCACTGCCTTCATTCCATGGATCCATGGGCATCCCAAGAGGATGTTGTACGGTAGGTCGAGGTCAAGAACCTGATAGGTGGTTTCCATGGTTGCCAACCCCACTTGAATGGGGATTTTTATGGTACCCTGAGATACTCTTTCTTGGTCATCATACGCCCTTATTGTGATGCTTTTGTTCTTATTAATGGAATCCTCAGCGAATCCCAATTTCTTTATGAGTTTAGAGAACAAATATTAAGGCCTACACCTCCATCTACCAAGACTTGTTTGACTTTCTTTTTGTGGATTAGTACTTGGAGGTGGAGTGCAAAATTATGAGATGGTTGTGGAGGGAAATATTGATCCAAAAATGTAATGATATTTGGAGTAACGATGTTACCCACCATAGCCTAAAATTCCTCTATGTTGATGGTGGCAGTAATGGTAGATGCAACTAGTGCTTCATCAAGGATCTTCCTATGGTGGCAGAGATTTTCAATAGTTCCATGATGGAGATTTGGGTGGGTGTTCTTTTCAGCTGGTCAATGACATTGTAATCATAGGGGATGGCCTTTGTATTTAAAATGGGGGTCTTAGCAGGTGCCCCAACAATGGTAACCTTTCTGCCTCATGTGGTGACTCCACAGTCATTGTTGGCTCCCTTGATATTTATGACGGTGACCATTTCATTAACACACCTGACTATCTCCTTTTATACTAGATTAGCACTAGCATAATTTTGCTTCCCCTTATTATTCCCTTGATTATTTCCTTGATTGTTCCCTTGGTTACGGTTCGGCATCAAATTCGTGTATATTTTCAAGTCTTGGTTTTCGGTTGGATGCTCGATGTTGATGACCTTATCCTCAATGAGGTCTTGGATGATGTTTTTGAGTCTCATGCAATTGGTCATGGTGTGTCCTTTGACTTTGTGAAAGTCACAAAGGAGGTTCTCATTATACCACAGTGGCTTGGTCATGGGTTATGTGTACTGCTTGGAGTTAAAGACTTTGATTAGATTTTCCTTGACCTACTTTTTCATTATGGACTCAATCAATTCACCAAGAGATGTGAATTTCTACTTGGGAGGATATTTGTTGTTGGGAGGTGGTCCTTGATTTCCCACATTATTGATTTGATTGGTGGAAGATGGTTGTGGCTGTGCTACTACCGCATTAGTCTGCACATTATTGTGATTATGATTTTATGGCTAATGATGGGTTTGGGTATTCTACTTAGGGGCACTGATGACCACTTTAGCATCAACCATGTCGTCATTTGTGATATTTTTATTCCTCAACCATGTCTGAGGTTTATCATTGTAGTTATTAGATGATCCGTTATCCTATGGTGGAGTGAATTTTGGTGTGCCTCCTCATGTAGTAAGGGCTCTTTCGATGTTGAGCGCCTTTGAAATCAGTTGATCATACAATGTGATGCACTACATTTTTAGTTACAATGCCAAGTTTTCATCTAGATTGGCTATGATGGTGCAAAATTGTTGTTCCTCTAGCGTGGTCCACTTGCTCTGATTGGCCTTGGATCGCCATCTTCACAAGAATGATGCAAATAGCTTTCCTTTTCATTGTTTAAGCGCTGATAGTTCTTCCAAACTAACATCTGCACCCATGTTGAAAGCGTAATTCTTAAGGAAAGCCTCCACTATTTCCTCAAATGTTTTAATGCCGGTCAGTAGGCAAGAAAACCATTCCATAGCTGGACCAGTTAGGCTTTGGGGGAAGAGTCACATTAGATACGTTTCATCATATGCGACCTCCATGCAGTGCACCTAAAATTCCCTGACGTGGTTTTTAGGGTTACCTGTTCCATTGTATTTTTCAAATTTGGGGATCTCAAATCCCTTTGGGAATGGTACCATGGTGAGACTTCTATCAAATGGATAAGGGCACAAATTTCTTGGTGTCCTTGTGGTTTTTCCTGCTTGTAAGTCCAACACTTGCTACTAGAGCAGTTTGATTTGTGTTGCGACATCTTTGCTTGGATCGGGAGGTGGGATGAATGAGTGGTAAGGTGTTTGATGGGTGGGAAGAGTATTGGTGGGAATTTCCTGCAAGCTCGGTTGTGCATTCAAAGCCTGATGGTATGCTTGCATTTGCCTCAACAATGCTTGTTGTTGATCTTGTTGCTATTTTTCCAACAATGCTCGTTGTTGGTCCATCTGTTGTTGTTCCCATGAAGCCTGTTGTTGATCAATCTGCTATTGAGCTAGTAAAGCTTGTTGTTGGTCTAGATATTGTTGCGCCAACAAAGCTTGTTGTTGGTCGAGCTACTATTGTGCCAAAAAAGCTTGTTGTTTAGCTTGTTGTTGTGCCTAAAAGTCTTGCAGGGCTTATTGGTAGGCTTGTAGGTGGATCACTTGCAATTGTGCTTGGTATTGTTTTTGTGCTTGTTGTTGGGCTTGAGCCTGCACTTGGGCTTGTGCTTGAGCTTGTTCTTGTACTTGGGCTTGAGCTTGCGCTTGGGCTTGGGCTTGAGCTTGGGCTTGAGCTTGCTGGTTTTGCTGGAGTACTCTCCGTTGGTTGGCCCTTTGAAGAGTTTGGATTAAGGTAATGAATGAATTTGTTGTGTTGGCTTTTGGTGGGATTTGTGGTGGAATAGGAATCATGCCAACTATTGTGATAGGTGGAGGGATTGTGGTAGTGATTGGGATTTGGGTTTTTGGAAGGGTGGTTGAGATGATTGGTCCTTGAGATGGTATGCTTTGGGATATTTGAGGACCAACAGATGTGTTTGTCATAGTGGCTTGGATGGTCACCACTTGTTGTTGTGATGCTGCAGGCAAAAAGATGGAATTTGAGGTGATGTGCACATTGCCTTGTTCTGAGAAGCTATCAGTATTTAGGGGAGGAAACCCTACTCCGAGTGGTGATGTGGTTGCAAATGGAAATGGGGGTAGCGGTGGTAGGCTATCCTAGAAAGAAAAAGGATCAGTGACTTCAGTTGTTCTAAATAAATTACCTTCTTCTTGTGGTAAAGAAGTGGGTATGTTTAACTGATAGGCTAGTGAGGCGTGAAATGAAGATGAACCAACGGGATTATGAAATGCGAGTGGGATATATGGGTGCAATGGATTTTTTGGCACAATATTATCCGATGTGGTGGTGATAGCTACCTCTTTATTGGTCACTAGGCGATGCTGTTGTAACTCTCGAATCATAGCACTTCCTTTGTTTCCAATTGCTAAGGTTGGAGTGATGGTTGTCATGATGTGGGGTATTTCTTGATTAATGTTTGACATTGGGGATGCATTTGTAAGAGGCATGTCCATACTATTTCTTACATCAAGGTCAAAAGGGAATGAGACCCCTCCTTTCGTTAATGTGTTTAAGTACTTGAACATGGCACTTACAATTTTATGGTTCTTGGGGTTTTGAACCATTTTTATCATTTTGGATTGTGTCATCCCGATGTCTTCATTTGTGATATCCTTTTCATGGGTATCCTCTTGAGGATTTTATGATGATAAAAGAGAGTTAGTTGGGGGATTGCTCGATCCCACAAGGTTTATTTCTGAGGTTAACTGGCTCATGTCCATAGAAGTTGATATGTCATTGATATTCTCCATGTTCTTCTTGTATTGAGATCTAGTTTAAACCATAAAAATAGGGATCATTTGATCCTAACCTTTCGGGTTCAAAAGAGAAGAAACTATGAAAGCCAAAGATCAAAGAGGGTGATGATGATAATGGGATAAATAGGTGAAGTGAATGAATGAAACCTTTTGGAGACTTTTGAAGGTATATTCTAAACTTGAAAGGGCTTTTTAGATTGATTGTGATAATTTGACTAGATGTGTTGAGTCAAACAGGATTGTAGTGAAGTTGTATTCCCTAGAAAGTTGTGTTATCCTAGGGGAACTTGCACAAGTGGATGAATTAGATGTGTGTTAAGCCAATGTGATTTATGAACTAGTAAACCTTTAGGAAGTTGTGTTATCCTAAAGGTAAATTCATCTAAGAGTGTTGGCTATCTTGGCAAGGTGTGTTAAGCCAAGATAGGGTGATGTTGGTTTAGCCCTCTAAATTTAGCACAAGTGATTTTTCTAGAGTTCTCAAAAGGTTGGATGATGGGATGAGATTTGATTTTGATGAAAATATGGATGGGGATGAAGCTTTGATCCTAGACTTGAACCTAGACACACTCTTTCTTACATGATCTCGATGTTGAAGAACACGCTATACTTCCTATGGGAGAAAAGAAAACCTTTCAAAAAGTTCAAGATTTTGTTGACAATAAAATGCATACAATGTGGGATTATTCCTTGAAGCTTTTCTATAAAATTTGTATACAAGTCTTTCTCTAAATTTGAAAAGTCTCTGAAGACACTCCTCATGAGCTTTTAGACTAAGATTTTTGAACTTTGGCTTTGGGATTTTAATCTTTTGGGAAATCATTGGAAACAACACACATGAAGTTCAAATTGTCTTTTATATTGGTTTAATGAGTTTCTTTTTATCAAAGACACTTGCTTGCTTAAGTTTCAAACTATATATCTAGTGTCTCACTTTCTTTCTCATCCCACAAGGTCCATTGTGTGGAAATCGAGGAAAATAGGGAAAAATTTTCTTATGTTTAACCTTGTTGAAAACAAATGATGGTAGAATTTGTGCACTTAGAAACCTCTAGGAATATGATCCCTAGGGAAAGCAAGAGTGTCCAAATTTGTCAACAGGTATTCGTTTCTCACAAGGTGTTTGAAATTTGAAGGTTTTGTGTATGTTTATTTTCAAGTGTTTTGAGGACCAAGCAATGTGTTCTTTTCTTCAAGCACTTTTACACTCCTAGGATGATGAGGCAATATCTTGTTGGGTTCCCACTTGGATAAATCTAGCTACACATATCTTGTGCGAATGGCTAAATGCTTGACCACACTGGCTCCCCTCCATGGCACTCACTTATTCAGGTCAGCCAAACATTAGTACCCATGAATCTCCCATGGCATACTTTCCATTTCTACAACAAGATCGCATGTATAACGTGGGGCGGCTTCAAAGGACATGACCTTTTGCACCAACAAGATAGACAAGGTTTTGGCATTTTTCTAAACAAAGGGTTCTAATTTAGGCATTCTATTCATGGGGTATTATCCAACATCGGCGAGAGTCCATTGTTGTCCATCTCGTTAGAATAATCCTCGTGATTATTGAACTTTTCTCACAAATCCACACTTATATACTCGTTGGAAGTCGCTTGGCTTTAGTGTGCTCCTGGTTGGGTCATTCCCTTGGGTGATTACTTTTTCCCACAAGGCAGGCCCTCTAAGATAAACAAAAGTGAGCTAACATATCCCGTCATTCACACAACCTTTGTTGAAAAACAAAGGGGAAAACCTCTGCAATATGTTGTGCTCACACTCACATGTTTTGTTCAATTTTAAGTGCCCAAATTGAAATGTGGAGGCAATCTTTTTAACAACCTAATATCACTAAAATGTTCTTGATTCTCAAGATCGCAATGAAGTGTGAGAGAAGTGCATACACATTTTGAATGATATTAACATGTAAAAAATATTACAAAACATGGAAAACATTTGTTCATTTTAAACCTCAAAGCAATGATGACTTCTTTTTAAGAACCAAATGAAGTGTGAGTTTGCCTTGTTCAATTGTTACCTTTTAAACAAAATCTAGTGTGTTTGTCTAAAGTTCCTTTTAGCCCCTTGGCAACTTTTGAAAAGAAATTCGATTGTTCTTTTTAGAGCCCAATGGAAATTTAGTGTCCTAAGATCAAAGATTTTTAAAAAAATTCTTAAAGAGTGTTGAAGAACACTTTAGTGTTTAAAAAAACTTTGTACAAAATAAGCATGGTGTCATGAAAAATTTGATTGTTCTTTTTTTAAAACCCAAAGTAAAGTTAGTGTTCCTAAGGTCAAAGATTTCTAATAAATTTCTTAAAAAATGTTAAAGAACACTTTTAGTGTTTAAAAACACTTTGGTTTGGTGCACATGATATCATGATGACTTCTTCCTTTGCTCCAATCTGCAAAATGACAGAAAAACAAAGAGCAATAAAGATAGGAAATCAGATTAAAGGTTAAAAGTCCAAAATTTAAAAAGCACATGTCAATTTAAAACTTTACTGTCTTCCCGCGGTAGAGTTTGAAAAAGCAATGGAGTTTGGGAAAGTGGCGGAGTTTGGAAGAAAGGCAGCGCTATATAGCACCGCGCGGGTGACTTTGGGCCGCGCTCTATAGAGGTTGAGAGAACAAAAGCGGTGCGACAGAGGCCCATGGTATAGTTTGCAAGTGGCCTAGTTTGAGAATTTGAAATTTTTAGGCAGGAAAGGTAACACGATGGAGTTTGGAGAAGGCACAATGCAAAATAGCATCATGGTGATGAAAGCGGCAGAGTTAGGACCTGTGTGGTGGACTTAGGAATTTTTTTTAAAATGACAAATGGAAATCTACGGCAGTGTTTGGAGGATTCAACCGTGGGTGAATATGGCACCGCGGTGCTAGAGGCGGTGAAGTATTGTGCCGTAGAGCTAAAAGCGGTGTGATATAGCGCCGCGCGGGCTAGTTTCCTTGTATATACAAGAAAATGTTAGAAACTACAAAATTTTAAAAATGTGATTGAATTTTTTGATTCAAGCCCTCCTTCTAGCACCAAAATGTGAACCCCTAAACTTGAAAATGCACAAAGATAACAAACATGGTTAATGTTAGGTCAAAATGCATGCAAATATGAAGGATTCCCCATAAAATCCACCTATTTAAACTAATATTTGGAAATGAAGAACAAACTCAAATAACATGAAAGTAAATCCTAATCTAGCCAATAAATTGATGATCCCATGGGGGAATTGGTGCCAATGGAGTGTTGCAATTGGCCCTTACCCAATTCCTATGTTGCAATGTAGATTAATGAAGAAATGGTCAAATCTCCAAAGAGATTTGAGCATAACCTTGGTGCAAATATGAAAATGTGATGAATGCTTGGATGAAATAAGCAAAATTAGTTCTCAATTGAAGAGATTAACTTTGCATGTGAATTGTGGATGAAGATTGAGGAGAAGAGTCTCTAATTTATAGACTTCTATTTGGAAGAAGTGAGCAAGATTAAGCAATGTGGGACAAAAGGTAATCCAATGGCTTTGTGCCACTTGTCCACATGTGATTGGATGAGGAATGAGCACATTTTGGCCAATGTGCATGATAAATGCATAAATTTGAATTTGAAATAGTGAGTTGACTTGTTGAAGGGGGAAGAGAAGTGAAGTTAATATCACTTGGCTCAAGTTCAAGGACATGTAAGAGACATTGAATGCCTTGTTGGAAGGACCAAGTCCACTTGGCCTTTTTGAATTCAAATGAGGGAATATTCCCTTTTGTTGCTTTGTGAGGGAAAATAGATGAATTAATAAATCAAAGTAATTGATTTATTGTGTAAGTTGCATTCTCTAGAGGATTTTAGTGAGAGGGATTAAGTTAATCATGGATTTGATTAATTTAATGAATAATTAGGTGATGTGACAATTTAGACTTAGATTTATGAATTGATTTAAGTTAGGAATTGAGAGAAAATGATTTATCAAATAAATGATTTCCTTTATTTAATCAAGAAGGAATATGTTAGATGAAATCAAATAAAGTTTAATTTATTTAATTTAATAGGAGAACTTTGGAGATTTTAATTAAATAAGATGATTTATTTAATTAAACAGATATATAATGGTTAATTAAATTAATTGATTAATTCAATCATTGAAAGAGAAAGACTTAATCCAATATATACTAACTTATTAAATTAAGAGATAGAATGTGATGAAATGCTGAGAATATGATTTAAGAGGAACCGTTGTTAGTAATCGGGATCAGGTGTGCTAAAATGAACTTGTACATTTTCCATGTCTACAAGTTCCACATTTCTCAAAGCTTGCTCATTCTTCCAAATTCAAATCTATAAATTGGAGACTTCTCTCCTCATTTCTCATCCACAATTACATGCAAAGTTACTCTCTTCACATTGAGAGCTAATTTTTCCCATTTCCACTCAACCATTCACCATTTTTCACAATTTGTAACAAGGTTATGCTCAAATCTCTTTTGGAGATTTGATCATTTCACAAATCAATCATCAACATTGCACTTTATGAGTTGGGAAAGGGCCAATTTCAACATTTCAATTGGCACCAATTCCCCCATGGGATCACTATTCTATTTGCTTAATTAGGATTAACACTCATTTATTTAAGTTTTGTTCTTCATCATTTCCTAGTTGAAGTTTAATAGATGGATTTCATGGGGAATCTCTCATTCTTGTATGCATATTGAGCTAACAATTTGATATGTTTGTTTTTCTTGTGCATTTGCAAGTTTAGGGGTTCATAGATGGTCTAGAAAATCAAGTTTGAAAATACATCTGATTGTGTTACTAGGTTCAATGATACACTTTAGAGGCTCATGCTAGAATAAATTTTGTTGCAAAGAAGTGTTAGATACCAAGAACCTAGAACTCTAGAGTTTAAGCATGTGGCAAATAAGTGTACCCATTCCAATTGTTATTTATTCTTGGAATTTTCAAATCGAGAATGAACCTGGAGTGTAGGAATTGAATTTCCACTAAATCATTCTAAATATATGGGGATTTCTTACACTCAAATAGCATATTTTGTTTGGTTCCAAGAAGGAACCCTGATAATAAAAGATTGATACCCAAAGAGCTTCAATGAGAAATTGGAGTTAATCTTCATTGACTTCAATTGTAATTTCATAGTCAATTAATACCTTCCACTTGCCTTGATATGATTGGTCCCTTGGATTCTCTCTCATGTATTTATCTTATCCTATATGTGCCTTGTGTTCTATAAAAGGCCATAGGATATCTTTTTTTAAGTTAAGTTCAGAATTTGTGAATGTCGGAAGAGCCAAAAAATTTCTAAGTTTTGTTATTTTTTCTTATTTTCTGAATCACTCTGATCTAAAAACTTGTATACACATAGATATTGATTAATATCAAAGCCAATTTGATAGCTACCTATCTCATGATTCTTTTGTAGCTGGTTTTGTTAGTTTAGCCTAACAAGACTGTATGATGTGTCGTTTAAGGGTGCATGCAAAACGTACCTGGTTTTCAAACTAAAACCCTATCTTTAAAAACTTGCACTATTTTATATATAGCTGTAAAGTAATTTGGTGAAGTATAAAGAGGTTTGCTTTGATTTAATTAATTCTTTGGGGCATTCGTGGAGAATAACTAAGAGAAATTTTAATTTTTTAGTATTTTTTATACTTTATTTTAGAATAGATGTTTAAATTTTGAAAATGTTCCAAAAAATAGATGAATGGATGGAAATTTATTGAAAATATTTCATTTTGTATTGAAATTTTTTGAATGCTTAAAGCTAAATCTAGTTAAGTGATAACAAATGAAATTGTTGATATTCATGAAATATGATTTCTAATCTTTCCGTTTCATGATACTTGTTCTTAAGATCCAAATTAAAAACTCAGTGTTTAATATATATATGATTTTAAACAACATATTCCCTTTGAGATTAACAAAAAAATCACATCATACCCTAGAGTGAACCTAGTAGGATCATGAACTGATTATTAGAGACTTGGGATTGAACTAAGTCAAGCTTTTGTTCTGTTTAGGTAGATTTCCCCTTAAGGTTGTCTTGTTCCATATCTTTCAAGAAGGATAGGCTCTTTATAGTTTGTCTATGAAGTTTTTTATTCGCCATGTTGCTACAAGTGAAATCATCATCAACACATACCTCTTGTAGAGTTTGTTCAGTAGATGGCGACACCCAAGATAAATTTTCCTATTTATTATAGATTTGATGTTGAAATAAGATTTTCAAGCTACTGTTAAACTAGGCAAATCAAATCATCGATGCTACAAGAATTTGATAGTTGTTTTGATTAAAAAATAAAGAAAAGGAATTTTAAATTAATGGCATCTAGTCTAAATAGGAGAAGCAACATCGAATCATTTAGTTGCTCAAGAAGAGCATTAAAAAAATGAAAATGAAATAACATGAGGATAATATTTAAAGATTTAATGTTCTACAAAAATCGGAGTCTGTTAAAGAACATTAGAGCACATGCAGAAGTTGTATTGATAGAGATAAGATGTCTCCAATTAATAAATATGCTACTATAGGAATATAACATTATTTTATTGTAATCCATTCAAAAGATATTGGAGAGAGGGCTTGATATGTCTAGATTATTGTGTGCTACAAGAATGTCAGAAAGTTGTAGAAAAAAATTATTTAGGGATGGCTACAAAAGTTCATTGTTTTATAGGAGTAATATATACCAAAGGTAGTTATTCATTGCTGGAGTAGAGTGATGTGTGGAGAGTAGAGTGAGGAGTGGATAACAAAAGAGAGGTATGAGTGGAGAATAGAGAAAGGGTGTAGAAGAGAAGAGATTAAGATGAAGGGAAAGAGAGAAGATAACTCTGTAAAAATAGAGTATGCACTTTTGAGTGAAGAATGTGTTATTACTGTAGAAGGGTGTGAAGGCATGTGATATTTTTAAAGAGACTTATTGTGTGGATGCAGAGAAGATCATAGAGTTTTTTGTGAGGATGAAAGAGAACAGAAAGGGGGAAATCAAGAATACTTGCAGAGTTAGTTAATGATTAAAGACTGGAAGTTGTTTGAGGACAACAAAATCAGCAGACGTCACAAGTGTACAGACATATATGAGTTACAAATTTTCATTTGTAACATGATACTCAAAGTGTATTTGAAATCAAATATTGTATAATCATATAAGTGGGTGCTCTAATTAGGGGTAGAAGCTCCTTTTATTTGGCACTCAAAAAATAGGAATTGGTGTTCCTTTGGGTTGGTGCCCATAAATTGTAACAAAAAAACATTTGTATTGTAAAGCTAGATTACAGTAGTAGTCTCTAGCAGCTATTCTCACTGAGTTTTTTCCCATTTTGGGGTTTCCTCATATATCATATGTTGTGAGATGCATTTTGTGAGTTTGGTTTATTTTCCATTCTTTAGTTCTCAATTATGCTTTCAATGTATATTTTTATATTTCTTAGAAAGTTAAAATTTGTAGTCCACTGATTCACCCCCCAACTCTGTGGTCTTTGTGTTCCTTCAATTGGTATCAGAGCATCAGGTTCCCTGTTAGAAAGATTTCTCCAACTTGATTAGATTTTTATTTGTGAACACAATGGCTAAGCATGAATCTACTTCTGTGAAAGTACCTATGTTTGATGGCAATAACTATTCCTTCTAGAGTAGAAGAATGGAAACCTACTTGCCCTCCTTAAGTTGTGGTATTTGGTTGATTGTCAAAAATGGTTATAGTGTTCCCCAAACTCCTCCAACTGATCTTGATGCTAAAAAGGAATAGGAGTAAAATTTCAAGGCCAAGCGTGCTATTCTTAGTGGATTTTTTGATACTAATTTTGTAAAAGTTATGCACTACAAATCTGCAAAACAAACATGGGATAAATTATAAAATATTTATGAAGGTGATGAGAATGTGAAGGAAGCTAAATTACAAAATCTCAGAGCTCGTTTTGAAGGATTGAAGATGAGGTAAGATGAGAAGATTTATGATTACCTACTAAGAGTGGGTGAGATTGTTAATGCTATAAAGGACTTGGTGAAGAAATTGATGATAATATGATTGTTAAGACAATTCTAAGGTCATTAACAACAAGATATGACACTAAAGTTTCTGCCATAAAAGAAGCTAGGGACTTGAAGACTTTCTCCATGGATGAATTTTTTGGCTCATTATCAACATATGAAATGAGGATTGTGAGTGTTGAACCTTCTAAGAGAGAAGATGCCATCAACTTAGTGAAGAAAGTAAAAGAATAAGCAACAAATGTTGATCAAGAAGAACCAGACAATGTTGAAGAAAATTTTGTCAAGAAACTGAAGAAAGGATCGAGCAAGTATAAGGACAAGCTACAATTTAAGTGTTTTAATTGTGGCCAAATTGGACATTTTTCTACTAGTGTCCTTATGAGAAGAAGGAAGAAAACATTGAAGAAAATAATAAGTTTAGACCTAATAATTTCTATGAATCCGAGAAGAATGGAAAAATATGAGTAAAGAAAAAGTTCAATCAAGCATTTTAGCACCAAAAAAATTACACATAGAGAAAAATAAATCTATGGGTGATAGATAGTGGCTACTCCAACCACATGATTGGAGATAGGAACAAATTGAAACAATTAGAAGATTGGAACAATGGTTCAATTAAGCTTGGTAATAACTCCTTAATCAAGATAAAAGCTAAAGGAACCATGATAATTTGATGGGTAACTACTCACAAAGGATGTATACTATGTTGAAGGTCTAAAAAATAACTTACTCAGTGTTAGTCAAATGTGTGACATCAATTATGAATTTTCACTTGATTCTAAAGGATGTGAAATCAAGAAAAAGAACAATAGAAGATTAGTTGTTGAAGTTAAAAGAATAGATGGGAATGTCTACAAGTTTAGATAATTTCATGAAGCTCAATGTATGATTGGACACGTGGATGAGAGTTGGTCATGGCACAGGAGGGTAGGACACATAAATTTTGACAATCTTGTCAAGGTAAGATCAAAAGGTTATGTGAGACACATGACAAAGATAACTAAACCAACAAACACTATTTGTGATGAATGTCAAAAAGGGAAGCAAACCAAATTGAGTTTCAAGACTAAAGAGTACTCAACCACAAGGCCAATTGAGTTAGTACATACATATTTATGTGGTCCTACAAGGATAAAATATTTAATAGTGACAAATACTTTATGTTGTTGATTGATGACTACTCAAGGATGACTTGGGTAACTTTCCTATAGGATAAGTCACAAGAATTTGAAATGTTCAAGGTATTCAGAAAAATGGCTGAGAAACAAAGTGGTTTCAAGTTGAAATGTTTAAGATCAAATCGTGGTGGATAATTTACATCAAATTAGTTTGAAGACTATTGTAAACAACATGGGATTAGAAGACAATACTCTGCTGCCCGAACACCTCAACAAAATGGAGTTGTTGAGAGGAAGAACAACAATATGAAAGAAATGGCAAGAACTATGCCTAATGAGTCAAATCTACCAGATTTTGATTGGAAAGAGGTTTTTCATACAATAGTATACACACTAAACAAGGCCTGATTGTTGTGCAATTTTTGCACACATGCCCCACTGAAAGTGGGGACCCTCTTTCTTCGCTTTTTGGTGTTTTGGCCCTTCTTTTGTGGGGGTTTTTGCTTGCTTGGGTTTGTGCTTTAACGTCTAATTTTTCCAATTGAAGTGGCATTCTTTTGAACTATATTGAAAATCTGAATTTTTGGCTTTATCTCGGATTTTTCACTGTTCTCGAAAAAATCTGCTTGGGCCAGATTCTCCTAGTTTCTTCCTAAATGTCCAAAATTGCTACTTTTGCACTTCTTTCGGGAAATTCTGCACATCCTAGATTTCCCCAAAATCCATGGTAGTGTCGAATCCCCGAAATCTGTGGTGGTGTAGAAATCTCTGAAATCCGTGGTGGTGTCGAATCCTTGAAAGTCTTTTTTGGCTGTGGTTGTCTTGTCGAATGCATTAATGGCATTTGTGTGGAGGTCTTTGGGCTTTGATATATTGATTCTTTGAGAAGTAATTGATCATTTGAGTTTGTGCATTTGCTATCATTTGGGCTTGTGTGTTGAGGTTCTTGGTGTTTGTTGGGTATCTGGATTTTCGAGACCATTTGGATTGTGCATTTGCATTTCCTGTGTGTGGGTTGTATTCAGTTTGCATTGAGTGGTTATATCTTGACTTCACTAGTTTAAACCTTTGTGTTTTCATCGTATGTAGATGTGCCTTTTCCTCTGTTGATTTCAATGGCTTTTCTTTATTTGCTCGGTGATTCCTTTGTAGGTTTCCTAGTTTTTCTGGATGTGCATCACCATTGTGCATTTTGGAGTTTTCATTTGGTGCACTAGTCTATTTTTTTTACTAGGCGTGTGCATCTTTGTCTGGTGTTGCTTTTTATTTGGGCATGTGCGTCTTTGTCTGGTGTTGCTTTTTATTTGGGCGTGTGCATCTTTTTCTGGTGTTGCTTTTTATTTGGACGTGGGCTTGTTGTGGTTTCATACTCTCCATTTAGGTATATGAGCAAGTCATTTGTGCTTTCATGGTGGACATTTAGGTTTTTTGACCTAGGGCATGGCCAATCCTCTTCAAATGTCTGTGAAGAGTGTCCTTAGTTCACATTTTATTTCTTAGGGTCTTAGGTTGAGTTGGTTTCAGAGTTCTAGCCTAGATCCGGAGTGATTTGAATCGATTTGGTGAAAGTAGCGAAGATGTAGACAGGTTCAAGTTTTCGAGGTTTTTGCGGAATTTTGCTTCACTCAAATTTCCCTGAATTTTCTATCTCCTCCTCTTTTATTACTTTCTACCAGATTTTATTTGGTTTTGCCAAAATTCGTTCCATCCAGATTTCCCCGAGGTTTGCGGTCGGGTTGTTTTACCGATTTTGAGCTTTGATACTGTTATATTTGGATTTCGCCAAAATTTGTTCCATCTGGATTTTCTCGAATAGTCCGTGTCCCTCCATTTTCCCCGAGTTAGTTATAACCATTGTTGATTTCGCCAGAATTTGTCTCTGATGGATTCTTCTAGGTGTTTTGGGAAAATGCTGAATTTGATGGTTATAGATGGTGGGTTTCTTGGTAATCTATTTGATCGATTTAAGGAGCTTATGCTAAGTATTCTTAATGCTTTTCCTTGATTAAGTTGATGATTTAAATGATTTTTTGGGGTTTTGTATGTTTGGTTCGCTGGAATCCGCCTAGTCCGGATTTTCCCGAAAATCCTTCCCAGTGCAGAATCCGCGAGGGGAGCTAAATCTTGAATTTTAAGATAATTATCTTTTACACTTGTTGCTTCTTATGGATCTAATTGTGGTTACTTTTATGTGTTCACAGGTAGGATCAGGATAGAATGTTGCTGGTCAAGGCAAGGGAAAGGCAACCGATCCTGGTGTAGAGGCTTCTGCCATCTCGGATGCAAAAAAGGTTAAGTTGGATATAAAGAGGATAATTCTTGAGAGTAAGTTGACCTCAATTTGGTTAGGGATCATGGATACTAATGTGGGCATGTGGGGTTATGAAGAATTCAAGGCTGAGATGTCAGCACCAAACCTTCCTCTATTGTCAAGGAGAATGGTGGAATCCAGGTTGGCTCATGTGGCAGGTTTCCCTTCTATAGTGCAGTGCTATGAGTTGATCTTGGAGTGTGCTAGAAATTATGATAGTGGAACACAAAGGATAATCAGTCCCCAGGGAAGGGTTCTTGATGGTTTCAGTCCTATGGCCATTTCTGCAACCTTTGACATACATGATAGATCTCATGTGGTGGGCTTCGACCTAGAAGTTGCCAGGACATATTATGAGGAGAACATTGGAAAATCTTAACAGGTGATCAACTCTTGGCTAGAGAAGCCTAAATCTCATTTCTCTAAGTTTCCCAAGCAACTATTCAAGTTGAAGTTCAAGAGGGAGTATTACAATGCCATCACCCTTCTCAGTAGATTGATAGGATTGAAGAGTGCAGGTGTTTTTGAAACATGGATGTTCAATGTGATTGCTAGAATGGAACAGGGGATAGACTATCATTGGGTAGGAGTTATTAGTAATATGATCCATCATCAGTTGTGTAATGTCTTGCAGACCAAGAATTTCACTATGACTTCTTACCTAGTATATTCATTGGTTGGACTTCATCCATACAAGGGATTGAGTACTAGAGGTATTTTTGGGAAGGATGCTATCTATGAGGTGTATCCATAGTTGCATTTGACTGGTGGAAGTTACCGGAGGTTGAATGATGCCTTCACAATGTACATTGACACACTGCTCTAGGGTGTAGAACATGTAAGAATCTCGGATAAGGAAAAAGAATTGATAAGGAGGTATGGAGCCTGGTTTATCCAGTTCCCAACCTTCTCATATATCAGATTTGATGGTTTTCAGAGGGCTCCCTATAGACTCCCTAGATATCCCACTGATCATGTTGTATTGTTGGAAGTCACTAGACAAATCTGTGACTTTGACAATGTTGTGAAGGGAGAAATGCACAAGACAAGTTTAGGGAATTATTTCCCTTTGAAGATAGGAATGGGTGAATTTTGTGCCTCCATACAATCTGCTCATGCTTTGGAGGAGGATATGGGTACTCTTGGCTCTCTTTTCATTCTAAAAGAGCAAGGTTTGATGTTATTGGTGAGGCTCAGAAGAAGGCCAGTAGGGATTATAGCCATAAGGCTCATATTGAAGATTACTGGATTAACCTTGCTGATGAGTTTGAGGTAAGAAAGAAGAGGTTTTCTAGATTGCCAGTGGATTTGGTAAGATTATACAATGTAAAATCCATCCCCGACCAAGTGTAAGAGGATGGAAATGTGATCCAAGGTCATGTGTATGAGTTAGTGAAGGATAAACCAGTGGGAGAGGTTGACTAGTTAGAGGAGGAAAAGACTGATTTAGATCAGGTTATGGCCCCAGTGATTAAGTACACCAAAATGTGGTTGAAGCACAAGATGATGGAGCTGGAGAGCGAGGGTGTTCCATGCACCTTTGAGTTAATGGGAGACTTAGAGTCTCATTCTACTTCTGAGGCTTCGCTTGAA
This sequence comes from Sequoiadendron giganteum, assembly GCA_007115665.2. Classification (NCBI taxonomy): domain Eukaryota; kingdom Viridiplantae; phylum Streptophyta; class Pinopsida; order Cupressales; family Cupressaceae; genus Sequoiadendron; species Sequoiadendron giganteum. The sequence continues at coordinate 172,256,521 of CM021106.1, read as the reverse complement.
CTAGATCAAAAGGGAAAAGAGAAAGTGGACTCTCCTTTTAGAGTTCACTTAAGGGAAGTGAAAGATGAGAAGGCAGTAGAGGTGGTCAAACAGAGGAGGCCTGTTGCCAAGAAGAGGAATCATGCTTCTAAGAAGGAAGTTGAGAAAATCAAAGAGGAAGAAGAAGTTGAAAGTGTCCATGCACTAATGAAGAAGAGAAGAGTCACAAGGACATCTTAGAAGGTAGAGGAGGTTCCTAAGGCTAATAGGGAAATTGAGCCACAAGTGGTAGAGGTGGAAAGCTCAGGGGAGAAGACACAAGTCTATATGAGGAGATCAAGGACTCCCTCCCCAAGGGATACTATAGCCAAGGAGGGTGTTTCAGTAAGTATCCCTACTACTGAACAAGTTGGTCTTTCCATTCCTCAAGATGCTGGTATTGTAAGGGGAGAACCAAAACAAGATGAAGGTCCTAAGAATTTGGGTGAGGAAGAGTTCCAAGAAGGAGACCTCTTTAATGCAGAGGCAGAAATTGATAAATTAGTTCAGTCTCCCTTGGTGGCACATGCAAACTCTCCTACAAGAGAACAAATGGACAAGTCTCCTCAAAAGGAGGAGGAAATACTAGCTAGGGCCCCTTCACTAGTGGAGGTTGTTGTAGAAGAACAGGCACAGCAAGAAGACAACCCAACAATGGATGTTCCTAAAAATCCAAGTGTTGAGAGGGATGTAACTACTGATCAGCAAGAGAAGGAACAAGACATAGTGCCTACTGGGTCTACCATTCCAGATTGGCTAGAGAGAGAATTGAGGAGCAAAATGGTAATAGTGGATGATGCCCCTCCCAATTGGGATGCCCTCATGGCTAATGTTGAAAGGGAAAAGACCAAAAAAAAGGCAAGGGTTGTATCTCAGATTGAGAGGGATGGATCTGGTAGCTAGGTGGCCCATATTGCTACCCCTGCTCCAAAGAAAGATAGGGATAATGTGACTGCCCAGGACTATAATGTGCAGACTGTTGATTTGGGACATGCTATTGTTGAGAAAGATATTGAAGAGTATGAGGGTTCCAGTGCAGTTATTGTGGGAAGATTGAAGAAGGTAGTAAAAACTAGGCATGAGCTAGAGAAGCTAAATGAAAAACTAAGGAAATACTTGCAGGATTTGATGAAACCTTTGCAAGCTATTAGCTCCTCCTCCTCTGCTGCAGGATTCCTACCCTAGGAGACAATTTTTGAGTAGGAAAAGATGAAAGTTACTTCACATGCTACGGTTACCTAGTTGCAAGGTGTCCAAGCTAAGGGAGATGAGGCCATTAAGAGCATATTATCCACTAGAGGGGATGCACTGAGGTTGATTGATTGGTTGAAGGCTGCATTGGCACAGGATAATGTGGATACCAACCTCCTACTTCAAAAGACTACAACTATCATGGGGTTCACCGAGGACAAGTTAGTATAGTGCAAGATTTTTCCTTTTCCAAGAGTTTCTGAACCTTGGGAATGGTTTGAAATCCTGTAAATGAGGCAGAGAGCCTTGAAAAAGATCTATAAATAGGCAAAGCAAATTGAGGATGCTCTAACTGGTGTTCATGAGAGGTGCATTTCATTCTTTGAGGCCATGACTGGAAGGAAGAAGTTTGCTCCAAAGCATCTAAGTTTGGAGAAACTTAGAGAATGGTGGAGAGATGTGTATTCTCTAGTCAGCAAAGGGCCAGTTACTAAACATCAGTTGGATGATGCTACAACTTATATTGTGGTCATTGACAGATATTTGACCAACAAAACCGATTAGGATGGTACAATTTGGCAAGCAAGAGAAGACATCAAGACTCTTGAGAGAAATATTAGGGTTTTGCCTGTGCCGCCTATTGCTGAGCTGGATAGGGTCCTATTGGCCATACATGCTGAAGAGGATAAAGTTAAGGATAAGGATGGGGAGTGATTATATAGAGCTACATTGATATTTGTGCTTCCCATTAATTCACATGTATTGGGCTAAAATTTTGATATCTTGGCAGTTTTGGATGAAATTGGCACTATGGCACATTTCATATGGTTCAAATGTCTTTTAGGCCGACCTCTTGTAGGTCATGTTTTTATTGTAAATTATAATTTGGGCCGACCTATCTTGTTTATTCTCTATAAAAGCGGGCATGTTGCCTCATTTAAAAATAGACAAAGAGATTAGAAAATAGAGATAGAAGGATAGGTAGATCAGGAGAGAGTAGCTAAGTGATATTAGAGCAAGTTAGGGTTTATTTTCAAGCAAATGTTGTAACAAAAGACTGGAATTGCTGCCATTTTTGGATGATTTAATATAAGAGGGACATTGTGTTTGGTATCCATCTTCTGGAATCTCATCTGGCATGGTTCTTTTTATTCTATCTTTTAAATTGCTTAATGTTTATGGTTAAATGATTTGATAATGCTTAGGGTTTCATGTTTGGAATGTTTGCAGTGATCTCTAGTCCATAATTTTTGTAGTTAGTTGATTGTTAACTGCTCTGCAAAGTTAGCCTGGACTTATATTTTTGTTTAGTTCAATTGTGAAGGTTTATTCAACTCAATTGTTGTAGGATTGACTGAATGAATGTTTATGATTTGAAAATCTTTCAATACCTTAGAAGATTGCACTATTTTTGTGGAATTGTAGATTCATCTGGGTCAAGAAAAAAATTGTTTATGAGAGATTGGTCCATTTTAAGCATTTTATCCTTTTGCATTTTCAATCTTAGGGTTAGAAGTAGTTTTAAGATTATCAATAAAACCTTTATCTTTCGTTGTTTCTTTATTATCAGGGTTCCAATCAAGTTTCAAAGTATCATTTTAGTGTCTATATTTGATAAGATTCGAAGTCTAGTGTTGCTCATAGTAAGGTCCCATTGTGATTACCAACATTTTCACATTTATCATTGATTTGTTTTACTGCATTGTCAAGACCTGACATTAGAGACCTTGGAGTTATCTCTTTTCCATAGAGATTTACTTTTCAAGAGAGATAGGATATTACATTCCGTCTAAGTTGTTGCTATGCAGAAAACACCATCAACACTAACTAAGAGTGAATAGTAAAAGGACACCTTATGAGCTATGATATGGTAAGAAACCTTTTATCAAATACTTCAAGGTTTATGGCAGTAAGTATTTTATTAAGAAATATGATGATGGGATTGGTAGCTTTGATGAAATATGTGATGATGGAATATTCTTAAGATACTCAACACATAGTAAGGCATATTAGTGTTTCAAAAAATGCCTCAAGAGAGTAGTTGAGTGTGTGCATGTGAGAATAGATGAAGATTTGTAGAAGGCAAGGAAAAAATTAGAAAATCATAATGAAGGTGAAGAGCAATCAAAAAATGAAGATGTAGTTGAAAAAAATCCAAGCAAACCCCCAAACAAGTATGTTCATAAGTACCACCCAAAAAATCAGATGATAAGAAGCAAAGATACTGGTGTGTAAACTAGAAGAAGACATGTTGGAAATGATGATCAAGTCAACTTGTGTCTTCTACCTAAAATTGAACCAAAGAGTTACAATGAGGCCAACAAGAGTGAAGATTGGATAAAGGCTATGAAAGAGGAGCTACAATAGATTGAAAGAAACCAAACATGGGATTTAGTTCCAAGGCCAACTGATAAGAACATTATTGGCACAAAATGGGTCGATAGGAAGAGCACAAGTGGTGGTGCTTTCTTCCTTGGTGGTAAATTGGTCTCTTCGCACACTAAAAAGAAAGAATATATCTCATTGTCTATAGATGAAGCAGAATACATAGTTGCTACCTCATGTTTCTCTCAAGTTCTCTAGATGAAACAAAAACTAAAATATATTCAGGTAGAATATTCAAAACCTATTTCCATTATGTGTGATAATTCCAGTGCAATCAATATTTCTAAGAATCTAGTTATGCACTCAAGAACCAATCACATAGCTATTAAGTACCATTTCTTGAGAGAAAAAGTGAGTGAAAAAGAAGTTCAACTTGAATATGTGACTATTGGTGAGAAAATAGTTGATATCCTTACCAAACCATGGCCCAAAGAGACATTTCAGTATTTAAGAATGATATTGGGAGTTGTATCTCCCTCTTCTAACACTTAGTTGGATATGGAAGTTTATGATTTAGGGGGAGCTTATTATACTTCATCTCATATCCCTGAACTTTTTCTACTCCAAGGGGGTGGAAGTTTCAAGTTTGAAGCTCAAAAGGGGCATTTTTGTTTACAGCTACATAATGAAGATATAGCTCCTTGTTAATATCATATCGTTATCCATGATACTTTACAATTTTCTATCTTTTACAATATAGTTGGTTCTTCATAGAGAGAGGGTTGCTACTCATATCATACACCTATACCCTTGTTATCTCTAATAGTAGTTCCTGTTGTCCAAAATTATTGTTGCCCCTTGCATAATTCTTTGTTGACCTTCTTACTCAAAAATGCATTACCATTTGGTTAGTGTAGATTTGAATCTTGAATCTTGTTATGTTCACGACAAGGGGAGACAATATGAATGTGGTGTGTTCAGTCAAATGTATATTCAATTTTTTTATGTTGATATAGGTGGTATCTAATCTGAAAGTGGTATTTATGACACCCTTTTCCATTGTTGTCAAAGGAGGAGAATATCCTGTTGTCAATGGGGGAGAAGATTATCTAGATGAAGGGAAGAAACTTCAGTTGGAAGCATAGAAATTGATTTGGTTGACATCAATTACAAAGGGGGAGATTATTGCAATTGTGATTGTTGGAATTAGATTGTCATTGATGTCAACCCATGGTATAGGATAACAGTGTGCAACTTGTGCTACAGGAACCTCATAGTGTGCAACTTATGCTATAAGAACCTTACAGTGTACAACTTATGCTACAGGAACCTAATAGTGTACAACTTACGCTACATGAACCTCACATCGATAGGAACTTTACAGTTCAAATGAGAGGCAATGTTGTTCAAACATCATAATGCATGGCCAAGCATCATATTGGGATAACATGGAAATTTCTACATTTTGTTACATTGTTGTTAACATTGCAAATGTTGTCAATATTTAAAAATGCAAAAAAGACAACTTTACAACTTGGACTTGTCAATATTTAAATGTGCAAAAAGACAACTTTGCAACTTGGACTGATTAGAGAATAATGACATGGTATACATGTGGCAGAGAATATGTGGAATAATGACTTGATAGTAATGACTTGGTGAATGTGTGGAGGTTTGGTCAATTAACTCATTTTTTATCTGCTAGGGTTTATGTAGGCACAAGGTTCTATTTTGTGTGGCCAAAGGAGATTGGTTTTATTCTATCATTACTAAGATGGTATGACAACAAAGAGTAATGTGCAGATTTATTAGCGAGAAAGGAAATTTTTTGTTTTTCCTTTTCTTTGACATGAGGTATGGTGGTTTAACCCTAAGTCAATACATAATTTAGCAAGGTGGTTATTTCAACTTGATGCATACCATATTTTCATCTATTAAGTATGGAAAACAATAAGGTCTAACAATCTTCCTTCTTTGTCTTCAAGTTGCTTTGGCAGTCAATAAAATTAGATTATTTCTTGGTGGTGAAGTCTCTTTCTATAGCTGCACCTGATGAAAATATTTTCAAATATTGTTTTAATTTTACATACCTCTTATAGAGTCCGTTCAGTAGATTGTGACACCCTAGATAAGTTTTCCTATATTATAGATTTGATGTTGAAATCAAATTTGCAAGCTACTGTTAAATTGGGAAAATGAAATCATTAATGCTACAAGAATTTGATAGTTGTTCTGATTAAAAAATAAAGAAAAGGAATTTTAAATTAATGGAAGCCAGTCTAAATAGGAGAAGCAACATCAAATCAAATTTAGTTTCTTAGGAACAACATTAAAATATTGTAGATGGAATAATAGGAGGAGGATTAGATTTAAGGCTTTAATGTTCTACAAAAATAGCAGACTATTAAAGAACATTAGGGCAGATGTAAAATTTATATTGATAGAGATAAGATGTCTCTAATTAATAAATATGCTGCTACAGGAATATAAGATTAGTTTATTGTAAACCACTAAAAAGATATTGGAGAGAGGGCTTGGTATGCCTAGATTATTGTGTGTTATAGGAATGCCAAAAAGTTGCAAAAAAAAATTTATTTAGGGATGGCTACAAAATTCCATTGTTCTACAAGAGTAATATATACCAGAGGTATTTATTCATCGTTGGAGAAGAGTGATGTGTGGAGAGTAGAGTGAGGAGTGGAGAACATAAGAGAGGGATGAGTGGAGAATAGAGAAAGGGTGTAGAGGAGAAGGGATTAAGGTGAAGGGAAAGAGAGAAGATAACTTTGTAAGAACAAAGTATGCACTTTTGAATGAAGAATGTGTTATTACTGTAGAAGGGTGTGAAGGCATGTGATAGTTTTGAAGAGACTTATTATGTGGATGCAGAGAAGATCATAGAGTTTTTTGTGAGGATGAAAGATAACAGAAAGGGGGAAATCAAGAATAATTGTAGAGTTGGTTAATGATTAAAGACTGGAAGTTGTTTGAGGACAACAAAATCAACAAAAGACTTCACAAGTGCGAAAACATATATGAATTAAAAAATTTCATTTGTAACATGATACTCAAAGTGTATCTGAAATCACTTAGTGTATAATCATTTGCGTGTGTGTTCAAATGAGAGGTAGAAGAGCCTTTGAGTTGGTGCTTATAAACTAGGAATCGATGTTCCTTTGGGTCGGTGCCCATAAATTGTAATTAGAAAACATTTTTATTGTGAGGCTAGATTAGAGTAGCAGTCTCTAGTAGCTATTCTCAGTGAGGTTTTTCCCATCTTGGGTTTTCCTCGTATATCATGTGTTGTGAGATGCATTTTGTGAGTTTGGTTTAGTTGCCCTTCTTTAGTTCTCAATTTATGCTTTTAGTGTGTATTGTTATATTGCTTAGAAAGTTAAAAAAATTAGTCCACTAATTCACCCCCCCTCTCAGTGGTCTTTGTGTTCCTTTATTTATAACACACTCACATTTTTTGAATGCATTCAAATAATGTGAGCACGTTATAATGTGCTCACATTTTATCTTTCTTTGGAAATTTCCAAGCCTTTGGTTTATATTTACCTCGAGATTCCAACCCAAAGCACTGGAGTGACTTTCCAACATCCAAAGATGTTTTCTTGTAGGTTGTGAAAAAATTGACATAATCTCAAGTGGCCTCCCCATCAAGTTTGCACGTGTTTCAATTTCAAGTCAAAAAACACCTGGTTAATATTAATCTCTCTCTTAACTATCTAACCATGTAATTTTTTTGACATTTTGAGTATGTTAAGGTTTTCATCTTTAATTTCTTTTGTTGGTGTATCCATTTTTTTTCAAAAACTAATGTTTGGTATTTTTTACTTTATTTTTTAACTATTCACTAAAATTTCGAATAAATTACATTTTTAGAAACTAGACTTCATTCTACACATTAAGAAAATAATATTTTTGATTAGTTTTGAAACACAAATAGGGGGGAACATGCTCAATTTTCTATTTTTTCCAGGATGTGTCCAGTTTGAAAATTAGTTAAAAATTATATATTCATTAAAATTACCTACATGGTGTTAGATAATTTGTCATCGAAGTGATTTTTAAAATACCTAAAAAAAAGGTCAAAATTTTAGGGGGTCCACACCAAATGCTATGTTATGTTTTTTTGAAAAAAAATGGACCAATTTGTGTGTCCCCACTTTTTGAACCCCTTAATCTCTACCATTTTAAAAAATAGTAATCTAGAAAGTATATTTGGAGCACTATGACCCTTTTTTTTGTTGCATCTTAAAATTTTGAGTGTAACTATCTTCAATTTCTCATCCAAGGTCAGTCTTTCTTGATTTCAGAAAAAAGAAAGTGACAACTTGAGACCCCATTTTCATCCATCTTTGTGCACTCAACCCTCATCCTTAGGGACTTAGAAGGCTAGAAGGGACATCTAGGATGTATTGAAAGTTTTGGAGATCTGGCTACTAGGAAAAGTTCCACAAGACCATTACTTGTCCAAATTAGCTTAGATCTTCACCAAATTTGAAATGTGAGCACCTGTTTGGAATTTCTTCAAGATGACACCATTACTTGACTAAGAACTAACCAAAATCCTCCAACATTTGATCACCAACTCTCTTAATAAAAATAAGTAAGGAACAAAACAACTAAAAAGAAAGAAAATGGTTTTGGTTGACACAGGATTGCAAGCCTACCCAAATGCTCCTACATCACATAGTATACTTATGGAATTGAATATAGGAAAAAATTAATAAAAAAATGTGACATTTTTTTTAAGGAAGTGTAAATAAAATAGGATTTATTAAAAAATTATAAATATTTACCACTCAAGAATAATCTAAAACCACTATTTTTAGCAGATGCCATCTCTAAATGTTCATTATTTTAAAGTAGAAAGGTTTTAACATCCAAAGAAAAATTCATAGAACTATCATAATCACCTAGTAATAACTCTTCACCAAGGGTCATAATATTATCATGTGACACAGGAAACTACAATGAATCATAAATAAAACTTACATGAGAGTATAAGGACATATCATCAATATGTATCTCATGTTATGAAATAACTTGCATAATACAGGAATATAATAAGAAATATGCTTCAAATAATTAATAATAATTGAGAATAACAAGCCACTTTGAGGGGGAAAAACTATGAATATCTCTAATGAGAACATAATTCACAATATGAGGATGAAATAAGACTCACTACCTTCTTTATATACCTTATTTATGTTTAGGATATCACCCAAGATTACCTAGATAACCTTATATAAGCCTTAGGATGACCTAACTAAAAAAATAAGATTATAATAATGATAATATAACTTAATTTAGAGTTAAGATAGCCACAATATGACTATTCATAGCTCTATGAACACTAATATTAAAGGTGTGTAACATGTCCCTCTCTTTAGAGAAGAATTTCCCTAAATGCTAATCAAGTGTGGATTCTTTTGAATGAGCTCCTTGTCCTCCCATGTGGCTTCTTCAATTGGTAAATTATTCTTCTGAAAGAGATACTTAGTGAGTGTTCTATTCCTTATCTTATTTATTTGTGTTTGATGAAATAACTTTGGTTCCAATATAATTCTTCCTTCTTCATTGTTCTCTAGTAATATTTTTTGAGTAGGTCAATATTATGCTTAATTACCTTCTTTAACAAGAAACATGAAAAATTGGATGTATATTTGTTGTTGGTGAAAAATATAGCTTGTAGGAAACACTACCTATCTTTTACATGATTTTGTATGTGCCATAATATTTTATAGAAAACTTGTTCTTTCTCTATTTCTTTAGTGAAATTTTCTTGTAAGGTTGCAATCTCAAGAAGAAAGAAATACCCAACTTCAAAAATTATTTCACTACATTGTTTGTCTTCCTACTACTTCATTCAATTTTTTGGTATGAATAGATTCTCCTTGAGAACAAGGAGTACCTATTATTGATGAAGCAAGTGGTCCTCCATTTCCTAAACTATTGGTGAAACCTTCAATGATTATATGATGGAAGGATATTGATATTCATATAGTTCCATAAATGGAGACCTTTTTTATGAACAATAAAAGGAAGTGTTAGACCACCATTCTACTAGTGATAGCCAATCTACCCATTAAGACTATTTATATGAAGTAAAATATCATAGGTATCTTTCTAAAAACTTATTATCAACCTCAGTTTTGCTGCCAAATTAAGGGTGGTATGAAGAAATATGAGCCAACTAAGTACCCAAACATAAGAATATTTTTTCCAAAAGTGATTAGTACATATAGGATCACAATCACTAACAATAACCTTAGCTATACCATGTAGCTTTTTTATATTCTCCAAATAATATTTTGTCATTATACTTGCTAGAAAAGGATGTGATAATTCAATGAAATGTGTATATTTAGTGAGGAAATCTACTACCATACTGAAATTATTACCTAAACTAGATTTTGGAAGAACTATTATGAAGTCTATCGATAACTCTTTCCAACATTCATTACGAATAACTAAGAGTTGCAAGAGACTTGGTGTCTTCATTGTCTCCCATTTATTTCTTTGAAAAACTAAACATTCACCCACTAAGTTTTGAACATCACCTTTTCTCCCTTCCCAAAAAATCTTTCTTGACTTAATGGTATGTATTCAAAAATATTGAATGAACACTAATTGAAGAATCATGAATATCTATGAGATTTTTTGTTTAGGAGTGAATTTTTTGTAGACATACAATCACTCTTTATACCATAGAGAATCTACTTTCCAACAAATTATATTTGAACTACTAGGATCACTTTGTAACTGTTGAATGAGGTTACTTGTAGCAACATCATTTCTCCACTTTTATTTGGCTTCTATTGTACCTAATTTTATTGTAATATTAAAATGGACCACAATAAAGATTCGTCATTTTAATCCTTCCTAGAAGTGCATCTACCAAAAAAATTCCTTCCCTTTCTTATATACAATCTCAAAGTCATATCCTAACATCTTAGTGATCCATGTTTGTTTCTCTTCCAAAGATAATATTTTTCCAAAATATATTTTAGCCTATCATGATTTATCTTAACCTTGATGTATCTATTAGATAAGGCCTCCATTATTTTACTACATGAAGAATAGCTAACATTTCCTTATCATAAATAGGTTTGAGTTTGTTCTTAACCTTTAATTGAAGACTCTCAAAAGCAATGTGTTGATCCTCCTACATGAGAATTTCTCTGGTACCATTTTCTAAAGCATCACATTCCATAATAAAATCCTTGCTGAAGTTTGGAGTGGAAAGCATTGGAGTTGTATATATAGCCTCCTTTAATCTCTCAAATGTTGTATTAGCATACTCATTCCAATAAAAATATTTCTTATTTAATAAAGTTGTGAGGGATGTTGATATACAACCATAATTCTTTACAAATATTTTGTAGTATCCATTCAATCTCAAGAAATCCCTCTATTTATTTATGATTTTTGGAATAGGCCATTCCATGATAACTCTAATCTTGTTAGGATCCACCTTTACTCCATGTGAAAATACATTTCTCAAGTACTCCAACTCATTGATACAAAAAGTATACTTTGATAGCTTAGCATAAATTTGATGATCTTTGAGAACATATAATGCTTGATATACATGTTCCAACTATTCTTCCCATGTCTTGCTATAAATAAAAATATATCATTCAAGAACACTAATACAAACTTCCTGAATAATTAATTACTGATGGAGTTCATCAAAATTTAAAATGTAGATGGTGCATTGTTAAGACCAAATGACATCACAAAAAACTCATAATGTCCCTTATGAGTCCTAAATAATGTCTTGGACATATATTATTCCTTAATTCAAATTTGGTGATAACTTGATCTAAGATCTCAATTTCGAAAATACATCTTCATTCAATTCATCGAGAAAATCATTAATGACTAGAATTGTAAAATTATATTTGATGGTGTACATGTTGACAACTCTATAGTATGGACATATACACCAAGTTTCATCCTTCGTATGCACTAGCGCCACTGGCAAGGAGTAAGCACTTTGGATATGCCTGATAATTTTGTGATGTGGGAAAAGGGATCTAGGGTCTAAATAACACCTTTCTCACCATTACATTAGAGAGGAACCAATTTTTTTCATATAAGACCACTTGGATACTATCCTCAATGTAAGATCCATAATGATTGATTAGGGTTTTAGTCCTCTTTGTGTTTTTTGGGTTGATTTGATTGATTAGGAATTAAATTGATTTGATTATGTAAATGTAAAACTAGACCAAATATGTAATTACATAAAACTAATGTGAATATAGAGATTTATAGGATGGGTGCACAATGAATGATGAAAAAAGGTAGAGAATAGAGTGCAAAAAAAAAGGAACTTGGCATGTAAATTAGGGTTGAAATTTACTATTTAGGGGCAGTAGTGCCCTAGACCAAAAGACGTTTCATTTTGGAATCTCTAAATAGATCTCAGTAGGTTACACTCTGTAGGTTCTTTCCTCCTATAATTAGCTTTATGACTTCATCTTTTGATGAATAATTCTTCTTGTACTAATTTGTTGAAAGAGGAGGCTTGAATGCTTGTTGTTTCTATTAGGTCTTCAATCTTCTCCCAAATCTACTTCAAATCTCTTACTCACAAAAAATATATGGGAGAAAGGTTTGATCCATATAGATTATTTCTTATGTCAAACCCCACATTGGTGTTTCCACCTCTACAATGGCTATAATCATGTAGAGTGTGCTTACCCTAGGTTGAGTAGAGGAAAATGGATAAAAACAAGTGATAAATAAATTTTTTTCCAACTTACCACTTAGATCTGATCTCTTTGATGGATTGAAGTCATGATACACATCTCATGCAAGGAATATTTTATTGTTGATAGGAAGTCCTACACATATTGGTAATCATAGAACAAATTAACACAACACATGAACAATCTTATTTGTGAATTTGACGTATTGCCAACATAAATCTTGAATAATAAAAAAGTATTGTAATGGCATTGCTTATTCTTCTCTTGACTGCTCAATTCATATCTTAATTTCCTTCTCGATTTTCTCTTTTTATTCTCTAGTTTCTAATGGTGAAAGGGACTTATAGTTATACACATTTCTTCATTTTCGACAAAATTAATTATGAAAAGATGAAAAATGAATTTGAATTTGAAAACATGAAAATGTCAATGATAACATATTCAAGATTGGGAAATATAGGCTGGCTAAACCAAACCTATATTGAAATTTTAATTATTGTTAATTAAATAACTATGTTTAATCCCTAAATTTTTTTTTTTTTTTTTTAAATGATAAAAAACCAAGAAAATTATGACCATAAATAGGTACAAGAACATAAGGAGGAGCTAAACATAGTATGAAATTCTCAAGGTCTATGAATTTTGATGATAAAAATTCCTACTTCTAGCATCTCCCCAACAATATTTTTTATCTCATTTTTATGTATATAGGTACCTTTAAGGCTCGGTGTTGGTTGGCTCAAGAAGTCTTTTAGGAATATCTCTCAAAATCATATATTGATGATCACTAGTTTCTTGTAAATATAGATGGATGGGAGCATTATTTTGATAGGCTTCTAATGAGCATAATTGATTCTCAAATCCATTAGCTCATTTCTTAAGAAAATTTTGCATTTCATGAGAGATCACCATTTTTGGGGACTTTTCCTTCAACCCTCTTAGCTCCACTATCTCTCCTTTTGATTGAAATGTCACAAATAGTTCCTAGAAGTTCATCTTGATTATTCCCAATGTAGTAATCAATTTTACTCCTAAAATAATATTTGTTACACCCATGAAGATAACACAAATTGGGAAATCAAGGTGATAGTCTCCCATGGATAATTTAATGCTATATAATTTTCTAATAAAAATACCACCATCTCCAATCAAGACTTAAAACTCTAAAACTGGATATATAAAATAATTTAGATGAGTAACTAGTTTTTTTATTAAATTATGAGTATTACTCGAGTCTATCAACACTGTTACTTTCTTTTTCTTTAAGAATCCCACTAGCTTGAGTGTTTGTGGGGTGCTAGAACCTTTGAATTCATGACAAGAAATAATTGGTTGTGAATCATATGATTCCTAATCTAATTCCCTATCACCATCTAATATTGGTTCTTCTTCTTCTTCCTCACTTGATCCTTCAATAAAGAACAATTTATTTCTAGTGAATAATGTCCTCAACTATATTTTTTATCACAATTGAAACACAACCGTTTTGATCTATTCTACTCTTTTTTTGTGGAGTCAAATTAGTAGGTTTAGGTAAGAAATGTGTAGGAGAGATTCTTTATATTATATTTATAGTCCCTTATTTCCTATTGGCCAAAAACTTATCCTTAAATTATCTTTCAATAATTATCACTTGTGACAAATATTATGGTTGGAACAAACATACCTCATATTTTATATGGTCCTTTAAACCTCCTAGAATTAATTCCTTCAAATTGTATTCTATCAGATTCTCCAATCTTAGAAAAAGGGCTTGAAATTCCCAAGTATAGTCTTTGATTGTACTTGTTTTCTTTAATTTACTGAGTTGGAAAAAGTAGCTATCCATAAAGTTATCTCCATGTTCGATCTAGCAAGTTACTCTTGAAAAAATGACCATGTGACCACACAACCCTTCTTTCTCTTCTCATCACATATCCAATGACACCAAATAATTTGATCTTGTTCCAAGTATAATGATTTCAAAACTACGCTTTTTTTATTAGGAAAATGCTAAAGATAAAAAGAATTAATCCATGTAGCAAAGGAAATTAGTTATATCCTTGCCATAAAACTTTCTCAAATTAAACTTGTGTATGAATTTTTGAGGCATATGATTATTAAAGGGATGATCTTTCTTGAGATCTAATTCAATCCTAAAGAAATCATGTCCAACAAAAGCATTATCTTCCACCTTATTAGATGAATACTCTCTTTTATACTTCATACCATGAATAAGTGATTTTAATTCACTCATATCCTTTTGCATGTCCCTTTTTATTGATTAAATTTCTTCAATCATCTCCTTCTTCAATGATGGAATTTCACCTTTCACCTCACTAGTACACAAACAACAATATATGACTAAATAAACTACTAAAAATTGCATATAAATGACTAATTTTGGTCACATGACCATTAGTAGTTTATTGCTGGTCATTTATAACACGACCAAATTTATGACTAAACTATTTTAGTCATTTATTTAGTCTGATTTTTACTCATTAATTTGGTCATTGATTTGGTCCTTGATTTAGTCATTGATTTAGTCATTGGTTTAGTCGTTAATTTAGTCATTAATTGTTATTAACTAGTCATTTATTTAGTCATGCTAGTGATTTATTTAGTCATATATTTAGTCATTAATTTAGTCATATATTTAATCATTAATTTAGTCATTAATTGTTGTTAACTAGTCATTTATTTAGTCATGGTAGTCATTTATTTAGTCATATATTTAGTCATTACTTTAGTCATATATTTAGTCATATATTTAATCATTATTTTAGTCATTACTTTAGTCATATATTTAGTCATTTAGTCATATTTAATCATTAATTTAATCATTAATTTATTCATATAGTTGGTCATTAATTTAGTCAATTTATTTACTAGTTTCCATTAATTGGTAAATATAATCATGAAATGAATAATTTATTAAGTACCATAAATTTTATAATGCAAAAATAACATAACATTAAATTTGAACTAAAACATAAAAGTAAATAAAAATATTGCATATGCATACAAGCTATAACATACTAGAATTAAAAAATTGATTCAACATCATGATAAATAAAGGTAATCTACAATAAAAAAAATTAATGCAAATATATATCAATATATATATATATATCGAGAGTTATAAGATTTCAAAGTTGTCTAAGAGTTTCCAACTCTTTTAAATACACCATGATAATTAAGATCCATGAACAACATATTCAAAATACTACATAAAATAGTGAGCAAAGATGTCTAACAACTAGTACATGATAAATATGTTCAACTATGTCATTTTTTGCAAATACTTTAGTGGCCACCGTGTGAAGGTTCCCTCTTTCTCTTTCAGACGAACAACTCCATCTATTTTGTCTTCATAAACAAGGGGTATGTTACTTGTGACCTTTAAAATGTTTACATTTGCATCCCTTGTTCCTTTCAAGTTGACTCCATGTATAATAGATAGGGAGTGAATCCGCCCAATACCCACAACATCACCATCTAATGGATCCAACACCTTAACTATATCCCCTTCTTTGAGTTTATCAATACAATTCTTCAAAAAGAAAAAAAATAACACATTATATTAAAATAATTGATTACCCTTGTTTGCATTATAAAACATAGGTATTGATTACACTTGTTTGCATGATAAAACAACCATTACTTACTTAAATATTACTTGCATGTGTGTGTTAAAATAATTACAAAAGGAAAATTTCAAAAATAATTGCAATGATACCTCATGAATGTTTTACCCTGAAAATTACCTTAGCAATCTCACATTTTTGCTATCAAGAGGTCTGATAGTCTAGATGAATATTATCATCCATAGGGTATAAAGTCAACCAGAAAGAGAATGGGGGGGAGGGATTAAAGTAAGAATAGATTCCCAGAACCATTCATCAATCTAATTTACTAAAAAACCAACACTCATAGCATTGCTTACAATGTTACTATTAGCTTCATGCTAATCAGATACAAAGGCCACAAATATAAACACTACATTACCATGCAACTTTTTTAGGCATATGGTTTAAATTATGTATAGCTTGAATCCTGCAAGGTCAGTAAAAAAGGATGCACAAGGTAGCCAAAAATAAATCCAAAGCATGATGTTCAACTTATATTATATTTGATCTATAACAATCCTTGGAAGATATGTTGAGTTTTTATGATGTTCAAAAGTTTCACTTCATCCATGTTCCTAATGAACTTGTATAAAGGCTTCCAGCAAATCTTTATGCATGAATAACATAAACTAATAAACTTGTATAGTTTTCTCTTTAGATTACAGTAGCTACATGCTACTAAATCAATATCTCATTTAGAAAAATAAAAACATGTAAGATTTATTATTCAATACCATAGATCATAGAAAATATGATAAAATGTGTTCACTCAGGTCATCACAGAACTCACCATGTTTGGAGAAGCAAGCTGCTTTCCACTCAACATACTAGCAACTGATCTTTCTATAAACCCATTCTCATTAGCTTGCTTGTGCATACACATCAACAATTTAAATATCAACAAGCATTCCATATTAGCTATTGTTTAGTAACATTATTAAAAACCCACCTTATAACATAGAAAATAAGAGAAAATTACAAAACAAACATTTTTGCCGAGGTGTGAGGAGTCAAAAACTAGGAAAAATTAATTTATTATCCAAAACCTATGGATGATAGTTAATTTTTGTTCAAAATTTCAATTCAGCTTATAAACTCGAAGTTAACATTTTGAAAAAATGATTTGACCAGGTATAGGGTTGGTTTCCATCCACACATAAGGAGATTAGTAAAAAAGGATGCACAAGGCAGCCAAAAATAAATCCAAAGCATGACATTCAACTTATATTATATTTGATCTATAAAAATACTTGGAAGATATGTTGAGTTTTTCTGATGTTCAAAAGTTGCACTTCATCCATGTTCCTAATGAACTTGCATAAAGGCTTCTAGAAAATTTTTGTGCATGAATAACATAAACTAATAAAATTGTACAGTTTCCTCTTTAGATTACAAGAGATACATGTTGCTCAATAAATATCTCATTCAGAAAAATAAAAAATGTAAGATTTATTATTCAATACCATAGATCACAAAAAATACGATAAAATGTGTTCATTGAGGTCATCACAGAACTCATCGTGTTTGGAGAAGCAAGTTGCTTTCCACTCAACATACTAGCAGTTGATCTTTTTACAAACCCATTCTCATCAATCTGCTTGTGCATACACATCAACAATTTATAAATCAACAAGCATTCAATATTAACTATTGTTCAGTAACCTTATTACAAACCTACCTTATAACATAGAAAACAAGAGAAAATTACAAAACAAACATTTATGCCAAGGTGTGAGGAGTCAAAAACCAGGAAAAAATAATTTCTTATCCAAAACCTGTGGATGATAGTTAATTTTTGTTCAAAATTTCAAGTCAGCTTATGAACTCGAAGTTAATATTTTTGACAAAATGATTTGACTAGGTATAGGGTTGGTTTCCATCCACACATAAGAAGATTAGTAAAAAAGGATGCATAAGGCAGCCAAAAATAAATCCAAAGCATGGTGTTCAACTTATATTATATTTGATCTATAAAAATACTTGGAAGATATGTTGAGTTTTTCTCATGTTCAAAAGTTGCACTTCATCCATGTTCCTAATGAACTTGCATAAAGGCTTCCAGGAAATTTTTGTGCATGAATAACATAAACTAATAAAATTGTATAGTTTCCTCTTTAGATTACAAGAGCTACATGTTGCTCAATAAATATCTCATTCAGACAAATAAAAAAATGTAAGATTTATTATTCAATACCATAGATCAAAAAAAATACAATAAAATGTGTTCACTAAGGTCATCATAGAACTCACTGTGTTGGAGAAGCAAGCTGCTTTCCACTCAACATACTAGTAGCTGATATTTTTACAAACCCATTCTCATCAGCCTACTTGTGCATACACATCAACAATTTAAATATCAACAAGAATTCCATATTAACTATTGTTCAGTAACCTTATTACAAACCTACCTTATAACATAGAAAACAAGAGAAAATTAAAAAATGAACATTTCTGCCAAGGAGTGAGGAGTCAAAAACCAGGAAAAAAGAACTTCTTATCCAAAACCTATGGATAATAGTTAATTTTTGTTCAAATTTTCAATTTAGCTTATAAACTCGAAGTTAACATTTTGACAAAATGATTTGACTAGGTATCGGGTTGGTTTCCATCCACACATAAGGAGATTAGTAAAAAAGGATGCACAAGGTAGCCAAAAATAAATCCAAAGCATGTCGTTCAACTTATATTATATTTGATCTATAACAATCCTTGGAAGATATGTTAAGTTTTTATGATGCTCAAAAGTTGCACTTCATCCATGTTCCTACTAAACTTGCATAAAGGCTTCAAATTTTTTTTTATGCATGAATAACATAAACTAATAAACTTGTACAATTTTCTCTTTAGATTACAGTAGCTACATGCAGCTCAATCAATATCTCATTTAGACAAATAAAAAATTGTAAGATTTAAAATTCAATACCATAGGACACATAAAATATGTTAAAATGTGGTCACTGAGGTCATCACAGAACTCACCGTGTTTGGAGAAGCAAGCTTCTTTCCACTCAGCATACTAAGAAATTCCCCCCTCCCCAAAATATCTAAGAAATTCCTATTTTATGATGAGAAAAATTTCATTTTCATGATTGGTACTAATGATGAAAACAAAAATAGAAAATGTTTGAAAAATGCTCCCCAGTTATGAAGCTATGAAGAAAAACATGTTGTTGTTGCAGATTAACCCTTGTTTTGCAGTTTTAAAAGTGATTAATAAGAGTGTGCCTTTCCTTTCTAGGCAATACATACACTGCAAGCCTATTGGTGGGTATAGTATGGCAGATTCATGAGTCTTGCACAAACTTGGCCAAATATTCAAGTGGGCTCTTTTTGATAAGATTTGTACCTTAGGAGTACAAGTAGAGCCATGTAACCATGTTAAAGGTAATATAAACTTGAAATGTCTCCCAAATACGTTTCATATAAAGGTATCACATGGAGGTACAAATCTTGCTGGTCATACCCAAACCATGGATTTCCTGTCTCAAAAAGCTTTAGAGTATGTGTTATACCCATGTCATGTAACATGCTAATAGAGCTCATCCTCACTAACTTTCTCATAACTACTATATCAATTTAAAATTATGATTAGAAGAAAGTAAATAAAACCAAGATATCATGGTTGTTAAACATTTTATCTTATGGTGATACTTTCCTCACAAATAAGCTGCTACACAAGTATTCTATACAATCTGATTTTTTTCCTATGTTAGTGGGAGGAATTGGTCAGAGAGTAAATTTTGCTTGATGAGACCCGGAGAGGAGTGGGTGATGAGGGGAAATTAGATTTGGTTGGTGGGAAAACCTTTTGGCAGTATACAAAACATCCTGTAGTCTAATAAATTTCTTTTAAAAAAAATATGTTGTTTTTTTTAATGGATTATGTCTATTTACTAAATGTTCATCAATCCACTATAAGATTTTATTGTAGTTGGTGATGAGCTGCTTAAATTGGCTTAATTACACACATACTTTATACTTGGATACAAAGTAATCATGGCCAAAAACTCTTCTCAAGAATATTGAAATAGTTGCCTAAGATTATAATGGCTTTGTACCAAGTTATAACAGTGGCTCCCACTTTTATAAAGAAGACATTGCAACAGAAACAACTATGAAAGCATAGCTAAATGAAATTTCCACTAGCATTGTTGTAAAATCAACAACAATATAACAGTACATGGCAAATGCAAAAATTCCATTGAGAGCACAAAGCATAACAACCAAGAACCAAATGTGAACTGGAGACCTCCAGGGCAATCTATACAGATATCTCACTATGTTCTTATAGTTTGATTTTAAGTAAATACCCTTGCACCAACAGGGTCGTCAAAACAAGAATTCAAATGGATTTAATGACTTTGTCACTACCCCTGCTCCTTACAGTATCCCTACAAAGAAATTAAATGGAATTGGAATGACTCTAACACCCATGCCCATACAATTTGATATTGATAGTTATTAATGATTTTGGTTATTGTAGAAGGCACCATACAACATTAAGGACTGTTGTACCTCAATTTTATTTGATCGCAACACATATTGACAGACATATATGTTAGAACATTACAAATAGGATTCTAAGTAAACTAGAGGGTATAGTGCTTGGCATAATTATTTTTAATATTTTATGCAAAAAATTACATGGCTGAAAATGATGCTTAAAATGCACTCATTTCACATACCAAACATTTTAGATTTAAAAGAAAACATAAATGAATCTAATATACAATATTGGTTGTGACCTATGCTCAAACCCAAAGTAGCCAAAATTAAAAAATAATCTATCATGTTTCTGGAGCTTCAAATAAGATGAATTGATAAGTACTTTAAAATGAAATATTTTGGTACACTAAATAATTCCTATATCTTTTGTCCTTCTCTTCCACTTGAAGGGTTTCAAAATCAAGGAAAAGTAATGTTTCATAGCACTCACCTCAAGTTTAGCACCACTAGTACTATAAATAGCATGCACATACTCCTTGAATTCAGCATAATCATGGTCAACATTGTCTTGAAGTTGTGTAGCTTTGTTGAGCGCTCTATTGATAGGGTCTTTTCTTTTTAGTTCTGCTTTCATATAATTGTTCTGCAAATATAAAAACATACAGAGTAAGACAATTATGAAGAGCTCAACAAAGAAAAATCAACAATAAGAGAAAAGACAAAGGAATCATAATGCAAACATAGGCATACATCAAAAATTGATTATTTGTAAACGAACAACTAAAGGTTTTTCCCTATCATTCATAAGCAACCAGGGAAAATACTAGAACCAAAAATAATATTGTGTATATTATAATATTCGCACATATTGACAGACATATATTTTACAACAATACAAATAGGATTCTAAGTAAACTAGAGGGTATAGTGCTTGGCCTAATTATTTTCAATATTTTATGCAAAAAATTACATGGCTGACAATGATGCTTAAAATGAACTCATTTTACATACCAAACATTTTAGATTTAAAAGCAAACATAAATGAATCTAATATACAATACTGGTTGTGACCTATGCTCAAACCCAAAGCAGCCAAAATTAAAAAATAATCTGTCATGTTGCTGAAACTTCAAATAAGATGAACTGATAAGTACTTTAAAATGAAATATTTTGGTACACTAAAGAATTCCTATATCTTTTGTGCTTCTCTTCCACTTGAAGGGTTTCAGAATCAAGGAAAAGTAACGTTTCATAACACTCACCTCAAATTCAGCACCACTAGTACTATAAATATCGTGCACATACTCCTTGAATTCAGCATAATCATTGTCAACATTGTCTTGAACTTGCGTAGATTTGATGAGCGCTCTATTGACAGGGTCTTTTGTTTTTTGCTCTACCTTCATATAATTGTTCTACAAATATAAAACATACAGAGTAAGACAATTATGAAGAGCTCAGCAAAGAAAAATCAACAATAAGAGAAAAGACAAAGGAATCATAATGCAAACATAGGCGTACATCAAAAATTGATTATCTACAACTAAACAACTAAAGGTTTTTCCCTATCATTTATAAGAAACCAAGGAAAATACTAGAACCAAAAATAATATTGTTTATATTATAATTTGTGCACATATTGACAGACATATATGTTACAGCATTACAAATAGGATTCTAAGTAAACTAGAGGGTATAGTGCTTGGCATAATTATTTTCAATATTTTATGCAAAAAATTACATGGCTGACAACAATGCTTAAAATGCACTCATTTCACATACCAAACATTTTATATTTAAAATCAATCATAAATGAATCTAATATACAATACCGGTTGTGACCTATGCTCAAACCTAAAGCAGCCAAAATTAAAAAATAATCTGTCATGTTGCTGAAACTTCAAATAAGATGAACTGATAAGTACTTTAAAATGAAATATTTTGGTACACTAAAGAATTCCTATATCTTTTGTGCTTCTCTTCCACTTGAAGGGTTTTAGAATCAAGGAAAAGTAATGTTTCATAGCACTCACCTCAAGTTCAACACCACTAATTCTATAAATATCATGCACATACTCCTTGAATTCAGCATAATCATTGTCAACATTGTCTTGAAGTTGCCTAGCTTTGTTGAGCGCTCTATTGACAGGGTCTTTTCTTTTTCGTTCTACTTTCATATAATTGTTCTACAAATATAAAAACATACAGAGTAAGACAATTATGAAGAGCTCAACCAAGAAAAATCAACAATAAGAGAAAAGACAAAGGAATCATAATGCAAACATAGGCGTACATCAAAAATTGATTATTTGCAACTGAACAACTAAAGGTTTTTCCCTATCATTTATAAGCAACCAAGGAAAATACTAGAACCAAAAATAATATTATGTATATTATAATATGTGCACATATTGACAGACATATATGTTACAGCATTACAAATAGGATTCTAAGTAAACTAGAGGGTATAGTGCTTGGCATAATTATTTTCAATATTTTATGCAAAAAATTACATGGTTGACAATGATGCTTAAAATGAACTCATTTTACATACCAAACATTTTAGATTTAAAAGCAATCATAAATGAATCTGATATACAATCCTGGTTATGACCTATGCTCAAACCCAAAGCAGCCAAAATTAAAAAATAATCTATCATGTTGCTGAAACTTCAAATAAGATGAACTAATAAGTACTTAAAAATGAAATATTTTGGAACACTAAAGAATTCCTATATCTTTTGTGCTTCTCTTCCACTTGAAGGGTTTCAGAATCAAGGAAAATTAACATTTGATAGCACTCACCTCAAGTTCAACACCACTAGTACTATAAATAACATGCACATACTCCTTTAATTCAGCATAATCACTGTCAACATTGTCTTGAAGTTGCGTAGCTTTGCTGAGAGCTCTATTGACAGGGTCTTTTCTTTTTCGTTCTGCTTTCATATCATTTTTGTGCAACTATAAAAACATATAGAGTAAGACAATTATGAAGAGCTCAGCAAAGAAAAAACAACAATAAGAGAAAAAGTATGCAAAAAAATGATATAGTTGAGAATCAAAATATTGAGGGATATCCTCTTACCTGATCTGAATCCATGGAATTATGGTCATTCCATGTAGAAACTATAGGCTTAACAGAGGCAACCAATTATGAAACTTTCTCAGTGAGACCATGTAAGCGACTCATTATATGTTGGTACTCTTCATTTGAGTTGACATGATTTGGAGAGGTTCTTACTGGTCGTTCAACAAATGGTTGTGAAATCTCTATTGATGAACTAGATTTCCACTTCATACTACTCTTAGATTTAGTATAATCTAGTGTTGCCATATAATTAACAATATCTTCTACACTTGCTTCTCTATTATTGTTTTCCACCTAAAATACAATGTCAATTTCAACATATACTCAATTCAATAAAAAATTGAAATAAATAACACAATGTAAATTGAACAAAAAATCCATACACTTACTCCAAATTTGTCCATTTTGGCCTGCAACCCGCCTCGACCAAGTGTATATTCAGCCCTCACATTATCTCTTGCTCTCCTACCTCTATTACTCTTTGTCAAATATTCTTCAGAACATATACTTTCTTTCAATGCCTCCCACTATTTGGGAGATAGAGTGGAGGCTAACCTCTCATTTCCCTCCATGATTATTTTTTTGCAATTGTATCTAAAATTGTTCATCAGAAGTCTCATCTTGTGCTTGTAATATTTTCTAGATATTTGTCCACCAATAGTGTCAAAGGAATTTTCCATTTTTTGTATAACATATTCCACATTTCGTGGATCTTGCTGTGCAAAATTTGATTTGCAAATATCCAAATGGGCCCTACATCTTACACCCAACTCGGAGGCCCACCTTGTAGCATTTTTCCCAATGGGTTCACCATCTCTTGTTACCTCAAGCAAGAATGGTTTCTTCCCTTCTAATATTCTTTCTTTTGCATTCCTCTTTGTAGATTTGTATCAATCTTGACTCAATCTTTTTCTTTTAACAAAAGCAGGCACATCTTCTATTGAACCACTGCCAATATTTCTAGCTGATCCACTAATTCCATCAAAATTTGTAGATACAACAAGTACACTTTGAGGCACATTAGATGCAAGCAGAATCTCTTCATGGCTTTCATTAACCAGAACTTCATGCTCCTTGGCCACATCAAGTGTGGCATGAGTAGGTAGATTAGTACTGGTCTTTGCAGATTTCATTTCAAACACATCTTTTATGCATTGACTTCTACGAGCTGGTAGCACTGTATCTTTACTTTCTTTTTGTTTTTTCTCTACGTTTTCTCTGCACTCATTTTCTTGCCTGTAAAACAAAAAAAATATCATATAAGGTCTTATATACATAAACCTCTTGCCTATAAAATTTCATTAAACAATATTAAATAAATAATATACTACTTATTGGATTTACAACTTGCCTATTTTTCAAACCAAGACATGATAAATATTCATTATTCTTGGCCACATGTTCTTCATGAAAGCGCTCATAATCTGTCACTGAAATTTCAGCATTATGATCACTATTATCCAATTTGTGCCTTAAATTCTTTTTCCTCATTTCTTGATGTCCAAAAAACCAATAATGTATAAATTAGCAACTTGATAAAAAGATAATTAATCGTAACAAAAATTGCATTAAATACAAGTTTATGATTATTTTTAATTAGTAAATTAATGGTAAGGTTATATGCACCCTTTATTGTAGTGTAGGTTGAGCTTGGACTATATGCTTGATATTGTAAACATGGGTTGAGTTTTAATTTACCTTGTCATCATAACACTGCAACCTCACATCTATGCTATATTAATAGCCAATGATTTTACAGTGGAGGGATTTGAGTTGGGGGTGAATTTTTTTATCACTATTGTTGATGTTGTTGTAGCATATTTCAGTGAATTTCTCCCCAATGTTCCTTCCCATTAATTCTCTCTCTAGGATTCTTGTATTCATGAGTAGATAGTGGTGGTCACATTGGTATTATTTAGTGTAAATTACCATAGTTTCTTGGCATTTTCATTACTTAAGAGCCAACTAGAATTGCATGTCATCATAGTATTTTATTTGAAGGTTACCATGGTTTAAAGCAATCTAAAAAGGAGTAATATTGACCCCACCCATGATGTCCAAATCATATGTTCCTAACCACATAATCAATAAATAAAATCTAAAGAAGGTCCAAGCCACAAAACCCAAGTAGTGTCTCAAGGGTGTCTAAGTGATGGAGTACAAAACCAGTGTCTTAATAGATTGAGAACTTTGAACAACCCCTACCTTTGCATCACATATTTAATGAGTGAAGGTTTTGTTGTAATACAAATGCATCAGAACAATACAAGCATTATAACAGTCATAGCAGTGAGTCAAAGTACAGTGATCAAAGATTGTTATAACATCCTATCGTGATAGTGGAAGCAATGATCCAAAGGAGTTGTCAAGAAAAGATCATTGTCAAAGTAAAGCAATGATGGTATACATATTCATATTGCATTCTCATTTATAATTTATGAAAACATATTCATATTGCATCCTCATTTTTATATGAAAACATATTCATATTACATCCGTATAGCAACTTTGTTCAAAATTAATTCTTTGAAACAGGTATTAGTCTAAAGGTCCATGTCCTTGAAACATAAAACAGTCTTAAAACAACATAAAAGTCTTAAATAAAAGGTCATAAAATGGGGCTCATCAATAATCATTAGAATTGCCAGCAAGATCAGAATCCCGATCACTCGTGCCTGCATCTACTTGATTTTCTTCCTCATCCTCATTTGTGACATGCAATAAATTCTCTCTTCCAATTTTTTCATTGGTAATCAAAATCTCTTCTTCAAACAGTCCCTTATTGTCTTCATCCAATTCTTCGAATGTTTCTTGTAAATTAACATATTTCCCATCAAGCATTACATCAACAACTTCCATGAATTTCCATTTCGAACGAGACTCTGTTTGAATGACATATGACCAACCTGGGCTTCTTACATCATCAATTAGAAATGATTGGTTAATTTGAAGAGGGGAAACATACGGCTCATTTGTCTCTAAAAAAAATTGTCGTGTATTTGCACGTACAAATCCATACTCATCAAATTGTACTATGAATGGTTGGATCCACTTACATTTTAATAATATAGGACTATCTTCACCAAAATCCACTTGAATAATTTCTTGGATGAATCCAACATAAAATTTCTTCTCAATTTCATGAAGAAATTCAGCACTAACAACACAATCACAATTTGTCTTTCCTTTGTCTTTTTCTTCCACTCTTAAATGACTACCATAGGCCCACATTCCACTAAAACACATAGCCCATAAATGTGGAGGTTGTGAAAGCTCACTTTCCTTTGTTGTTATATCTTGACCTTCTTCTTTTGCATCACTGATTGCATTAGCAATCCATTCTTCAAATTTTGGAAAAGAATCACCTCTAATCAAATCATGGCTTTTGCGCTTTTGAGGTCGATGTTGCATCCAAGATTGATTCTCTTCTTCATATTTTCTACATAGAATAATGATGTACAAATAGTAAGATTAATAATATAAATGTGTAAATGCAATTGAGTAAATAAATTATTGTGTAATTTTTTTTTACCTATGCCACTTATCAAACGAAGATGTGTTTTGAAGAATTAAGATGTGTATTGCACTTCTTTCTTGATATGATAGCTTGAAGCAACATCCATTGCCTTCTGTTACTTCACCTACAACTCTCTCATCTTCATCATCATCCCATACACATCGATTGACATTTTAAAAATCCTTCATATATTCTGTGCAAAATCCCATGGCCTCTTGCATCAAATATCCCTCAGACATGTTGCCTTCTAGTTTTTCCCTAGTATAGACAATTTTTTTCAGAAACTTCATATATCATTCTATAGGATACATCCATCTCGTTCTTACTGGGCCACAATGCTCTAGTTCATATTGTAGATGTATCAAAAGATGCATAGAAATGTTAAAGATTGTTGGTGGAAATTCCTGTTCCAATAGACAAAGGACTTCAACAACCTCCTCCCTCAAACTATCAAAGTTTGAAGGATCTAATACATGTAAACTCATTCTCTTTAATATTAGGCCCAACCTTAAAATTACCAATCTTGGCCCCCTTGCCAAACTCAATATATTTACCACAATAGGTAAAATATTCTCAATTATGACATGATAGTCATGGGTCTTGAGGCCTCTTAAGCTATTAATGTCATTTTGGCTTTTGATGCTACTACTTACATATCTAGTGGGAAAGCGGGTCTGAGACATCAACTATAAGAATTGTGCACGTTGTTCCTTTGTCTAGACATAAGGAGCACCGGGTTTTCTATATTTTTCATTATCATATTTTTAAACCCAAATATTTTGACGAATCTTTATTTCTCAGAAGTCTTCATGTGATGAAATAGTATCAAAAACACCAAAAAGAGTTTCTATAATAGCATAAGCTATATTTTTCTCAGTATGCATAAAGTCAATAGTATGCCTAATGGCTATATCCTTAAAGTATGGCAACTTATACAATATGCACAATCGTTTTACACTGCTTTCATTACATGGATCATATCTACTACCATCAATCCCATCATTTTCAATAAATGACAATCTTTTTTGTCCATTCTCAACAATGTAATCACCTGTTATTAGCAATGGCACTTCACGATTCTCTTCTTGACCATTGAAACATGTTTTTTGTTGATGATATGGATGATGCATTTTAAGGTAAGCACGATGTCCACAATAAATACACTCACGCAAACTTCTTGAGTGCCTCACAAAATCCTTAAAGTTGCAAGCAGGACATCCATGGTAACCATGTACAAAGAGACCAGACAATGTGCCATATGCAGGAAGATCATGAATTGTAAACAATAAGGAAGCTCTTAAAGTGAATTTTATTGAATGACCATCCCTTAGAGATTGAATTGCTTCTATTCCTTTCCACAATTCCATTAGCTCATCATATAATGTCTCTAGATAAACATCTATTGTATCTGAAGTCACACTTTTCTTTCCTGGTATAATCAATGATAACATTAAGAAAAATGGTCTAGTTGCTAACCATGGAGGCAAGTTATAATTTATTAGAAACACTGACCAAGTTGACCATTTAGTACTTTGATTTGAGAATGGGTTCACCCCATCTAGAGACAAACCCAACCTTATATTACGAGGATATTGAGAAAAATCAAGCCATCTATTATCAAATTCCATCCACATCTTAGAATCAGGCACATGTCATTGTTTTCCATTAGTGCTCTTATTTTTGGCATGCCACTGCATAAGCTCAGCAATGTCTCTACACCTATACATTCAGAGTAATTGTGGGATTATCAAAAAGTGGCGAAGAACCTTTCTAGGAACCAAATCTGATTTCAACCCTTGTTTATACCTCACTTCATGACATTTAGGACATTCACTCTCATTTGCAAGATTTTTGCAAAATAATACACAACCATTCACACATGTGTGGATGTTTTCATACCCCAAGTTGAGATTACTAATTTTCTTTTTACATTGACTTCATTTTGTTGGCAATGTGGAGTCAGCTAGTAAAAATGAACTAAATAATGCCAATAACTGATCTACACTGTCATTTGTCCAACCATGTACCACTTTCAAGTTAAGAATTTGAAGGATTGTTGTCAAATGACTTAACTTGCAATTAGCATACACAGGATCTAAAGAATCCTCCATTGACTTGGCCCAATCATCATTTAGACCCTCATTCAACATTTTATCAACTTCAAACCCTTCGTCAAACATTTATGCCTCTTCATCTATGTTTGATGCCACTTCATCTATGTTTGTTGCCTCTTCATCTCTCACAGTCTGCAATTCTATCATTTCTTCATAATAATTGTAAGTCCAAGGGCTTATACCACTATACCCATATCTTATCATTTGTCGATAAATCATATTTCTTTTTTTCACCTTTCCACCGAGACAATTTTTACATGGACATGGATATTTATCAATGTCCCTCTCATCAACTACTCTCTCATCATATGCATGATATTGATTAGTAGTCAACCTTTGATGGTGATTCATCTATAATATTGTACATTCCAATATTAATTTAGTTTTTGATTTAAGAAAAAAACATAAATCTAAAAATAGAGATGCCAAAACATTGTTGAAAGTAGTCACTTTTAGTAGAGACCATAACAAAAAGAAGAGGATATAACGAGTCATTGTTCTGAGATCTATCTTACATTCATTTGAAGTTTACCTACTGAGAATGGATTATGCCTATTTTTCCTATCAGCTTACTTTCAGCAATGAGGGTTTCAAATTACCTCTGAATTTGCTACAAAGGGCTTTGCTGACTTCAACTTTGTTGCAGAAAACTCTGAATTCCTTGCCCGCCTTTTCAAAAGTCTCTAGGTCCTATCCAAACAAGTTTTACCGCCCATGAAAGTGCTTCAATACCTATCCATGAGAATAAAAAACATCAACAACAATCCAATTTCATTCCCATGCCAACAATAATACATTTTACAAGTTATGTAACTTATAAATATAGACAAGTTATGTAAACCACTAGATAAATAGCATTTAAAAGAAATAAGAAATGGGGTATGGAGATTCATGAACATAAATAGAAAATCACAGTTCTCAAGCTTTGTACAGCCCTGTATGAGCAGGAAGAGGTTTCTCATTGATTGTAAGAGTTAGATATTTCAATCACCTTCCTTTTAGTTCGAGTTTCATGCAATTTGGTTTAATTTTGTGTGAGTTATTGTGGATTTACTTTAGTCTGCTAAAAACCCTCACTAGGGTAAACAAGGATATTTGAAATTATGTTTCTCTTGATTTAGCCATTAGAAGTGCAATTAGAATAAGAATCACAAGCTTTACAAATAGTTAGGGAAGGAAGTGCAATTAGAATAAGAAGTCTATGTACATGGGAATAAAATGAGTTTATTCATGTTAATTCAAGCCTACTAAATCCATTCCAATTGTTGAAGCAGATATTTGTGTCTTGGAAAGAATAATTTGTAGTTTGGTGGCTTATAGGCATTATACTTGCACATTATGGATAGTCATAACCCTTTCTCCAACATACACAACTCTATCTTAAGTATTTTCAAAAGTGGATTGTCCTAATTCACAACTAGGCCTAATTAGACCCCTTCAATATATAACTCCCCTTTTCCTAGCCCATTCATCCTTAAAAATACCACAAGTAGATATAAATATTCCTACACCACTTGATTAGACTTTCTCTAAACCTTTATACATGGTAATTCAACAGGCTCCTACTTAGAACCTTCATTTTTTTATTCCATAATGTGACTATCACAAGGCTACCATGAAAGATCAGTACACAAAAGAACACCACACCACCAAAATTTATTTGAGAGGGATCTAATTACATCAACACAATCCATTATAATGCTTTCACCCAAGTAGAGTGCCTTCCACTTCATCAGAACACAGAATAGTCACTTTTCACTGTCAAACTGTGACTTTCACCAGTCTGTCTTCATTGGATAGTCAATAAGAAATGGCCACAAATATATAAATATATCAATCCCTCATTAGAGGTGACTCAAACTACCCTTAATAGCCTTGAGAATAAAATTGGGTTCAAGAAAACTCATTCACCATCATCAAATATCTCAAAACAACTTTGTACATAGACATTTTCCAGATTTTAAGCAAAATTACAGACCTAAGGCTTCATTTTTCCCTATGATAACCATTATCTTTTGGTCTGAGGCTCTATAATATGAAGGAATATATAGAAAAAAGTCTCCCTACCAAGATTTAGATTGTTCCACTAACTGAAATGGGACAAACTTAATTTTGTAACCTCACTGTTTACCCTAGCAAGGGTTTTGACAATTTTCACAAAAAACTCAATATCTTGCTCAAGGAATAACCAAAATGCATGAAATTTGTGCCAAATGAAATGTTATTGAAGGCCATGAAATTTACAAGTAATTTTTCACATTTTACAGTCTATACAATCCATACATATGTCTGGAAACACATATTTTCTATAGAAATTGCTTAAAATCAGAATTTCCTTCGTTATATCTTCTCATTCCAATCACCCTTGAAGTTACAATGCATATAAAAGCCTTTTTAAAGGCAAAACAACTGACTTTCAATATTCTAACTACCTCTAAATGACCTAAAATCCTAAATGTACCTTCAACTTCCTAATACAACCTTTACATAATTATGCAATTTAATCAATATTTGTTGACAACTTTACATTTTCCACATTTATTTGAAAAACATGACTCTAATGACTTGAAGGACCCTAATATAATATTGGAACACCAAAATTTAATCAACCTATCAAGTTTTACATGATGGAGTCAAAATATTGCAAAGGTGCTCCTGCACCAAAAGGTTTGGTAAAGGTATAGGATCATGATTTGATCATTTGTTGTCTTTTTGCCTTGTGAAAGCAAGTTACTGATGCAAGACCAGGTTGGCAAACAACAGGTTTGTACAAGATTTCAAGATTGGATCTTGACTCATCGCTCAAAACACCCTCAAAGACTCTTCAATGCAACAAGTTTCCAAAGACTACAAACCACCTCTAAGACTCTAGACCTTCACATGGCTTTATTAAGGCATCTAACAAGATTAGATGAAATAGATAAACATGATTTGATCACTCATCAAGCTTGCAACCAAGTTAAAGTTGGTTTCTATCATATGCTTGCTAGATCCTTGGAGGTCTTCATAAGGGAACTATCATTCACAACTCTTGATGTTGGCCATAACTTCTGACTATGATTGGCTTTTTGGATACCCTTTAAAGGGTTCTAAATCATACCTAAGAACTAATATGCATTCCTTTGAAAAAATAGACTCCAACATGACTGTCTTGTTCCAATTCTAGGCCTAATTGGCATGATGTACACAAGGGATTATTGGTTTTCTTATCTCCCCACTCAAACTCACTTGCCCAATGCTTATAAGATGTTATATTTTACCTTCACATGATTATTAGATCATTAAAATTGTGTTCTCAATTTTTTTTTATAAAACCATAAACCAAAATTCTCTTGATTGTCGTGTCCCTAGACTGAGACACAAATTTACAGTCAGAAAATGGAATCTTACTCCCTTCACCCCTACCCTGACACCATGCAAATTATAAAATATGTTAGCATATAATAGTAACCATATGTCCACCAATTTGTAGGAGGTTTCCATAGTTAGAGTGGAAGAAATTAAAATTTAGTCCTCACTATTTACCCTAGGTCAGGGTATTGGCAATTTTTAGAGAATTCACAATATCTAACTCCAAACATTACCAAAACACATGAAACAAAAAGGAGATGGAAGTTGATTGGCTATACCATCACTTAAAAACACCCTCACATGTCTCTCTTCCCATATAGGGCTGTACAATGCCTGAACACAGTGATTTTCTCTGAGAATATGCATAACCTAATGCTCTTATTCATTCAAAAATTGGTGTACAATCACCCATGCCTTCTCAACTATATACAAGGCCTTTTAAATAAATTTACAACATGACTTATCAAATTCCAGCTGCTTTCAATGAATGAGACTAATCTAACTACCTTATGAAATTTGTTGTTTTTCCTTATGGTTCTGAATTCACTACTGCAACTTATTACAAGGTCACTTCTATGTGTGCATTTATACAAATGTGGTGCAGGAGCACCCAGATCATGTAATTCCTTCAAAAGGCTAGTTGGTCAAATTTATGTGTTCAAGGCAAAAATAAGGTGGCAATTCTTTGTAAAGGCTAATTTTAATGTATTAAAGTCCTGTACTAAGTCATTAGGTGGTGGTGCAGGAGCACCTAGGTCATGGAATGCCTTCAAAAGGCTAATATGTTAAATTTATATGTTCAAGTCTAAATTAGTGTGTCAAGGCCATGCAAAGCCTAATTTGAATGTAATCAAGTCATAAAAGAAGTCACTAAGAGGTAAAAATGTAAAAATGCAAATAATACAATATTGTCAGAAGTAATCATGATGTAATTATGCAGCAAAAAGAGCACAAATCAAGAATATGAGGAGTTATGGGGTAGTTTAGGAGGTTTGCACTGATGGAAAGTCAATTACTCAGTTGGTAAAAGTTATAAAAGACATTTTATGGCGTGGGGAAAGTAGAGGATTGTATTCTTGTGAATAAAAATTGTGAAATAAAGAACTCTATTTTATCAAATTCTGAGATTAATCTTTTATTCAGCCCCTGTACGAACTGTATTGTGATCTTGAGGGTATCAACCTATTAGTTTTAATGGAACAATGAATCATTCATCTTCTGGAAGTGTTCTAAGGAGGCTAATTCAGTTTTAGGAGGTTTTGAGAACAAGGAACTAGAAAACCCTCAAAACAGGGTTTGAGAGTCATTCAAAGAATATGACCTCCATCCCATCGATGTAGGTATAATAGGTCAATGGGATTGGTTTAAATAGGATCCTTTTTATGTGTTTAGTGTTTTCTTATGGTGGCAGGATAGTAGAAGACCAGAACACAAGAATATGATGCTGATTCAAGATAAAAACTGAGTTTTTCCATTCAAAATTGGTGGTTTCAAACAAGGAAAAGAAGAAATATCATGTGCATAATCCTGGAGATAGTTTCAAATGCTTGTGTAGAAAAAATGAAGCATATTTCAATGATTTTTTGGAGTATTGGAGGTTTGTAAGTATGAGTTTCATGAAACCCTCACTGTTTTTGGTGATCTTTGGTGCAAGAGCACTTGAATCATGTAATTGCAAAATGCACTATATGAGGGTTGGTCTAGGAGTTAGTGGTATAAAGAGTTATTTTTTCTTAAATAAGGTCCATGAGACCATTCATGATGTAATAAGGTTCATATGAACCATTTAATGTAGTTTGATTCTTTGGGAGTCTAAGTTGCAAATATAAAGTTGTCATTAGTAAAGGGTGCATAATTAGCATTGTAAAGGGTTAAAATCTTTTTAAAGAAAGGTGGTTAGGTGGTTATAGGAGTTTTAAGGATTTATTAGGATTCAAATATTCCTCTCTTGGTCGAGGCAAGTCTATTGAACAAGTTTGGAAGAAGTTTCAAATAAGAAGTTGCTGTTTTTTGAGTTTTTTATAAAGAAATTGCTGATCTCGTACATTGTATGGCCTGTACATGTTTTTCCACACTCCAAGAATATAATGGTTGGATACATAATTGAATACCCTTTCTTTTTGCATTTGAATGGTGTGATTTCATTAATAATTGAGTGAGATATCCTTTTTTTACTACCGGGTGGTCTCAAACCCCATGTTTTTCCTGTAGAATTTGTTGATCCCATACTTGGTATGGTCTATACGTTTTGTTTTATGCTTGAAGAGTGTAATGGTTGGAAATTTAATTGAATAATATTTATTTTGGAGTTGGATTGGTGATATTTAATTGAGTAATAAGGGATATATCTTAATTTTACTCCTGGGTGGTCTGAAAACCCTTAAAATCAAGGTTTTGAGCAAAATATGGATGCATCTTCCATTCCCACACTGTAACATTGAAAAATATTTGTGTGATAGAAGGTATGAGGGTGTACTATTATTTCCTAGAGGTCTTGGAGAATGGAAGGAACTTTGGAGGAAAATGGTTCAATGTTTTGGCTTGACATCTCTATGTGGCAAGCCCATTTTACAAGAAAAAAAGTGAGTTTTTGCTTGATTTTGAAGAATCTGTTTGAAGGGCACTTAGGAATGATGGTAATAGGTGTGGAGAACCTGTAGGAGTTCATTTTTTTGATTTGGGGTTAAGGGGAGAGCCTAGGTAATCAAGACCCAGGTGTAGGTTTGTGAATTAGGCCTCTTGGAGTAGTGGTAGAAAGGGCCATTGTGAGTGATGCCTTGACAGTCAAGAGGAAACATTTTGGAACTTTGTAGGGGTCCATTTTGGATGTCTGAATCCATAGGTTTGGTGTCTTTAAATTCCTCCATGTGGGTTTTATATTGACTTTCCTAATGGGTAAGGCTACTAGCCTTTTGACAAAAAGGGGTCTAAATCACCATAGTATTGGGTGTTTGTTGAAACCTAAGTGCTAGTGGGTCTTTGCCATCATAGTTGGGTGTTTGCTGTCCCTGCCACTCTGCATCAATCTTCTACCTACAAACAAGGTTTTGTTAATATGCTATCATAATGGGTCTTTTAATCCCTGAAAATGAATAATTGGGAGTTTTATAACATTACTAAAGACTGTTTATGGTTGTCTAGCAATTTTGAGTTGAGTAGATGGGTGTTTCTTTAAAAATTTGACCTAAATTAAGGCCATTAGGCATGGACAGTCAATTTTTTTGATGTTTCTTCCAAAATAACAGGGTTTAATATTGTATTATGTCAAATGTGAATGAAATGGGTTCTTAAATATGTAGATAGCTCATGGAGTTACAATCAAGGACAGTCGGTATACCTGGTTTTGTCATAAGGCATTGCTACAAGGAAAATGTTAGTTTGTTTACTTAAAGCAGTGAATTTGATAGAATAGTGACCTCAACAATTTAAGTTGTCTTGAGACAAAAAATAATGAGCTTAAGGATGTCTCAATGTTTGGAAAGTATTTGGGAGGATAACTTGATGTTTGGTTGTGTAGTATAGTGTTTTCTAAGTGTGAAAAGGTGGCTTAACTGTAAGAAACAGTGAACTTGATAAGACAGTATTATGTGAATGATTTATTGGTTTATCTTAGGTAGAAACATGATGAAAATTGGTATCTTAAAGGTCTGGTAATAGGTTAAGGTGAGTTGAGAAAATGGTGGTTTTTTGCCTTATGAGGTAAGTTGTCAAGAGTGGTGAATTTGGTGAGTTGTGAGTTTGCAAATCTGTAATTGAACTTTTGTCATCAATCAAGATAAATGCAGTGGTTTGATGGTCTGATAAGGGAGAATTTTTAGTTACTCTTTTTCCTTGGAGAGTGATTTTGTTGGTGGACTTGGTTTCATTGAAAAAATTTAAGAATGAGCATAAGTTGTGAATGTTGAAAATAATGATTTAATTCAAAGCTTCCTAAAGGTGATTTTTGATTTGATTCAGTCAATATGAAGATGAATGGGAAATTTTGAGATAGAAATTCTCATGATTTGGTTTTGGGTCATTTGTATACTATGTTTGTGTGGTTTGGCAGTTTGCTCTGCATCAGGTGGTCACTTAAGTATATTTTCAAAATATTGTCAAAAGGTGGGAAAAGTTGTCAAAATGTAATTATGCAAAAAAAAAGCATAAATAAGGAATATTAAGATTTAAGAGGTAGTTTCATTTGATGAAGGAAGAGGAAAAGAATTTGTGCCTTGGTAACCATATATAAAAGCATTTGTAAGGCGAGAAAATGGCCATCCATTGTAATTTTAAAGAGTATCTAATAATAGAGTAGCCTGTTTTCAGTGATCAATGCTTTTTGTGTGATTTTTCCAATCTTCTGATTATGTGCAGCACCTAGTAACTTTGTTTCTTGTTTGATATGGATTTCTAAGGATTGGAACTCTTCATACAATGTGGTTTTGAAGGATCAATTGGAATCTAAGAGTCATTTGCAAGCTTTTATCTTATGACTGCTGGTATTTCTTAAAGACTAGGTTAGAGAGTCTAGAGGGTAATAAATGGCTACTCCACCGAATTAGATAATGTAGAATGGTGGAGTAGGTTATAATAGCTTGTATTTAGAATTTTTTAAGTGACTTGTGTGTTGTAAGTATAGGGGAATGTCTAAGTTGAGAATGGGTGACTGTTTTCTCAGTAATTTCTGAGTTTTCTTCATGTAAAATGATGGCTCCATGTTAAAGATTAATGGAATGAGCACTTAAGAAGGTATGGAGATGGTTTATAAGGCTTGTGCAGACTTATATAAATGTTTTTGAATCAGTGGTAGAACCCTAGAAGGTTTGGAGTATACTTCCTCTATAAACCCTCATGCACTTAAGCATTGTCAAGCCTAAAATCAGGGGTTTCATGGTTTAGTGTTTGGTTGGGTTTATCAGTCCCTGAAAAATGATGGAATGTGTAGGAATGTGACCTAACTCAATGCTTCCAAGGGTTTTTAGGTGTTTTCAAGTTGATACAAAGGTATTTGCTTTGGAAAAAAGTCTTATTTGGTGCACTTTGGCTACAGACAGGTTATTGTTTCTCTTATACTTTCCAAAACAAGTCTATGTTATTTTGAAGTATGTCAATATATGGCATAATGGGTTCCTAAAAAGGTAAGGAGTGTGTGGTTATTCAATAAGGATCTGAGGGTATACCTGATTTAGTGACTGGTAAAACCTACTAGCCAAAATAGTGAGTTGACTACTAGGAAGGGTGAATTTGTGGAACCAAGGTTAAGAGTGATTGAAGTTGGTTTGAACTTGTCTAAATTTAATTGGAAAAGGTGCCTAGACGCTTTGAATAACTTTGGGAGACTAATTATTTGAAATTTTTGATTTGGAAAAGTGGTTTCTATGTACAAATGGTAATTTGAATGCATGAAATTGGAAATTCTGACAAAATAGAGTTAAGGGCAGTATGAGTTGTTTCTTCCTAATAAAAGATGATGTTCTAAGGTGTAAATAAGGTTGGTATGGGTTGTTGTTCTTAGTTCCATCAAAGGCGACTTTGTATTGTGTGTCTCTTGTGGTGTGTTGGTGCAAAGTTGGGTGAATTCAATGAACTATGAAATCAAAGTTTGTTGATCAGGTTTTGTTCTAAATCAGTCAAAGTAATGATGGATAAATGGTATTTGAAATCTGATAACAGTCTGGTTGATTTGGCTTATAGATGCCTTGTGATTTGCAAGTGAAATGTAAGAATTTTGGTTGAAAAGATAAAGCAATTTAGATGCTTGTTCAATTTGATCTTATCCTGATTCTATTTGGGATTATTAACATAGTGAGGTCTTATGTCTACTGAGTGCATTTTCAAGTGGATTGTTGGGAAGATGGAAATTGAGCCTAGTGAAGGTTTTTTTAGTGTCTTGAACAATGCATTTTCAAAAATCAAACCTCAGAAGAGAAGATTTGGATTGTACCTATAGATGTAATGGCTGATCAATACCTGGATGAGTTATTAATTACTTGTATCAATGAACAAAATATTTACAAAATGTATTCTTTGCATGTAAAATATAGAGTCAAATCAAATTTAAGATAAAAAAAAAAAAAAAAATAGTGAAAAATATCTTTGTTTTTTCTTTTGTAAACCTACTAATTCCTTTTCTAGTACGGATTAAGTTTACACATCCACCATTTCAGGACAACTCTTTTAGGTTGTGCATAGGAGACTCGAACTTGGACATAGCTTTTACAAGATCATTCAAAAACCAATTGTCCACAATTCTAGGAAAGACCTGCATACCCACAAAATAATAGTAGAAGAAATATATGTCACAAGTATTGTTTTCAAGGAAAAAATCTAAAAAAAAAGAAAGAATAATTAATCAAAAACCCTTAGCCCTTCATCCGAAAGAATTTGTGGGTAGACTAAAACAAATTTTTAGGGTTTTTTTAAGTTCTATGAATTTCAAACTTCGTGGATTAAATTCAGTGAACCATGTGACTTAGGTATCTACTGATGGAAACAACTAAAGGATGTTCTTACTACCATTTTCAAGTAATCTTTCTCCCAGAGAAAACTAAGAAATGTGTTAGACATAGTAGGGTGCTTGTCTTGTGCTTGTCTTGTATCCCATGTTACACAAATGAAACATGCAGTGTCATTTACAAAGTTAAAAGATGGTACACAACAATAGAATACCAATGTGGACATTTCACATACCATAGCTAAAGGAAATCCAAGTCATACCTGTGTCATGCATACAACTTTTGTAGGTATTTCTGGAGGTCCAAAATCCCCAACTTGAAGTACAAGCTTCTACAGATATACCAAAAGAATGCTTTGCTTACCATACATGAATAATAAACATAGAATCATAATAGAAAAGGAATCGAAATCTATTTTCTCACTATAAATATGATTACCCAGTCTTACCTGTAAAGCTATGTGTTGTTGAGCCTGAGCTATGACATTCTCTTGGTCTGGTTTTGGCTGACCATTGCTATGAGAAATAAATAAGATGGCCTCAATTAGATTGTCAGAAGTATAGGTTAAAAATAAATAATATAGATTCAACAGTATTATATCCTCATGCATATCTATACCCAGTTGTAGCATGACAAACAGTCAAAGTTTTATCTCCCAATTTAGGGAAGCACATGCAATGTTTGTCACAGTTGGATCCTAATATTTTTGATAAAAGTAATTAGCATCTTGAATATGACAAGAAATAATGATGCTTGTATCAGAGTACTGAAAATGCCATTTCAAATAAAATTTGTTCAGATTTTACAAAAATATCAGCATGCCGAAAGTCTCACCTGGTAGATGCAAAACCCATAACCTTTTGAATTCTTCGTATCTCTATCTTTACATTCATCTATACATTCACCTGTGTTCAACATAAAATTTCAGATCTTTTTCATCTTGTCTACTATGATATCAGAAACAGACTTGAAAACAAATGTGAAAAATTTGAAGGTTCTTATTTAAATTCACCATTCTCATAACTGAATTGTTGTGTATTCATAGTCACACTAGCATATAATGAAATAATTAGGAATGACTTTATAGCTGTCATCAGTAGGTGGAAACTTAGTTTGAGAACACTAATTCGAATCTATTGAGATAAACAATGAAAATAGACTATTACTTGTTTTCTTGCAGACGTCCCACATGTTGAATAAAATGGCAACTAGGGAATAATATTTTCTACAAATGTTGATCATTAAATAGCCAATACAGTAATCACTTCCTGCCACACCCATTGTAAGTTTTCCCACTAGAAGAACTTCCATCTAAGTGCAATGTTGTGGCTATAGCAGCAGATGTGAGAGCCAACTCAAAGCCATCGAAAAGATTGGAAATAACATCAGTTTCAGTATTACTTTTAGGAAAAGTTGCAGGAAAATCAATTATATTTTTAGGGAAAAGGTATTTTTTCTATATTGTGTTAATTTGAGACAATATAAAATTAAAAAAATAACCTAAATATTTTTAATTTCTATTGTCTTAAGTTGAGATAATGTAAAATAAAAAATATAATTTAAATATGTGTAAAATAAAACTAGCAATTGCACCTTGTTGTGCAATGGGTACACTGAAGAGGTGTAGAATGTCATTAAGAGAAAATTTGGGTCTATTTTTTGCATTCATCAAATGTTAGGTTCTTTATCAAATGATATTTTTTTTGTGAAAAATGTCTCAATGTATTGTGAATATTTCAATTTTTGTTTTTGCAAGTTTGTTTAAATGTTTGAAAGGATATTTTATTTTCTTGGTACAAATAAGGACTAACAAAAGTAGAAAATTTTGAAACATTCTAGATCATTGAAGAAATCCGTAATATTCGAAAAGCAAATGCACTCTATGATGGACGTTAAAGGTGCAATAAAGGAACCTAGAAAATTTCCTTCAAAGGTGGGAACACAAACAAAAACACCAAGTGTAAAGTCAATACTATTATCTGATCCAAGAAAGGAAATGAGTAAGATATGATCTATATTTGATAGGCTTGTTATTTGGTTCTTTGCAACATAGTATTGACAATGCAGTAATGACAAATGGTGTGCATAGTAATAAGAAAAAGAAAAACGCTCCTTCGATAATTTCTAGCGAAGTTAGAAATGATGAGCTTCAAAAGTGAATAATTTCACGTCCTACAAGTGTGCAGAAACCACTTACTTCAAAGACTCCAATGCAAAAGCCTCGCTAGATCAAAGAAAGCTTTTAATGTTTGTAAAACCAATACCAAGACTTGTGAACAAATTTGAAGCAAGGTTAGTATAAGTGAGGCTAGTGCCAGAACCCAGACTTGTAAAAGTAGTAGATAAAATTCACTTGTCCCCTATTTAAAGGTACACAACCAAAAATAACTCACTTCTATTAACACATGTATAATTTTAGCTTATTTTAGTTAATTTACATACTCAAATTTTATATTAAAAATGCCACCTACATTTAATTCATTTTAGTCATTCAACTCACATTAGATATTTTAAAGGAGATGATTTTTATTTTTGAAAGTGTATTCTTGAAATAGATTTTATGTAAGAAATGTATTGTAATATGGGTAAAAAATCATTTTAAAAAAATTGGCATTCATAATTAAACATACTTAATCAAATTATACAACATATTTGTGTGACATAGACTATTAAATATTATAAATTTATATTTTAAAAAATTAATTTAAATTTACAAATGATAAATAACTCCTTTTTCAATAAGTATTAAGTTAGGTAGAATATAAATGAACTAGAAGATCCAATTTGTATATATAGACATTAAAATGCTAATATTAAAATTTATAATAAGATTTTAAGAAATCAATTTTTTTATCATTATAAATATACATGAAAACAATTCATATATATTTATTCAAATTTACTATTTATATAATTTACTTTCATATTTATTTTTTAATTAGTATTTATTTGTATATAAACTTGTTTTACCCAAATTAAACAATTATAATTATACTTTAGAAATCGGTATTAATCATTGTACAATATTAATCTTGATATTTAGTCATTTTTATTTGTTTAATATTAGTCATTTATTTAGTCATTTAGTTGTGATTTTACGCGATGACCAAATTAGTCATTTATTTGTCAAATTCTACTAGTGTTAGTCACATGACTAAAAATTTTAGTCACGTAGTCATTTATTTGCCAAATTCTACTAGTGCCTTGATTTCATTGAGGTTAATATATTCAATTTCCACATCATCATTATCTGAACATTTATGTGGTATGGTAGCATTCTTTTTACCTCTTTTTTTAGGCCCTATCATGATGGATAAAAATAATTTAATAATAAATTGCATAAATAAATTCAAAATAATCTATGATTTTAATTGTAACTTACCAATGCTTAGGTTGTACTTTCTCAAAAAATATCTCAAAAGTTTGGTGTTTTGCAGCCTTGAGATTAAGTTTAATGAAAACCTTAATCCTACAATATATCACTTAAGTCTACTCTAATGAATTTTTAATTTTGATCGTAGGCTCATATCTTACTACTTCAAAATCCCAATAAAAATTAAGAACAAATCAGGCAGGATGTGGATGATATGTTATTTCCAAATAAATTGGGTAAGAACCCTAATTCTATAATAAATTACTCAATTATTCTTTAATTCGTTTGAAATTTGGAATTTATTTGCTCCAATATGTTTATAAAAAATCCTTTAAAAATAAGACAATTTTTTTCCTAAAATATGAGAGATATGTGTTTCACCAAATGACTTATTTTTTTTAAATCCTTGCCTTCAAAGTGTCAAGATCATGTTATGATACCACTTTTTATATAAAATAACTTACAAAATATAGGAAAATAGTAGGAAATATGTTTCAAATAATTAATAATAATTCAGAATAACAAGCCAATTCAAGGGGGAAATCCTCCTAAAATTTCCAATGAGAACATAATTCACAAAATCATGATGAAATAAGACTCAGTACCTCCTATATATACCTTATTTATGCCTAGGATATCAGCAAAACTAACTCACATAATCTTATATAAGCCTTAGGCTGACCTAATTAACTAAATAAAAATATAATAATAATGTGACTTAGTTAAGAGTTAAGATAGCCACAAGTTGACTATTCCTAACCCTATATACACTAATATTAAGGGTATAGTATCTCATATTCATGCTAGGTATCACTATGTGAACAAATGTCAAAAATACTCTCAATCATTGCCTAAGGTAGTGTAGAATAATGTTGATCATAAAGCATATCATTATGTATGAAATAGGAAAACTCGTTTAAAGTGTGTGCATCTACAAAGAGAGAATTATTATTGCATGTAGGATGAATATCAATGTAAGGAGTAAGAATTCCATCATAGGTAAAGTAGATGCACCTTCATCACATGATATATCATTCAATTATAGTGATAGAAGGTAAAATTTTATCATGAATATGGAATCCAAAATAGATGTGTGATGAATCAAATCTTGTGAAGGAAAGGTGTTCAAAGCTAAAACATAATGAAATTTAGTTGTACTACTAGCACTATCCATAAAAAGGCTTACAACATGTGAGAATCATGGATAAGTATAGTCTTGAAATCTAATAAATAGGGCCTAGGGGAAATAATTAACTAGTTCATTCAAGGTGGAGAAGGTACACATACAATAATATGATGCTTTGGTGGACAAGGTGATCCCATTTGTGTGATATAATGCTCTATGTGAATGAAGAATAAATTGATAATATACAATAAATTATGAGAATATGGTTATACCATTTGTAGGAGAAGGTACATATATAAAATACAATTTTTGGTGGACAAGGTGATCCCATTTGGGTGATAGAATGCCTTATGTGAATTAAGAATAATTAGAGTTTCTGATATCATTATTGAACACTATCCAAGTGTAAGTAAGGAAAGATGCACAAGACCATATTGTTTGAAAATGTCCCTCAACTTGCTAGCTTGAGCCTCTATTAAGTACTTGATGAATTTACTCTCCCTACAGTGAATTCATTCCTTCTCTTTGGTAGAAACACGTTGGTCCTTTGCCTTCATCAAAAAAATGATTGCATATTGGTGAGCTACAATGTGTTGTCTCACTAATATGCCGATATATGATAAATGTTGTGTCCATGAGACTTGGCATCATCGGTGGAACCCGGTTAGTAGTCCCAATGATAGAATGATATGCTCTATCAATGTTACTTGGGGTTATCGGTGGAACCTTTCATCGGGCTATGCCAATGGACCAATGGCAGATGGAAGCGATTTGGTGGGGACCACAACATAGTATACCAGCGAACAAGGA
Source organism: Sequoiadendron giganteum (assembly GCA_007115665.2). NCBI lineage: Eukaryota > Viridiplantae > Streptophyta > Pinopsida > Cupressales > Cupressaceae > Sequoiadendron > Sequoiadendron giganteum. Next base: position 172,212,382 of record CM021106.1, on the reverse strand, counting down.
TCTTGATCTATGGTTGAGATTTGACTAATCCAATGGTGCTCATTTTATTCCATGCTTAGTTGAGGTGAGTACTGATGAAATCTTGTGAACCGAGCGGAATTGTCTGAGTGTTTGACACTTGGTGGCATACAAAATGTGTAGGCTTTGAACATGTGTCGTTGTTCTAGAAGTCTTTGTGGGAATATTGTAGATGCTTTTTTGATTCCCCAAAACTGCATAAGATGTGTATGCATGTCTTGGTGGACTATGGCGGTCTGGCGATCAGACGGTTATTGTCATACTGTGGTGGCCATTAGGCCATACTGCAATAGCTCAGTAGGAGTTTCTCAGGGAATAGTTGACCATTTCGATTATGAAAGCAATGGACGAATGGTGTGATGACATGTGGCGTGATATCATTAGTTGATTTTGCATTGCTGTTGTAAATCAACTATTATTTGTCGAATGTTTAAATCTTTGAAAGCGATATGTGCATTAATTGTAAGATCTAATTCGTGGGTTCACAAAATCTAAATCTAGGTAATTCTCTATAATAGAATTAAATGTTTGGGCAACGCGATGCATGATTACAGGGTGATTTGGTCAGAGATCTAGTTGCTTGTTGGTGAAGTATGGAATTAATTTGGCTCCTCCTTTGGTTGTTGGAGAGTGATAGGCATAGAGACTAAAGTGACAGTGAGAGTTGAGGTTCATTGTATGCTGGAATAGCATTGCAATAGTGAATGTGTCTATGAGGAGGTCGATTGGAATGTTGTTGTGAGCGAACATTAGAAAGTGAAGTCTGCAACTATGTATGTAATCTGTTTACTGTAATACAAAGTGAATTTTCTTGGTGTGGTGGTTTTTCTCCCATAAGGGTTTTCCCACATATATCTGGTGTTATCTTTGTGTATGTTTTATTTTTTTAGCTCTTGTCTTATTGTGTATGTGCATCTCAAATGTAAGAAAGCTTTAAATAAAGGTTTTTGCACTTCTCCTCTGTGGTTTTAGCATTAGGAAAGTGTATTCCACAATGTTTCTTTTCCTTTCAAGTGGTATCAAAGCCTGACCAGTTGTGTTATCCTTGTTATTAGGGCTAGTTTTTTGTGCTAATACTATTCTAGTGGGAGTCTTGCAAAGTTAGAACCTAGTTCTGTTTGAGATGGCGAGTACATCAGGTAGAGTATAAATTGAAAAATTCAATGGAAACAACTTTGAGTTGTGGAAACTCAAAATGGAAGACTTTCTTGTGGATAGAGACCTCTCGATTTTTGTGTCTAGAACTATGCCACAAAGTATGAAACAAGAAAATTGGGATCTTCCTGATAGAAAATCTAGAGGCTTGATAAGACTTAGTCTGGTTGATTTTGTACTCCTGAATGTTCATGAGGAGAAGTTTGCAACTTCGTTATGGAAGAAGCTTGGTGATATTTATCAAGGAAAGTCTCTGGTAAATAAGTTATTACTGAGGAAGAAGTTGTACTCCTTGAAGATGGAAAAATGTGCATCTATTGTAGACCATCTGAACTCATTTAATATGAGTGTTGCTCAGTTGGTATCTATGGGTGTGAAGATAGAGGAGGAGGATCATTGTATGCTCCTATTATGTTCGTTACCTCACACTTGGGATCATCTTGTAATGGCCATTGGAAGTACGACCACTACTTTCAAGATGGAAGATGTTGTTGCCTCACTGTTGTCTAAAGAGATGCAAAGGAAGTATTCAAAGATGGAAAAAGAGGCTCTTGTTGTTTGAGGTAGATCAAAGGAGAGGGGAAAGAAGGACAAGAAGTCTAAATCTAAATCTGAAGGGAGATCAAAGTCTCCTAGTAAAAATTCCAAGGTGAAATGCTGGAACTATGGCCAACCTGGTCATATTCGAAAGGATTGTAAGGAGGAGAAGAAGAATAATAATAACTCTTCAGATAATGACTCTTCTCAAAGTGATGCAGATGCCTTCATTGTAGCTTTGGCGACGTAGGCATCAAATGATGTATGGTTGATTGACTCAGGTGCATCTTTCCACATGACATCTCATAGAGAATGGTTCACTAAATATAAAAATGTATGATGGTGAAAAGGTGTACCTGGCAAGTGATTCAACATTGGAGATTGTTGGCCATGGAAGAGTCAAAATACAATTCCCTGATAGAAGAACCAAAGGGATTGGTGATATACTACATATACGAGGTTTGGCTCATAACTTAGTTTTTGTCAGTAAGCTAAATGATTTTGGTGTGGAAGTTTCTTTCTCAATTAAAGGTTGTAAGATGACTAGAGTGGCAATGGTGTTGGCTAAGGGTGTACGAACTGGCACTTTGTACAAGCTAGATGCATGTACTTTTTAATGGAAAAATGTCTCTATAAATTAAAGAAATGTTGCTCATGTAGAGAAGGAGAATGGAACTCCTTTGGGTGAAAATTCCTTGGAGGTGAAACTCCTAGTGGAGAAGACCATGTCGTGGCATCATAGACTCAGTCACATAAGTGAGAAAGGCTTAAAAACCTTAAAAAAAAAAATCTTGTAGAAGGGCTTGTTGATTGTAACCTTGAGCTCGTTTTTTGTGAACACTGCATTTATGGAAAGAAACATCGCATTTAATTTTATTTGAGTCCTCATAAATCTTTTGGTGTGCTAGATTATGTTCATTCTGATGTGTTTGGTCCAGTGAATGTTCCTTTGTTATCGAAGTCTAGATATTATGTTTCTTTTATTGATGATTATTCGAGAAGGGAATTTATATACTTTCTTAAGAGTAAATCAAAAGTGTTCAGTCGATTTAAAGAATTTTAGACTTTGGTAGAAAATCAGACTGGAAGGAAAATCATTTGTTTGAGGACAGATAATGGTAGTGAGTTTTTTTCTGCAGATTTTGATAGATATTGTAGAGACCATGGGATTAGAAGGCATAAAACTACACCTTATACTCCACAACAGAATGGAGTTGCTGAAAATTTGAACAAGATGTTGATGGAAAAGGCAAGGAGTATGTTGAGCAGTGATGGTTTGTAGCATAATTTTTGGGCTGAGGCTATGGCTGCAACATGTTACTTGGTAAATCATTCACCTTGTTCTGCTCTTGTTGACAAAACACCTTTGGAAGCTTGGTCTTGTAAGAATCCCTCTCTAAGACATATTCGTGTCTTTGGCTATGAGGCATATGCATATGTGTCGAATGAGAAAATATCTAAATTGGAAAAGAAGGTTGTTAAATTTATCTTCATTGGCTATGGTGTTGGTGTGAAAGGATACAAGATTTGGAATCCTGATACTAAGAAGGTTTTGTATAGCAGAAGTGTAATATTTCATGAGTTGAAGCATTCAATAGATGATCCATAGTTAGAGACAAATCAAAGAGAAAAGAAGAATGATGTAGTTGACAGTCCTCAAACTCTAGAAAAAGAAGAACTACATGGTGTACTTGAAATTGAGGAGAGCTCTAGCAGCTCTAAGAGTTCTAAAGAAGAAGAACCACAACCTCAACCAATGAGAAGGTCTATACATGAAAGATGTCAACCTAATAGATATGGTTTCTCTATGTTGGACTCGAATTGTGCCTATGCTTTGATTACTAGCACTGATGAGCCTAGGACTGTGAAAGAGGCAATTAATATGTCTTATTCAAATTCATGGTTGGAAGCTATGAATGAAGAAATGGAATCATTAAAGAAGAATGAAACCTAGGATTTAGTGCCTTTCCTTGAAGGACGAAAGTCTATTGGTTGTAAATGGGTATTTAAGAAGAAGACCGGTTGAGATGGCAGTGCTGAAAAGCATAAAGTGAGGTCGGTTCCAAAGGGGAATTCCCAGGTAGAGGGAATTGATTATGGATAAATTTTCTCCCCTGTAGCTATGTTTGCATCTATCAGATTTTTGTTATCGCTTGCAGCCACATATGACTTAGAAATCGAGTAGATGGATGTGAAGAAATTTTTTCTCCATGGAGATTTGGAAGAAGAAATTTATATGTCCTAGCCTGAGCACTTCATTGAAAAAGGTAACGAAAACCTGGTCTGCAAGTTAAAGAAATCTATGTATGGTTTGAAACAATTGCCTAGAATGTGGTACCAGAATTTTGGCACTTTTGTGTTGTCTATGGGATTTGTGAGATCAAAATTTGATCATTGTGTGTACTATAAATTTGAAAATCATGTGCTTATTATTACCCTATATGTGGATGATATGTTGTTCATAGGAAATAGTAAGACTATGATTTCTGATCTTAAGTCTCAGTTGTCTGTAAAGTTTGAAATGAAAGATCTGGGTGCAGCGAGGTATATTTTGGGGATGGAAATAACTAAGGACAAAATGAACAGAAAGATTTGGGTCAGCCAAAGTAAGTACATTAATACTATTCTAGAGAGATTCGGTATGAATGATTGCAAGTAATTAGTTGTTCCAGTTTTGCAGGGAATGAAGCTATTTGTTGAAGACTGTCCAAACTCTGCTACTGAGATGGAGGAAATGACTAGGATTCCTTATGCAAGTGTTGTTGGAAGTTTAATGTATGTGATGGCTTGTACAAGTCCAGACATTTCCCAAGCAGTGGGAGTACTTAGCCGATTTATGATAAATCCAGGAATGACACATTGGGATGTTGTGAAAAGAGTGTTTAGATATCTAAGGGGTACTTCAAAATATGCTTTGTGTTACCATGGAAATTTGGTTGGTTCACAGAGGACTCTCAACATTTGTGGATATGTGGATTCTGATTGGGTAGGGGACATTGACAACAAGAAGGTCCACCAGTGGATATACTTTCATGTTAAATGGTGATGCAATTAGTTGGATGAGCAAGTGACAAGCTGTAGTCACTTTTTCTACTAGGGAGGAAAAATACATGGCAGAAACTCACGCTTGCAAAGAAGTTGTTTGGCTTGGTCATTTGTGTTCTGATACCAGTTTTGATGCAGGACAGATTACTATTTTCTATCACAGTTAGAGTGCCATTTGTTTGGCCAATAATCCAACTTTCCATGTCAGGATGAAACATATCAATGTGTAGTATCACTTTGTTCAAGATATGGTGGAGGATGGAAAGGTCTGCTTAGAAAAGATGGATACTCTAAAGAATGTTTCTGATGCATTGACAAAGCCAGTGAGCACAAACAAGTCTAGATGGTATGCAAGTTCGATGAGCCTTGGGGCCTATGATCGTTAGTAAATTTGAAGTCTGGAGGAAGCCAATAATTCTTCATCAAGTGGAAGCTTGTTGGAAAATGTGCCTCAACTTGTTGGATTGAGCCTTTGTTGAGGACTTGAGGAATTTACTCTCCCTACTGTGAAGTCATTCCTTCTCTTTGGCAGCAACACGTTGGTCCTTGCCTTCATCGGTAGAATGATCGCATATCGATGAGTTACAATGTGTTGTCTCACCGATATGTTGATATGCGATAAATGTTGTGTCGGTGAGACTTGGCATCATCGGTGGAACTCGATCAGTAATCTTGATGATAGAACGATATTCTTTGTCAGTGTGACTTTGGGTCATCGGTGGAACCTTTCACCGGGCTACACCAATGGACCGATGGTAGATGGAAGTGATTTGGTGGGGACCACAGCATAGTGTACCAATGAATAGGGATCTTGATCTATGGTTGAGATTGGACTAATCCAATGGTGCTCGTTTTATTCCGTGCTTAGTTGAGGTGAGTACCGATGAACTCTTGTGAACTGAGCAAAATTTTTTGAGTGTTTGACACTTGGCGACATGCGAAGTGTGCAAGCTTTGAACATGTGTCATTGTTTTGAAAGTATTTGTGGGAATATTGTAGATGCTTTTTTGATTCCCTAAAATTGCACAAGATGTGTACATGTGTCTTGGTGGACTCCGGCAATTTAGTGATCAGACGGTTATCGCCATACCGCGGTAGCTCAGTAGGAGTTGCTCGAGGCTCAATTGACCATTTTGATAGTCAAAGCGATGGAAAAATGGTGTGACGACACATGGTACGATCCCATTCATTGATTTTACATCGCTGTTGTAAATCAACTATTATTAGTTGAATGTTTAAATCTGTGAAAGCAATATGTGCATTAACTATAAGATCTGATTCGGCGATTGATAGAATCAAAATCTAGGTAATTATCTGTAATAGAATTAAATGTTTGGGTGGCCTAATGCATGATTGCAGTGCGATCTAATCAAAGATCTATATGCTTGTTGGTGAATTATGGAATTAATTTGGCTCCTCCTTTGGTTGTTGGAGAGTGATAGGCATAGAGACTAAGGTGATGGTGAGAGATGAGGTTCATTGAATGTTGGAATAGCATTGTAATAGTGAATGTGTCTATGAGGAGGTTGAATGGAATGTTATTGTGAGCGAACATCAGAAAGTGAAGTTTGTAACAATGTATGTAATTTGTTTACTATAATACAAAGTGACTTTGCTTGGTGTGGTTGGTTTTTCTCCTATAAGGGTTTTCCCATGTATATCTGGTGTTATCTCTGTGTATTTTTTATTTTTGTTGCTCTTGTCTTACTATGTATGTGTATCTCAAATGTAAAAAGTTTTAAATAAAGGTTTTTGCACTTCTCCTCTATGGTTTTAGTGTTAGGAAAGCATATTCTGCATTGTTTCTTTTCCTTTCATATATAGTAAAAGCTCAAAGCTCTACTAGGTGTAGAAAAATAGTATAAAAGTAGAGTAATATTTAATTCTCTAAAAATTAGTTCTAATTCAAATTTAAAATGAGTGGTACCCTAAAGCCAATCTAATTGTAGGTAGGGTAGGTGAATGATAGGATTAATAAATAAGCACATTGAACTCTAAAATATGAATAACTCAATTAACCACAAAAATGAAAGGGGTATTATATTTATAGATAAGATATATAATTAAATAATAATGGATCTAAAACCCCTAATTTTAAACCATAGGGGGAAATTAGGTCAGGTAATATCAAATGGGGTCACCAAAAATTTATAGGAAAATAAATTTTCCCTAATTCTATCTAGGATAATCTAATGAAATTCACTTATATGTAGGAATGAATGCATATATTAATACTTGGGATCCAAGACTATAATATTGTCTAGTAAATTATTTAAGCTATAAAATTTAATGTAATCAAAGAGTGTACATAGATCTATGATCAATGATGAATATCTATGGTGTCATACTAGATTGTGAATTTATACTCTATTGCAAATATTGGTGGTATTTAATACTAGATATCAATGATTTTTAGATTAATAGGAACAAGTTCTCATAGGTCAAACCATAGAAAGGATAATCTTTACAATCATGTTGGTAATTAAGGATAATAGTATTCAAAAATGTAAATTGCTAGAATAATGTGATGCAAAGTTTGATTATTTTTTGGTTTTTAATCAATGTGTTCTTAGTGTGCTCCTTCTTTGAATGTGTGTGGTATTCAATACTTGTTTATTTCTAAAATAAATTGAATTGAACTACTTTAAATATAGTTACATAAAAATAATCACTCCAAATGTATAACAAGCTAGATCATTGTGAGAAAGAAATGAGCAAAAATTAGCCAACATTTGAATATTGCAATTTAAAATTTCAATGGTTAGATCTAGGATATAAAGTTAATTTCACATAATAGGATTTAATTTCATTCTAAGAACAACCAAGTTCAAACATTGTTGGTGTACTTATAATGCATATAATAAGTTATAATTATGAGTTATAGTTCAAAAGTTATGATGAAAATAATATACATCTAACTTTTTACCCTTAGAAGCAACTAATTACTTTTATTATTTTTATTTTCATATTCCACAATATTAGAGTCACTCAAGGACTCACACCTCCAAGATCATCTATAAAAACCAAAAAGAAAGCTTCTACACGATCGAAAAGCAAGAACATGAATTTGGAATAATAGATGCAAGATATGGCCAATATGTAATACTCAAGATTGAAATCATATATTGGACTTACACAATTGAAAATTATCTCAGGTAATTGAACTAAATTGACTTACACTATACATATGAAGCCTCACTTGTATAGGCAAGAGTGACAATGTACCAACATTAAATGGCTGTCATCAGTAAATAACCTTAGATACACGCATTAAATAAAATCCAACTAGATAAGATAAGTGAAAACTAATGCTTAACTACAAAGACTCTTTCCTAGTTAATGTTAACTTGAAATATTCCCTCCTAGGATCTAAGTGGACTTAGCAATGTAAATAGGACCTAGATAAGACTAGATAAAGAAAATACCTATTTACACCAACACCCCCCCTTAATTACAACTTAGGGAGTTAATTATTATACAAATGAAACAAATATAGGTCCTAGATATGAATCCATGTTAGGTACCCCTTTAAAAATGATATACAATCTCTCACAAATGAAGAAAAGGGGAAAATTAAGTGGGATAAAACTCCTTCCCAAAAGAGAGAGAATATACAAAACACTCTCAATAATGCATGAGAGGGATAAAACATCATTCAAGGAAAATAGCCCCAAATAAGAGAGAAGAAGAGAGAACATACAACCCCCACTCAATGGTGAGTCTCCTATAATAGTAGAAGCTCTAAATTGAATGTTGAATATGATCCAATCTCACCGAAAAACATTCCTCCCCTTAAGAAGAAACAAAAACAAGATGATATGCAAGATGTTTTCCCATCTCGAAAAGGAAAATGATGGAAGAATGATATGTGATATCTTTGAACGATGCTCAATTTTCTCCATGTCAATAATGAAAGCTAAGAAAATCCAAACAAAATTTCTAGGCCACACAACTAAAGATGTCAATCCAAAACCTCCTAGAGATGGATGTAGAACACACTCCAAAGAAAAAATACATCCTCTAAAAAAGCCTCCTCCAAATGCTATCCAAAATTATCCACTCATATTAATCTACAAAGTGTGATCATGTACAGAATGAACAAGAGGGTCAAAGAATTCCCTCACAACAACTAAAGAAGAATCATCTCCATCAAATATAGTATGTATGCAATCTGAAATGTGAGAGTTAAAAACAACCCACCAATGTTTATAAAGTATGCGTCCCAAGTAGATGTAGTTGGAAGACGATGCAAATCCTATTGCATTGAATCACAAGAGGCCAAATGTGTGCCAATATGAATAACATCAAATATAATAAAAGATGGAGGAGATTACATGAAAGGCTCAAGAATAGGATCAGATTTAAGAAGACCCAAGTTCAAGAAGCCAAATATCTCCTCAAAATCATGGTTCACACTAGAAGTGTGATCAATAGTCGCAGGAACAATTCTAGCATCGGAAGTAAAATTTGCAAAGATATACAACTAAGAGGAATGATCAATCATACTAGTAGCAATAATATTTCTACTCTCCAAGTCTCAAATCATGACTAACTTGAAGGGAAATATGAGATCCCAAAAATCCATCTTAGAACTAGTATATACCTCTAGTATCTATCATTTGTTCTTTTATTTTTGTGATTCAGGTATATAAAACTATTTCTTAAAGAGGAAATATACACAGTTTAATTCCCACCACATTAACCCTTAGAATAAATAAATGTAGTTTTTAGATCTAGGATAATCTCAACAACATAACATGCAAATTAAAATTTAGAGAAAAAATAATAGACAAAAGAGAAAGAACATAGATACACATGGGGAAAACCCTTTCAAGTAAAAATACCCCACACTTCAATAGCACAAATCATTTGTATTATCATAAACCAAATAGCTACAATAAAAATACTGAGTCTATACTCATGTAGGATTGAACCAATATATATATCTACAATAACAAAGTTATAATACATTTATAGGCTCATATCCTATATTTGGAGATTACATATTTCTCTTGTAGAGAAAATCTAGTAGTATAACTCCTATTAATCAATCTTCTCTCATAAATCCTCTTGCATAGCACCTATATTTATATAGTATATAGTACCTAGGATAAAAGTCTCCATAAACCCACAACCATGAATGAAAATGCAACAAGAAAGGCACTACATGCACCATACACATACAAAAACTCACCTGCCAAAAATTTGGGCATCAAAATTCCAAGTTTGACTCAACTAGGAATATAAACTACACCCATACACAAATATCCTTACAATTAGCAACATCCAATATTTAATTTCCAAAGTGTGCACCAACATCCTCAAAAATAGGTCCATACCATAGTTAACTCAATGATCCTTGACACATTTCACCACCGTGCAACTTTGATAAGCTCTTACAATCTCCTCTCTCCAAATGATTGCCCAAGTGACAAGTGGCACTATGGCGCACGTCCATGAATTATGCACAAATATCAATGCTTCAAATAAGTGCTTGGGTGACAAGTGGAACTCCTTTGAGACTCACACCTTACATGTAGGATATAACTCTCCCTGATGGGTCCTATAAAGTGCTATGAAAAATATTATAGTTGGCAACTTAGGATATATCCATATTTTCATAGTTATTTATCCCAAAATTAATGCTATGACTCAAAGGTTGAGTCACCTTAATCTCAAAATTCTCCCACTTTTCGAAGACCTACCAAGAGTCCATGGAATCAAAAGGATTCACTTGCTAAGAGTCAATTGATGAAAACACATCATATCCATACATGCAATCACATGAATCTCAAACAATTATCTCATGATCTAATCAAGACACCTACAACAACATCCAAGATTTCCACAATCTCAGGCAAGAATTCTTTCCATCCTCCAAAGGAAAGGAACAAACCATGGTGAATATACGCCAATCTAAAGAATGCAAGAATCAAATCCAACTGATAGAAAAGGCTACAAGATACTACCACAACTTCACTATGCTCATGAGCTAAACAAAAGCCCAACCAACTCCAAGACCTTAAATAGAACACAAATCTAAAGTCCAAAATTCTCCAAGAATAGGATAAACCATAAGCTAGAACAACAACCAAAATAGGTTGCCATCATCTATCTAATAAACCCACGAGACCAAAAATAACACCCACTAAAAAATGATAATCCATCAAATCTACCATACATCAAAAGGTATCCGCAATATTAGTAAATGCATACTAATAAAATATCCAACTCAACAATTGTAATCACAAGATCCATGTGCAAAAATAGTCGACAAAAACAAAAACATATAAGAACTCCCACTGCATGGGTAATGTTTATTCTAAAAAGATATCAAGGAATACCAAGTCTATCAATAGCACCACATAGAGGATGTATCCATGCAATATGAAGAACCATACACAATGATATTCACAACCTATAATAAACCACTACAAGTACATCTCTCTCCACAAGTCTCCCATGCTCTTCCATATTAAGTGTCTAAATCTCTCACATATTCTTGACATCTAACAAAGCACAAAGATAAAGGAACCTCCATGCCATTACCCAAACATTAAGTGAAAAAACATGACCATAAACCAATGATCACCATAGATTTGCATGATCTCAACTCAAAAAATCATGTGAATCCAAAAATACAAGAAGAAAACTAAAACCAGAGAGATAAACTCTACACATCATACACATTTAGAATGTCCTTCTACATAACATCTAAATTATCGGTTGTGTCAAGTGTGATATCCTCCACACCCCAAAAGGAAAGCCTCAACAACAACCATCATGTTCAATATCAAAGATCAAACACAACATATGAATCATATAATCACATGGGCATCAAATTCTCATGAAAAGACCAAACTAAGCCCATTTCTAATATCAAGAAATCAGCCCCATCTCCTAAACTCCTTGTTAATTACATAACAATGTCAACTCATATGCTTAAGGCTATAACCATTTCGAACATATCTTACAATGAATCCTCAAAAAAAAATTGTAGCTCAAGATCCATATTTATAAAAGATAAGCATAACACTTGAGAGGACCAAGGGCTATGCCTCTCAAGTGAAATTTTTTTGAGTAGACCAAGAGTGGGTAATGATAATTCTCTTCCAAGATATCCAATTCGACATGACTCATCCAAGATAAATCTCTTAAGAGGTCTATCATGAACTCATGTCCATATCAAGGTGAAAATCTCCTCATACTTCCTACCAAGATCTCATCAAGAGTATCCATCTCAACATATTCTCTCATCTCAAGAGAAATATAACCTCACCCATGTATCCATGCATCCATGAGCACTAATAACTGAGCAATTTTTTCTAAGCTCCAAGTGCAAACACTAAAATCTCATGAAGCTCTCAAGCACATGACCAAAATACTCAGAACACAAAGAACCTTCAAAATAACTGTCAAAGTTCCAAATATAGTCAAGAACCTATCATGACATCATGATCTAAATAATATCATTCCAACATTGTAATGTGAAATCAAGATTCCATCATGTAAAAACACTAGAACCCATCCTATTAGCAGCGGATTACCATCTCCTCCAAGGATATCACATGCTCCAAGTGAACAAACCATGGTCTCAATAGCAATGTAATATGTCAAAATTGCAATTTTCCATCAAGAGTATACCATGACATACCAGCAACATTCTCTAAACAAACATCACCTATCAGATCATTATTGAAGCCCCAACCAAAGACTCGAAGAGTCCTCCATGGATCAAATATGTCACACATCTTTAATCTCATGAATATGTCCATCTCCAAATAGTGTCCATGCAAATGTGAAAGAATCCTCCTATAGTGTAGTGTAGAAATTTGTACCCCCTTCTAGGAGAAAGTACAATTTCACACTTATTTGGACCTATTTCCATGGCCTTTTTCATTTATTCTTTTTAAAACTTTATTAATAGGCCCCTAATATCCTTTATCATGTATCCCAAGGCCTATTTTATTTATTTCTTGACACCAAAACCCACATTGAATAAATTCTATTGATTAAAATAATTCCTTAACATTTATGGAGTCCTGAAGTTTTAGGTCAGGACCCATTTGCCGATGGGAAAATGGGTCCTCATTAAGTGCCTTAAACTCAACTTTAAACATGTTTTTGGTGCCATTTCAAGGACTCAAATTCAAATTTCAAATGTTGGCTTTCGAGATCTGATAATTGGAAAATTAGAAAGGAAGCCTATAAAACTAAGTTTCACATTCATTTTACACTAGAAATTAAGAGAAATTCACATGAGATCAAGTATTCATATTAAAGAGTAAGGAGAAGTTATTCAAGCATTCAAAATTGAAGTCTTGGAGTAGATTTTTTTTTTTTTTGGTAGGTTTTCAAGCTCATTTTGATATCAAGGTAAGCATTCCCACGGATTGATGATAGATGCCTATAGAAGATCATGATGGATTCTAGGTTTTGGGAGATGCACTAGACATTCAACCAAGCCTAATGACTTGTTCCCTAAGTGATTCCATCTTCTATTATCATTATAATTTCTACCTAAAGGAAGATGTATTTAGTTTTTTGACTTATTAGGGTGATTTAAAATCTCCCAAACTAGGTCTTCAACATTGTATATGTTCATTTTAGGGATTTTGTTCTAACACACTTGAATAGGGTTCCTTTGCATTTTAGATTCCTTAATCTTAGACAAAATTTAGATTAGGGATTGCACACACATTTTATGTTTCAGATCTATTTTTTTCATCAAGGTTTAATTAACAAACTTGGGGTTTGATTGAGGCAAACCCCTATCCACCAACAATTTTTTTTTTTATATATATTTTACATAGATCAGGATTTGGGAGAAAAGGTATAGAGTTACAGGGAAGAATTGCAGGTCTCAAACTCAAATCTTAATTTCAAATTTGTCTAGAAAAGTCTATCAGGACCCATTCACCCTAGTCCCTATTAGAGTTGTAGAAACAATGTTTTGTGACAAGTGCACACCATTTATTCCTCTTAGATTTTCTAGAAACTTTGTTGGTTCCTTCAATTTTATGCTTAATCTTGAAGATCTAAGTGATAGATTACATTTTATAGTTGATATTCTATTTTTAATCTTTCTCCCCAAAGTGTTGTTTAACCTAGACCTTCGTCCTAACACAAAAAGAAAATCTAAAGTTTTCTCCATAGAATTGATTCTCCTAAGGGTAGTTAGTAAGTTCTATGTGGGGATCCCATTTCCTAATGAAATTAGACAAGTAGGACCCCTTTTCCCTCTTTCAATCCAATTTTCCATTTTGGGAAACCCTAGGACCACCCTTATTTTCCATGTTTCATTTTGGTGAACCTGGCCTTGTACAACAAAATTTTAAAAATTGGAGTCCTTCCAACCCTATATCTGATTTTTCACTAGTTTTCTTTAGGTTTACATTAGTTTCATTACATTTAGGGTTCTTTAAATCTTCCATTAGTGAACACTGCATTTAGAGTTTAAATTGCATGTTCACATCACTTAAAATCTATTGGCATATTATTTTCATTGATTTCAAAGAAGAGATTAGAAGTAAGAAGGAATTGATCCTATAGGAAATATTGTTGGAATGATTAAAATTTTTGTCATTGATGCAAGAAGGTAGTTCAATGGTGTGCTTGGATTCCATAAAGATCAGAGGATCTATGTTTGGTTCTAGAAGTCATGGTGTAGAATGATGAAGGAAAGAGCATGTATCTACAAATGTTGTAAATGTTGCATTGTTGTCATTCCTACTGTAATGGTATCATAGAGAATTATTCTAGACATTAGAAGATAAATCAAAGGCCAAATTTGATATGAGTTTCTTATAGCTTCTAAAAAATATAAGTTATAGATCTAGAGGTTGAAGGATGAGCTTAGAATGGAAATACTTGTACTCAAAAAAATTTAGGGTTTACTGGTTAAACACTAGGTTTACAGTCATGTCAACTAGTAGGTTTTTATATTTTCACATTGACTATGTATAGGCAGTTGTCAGTCACATAAGTTATAACTTATGTCTTTGGAGTCATTTGAGGTTACCGACCCCTTTCCTAGCAATTGCTGATTGAGAAAATATTTGTTGTATTTAATATTTCCTAAGTCTCATGCAAATATTTCCCTTCGGTGAGATTGACAGTGTTGTTTGAGGTAGCAAGATCTAACAAACTCCTCACCAACCCTCTAATTTTTTGGTGGGTCTCAGCTAAGAACTGAGGGATAGAAAGAAGAAACAATGATCAAATGTTTAAGATCGATGGTGCTAATAGTATGCACGATGGGACCTACAAAGGTGGAAGATGAAGTTAGTGGAAGGTGATTTCACAATGATAGGTGGTAATAAATAATTGTATCAAGGACATCAGTGATGGCATATCATCAATGACTACAATCAAGATCTCACAGTTCCCACTAACCCACAACACCTATTGTGGGACCCCATCTATACCTCACAGAGGAGCAGAAAATGTTGGAGATCAAACGGGGCTTTGATCGAATGGAGAATGAAGTTGGTAGTGGGTTGAGAAGACATGTGGTGACATATTGCTTGATCACTTCACATCGCTATTGTGAAGTGAAGCAATAGGATGGTTCTCTCAATGGTCAATGAACATAAGGTGGAAGTGGAGAATGATGTCACTAAGGTTCATCAGGAAGACAAATCAATATCGATGAGAATTTTTGATTGGTCTCTTTGAAATGCTGGTAGGATGGGACAAAATGATAGTGAAGGATGACATCAAGGTGAATAGAGGGCAATAGCCTAAAATCCTAATAGGATTCTATGGGACCATGTCTCTTATCAGCGATATAGCAGAGAATGGTGAAAATAATTTAGAGGTTGATCTGACAGTGATCGTTGAATGTATTCACATCGCGAGAACGACATATGAAGTCTTATGAGTTACAACGATTGTCAATGAATCTCGATCAACAACATAGATTCAAAGGTAAATATATAATGGTGATCACTATGCTTATTCGCATCATGTGACTAGATGGTGGTGTCTCAAGAGTTGGAGCAATATGTGATGGAGAAGATCGATGATGGAGATTCAAAAGGAAGGTTCACCTAATAGTAATTTTTTGAAGATATGTCAATGAACGAGGAATTTTGGATGATGGCACGAAGGAAGATATCAACAATCTAGATTCAAATATCAAGATATCAAATGGCTAAGTCTATGTAAACAAGGTTTCGACTAGTAATCAACACAAAGGAAATAATTTAGTAGTGCAACTGCAACTGTGACAACTGTTGGTTAAAATATGATCTTTAAACTGGCAACACAAATTGCTAAGATGATGAAGATTACAATTAGATAGATTAAATAGAGTATAACATTTAATACATATATAATTCTAGGGTTTCATGGGTTTTTATTCTTAGAAAAATCTCTATATCCTAATTAAAAGTCATGAGGATCAATGTAGAGGTTGTGTAATGAAGGTTTTTGAAAAACCTTAATAGGTGATTGAGATCAAAATCAGACCACATAGTTAAGAGAATGCATTTAATGTATTCTAGGTTTAGGATTTTGGAGGTTGTATGGTTTAGTAGATTCATCGAATCTGCATAGTGTGTGTGTGGCTTGATGCACTAGCAACTTGTTGGAAAAGAAAATAGGTGAAGGAAACCATAATAGAGGATTCAAGATGATTTGATCTTGTGTGAGAATCTCAAGGCAGTAATTGCATATTGATGGATTCAATTAAAAGAAGACAATCAAAAGGTTGTAAGGGATAAGGTCTATAAGAGAAGAGTAGAGAAGAGATGGTGTATTTCAGCAGATAGAGTATGCACATCCTATATGAGTAGAACCCAAAAAAAAAGATCTTATCTGGGTTAAAATTCAAGGTGAAACAAAGTAGAATAGAGAATGCACATGTATCCTAAACTGTAATACATAATATGTACTAGGTATTTGCATTCAAGGTATATGGGTGTAGAAGAGAGTGAAGTGTAGAAGAGAAAGAGAGTGTAGAGTAGAGGGGATGTGTTGTTTATTTTGTAGCAAAAGTAATAGAAGATATGATTGCAAATTTTACAAGAAAGGAATGAGCAGTTACAGATCAAACTTGTAATAAAGAATTAGATTCACACGAATCATTTGTAATACAGTCATAATAATTCTGATTAGTTGCTGCCATAAAATAACTGAGTTGATGCTCAGAGTAGGGGATTCATGTCTCAAGAGTTGGTTCTCTTGAATTAGGGAGTTGGTGCTTCCTTAGGGTCAGTTCCCTTCAATAATTATAACAAAGGAATTCAATTGTGAGTTTGGATTAGGACAATAGATCCTAGCAACATTTCTCACAGTGGTTTTTCCCATCTTGGTTTTTCCACATACATCATGTGTTATGGGGATTTTTTTGAAATGCACAAGACAACCAAGAGGAGGGGGTGAATCAATTCTATCAAATTATTTACTTCCTAACTTATTCAATTCAACTTTATCTTTTAGCTATTATTAAGATTGATCATGAAAATTTAGATAACAAAAATAAAACACCAAAGACACTAGATTTACGTGGAAAACCCTAATGAGGGAAAAACCCTGATGAGAATTAACTCACAATATAGTAGTAATGCAATATTAGATAAAAAGGCTCACTACCAGAGAGCTCACTGCCCAAATACAAAGGCTCACTACCCAGATCAAGGGCTCATTTCCTTAGGACTCACTGTCTAGAAAGAGAGACTGACTACCTACAAAAAGTAAGAAATAGATAAAGATCCACCACTAGGAGTTACACACACTTTGCAACTTGATCAAAAGATTATGAATACAATGAAGCACTATTGCCATAATTCACTCTTCCACAGTCCACTTTTTGCACTTGTTCGCACACACTTCTCTTTCTCGGATTGAATGATGGATGGATATGAAATTTGCTACAACTTAACTTGTATTTATACCATATTCTACCTCACGAACATTCTCCAAGGTCGGCTATACAATTTCATTTTACAAATTCAAACTAGTTCGACTACTCAACATTCCTGTGATGGAAAATAATGTGAGGGGACCAAATACATATATAATTTAGGACCCAAAAAAAATATTGGATCACACACATGCTTTCTCAAACTAATGCAAAGGCATAATGTACCGTGTAAAAACCAGGTCGGCCAAACCTAATAAAAACACCAATGATGTTTGAAGTACATGCATCTCTAGCAAGATAAACACATGTGGATTGCTCAACATGCTTCACCAATCATTTTACCATCTCTGAGAACAACTCAGATACATCCACAACAACTTCAACAAACTCCATTCATAGAAAACACTTTACCAGTTCAACCAGGACAACTAGGAAAAGAAGAGATTCTGGAGCAGGTCTTCTAGAGCATCTAGACACAAGAAATTTTGTCAAAACACATAAACCATCAGAAATAGTAATCTCCCAAATCCACAAGATCCAAAATAAAATATCAGAAGACTCCAAAGCCAAAAAAAATTCCTAGTCAACAACTAGATAACTCTGACAACCTAGTTCACACATCAGTGAACATAACTTTAACCCTCCATCACAACAAAAGCTAAAACTTGAAATATATAGTCCATTTATGGTCATGAACATACCTTCAGATCCACATAGTTATTGGATCAACATAGATAAAATATGGACCACATTACCGGAGCATGCTCAGAACACAACTTTCATTATTTCTCAATTTTTCTCAAAAGAACTTAGCAAATACATAACTAACTCAACCTATAAAGTGTTGACATCAATGACAAAATTAATGAAAATACCACCAAACACATTCATACTTACAATGATATCCCCCTTTGTCATTGATGGCAACACATGATGTGAAAAACCATCAAAGATAGCATACATGATTCTTAGAAGTGACAACCTACCAAGCATAAAATTTTCACATAATTCTCTCTCCAACATCCTACATGATTTTTAGAAGCAACAACCTTCCAATGATACAATTTTCACATGATTCTCTCCCCCCTTTGACATCAATTACAAAGTAAATTCCTTCCAAACAAAGCTCGTTTCACTCCCCCTAAGGAGTACATCCACATCTCATACTACAACAATACACTTCTCTACTCCCCCTGAGGAGTAGACCTCAATCATTAGTCTAGAAAAACATATTTTTTGAATCCACTGGGCTGATGCACCTCCATGTGCACTTAGTTCAAAGGATGGGAAGAAACCCCTAAATTCCCTCTAAGATACTCAAAATTATCCTTTGGAAGGGCTTTAGTGAATATGTTTGTAACTTGTTCTTTGGTAGGTACATATTCAAGTCTAACTTTTTTCCTCAATACCTTCTCCCTCAAGAAGTGATACTTGATAGATATATGCTTTGTTCTAGAATGCATCACTAGTTTCTTTGAAATTTTCATAGCACTTGTATTGCCACAATAGATATAAGTAGGTTCATCAATAACCACACCTATGTCCATCAGAGTCTTCTTCATCCAAAGTACCTATGTACAACAAGATGCTACTACAATATATTCTACTTTTGTAGTGGATAAAGAAACTAAATCTTGGTTCTTGCTTAATCATGAACTAGTCTTCCTCCAAGAAAGAATGCTCCTCCACTTGTACTCTTCTGCTCATCTACACATCCAGCCCAATCATCATCAATGTAGGCATTCAAAGTCAAATAACTTTTCTTCAGATACCATAGCCCATAGTCTAGAGTTCCTTTAACATATCTTAATATCCTCTTCATAGCTTTAACATGCACTTCATTTGGTTCTACTTGAAATCTTGGAACTAAACATATTGCATGCATAATGTTTGGTCTAGTAGTATTAAGATACAAAATTTCACCAATCATGGATTTTTCCATGCTTTGATCAACTTTAGTAGATTCATCATCCTTACTTAACTTGCATCTAGTTCCCATAGGGGGGTACACATTGGTTTAGAGAACTCCATCCCAGACTTATTTAACAATTCCTTAACATACTTATTTTATGAAATGAATATCCCTTTGTTAGTTTGATTAACTTGAAATCCAAGGAAGAAATTTAGTTCACCAATCATAGACATTTCAAATTATTTTTGCACCTATTTAGCAAACATCTTACTCATACCTTCATTTCCACCAAAGATAATGTCATCAACATAAACCACAACTATCAGAATCTTGTTTTTCTCAACCTTGAAGTAAAGATTGTTGTCTACAAACCCTTTGTTGAATCCTTTCTTTATTGGGTATCTATCTAATCTTGCATACCAAGCTCTAGGAGCTTTCTTCAGTCCATATAATCCTTTCTTTAACTTATAAACTATGTCAGGTTTGTTTGATAGTGAAAAACCTTTTGGTTACTCCATATACACTTCTTCTTCCAATTCTCTATTCAAAAATGTAGATTTGACATCCATCTAATATACTTTGAAGTCTTTATGAGCTAAAAATGCAAAGAACATCTGAATGGATTCTATTCTTGCTATAGGTGAAAAAGTTTCTTCAAAATCTATTCCTTCAACCTATGAATATCCTTTACATATAAGTCTTTCTTTATTCCTTACTACTTCACCATCTTCATTCAATTTGTTTCTGAATACCCATTTAGAACCAATTACATTTTTGTTTGTAGGTCTAGGGACTAGTTCCCATGTCTCATTCTTTTCTATTTATTGTAGTTCCTATTTCATTGCTCTAAACCAACTTTCATCATCACATGCTTCATTCACAATCTTAGGTTCTATCTTATAAATTAAACACAAATTTACCTCAACTAATTTTCTTCTTGTCTTCACATCTTCACTTTTGTCCCCAATTATTTGTTGCTCTGGATGATTTTTCTAAACATATTTAGGAGTCTTGGGTGTAGGTTCTAGAATTTCTTCTTCTTCTTCACTTTGTTGCTTCTCTTATTTTTCCTATTGCACTTTCAAACAAATAGGCTCATCAGGTTCAACTTCAGTTATTTTCACCGGTCTATACATAGCTTCATCAACCTTGACATTGGCACTTTCAATTATCTTCCTCAATCTCTTATTAAAAAATCAGTAATCCTTGCTATTATTTGAATATCCAAGGAAAATTCCTTCATAACATATAGCATCAAACTTCCCAAGATTTTCTTCATCTCTTCTAATGTAACATCTACTTCCAAATACCTTAAAGTATTTTACAGTAGGAGTCTTACTAGTCCATAACTCATAAGGAGTCTTTGTGTTGTTACCTCTGATTTGAACTCTATTGAGAATGTAAATAGTAGTGTGAATGAATTCTCTCCAATACATATCAGAAACATTTGCTTCTTTCATCATAGTTCTGGAAGCCTCTTGCATAGTTCATTTCTTTCTTTCTACAACTCCATTCTACCATGTGGTTCTAGGAGCAAAATAATATCTTTTTATACCATGTTCTTCACAAAATTCACTGAACTCACTGGATGTAAAATCTCCACCTCTATCAGATCTCAAACATTTTATTCCCATGTTTACCTCATTTTCTACTCTTTCCTTAAACACCTTGAATCTGTCAAGATCTTGAGACTTTTCTCTAAGAAACTTAACCCATGTCATCCTATAATAATCATCAATTAAAAGCATAAAGTACCTGTCACCATTTAGGCTTCCCATTCTTTTATGACCATAGAGGTCTATATGGATTAATTCTATCATTTTGATAGATGATTTGATCATTTATTTTAAAATTGTTCCTTGTTTGTTTTCCCATCTGACAACTTCTACAGATTGAATTTGAAGGCTTTATGATTCTAGGTAGATCTCTCACAACTTCTCTAGAATAGATCCTAAGAAAATTATCAAAATTCGCATATCCCATCCTCTAGTTCCAGAGCCAACACTCACTAATCTGGGAAACAAAACATTTACCATCACCACCTTTAAGTTGATAGATGTTTCCATAAGTTTTTCTTCCAGCTGCAATCACAGTTCGAAATCCTTTTTGGATCTCACAAGTGTTATCCTAAAATACAATCTTAAAACCTTTGTTGCACATTTGTCCAACACTTAAGAGATTATGCCTTAAACATTTCACATAATAGACATCATCAGTGTTATGTTCTCTATCAAAGCTAATTGTTCCTTTGCCAACAATCTTAGCGCCAAAATCATCTCCAAACATGACTATACCTCCATCATACTTCTCAAGTTTAGTAATCTTATTCTTATATCCTATCATATGATTTCAACATCCATTGTCAATTACCCAAAAGTATTCATCCTGTCTGGCATGAAAAGAAGTCACTAGAGTGCCTTTTGTTTCATCCTTCTTATTCTCCAGACCAGATTATTTTCTGCATTTCTTTTCCAAGGCTAGAAACAAACATCCATCTTTGTCTTCCTTGAGGCTAGACTCATCATCACAAATTCTTGCATCTTCCTTAACATAATACAACTTATTAAACTTCCTATCCTTCTTATCCTTGTAATTATTGTTATTATCCCTATTATTCTTTTGTGTAGCTCTATTAGGACATCTTGATGCATAATGACCAATATTTCCACAACTAAAAAACTTAAAAGGCAACTTACCTTTGTATTTACCAATACCTCTCTTCAATCTCCTTATGGAATTTTCTTCCAAATGTTTTGCATCATCATCATCATCTTTTATCTTCATATCTTTAAAGGTTGTTTCAGTCTTCTCCTTATCCCTTGCAACTTTCCTCATTTCGAATGTAGTCAAGACACCAAATAGATGTTCCTTAGTGAATTTCTTTGCATCATGCCATTCTTCAATTGCAAATACTTTGTTACTATAATTTTCTGGCAGGGTCATCAAGATCTTCTCAATTATATATTCATCCTTCATGGTACCTCCTTGATTCTTGATTTTGGCTGCTATAGTTTCAATTCTTTGATAATAGATTGCAATATCTTCTCCATCTTCCATTCCCATGTTCTCAAATTTCTGCTTATCAATTAGTTTCGTTGAAAATTTTACTCTCATTTACTTCATAAATGTCTTTCAATTTTTTCCACATTTCATTTGTAGTAGCTAAAGAAATAACTTTTGATCTTTCAGTTTTAGATAAAGCACTAAAGATAGAAAACCTTACTCTTTCATTTTATTCAAAAGCTGCAACCTCATCAGCAGAGGAAGGTCTAGCTACTGGAATCACATAATTTGTCTCCACAACTTTCCAGGTGTTAAAACAGAGTGAAATCAAATAACTTCTCATTCACTCTTTCCAGTCACTATAATTAGCTCCATCAAAAATAGGAAGTTGCAGCTTGTGCACCATCTGATCTACCTTGAGTGGTTAAGATTTTCATTGAGGAACTAGAGATCTGATACCAATTTTTGAAATGCACAAGACAAATGAGAGGGGGGTGAATCAGTTGTATCAAATTCTTTACTTCCTAACTTAATCAATTCCACTTTATCTTTTGTCTGTTCTTAAGAGTGATCATGAAAATGTAGATAATAGAAAGACAACACTAGAGACACAAGATTTACATGGAAAACCCTAATGAGGGAAAAACCATGGTGAGGATTAACTCACAATATAGTAGTAATGCAATACTGGATACAAAAAGGCTCACTGTTAGAGGGCTCACTTCCCAAATACAAAGGATCACTACCCAGATCAAGGGCTCTATTGGTTGTTTTTTACTGTAACGAGGTTGATCTTCTATTCTGCCTATAGAATTGCCAATTCTAATCAAGGGAAGTTTGAAGGACCTAGACCAACTGACGAGGATTTTAAAAAATAACCTCCTACACTTCAGGATCTGCAAAACCCAGGAGGGTGGTCCCCTTAATGATTTTATAATCTCTGCATCGAACTTATAAACAATCATTAATAATAACAAATAATCTCATTTAATAGCTTAACATAATAGGATAATACTGAATAGAATTGTATTTTCATCAATAGTATCAACTACTTGGAGCATGAGATGATTACAACAATACTTCACAACTTAAGATAGTCATTTGATTTGCAATGTGTAGCAAGCTCTAAGAAAAAACAAACAGACACAAAACCTTACAAACAAATATGATTTAGACCAGTGTCATATACCATTGGGGAGTCAAATTCACAAACACTTAAAATCCATGATAGATTCAAACACATAGCATAAAAGATCTCTGATGATATTGCCTTACAATTCCATCAATTTATATCCTAATCCAATACTTCTTACCAAATCCATTTATAAACACATCCACCTATAACTCCATTCAAGCATTTTAATTAATTCTTTGAATTAAAGCGAAAATGAGAATCACACACACCACAACAGTGAGATGAACACAATAACCCTTGATTATATTATTCAAGATTATGATATGCTTATACAAAGGAGATACATTTGCTTGAAATGAATCATTCCAACTCAAATGCTATTACTGTCATGAAACATCGAACATTCATAAATTCAACCCTACAGAATGACACAAAACCTAAATTGCATTTACATTTGAATCAACAGGCTTTATAACTTGTTCTGCAACTATGCTTAGACTCGACCTCAAAAATATCTAACTTGCTAACCCGTATTTCTAGTCTTGAAATCCTTCTTATAGAGAATGAAGGAGCAAACAAGCATCAGGACATAAATACACATGTCACCAGTCAATTGGACCACCCTAAGACACTTCACAAAAATGATTACAACCTTCGAGTCCCTGAAGCATCTTCTTGTTAATTACACTCATTAGAGAATAGCCGTTTCATTGGCCAAACCTCAAAACTTGCACCAAAAAATGCCATGGAGACAAAACCATAATCTATTATAACCATAACCACTGAGTTGTTAATTGTCGATAGTAGGAATTTTCTTACTCCTCTTCAGTTAAATACTTGTCCACCCACCTTTGATACTCTTCATCTATTGGCCAATCAAAATTTTCAACCTCACTCACCTTAGTATTGTAAAGTGTGTATTTCACTACTACCTGATTGGCCTCTCTTTCAAAAGACTCTAAAAATGTGCTGGTGTTAATTATCTTATCCATGCTATCACCAACAAATCATAGTTTGAATCATCACAAATCAATTTGATTTGTGCATTGATGACTTCATCTGCTCTATCCAGCCACTCCTATAGTGATTTAATGTTTCCTTGTGCATCAATTATATTTGGAAAAAATGTATCACTCCAATCATCAAAGCTCTTTACCAGTTCCCTAATTCTCCTACTCAAATCATCAGGCAGGGCCTGGAAACCCTACAGTGATTTCACAAAAAATTGAGTAGGCCTCAATGATTGCGGCCTATTATCTGCATCAAATCTAGATGCCTTATACATAATATCCAAATCATTGGCCCTAGGGATCCACTTCTCAGCCAAAGGAAAAACTATTTCTTGATCCCTATTAATATTTCTTATTTCATCCAAGAATAAAGAATATAAAGAATGTACTGATGGTAATCTACCATCAACCTTCTCATTCAAGTGCCTCAAAACTATATCAACAACCTCATTCTATCTGGGAACTACCCCATCCTCACTTGCTTTTAAAGCAGCCTTTAACTCTACAATCTTATTTAACATCTACTTTTTAGTGGGATCCATAGAGTATTCAACCTCTTCCTCAACTAGCCCTAATGTAAGACTGAGAGCAGGTGTCTGGATGGGGGATCCTATAGTAGAAATATTTGCAAAAGTAGGGGTATTGATCTTGATGTAGAAGGTAATGCCATGATACTAGGAGCATTGGAGGATTATCCCACCTGCCTATATTTCAACCTATCTACCTCAGATTGCAGATCAAAATTCCTTTGCTGCATCCAACTATACTCTCCAATTATGATGTTGTATTTCTCCATCAAACTCTTCTTTTCAGCCTCTTCTCTTTCAGTTATCTTCTAGGCCAATTTGGCCACATTTATAGTTAGGCTTGTAGCTTCTATAGTTGAAGTTTTAGAAGCTCTTTTGATGATTAACCCTCCCCTTAGGTTTGGTCTAATATCAGTCACATTTGGCTTTCTACCCTCGGGTCCAACACCCAAATTGCCAAAGTTTCATATTCATCACTAAAGGCAGAGTCCTACAGGGCTGCTTTAACCTCTTCCTCACTATTTTGTATGGGATGCTTGGACTTTAAAATGGCATAAAATGCCACTGCATCAACTATGTCCCACTCAAGAAAAATTAGCACACTAGCTTGAGTCACTAGTTTCCTTTCTTCCTCGGGAGTGATGCTTTTGAACTCTTCCTTCAGTATGGCCTTTACCTCATCATCATTCTCCTAATCAAGCATATCAGGCCTTGATTCTCTCCTCCTCTTGCATTTGTCTTGGTACTCTTCCAACTTCATTCTCCACACTAGTTGCAAGAATACAAGAGTCTTCACAAATGCATCATCATCCAAGAATGCCTTGCAGGCCTCCATTATGGCATCTTGTACACATTAACCCTTCACATCAATATTAGATAACACCAACTATGTTGATCTTGGAGGGGAAGGAATACCAACCTGCATGTCTTGATATGTAACAATTATCTCATCCATGAGAGTCTCTTGTGCTTCTTCAACTCTCTGCCTCTTAGGGCTTGGCTCTGATGGTAGTAATGTTGGATCACTCTTCGGTGGTGAATCCAAATCAATAATTTTTATCCCTCTAGGTGCTCTGATCTTTGGACCCGGTTGTGATAATATCTTCATTATCTATTTTCCTTTCTTATCCCCCTCCTCCTGATCACTATTGCCATTCCTCTTTCTCTTGTAAAGAGGTCAATTCATTGAGGACTGATAAATTGGCCTTGTTTCTTCAGGCCTCACCTCTGGTCTTTTTATACCAAAATATAATTCCAAATTGAACCTCTTAGTCATCAAGGTGCCCATGATCTCCTTGAAATTATCCATCAAGAAGTCAATTCTCTTATGGAATGGAGTGAAATTCATTAATGGATCATATTTTGGATCTATTTTATGTACCATGGCCAACAACTTCTCATATGCAATCCAATTTTCCTTATTCAATTCCTACCTATTCAAACCAAACTCATTTCTGATTTAGTCTTCAGGAAAATTGAAATCATGTACAACCCTACCACCTTTAATTTATTGCCTAAACAAGGCAAAGAAATCCTCAGGGTCATGCTGCCTCCTAGGACAACTCCTCAAATGAAAGTTATCAAATAAACTTCCAAAGTGTACCCATCCTCCCTTGGAACAAACAAAATCAGAAACAACAGTGTAGTCAGGGAACAAAGTCCCCTTTCCCCTCCCTGTTAGGTTATCCTCGTGAATACAACCTATTTGCCACGTGACCTTAGAAAACACCATTCTTGATGGTACATTAAAAGGGAGAATATGTGGGGCTCCCTGGAAACCATATATTCTTAGAATAGTACTTACGAGGTACAAGATGATGTCACCCAAATTATGGTAGATTTTCAAGTCAGGCTTCCTCACCTTTGGTCTGAGGAAGTCATGTAGGTCTTCACGGACTCTAGAAACATTTACTACCAACCAAGCCCTAAGTCTAGAGGCAAAGCAATTGTCAAATTGCACAAATCTGGCACCTCCCCTGTTTTAAGATAAGTCAGCACTCCAAACCTGTACTGGTAATCCTTCTCCATTCACATCTCACCTCAACTCCATCTTCTCTGAGAAGAAGTCAACATTCTTATATAGGAACATGTATATTAACAGGGAACACCAAAATAAAGGTGTGCCATTATCACCCACCTGCAACTTCAACAACCCCTGATGTATCTTTTCTACCAAAAAAGATGCAAAGTCATACACCGCAGATAAATTGGGATGCTAAATTTGGGCCCCCATGAAAATGTATGCAATTCACATTACGGTATTAGGGCTGAATCCCAAAATCTTGCACAATGAATAAAATGTAGCCAAAAAGTGATTGGCAAAGCAATTCAACCTGAAAGGCTCTTGGTCACTTGGGCTTATATGAATTATTGAACTACCTACCCTGGCCAGATGAGGAGGAAGCAACTTTAATTTGAAAAGAGGCTTCGATCTTGCGTACTCCTACTTCATCTCCTCAAGATCAATTGGAACCAAAAATGAGCTAGAATCACTCAAATCAAACACCTGTTGAATCTAATCTGCACTTTTACTTAGCAAAATCCCACCATCATTATCCCTTATTACTCTTGTAACAGGGTCATACCGTGCTGCCATGGCTTTGAGTAGGTCCACATCTGGGAACACATTTGGCACTACTAGCTTCCCCATGTTGTATCTCCAACCATTAGAAAAGGGGTGAGGTAAATTTTTCTGTCCATACCATAGCCTAAATTTTTTCCAAACCTGTCATAGGAACCCTAGCATCTTTAATATTATAATTCTTGCACACTATTCCTTCACCTAGGGTTCTTCCACTCATCAAAACTAAACCCCTCTTCCTATCATTTGTTGATAATGGGAGTTGATCTAGAAATTTTTTATATAAATTCCTCTGCAAATAATCAATATGGGCAGAATACTGCTTTGGTAGTGCCATCTCAAACTAACTAGGGCTTCTTTAAATAATTCAAATCCTTGAACAAACTAGGGTTACCCAGAAAATGAAATTACAACAAGACCTTGCAATTTCCCTGAATTTAAACAAACCAGTAACCCTAAAATAATAATCACAAACCCCTCTGACAAGCACACTACAATCCTTCATGAATTCATAGCCAAAATAACCAAGCGGTACAAAAAACAACTCATGGAATTTTGCACCCTATAGAAAACCAAACTCCTGTTGTGATTGCTCAAAAATTTTGTCTCTGGCTCTGAAACTACTTCACCAATGTGCTTGAATGCTTTATGGTGAAATAGAATGAAGGCAAATAGTTTATTTCGATCAAATTGAGCCAGTAAACATCTCATCTGCCATTAAAGGACACTTGCATGCCGTGCCAATGAATCCAATCACATTTGATGCAAATTTAAATTCTAACCGTCGATCTTTTGTCTTTGTCAAATCATTGAATGACCACCTTCAAAAGGGTTGATGTAATCTCCATCTCAGTATCGAGGTCCCACCACAATATGCAGCACCAAAGGAGTACACATGACACCTTCCCATGATATCGCAATCACTAAATATCATGTATCTTTGGATCACGCGATGATGGGAAACCGTTGATTGCTCCCATCAGAAATTGTGTTCATTCACAATAGTCACCAGCACCAAACATAACCATCGAGCAACTTTTCATCAAGATTATAACATCACCATCGATCTTTAGCACGTGCATCTCATAGCTATTTTAGTAACCCACTATTTAATTTATTAAAAATTGACACAAAATTAAAACACTTTATTAATCCTTTTCAACGTCGGTAACTGAGACACATGGTGCCCACCCATGATTTTGCAATCAGTTGAAACCCAGTGGTGAAGCCATCACGAGATCGTGGGGAACGGTCAGGATCAATTGTTGGATGATTGACAGTCACTAAAAAACGTTCCCTGCAAAATATAAAACCATTATTAAAGGGGCAAGGGGACATCGCCTAGGCCAACAAAAAATGATGCCTCAACATTGTTCTTAGAAATGGGTCATGGGCCAACGTAGACTTAGGAAATAATAAATTTTAGGAAAAATATTTAACACTGTTTATTAAAACAGGGCCCGGCCTAGACGAGTCACTGGGACATAAGTCATTTTAAAAGCTCCCTCAAAAAGGTAATGTTGGAATAGAACCTACCCAAGGTATTAGATATAACATTAGGACTTTATGAAGGAAAAAATAAAACCCCCAACCTTAGGTTTCTTCCGAATAGTATGATAAACCAGTATAGAATCAATATAATAATGGAACTCAAAGATCAAAATTTGAAGCTCCAGATAATAGAAACACAACACTAGAGACACAAGATTTACATGGAAAACCCTAATGAGGGAAAACCCATGGTGAGGATTAACTCACAATATAGTAGTAATGCAATATTGGATACAAAAAGGCTCACTGCTAGAGGGCTCACTTCCCAAATACAAAGGATCACTACCCAAATCAAGGGCTCACTACCTTAGGGCTCATTGTCTAGAAAGAGAGGCTCACTACCTATAGAAAATAAAAAGAAATAGATAAAGATCCACCACTAGGAATTACACTTAGGAAATTGATCAAAAGATTATGAATATAATGAAGCACTATTGCCATAATTCACTCTTCCACACTCTACTTTTTGCACTTGTTCACACACTCTTCTCTTTCTCGGATTGAATGATGGATGGATATGAAATTTAATACAACTTAACTTGTATTTATACCATCTCCAACCTTGCAAACATTCTCCAAGGTTGGATATACAATTTTATTTTATAAATTCAAACTAGGTCAACTACTCAACATTCTCACGGTGGATAAGAATGTGAGAGGACCAAATACATATTTAATTTAGGACCCAAACAACATCTTGGATCATGCACATGCTTTGTCAAATCAATGCAAAGGTGTAATGTACCATGTAAACAACAGGTCGACCAAACCTAATGAAAACACCAATGATCTTTGAAGTACACGCATCTCCAGCAAGATAAACACATTTTGGATTTCTCCACACTCTTCACCAGTCATTTTATATCTCTAAGAACAACTCAAATATATCTACAACAACTTCAAAAAACTCCATTCATAGAGAACACTTTACCTGGTCAACTAAGACAACCAACCAACACATAGAGACTTCAGAGTAGGTCTTCCAAAGCGTCTATCCAAAAGAAACTTTGTCAGAACACATAAACCATCAAAAAGTGTAATCTCCCATATCCATGAGATCTGAAACCAAATATCATAATACTGTAGAACCAAAACATTTCTCCCAGTCAATAACCAGATAACTCTAATAAACTAGTTCACACACCAGTGAACATAACTTTTACTCTCCATCACACCAAAAGTTAAAATAGAAAATATATAGTCCATTTACAGTCATGAACATACCTGCAGATCTGCATAGCCATTGGATCAACACAAAGAAAATGTGGACCACATTATCAGAGCACACTTAGAACACAACTTTCATTATTTCTGAAATTTTCTCAAAATAACTTGCAAATACATAACTTACTCAACTTGTAAAGTGTTGAAATCAATGAAAAAAATAATGACAACACCACCAAACACATTCATACTTACAACACTTTTGTGTGTGTGTACACAAAAGGTTTTGAAGGCCAAGTTTTAGTATCTAATGATTCACCCCCCCTCTTAGTAGATTGTTGTGCTCCAAATGTTGGTATTAGAGCTAGGTTCCCTAAGAGAATCTTAATCAGATCATGTTGATCTTGGATAAGTGACCAAAAAAATGGTTAAAAGGAAAGGCTCCATAAAACATAGAAGTAAAAAGAGGTTTAAGAAGGATCTACACACAAAAGGAGAAAGCAGGTTATTAGATGTTTTTGGTGACTCAGGCAATGAACATGAAAGTTCCTGTGAGATTGATGGGAATGAATCCATGTACATGGATTTTGGTACATGTTTGATTTAGAAACTAAAAATTTTCATAAAGAAGGAGAGGTTGACATCGAAGGTAGACTCATCTGTGTATTAGATGATATTCAAGGTTTGAAGAAGGAAAATGAAGAACAAAAACTACATGCATAAGAGGATATAGATAAGCTAAACAAGAAACTTAAAAGATCTGATTAGATGGTGATCAGCCTACAGAATCAAGTGGAAGAAGCAAAGAGAATAGAAGATGTAACTTTAAATCTAAAATATAGTCTAAATCTGATGAGTGCATGAAGTTGAAAGCCAAAATAGCTTCTTTGAGAAAAGATTTAGAAAAGGCTAAGGAGCAGACTGACAAAGGCCTAAAGTTGAAGGGTGGCTTTGAGATACTTGATGAACTAGTTAGATCAAAAAATACTTCAAAACCTAAAGAGAAATTTGGCCTTAGATTTGAGAAGGAATGAGTTCCTCTACTAGTACTTCTACAAACTTATATGACATATTTAGAGTAGAAGAAATGTGTTGCACAAAGAAAGAGGAAGCCTACACAAGTTGTTCTAAATAAAGTGCCTTTGGAAATGAAAAATTAGATAAAGCCACTACTAAGGTGAAGAAAACAAAAGAGGAAAAGAATCCCACTAATGATTATAAGAGAGGTGAAGAAGAAAAGAGGCCTACTGCAAACAAGAAGAAAAATAACCATTTAGTTCCTGAATATTAGAAGAAGAAGCCCATAGAAGATAAGAAGATTTAGAATTTAGTCCCTAAAGATTTGAGGAAAAAGTTGTATACAAAGGGAGCTAATGCAAAAAGATTCATAGGGATGAGGTGTACGAAGAAGTCACAACAAAGAAGACCCCATCATCATATACAACAAAAAGATATGACCAAGTATTCCTTGTTTTTCTATGGTTACTATTATTCATGTAGTGAGTTTGGTCATAAGGCTTGTGAATGTAGAGCTACACCTAGAAGGAGCATAAAATACATAAATATAAATTCATTTTCTCTTGTAGTAAACATGAATGTAATATTCTTTAACTACAATAATATTGGTCACATACCTAAATATTGTAGAACAAGTCATGTAAGACAAAAAGATTAAAGTAATAAAAGGAATATGTCCCCCAAAGTGAACAATGGTTCACATATTCCTGAGAAGATGGCTGACAATAAAAAAATGAAGCCAAAGAAGGTGTGGAGAGTGAAAGGTTAGCATGAAGCATTAAACGTGTTTGCTTATACATTACATCATTAAATATTGGTGATAGGGCATGAGTCCAGGGGGAGATTAATTGGTGTCTTATTCATCCCAAGAAGTGATAAGGTGATCAAGGTAAAATATATTTTACAAATTTCTAACAATTTGATGGTTGGAGATTTATAGTTACACTTTTTCTCCTTGTATGGATTATTAAAACAAAACAATATCTATAATTGGGAGATAAGTTGTGTAGTTTCTTGGAAATTCTCCTTGTCTGCAAGAAGAATATATATTCCCTAGGGAGATTTTTTTTGTAAACACACTCAAAATTTCCTTTGTTATAATCGGTGTCAGACCATTGTGAATTGGTATAAAGCAGTTTTAGTTGATATAGAGCTTAAAGTGAGGTAATTTCTCAAGTATGTAGGAAGAAAGAATGAAGAAAGTTCTAAGGGAGAGCTATTGTTGGTTTCAAATTAATGTTATACTTGATACAATGTAGTCTTGTATATCAATTGGTACAAAGAATGAATTGTAACATCTACATTTGGTATCAGACCTGATTGGTTCACGACATGTAATAAAACTTCAACTAACATCAGAGAGTGTTAATTTGTATAGTAAAACTTGAGAATATGGTTTTTCCATTGAAATCAAAGAATGAGAGTAGAAATTGATATAAGAGCATGAATTGGTATCAGTGGGTATCAATTAAAGTGGGAGAAAAAGTCCCTTTTCCATTGCTAAGGAGAAGTGAAGGCTGCAGTAGCATGGTGACCTGAAACAAGATGTTCAGAAGTGTGACCCTTCACCATTGATGTCAAAGGAGGAGAAAAGTATGCACAAATGCTCAAATTTGTAGCATGGGAGAAAAGCATGCAATGCTCATAAGGATGTGTGAAGGAGAATTGAGCTCAAATTTTATCCACCATTGGATGTAGGTTGAGCATTTAGATTTTCCATCAATGAAAAAGGGGGAGATTGTTGGCATATGTTGTCATTGATGTCAAAGAAGAGATAAAAAGTAATAAGGAATTGATCCTATAGGGAAGATTGTTAGCATGATGAAAAAAGGTGTTATTGATGCAAATAGGAAGTTCAATGGTGTGCTTTGATCCCATGAAGATCAGACGATCTATGTATGGTTCTAGAAGTCATGGTGTAGAATGATGAAGACAAGAGCACACATCTACAAATTTTGTAAATGTTGCATTATTGTCATGCCTATTATCATGGTGTTGCAAATAATTCTTCTATGTGTCAAAAGAGAAATCAAAGGCCAAATTTGATATAGGTTTTCTAAATCTTCTCAAAAATATAAGTTGGAGGTCTAGAGGTTGAAGGATGAGCTTAGAATGGAATTACTTATGCTCTCAAACAAAATTAGGGTTTTTTGGTTAAACCCTAGGTTTATAGTCATGGTGACTAGTAGGTTTTTATATTTTCACATTGACTATGTATAGATGGTTGTCGAGCACATAAGTTACAACTTATACCTTTAGAGTCATTTGAGGTTATTGGCCCCTTTCCTAGCAATTACTAGTCAAGAAAATATTTGTTGTGTTTAATATTTCCTAAGTCTCATGTAGATATTTCCCTTCAGCGAGAACAATAGTTTTGGTTGAGATATAAAGATCTAATGACCTCCCTGACATTCCTCTAAGCTTTTGGTGGGTCTCGGCTAAGCCTTAAGGGATAGAGAGGAACAACGATGATCGAATGTTGAAGATCAATAGTGCTAACAGTATGCATGGTGTGACCTACAAAGGTCATAGATGAAGTTAGTGTAAGGTGATGTAAGAATGACAGGTTGTAATGAATGATTGCATGAAGGCCATCAAGTATGGTGTATGATCAATGACTGCAATGAAGAAGATTTGATGGTTCCTGCTAGCCCATGGCACCTGTGATGGGACCCCATTTGTACCTCACGAGGGAGTGGGGAGTGGTGGAGATAAAAAAGGATATTGATTAGATGAAGAAAGAAATTGGTAGTGGGTCCATCAGATATGTGGTGACATATTACTTAGTTACTTCACATTCCTATTGTGATGTGAAGCAATAGGATGTTTCTCATGATGTGTGATGAACATGAGGTGGAACTAGAGAATGAAATCACTAAGATTCATTGAGAAAAAAGATGAATATCAATGAGACTTGTTGATCGGTCTCTTCAACATGTTGATAGGATGCAACCAAATAATAGTGAAGGATGACATCAAGGTGGAAAAATGGTAGTAGCTCGACAGCCCACTAAGATTCTATGGGCTTGTGTCTCTTGTCAGTGATATAGTGGGGAATAGTGCAAATTATTTGGAGGTTGATCCAACGGTGATCATTGAATGTATTCACATCATGGGAATGAAATATGAAGTCTTATGAGTTACAATAATGCTCAATGAATGTTGATCAATGATGCAGACTCAAATGTAAAGATATAACAGTGATAAATATGCTTATTCACATCACATGACTAGATGGTGGTGTCTCAAGAGTTGGAGTGATATAAGATAGACAAGATTGATGAAAGAGATTCAAAAGGAAGGTTCATCTGATGGTAATATTTTAAAGATATTTCGATGAACGAGGAAAATTAGATCATGGCACAAAGGAATAAATTGATGACCTAGATTCAAATATGAAGATATCAAACAACTAAGTCTGTGTAAATAGGTTTTGACTAGTAACCAACATAGAGGAAATAATTTATTGGTCCAACTACACCTATGACCATTATCGATTAAGATTTCATCTGGTAAGAAACAACACAAATCACTAAGATGATGAATATTAGAATTAAATTAATTGAAAAAAGTATAAAATTTAATGCATATCTGATTCTAGGGTTTCATGAGTTGCTATTCTTAGAAAAATATCTATATCTAAACTAAATGTCATGAGGCTTGATGTAGTCATTTTGTAATGAAGATTTGTGAAAAACTCTAATAGGTGATCAAGATCTAAATCAAATCACATAGTCAAGAGAATGTATTTAATGTATTCTAGGTTTAGGGTTTTGTAGCTTTTTTGGTTTAGTAGATTTAGTGAGTCTACATAGAGTGCTTTTGTGGCTCAATGCACTAGTAGCTTGCTAGAGAAGATGATAGGTGAAGGAAACCTTAATAGAGGAATCAAGATGATCTAATCTTTTATGAGAATCTTGAGGTAGTAATTGTAGATCGATGGATTCAAGTAAAAGAAGAAGAGAATCACATTGATACATTTTGAATAAATTTCCGATGAAATTTCATCAAAATTTCAATCCCCTTTCGTCGGAGGAATTTCGTTAGAATTTTGATGTTTCAAATTTTGTCGAAATTCTGATGAAAGTTTATCAAAATTCCAATGACCCTCCATCAAAAATTGAGTCAAAATGTACCAGTGTCAGAATGTTGTAGGGGACAAGGTTTGTAAGAGAAGAGTAGAGAAGAGAGTGTGTAGTTTAGAAGGCAAAGTATGCACATCCTGTATGAGTGGAACCCAAACAAAAATATCTTATCTAGGTTAACACTCAAGGTGCAGCAAAGAAAAAAAAAGAATGCACATGTATCCTAGACTATAATATAGAATATGTACTAAGCTTTTCATTCAAGATATAGGGGTGCAAAAGAGAGTGAAGTACATAAGAGAAAGAGAGTGCAAAGCAGAGTGGATGTGTTGTTCAGTTTGTAGCATCAGTAGTAGAAGAGGTATTGGCAAGAGACACTACAAATATTTTTTAGTGTTATCATTGATGGCAACCCTAGTTAGTGATTGGATCCGCATGTCATCATTCGATCATACCAGCAATCAAGGAAGAATAGAGCATTGAATAGTTGTGTGTTCATCAATTCAAATGAATATTTTTTGTTATTATTTTGTGTTGTGTATCTTAGAGAATTTTGTTTGGTATATGATATTTTCTTCCATTGAATCTTAGTGGCTCGTATTGATCTGTGTGCAAGTTAAAAGATTCAGTTGATTAATTCTTTGTTTATTAGTACATAAGCCAACTTCGTGGATGTAATATGTCATGGATGTTTGGGAAGTAATTGTTTAAGTATTTTTGTTCTTTTACATGTTGATGTTGATCATTTCTATGCTATAGTTTACTTTGGTTGGTGTGCATTAGGATTATCCTTGGATTGAACTGACAATTTATAGATGTTTTCATATCTTGTTGAAGCTGACATGTTGCGATTAAATTCTTAGTCATGTATATATATAAGAGATTGATCATATCATTTTGATGATGTGAACAAGGTGTGTCGATCTAAGTTACGAATATTAGAAGTGTAGAAGAGCGATTTTGCATAGTTTCACTTGTGCATTAAGGATTTTTTGATGCAATTTTGAGCAAAGCAGAGCATAAGTATAGAATCAGTCAGAAGGATAGAAGATTGATTGTTGAGCCTAATTAGAACTGTAATCAAGCATATGTAGATGCTATTTTCTCAGTTCAATTTCTTAGATGGATTTAATCTAATTATCTTTGTAAGACAGTGAGTCTTCTTTGAGAAGTGAGCTCTAGGCAGTGTTCCTAAATGCAAGTGCATTCCCATATTGTAAAATTCATTTTAAGTATACTTAGATCATATTGTTGATTGGCCATCCACCGTGGTTTTTCCCCTAACAGGGTTTCCAAGTAAAAAAATCCAGTGTTATGGTGTTGTGGTTTTTTGTTTTATGTTCTTGTATATTTCTTTTGAATGAATGTTTTAAATGCTTGAAGGATTAGATCAATAAAGTTAAAAATTGCAAAACACTGATTCACCCCCCCTCTTAGTGTTTCTTGTTTCCAACAATTGGTATTAGAGCTAGTTCCTCGGAAGAAGTCTAACAAATTGGGGGGATCTTGGAAAGTCTTTCAATGGATTCAAGTAGTCTTCAACAACAAATTTTGGTGGCCCTAGATGATCTTGATCAATCAAAATATGAAGTTCAAAAATTGCAAGAAAACCTCATGGATATAATTTAGAGGACTAATGGTGACAAGTGAGGTCTTGGTTATGAAGAAGGAGAAATTGTCAGATCCGTAGAAAAGGAGATTTAGGAAAGGAAATTAGATAAATAGAGCTTAAAGGAATTTGGTAAGACAACCTAATTCTCAAAAATTCAATGGTTACTATTTTACTTGCAATAAGTTCATTCATATGGCTTCTAAGTGTAGAAGCATGATAAATCTAACTGGTCCACGATTCTCAGGTCAGTGCTTTAATTGCAATAAGTTTGATCATAAATCAAATGAATGCAAAAATGTGATGAAAAATTTCATAGAGATGTCAGATGTTATACATGCAATAGATTTGGCCATATTGCTAACCAGTGTAGATCAAGAGAAAATTAGTGGAACAACTAGTCTAGATAGAGAAATGTTGTGTGCTACAATTGTAACAAATTTGTTCACATTCCTAGATTTAGTTGGAACATAAAACGTCTGGTAAATCAAAGGAGAAACATGCAAAAGGATGTTCAGGGAAAATGAAAAGAAACTACATATGTGATCACGAAGAAAATGTAGAATAAATGGGTGATGAAAAGTCCATCTATTGAAGGAGATGCACTAGCACTAGAACCTAATTATGGTAATTCCTCCAAGAATTAGTTTTAGGCCTTTGGCCTAGGGGGAGCTATCAAGAAAATATCTTAACCCCTTATTGGTAACTAACACCAGGATGTGGATAAGTTCAGTAAGTGCATAGATGCTCTACATATTCCGTTGAACCTATTGGAGAGAGTATTATGCAGCATTGGAGGTCCACAAAAGAATTATCTCTCACAGTGCATGGAAACAAGGTAACCGAATAAGTTAGGGTAAAAAGCATTTATTGCAACAAAAAGGGTTAAGTGTGCGAGTGATAAAAGGTCATTTTTATCTTTCATTTGTCACTTTGTATTTTGAGAAAAATAAGTTTGGAGAGCTCTAATGTGAACTTTGGAAAATTGAGGCAAAATTCAAGTGTGAAGAAGCTTTCAGCAATCAAACTCTGACCCGACTTAAAGGTATTTATCAAAAAACCTACGAATTTGTGAATTGGTAAAAATGGCTACTCCATTGGTAGTTGAAGTCAAGGATAGACCCCATCCCAAATTCAAGGGGCATCCTTTCAAGTTTGTCAAGATAGACCATTAGGAGCATTTTTCATCTGTTTCATATGATGTCTTGCATACTAAAGACATTAGGGCATACATCCACACAAACATTGAAGAGTTAGGAAGCTCTCAGCTACTGAATTTGTATAACAATCACATTATAGGAGAAGAATTTTGTGTCAAACTGGAATTCAAAACCCTAGAATAGAAGAAATTTACATAGATTTTTAAATTTCCCATGTTTGAAGAGAGTGAATGGGTCCAATATATCTTGAGTCAAGTTCATGATGAATTGATGTGGTTGAATATACCCTTTAAGATTACAAAGGAGGCTATAAGTGTTGTTACAAGTTTAAATTCCTTTAGTGGATTGTTAATTTTCAAGTCCATAAAGAATCAAATGATTACAAATGCAATAGGTTCAAAGTATGATAGAAGAGCCATGACAATCGAAGATATCATTGAAGTGGATGTGAAATTTTACTCGATGATCATTGGTTAGAAGATTTATCACTCAAGTTAGGATAATTCAATATCTGGTACAACTATTTATCCAACTTACCAAATGGTGAAGGAGAATGCAGACTATGATCTATGTGAGTTTCTATAAAGTTAGCTAATGGAAAATCTTGGGAAGATCAAGAAAGAAAAGAAAAATTCCTTTAAGTATGGTAATGTTTTGTTATTTTTGTTCTTTTACTTCATGAGTGAAGTTCTGGGTGTTGGGAAAGTACATTGGCAAGGTGGTCAGCCTGTAGTTGTTCAGATTAGAGAAATGTTGTATGGAATTGGAAATAGTCAAGCCAAAAAAAATGCAATCTGGGGATATTTCAAAAACTTTCAGAGTATGATGCATGCTAGAGAAATAATTCCTACTTCTATTGTGGAGAAGTATAAGGATGCAATTTTTTTTATGGTAGACATTGATCAATGCATGATGGAAGCCGTAGATCCTAGCATAGTCTGGATCATGCCAATGGGTTATGAAGTTGAAGAGCACATTCTATAAATGTATGCACAATATTTACTGAATAAACCTCAGGATTCATGAGAAGAGAGGTTTGGTACTTATGTAGAAAAAGATATATAGGTGCACAATGAACTAAGAAAACCTATGATAGTTAGAAGAGTGAGAAAAAAAGTTGAAATATTTGTAAAGAGCATGTGAATATCTACAGAAGCAGTACTTGAGAAGCTAGAAAAAGGAGAGAACAAGATGAAGAAGAAAAAGAGCCAACAAGAACTGAATGTGATAATTCAAAAGCATCCTCTTCTCGAACTATGTCAACAAGGAGCTATGCATCCCTATCTACCCCTACAGCAAAGCCAATTCCTATGCAAACTCAAACCAATGTGTCTACTAAGAGGAAGAAGAATAAGAGAACAAGAGTCTATGAAGTTGTCTCAGAAGATGAAAAGACTGAATCTGATGAAGATGTGAGAGAAATAAAGCATATGGGCACCCAGGCAACAAAGGTTACTAAAAGCAAGCCCTCTGGTGAAAAATTCAAAGCAAAGAAGGTAAAAATTAACAAACTTGGTATGTTAATAGAAGAGGTTGAGAAAGCTTTTGTCAAATATGGAAATTTTAAACCACTTTGTAAATGGTATGAAACCTTTGATAAATATGGCCAAAGAACTCTTGAGGAGGCTACAATAAAGCATTTAAATATTTTCAATAAGGTTTTGATTGAAATAATCCCTAGTTTCCCTAAAAGTTTGTATGAGATTTTTGAAATGAGAAGAGTAAATGCTAGAGAATAAGAAGAGAAAATGAGACATAGAATTCTTGAAGAGTTATGTCTAGTGGTGACTATGAAAGAAATGAAGGCAATCTTGAATAAAGCTAAAAAGGAATTCAAGAGAAAAATAAGGGTGAACAAGATCATTATTGGTCAGACTAAAGAAGTTGTAGAAGAAATTAAACCAATTTTGAGAAAAGTTTTGTTAAGTAATAGAATTGATGTTGTCTCTAAAGAAACACATGATAAAGATGTCTCATCTGGTTCGACAGAAGAAGAAAAATAAGATATAGTTGAAGATACTCAGATTCCTCTTGATGTGGATAATATATAAATACCTATGGAGATTGAAGCTCCTGAAATTGTATCGGTTGAGAAAGTGGAGATTCCTTAAGATAAGCAAGAATCTGCAACTAAGGAAACATTGGTTGAAGAAAAGAAAGTTGATGTAAAGGAAGTTCTGGTGGAAGCAAGAGACACTACAGAGGCAGTGAAGAATTTTCTGGTAGAGAAAAAGGAATAATTTGACCCTAAATTGGTTGAAGGTCCTATTGATCTATCCACTCTATCCCCAATTCAGAAAATGAAGGTCACGTCATTTTCCCAGGTGAAGGCTAGAGAATAATTGTTGAAGTCTCACATTGAGGATAGCGAACTCTTAAATCTTGCATCTCGAGTTTTGGAGAATATAATGCCTACTCATGTCAAGGATCTATCTAGTTCCTCCTCCAGTGAACTAAAGAATCTCATCAAATCTATAAGTACTCATTTCGAGTCTCTTGAGAAGTCAGACATGGTTAAATTTTAGAAGGAATTTGATAACAAAAGGTTCAATAGGTTGAAAGGAATAATAACTAATGATAAAAATCTGTTAGCCACCTATGTGAAGAATATTCAAAGTTCTCTATCAGAAGGTGGAAAGATCTATAAGGCATGTTTGTCTTTGTCTAAATTTACTGAGGTCAATGAGAACAAGGGTAAGGATCTTGAAAAATAGTTAGCTGCTATCTCTGAAGCTTTTGATCCTTTAGTTGGTGGTGTTGGAAAGAAAGAAGGTCAGGTGATATATTTTCTTGACAAGATAAGGATCTTGAAGTATGAAAATGACATAATTTTAGAAAGAGCATGTGAGCTTAGAGGCCTAATTGGTCCCAAGATAGAAATTATGTTGAGTGCATTAAAGGAAGCTAAAGATTCTAAGGCAATTGGTGATCCAGTGAACCCAGAGTCTACAGAGACACAATCCTACTTATTTTGTGGTAACATAATTTTTTTGGAAAGTCTCAAAAGGGTTTGGGACACAAATTTGATCCTATTGAAGAAATTTTTTGTAGATATTTTCAAGTTTGTGTAAGTTGCAGAAGCATGCTTGTACAGTCTGAAGATTTTGTTTGATTTTTGGTATGTGGATTCCTACCTTTTCCATTGATATCAAAGGGGGAGAGTTTTGTTTTTGAAATTTTGAAGAGTGGCAATGTATTGTTATTGGTACTAATCCAACACTTAGTCATTTTTCACTAAGTGTTGCCATCAATTCCAAAGGGGGAGATTGTTGGAAAGAGACACTACAAATGTTTTTTGGTATTGTCATTGATGGACACCCTATTCAGTGATTGGTTCCGCATGTCATCATTCGATCATATTGATAGTTAGATTGAAGACAGTCAAGGAAGAATAGAGCATCTGATAGTTGTGTGTTCATCAATTCACATGAAGATTTTTGTCATTATTTTGTGTTGTGTATGTCAAGGAATGTTGTTTGGTATATGATATTTGTTGCTATTGAATCTTAGTGGCTCGTATTGATCCGTGTGCAAGTTAGAAGATCCATTTGATTAATTCTCTATTTATCAATAAATAAGCTGACTTCATGGATGTAATATGTCGTCGATGTTTGAGAAGTAATTGTTAAAGTAATTTTGTGTTCGTACATGTTGATGTTGATCATTGCTATTTTATAGCTGACTTTGGGTGGTGTGCATTAGGATTATCCTTGGATTGAGCTGACATTTTGCAAATATTTTTATATCTTGTTGAAGCCGACATGTTGTGATTAAATTCTTAGTCATAGATATATATAAGAGACCGATCATATCATTTTGATGATGCGAACAAGGTGTGTCAATGTGAGTTGCGAATATGAGAAGTGCAGAAGAGCGATTATACACAGTTTCACTTGTGCATTAAGGATTTTTGATGCGATTTTGAGCAGAGAAGAGAAAAAGTGTAGAATCAGTCAAAAGGAGGTAATATCAATTGTTGAGCCTAACCGGATCTATAATCAAGCATATGTAGATGCTATTTTCTCAGTTCGATTTCTAAGATGGATTTAATCTGATTATCTTTGTAAGATAGTGAGTCTTCTGTGACCAGTGATCTCTAGGCAGTGTGCCTAAATGCAAGTGCATTCCCATATTGTAAACTTAATTTTGATTATACTCAGATCATATTGTGGATTGGCCATCCACCGTGGTTTTTCCCCTAATAGGGTTTCCACGTAAAAAAATACCCGTGTTATAGTGTTGTGGTTGTTTATTTTATGTTCATTCTTATTTATTTTGAATGAATGTTTTAAATGCTTGAAGGATCAGATAAATAAAGTTAAAAATTATAGAACATTGATTCACCCCCCTTTCAGTGTTGCTTGTTTCCAATAAGAGATTCCTGCAAAGTTTCCAAGCAAGGTATGAGTAGTTATAGATCAAACTTGTGATAGAGAACTAGATTCATATGAATCATCTGTAATATAGTCATTGTAAATCTGATTGGTTAGTGCCATTAGATAACTGAGTTGATGCTCAGAGAAGGGGATTTGTGTCTCATTGGAGTTGGTTATCCTAAATCAGGGAGTTGGTGCTTCCTTAGGTTTGGTGCCCTTTAAGCATTGTAACAGAGGAATTAGATTGTGAGGTTGGACTAGGACAGTAGATCCTACCAGCATTTCTCATCGTGGTTTTTCCCATCTTAGGTTTTCCATGTACATCATGTGTTGTGGGATTTTGTGTGTGTGTATGGTTCTCTCTGCTAGTTTATTAAATATACATAAAGTGTTAAAATTAATTAATCTACATAAAGATTTTAAGGAGTTAGTATTTACAGAAGGTTTTGAGGGCCAAGTTTTAATATGTACTGATTCACCCCCCTCTCAGTAGATTTTTGTGTTCCAAAAAAATAATCAAAAATTAGAAAAATTGCTTTAGATCTGAATTTGTTTTGCATAATACCTACATTAAGATCAACATTCCATAATTTAAATTCATATTTAGATTCATATTGCATGTTAAAAATAGTCACATAGTTTATCATTTTACCTTAGTTAAACTTGCATTTAGAGACATAAATCTAGAAAAATATGTTACAAAAATTTATGTTATAGACTAGAAATAGAAATCACATAGGATACACTCAGATTCTAAAAATTCAAATTTAAAAAAAACCTTAACCTAAGACCCATTCACCCTAGGGTGAATGAGTCCTTATACAAACATTTTTTATAAAATTTTGAGTGTTGTTTACTCTCTAATTTTCATTTCTATTATGGTTTTCATATCTAAGAATTAAAATCCAGAAATTTAGTTTGTTTGTGCATCCAAGTTATTGCAAATTTAGATAGTTTTTTCAACATTTGAGAAAATCATTTCTTACATATTTTAGTTAAAGTTAGTGTTAAATTTCTATACTTTTCTTTCATTTCCAACATCATTGCATTATTAGGTAGATTAGTTTACATTTTGCAATTATTAGAAAAAAAAACCAAAAACATCAAAAGAAACAAATAAAACCCTTGGATAAAGCATAGTCATTTGATCATGTCAAATATCATTTTCCAAGTTAACCTATCCCTCAAGCCCTTTAGTAGTGATGAATTTGATATGTTAGATGAATCCCTTGAGGATTTCCTCTCACAAGGTTCATCCACTAAGGCTTGTCATGAAAAATCGAAACAAAGAGATGTTAATGTAATCTCAC
The DNA here is from genome assembly GCA_007115665.2 of Sequoiadendron giganteum. Classification (NCBI taxonomy): domain Eukaryota; kingdom Viridiplantae; phylum Streptophyta; class Pinopsida; order Cupressales; family Cupressaceae; genus Sequoiadendron; species Sequoiadendron giganteum. The sequence goes on along the minus strand of CM021106.1, from coordinate 172,168,319 downwards.
CTCAACTTATCATTTACCCACCCTCACATCAACCTCAAGTTCAAAATAAACCTGTGCTCATCTTAGAACTTCCTAAAAGGAAACCATTAAAACTAGGATATATATTGAACTTTGCAAGGTAACTTGATAATGACAATGCTTTGTAGCAATCGGGTTACAATACTATCGCTCATACATATAACACAAGGAGCAATAGGCAACAAAAAACCACTCTCATTTCATTACCATTGCCTCAACCTATCTTGCCTAGTGCTCCTTTATTTCCTTCACATAATGGAAATGAGTATGATATGGTTGAACTTAAGGATACTCCTACTAATATATCCTTGTGGGATCTTATTTAAGCATCACCTAACTACCATAGTATGCTTCAAACAACCTTACAACAAGTTTTGATTTCTCCAAATAAAAATCCAAATGATGTGGCAGCCATAGTTCAAGGAATAAATGTAGTTAATCTACATATTGTTTGTCACCAAATCGAGTTACTATCCTTGGAAGTTCAGAAAAAATACAAAGCTCTCATGATCATAGTCATTATTAATAGGAAAGGAATAAAGAGAACCCTTTTTGACAATGGCTCAACCCTTAATGTGTGTAGTGTGAACCTTTTGAATAAGATTAGAATTGATAAGAGTAAGATTGAACCTAATTCATTGTCCATTTGTGGATTTGATAACATAGGAGAACAACCACTTGGCATGATCACATTACATATTACAATGGGAAAGGCCACATTGAAAAATACTATCCATGTTATTTCTCACAATATTTCATATAATCTTCTTTTAGGTAGACCATGGATTCATTAAATTCATGTGGTGCCTTCGAATCTTCATCATTCAATGAATTATGTTTACAACAATAAACTTTACACAGTCAAGGCCAACCTTGAACGTGAAAGTTGTTTGTACACTGAGAAAGATAAACAAAGTCCCGTGAGAACATTGATCACCAACTTCAAAATTTGAAATCACACAAGAACAAGAAAAATTAAAAACTTATTGAAGAAGTTGCATAGTTATTTGAAGATGATTGGGGTTCCTTAGATTTCATACCAACATTCATGGGAGAATATAAGATGATGAAAAAACAACCTGAAAAGGGAAAATAATCAATGGTAATGTCAACACAAAATTTAGAAGAGCCCTCAAAAGCATCCACTTCATCCACTTTAGAAGAATATGATAAAATTTATACAACAAATTTTGCTAAAGTGAACTATGAACAACCACTGAATCTGAAAGAAATGAGAAAACTATATGGAAGAGGTTATGAGCTCTCAAAACAACTTGGTTATAGTGGAAAAGGATGTGGTAGAAAAGAGAAAATCGTATGTGCTCCTATAGAGCCTAACACGTGCAAGAAACAAAAAGTGGTCTTGGATATTATCCTTCTAAGATAATGAAAGTAGTGAAAATATCTTAACTCAACATCAATACCATCATGTGTAGTTCCTCTAAGATAACTCACTTTGAAGAATCCTGAATTGATTGATACAACATATGAGGAATCATTGGAATACTTTGAAGATGATGACACCTTGAAAGAAATTTTAGGAGTTTTGAAAGAAATGTTAGGATTCTATGACAAATCATTTACTCTGCCTAAGAAACAAGGAGTTACTTGTGTTGTGGTTAGTGTTACACAAGTGGATGAAGAAAATAAAATCAATGATGTTGATGATAAAGAAGAACATAATTCTAAAATTTTGAGACAAATTGCACTTCCTATGGGAGATATAATCAACATACCAATGGATACATCTAATGAGGAAAAAGTGATTCAAATAGGAAAGTGCCTTGATGATGATGAACAAGGAAAACATGCAACATTATTATATGAAGTTCATGAACTCTTTGCTTGGAATTATTTGGATATGTCGGGTATTGATAAGATAGTGACACACAACATAGTCCTTGAACAAGAGGTTAAACTGTTAAGATTGAAGATACTTAATATGAATCCTAAGATAGCTTTATTGGTTAAGACTAATATTGAAAAACTCCCTTGAAGATAGATTTATACGACCTATTGACTACTCTCCATGGATCTCAAACATTGTCACAATAAAAAAACTTCATAATTGTATTAGGATGTGTATGGATTTTTGTGATCTCAATAAATCATCTTTAAAAGATGACTTCCCCTTCCCAATATTGATACTATAGTAGATTAGACTATGGGACATGCTTTGTTGTTTTTCATGGATGGATTCTCGGGATATAATCAAATCTTTATCAACCCTAAAGATCAATACAAGACAATATTTACTACAACTTGGGGAACATTTTGTTGGATGGTTATGCCTTTTGGATTAAAGAATGTAGGTGCATCATATCAAAGAGCTATGACATTAATATTTCATGATTATTTACACAAGATTTTGGAAGATTATGTTAATGATATTCTAGCCAAATATTTAACTTGACAAGATAATGTTAACATCCTTTAGAAAATATTTGAAATAATACAAAAGTATAACATGAGATTGAATCTGAAAAGTGTGTCTCTAGTGTGGATAGTGGAAAATTTTTAGGTTTTATAGTATCTCATAGAGGCATTAAGGTGGAAACAAAGAAAATTTATGCTATCATTAACATGCAACCTCCTAAAAAAATTCTTAGTTGCGTACCCTACAAGGGATAATCCAAGTTATTCGTCATTTTGTAGCAACCTTACCAGACCAAAAATTACCCTTTACATAACCTCTTAAGAAAGAAGTTGAGTTTAAGTGGAATGAGGATTGTGAATAGGCTTTTGGAAGTTTGAAATATTATCTCGCTACACAACTTTTTTTACAATCCATTATGCAAGAAAGACTATTTATCCTTTATACAACAGCATCAACCCTTTCTCTCACAATATTGTTGGCTCACCAAGATGATAGTGGCAAAGAGCATCCCATTTATTACATTAGCTAAAGTTTGATTGATTACGAGAATTGATATACAACAATAGAAAAAAAATGTTTGGATCTTGTATTTGCTACTAGTAAATTGAGACAGTACTTACTAAACATGGAAATTCATGTGATGAAATTTTTTGATCCTCTAAAACATCTTTTTGCTGAAATTGTTTTATTGGGATGTTTAGCTAAATGGGTTATGTTGTTAACTAAGTTTGATCTTAAATTTTTCTCTTAAAAGGAAATAAAAGGACAAGCCTTAACTGACCATTTAGCTAATGCTCCTTCTCCCTTAGCATTGCCTAGTAAAAATTCATTCCTTGATGAAAGTGTCTTGACTATAGAAAAGGAAAAAGAAACATGGGAATTGTATTTTGATGGTTGTAAGTGTTGAGCTAGCTCCAGAGGAGGGGTTATAATAATTCCTCCTTCAAGAAAGCCCATTCCCTTATCTTACCATCTAAAATTTCTTTGTACAAATAACACTGTAGAGTATGAAGCTTTAATTGTGGGTATATGTGCAAAATTAGCCCTAGGTGTTCAACACATTTCTATATTTGGTGATTCTAAATCAGTCATTAAACAAATAAATGGTTCATATCAAGCAAAACATGATAAACTCATTCAATACAAAGACCTCACAATGAAATTATTAGACAAGTTTGAATCATATACCATTGAAAACATACCATGAAATAATAATCGACATGCAAATGCAATGGAAAGTGTTGCTTTCGTTGTATCTCTTAAAGATCCTTTTGTTGACTTCACATTTACTTGATTCAAACGAACCTAAAACCATTGATAGATGACAAAGTCAAAGAAGTACATTAATAAATGATGTCAGAAAATATAACAAATGGTACACAACAATATTCAATTACTTAAGAGAAGGTACCTTTCCTAAGCCTAAAACTAATAAAATTTGGGCTCATCTTCAAAAACTTGTATCTAAATACATAATTATAGCGAACATTCCATAAAGATGGTAATTTGATGGTCTCTTTCTTAGATGTCTTAAACAATCTAAAATCCCTATAGCCCTTGTAGCATGCAGCTGCTTGTGGAGGAAATTTTAGAGGAATATTGTTAGTGCAAAAACTAATCTATATAGGGTATTATTGGATACATATGGAACATGATTATTTTTCTAACATTAAGAAATATCATAAATGTCAAGAACACAAAAATTTGATTCATGCTATTGCTCTCAAGCTTCATGCCCAAGTTCCTATTTGGCCATTCTCAATTTGGGGTTAGGATCTTATAAGAAAAATATCACCACCCTCTTCCGCTAGACATGGATTTATAATTACAGTGACAAATTACTTCACAAAATGGGTAGAAGTTGTTGGTTATTTTTTAATGAATCAAGCTTGTCTCACTCATTCTCTATGAATTTTCAATATTTAATTGTTAATAACTATGAGGGTTTGGCCAACGAATAGGTGAAATATTGCTAGGATTTCCCTCTACAATTTGGGCTCTGCAAAACCAAAGAGGGTGATCCCTGCAATATATTTTTAGATACTCTTGTGCCAATTATCATATACATTGTAATTCTAACAAATATTTCTCCTTTAATTATTTGATAGATGAAAAAACTTAAAGATATAGCTAATACTTATGGAAACATCTTAGTAAATCATGATAAAATGTTGTAAATTTAGCTTGACATACATTCACATAGAAAATAAGATAAAAATTCATTTTGAATCTAGTTTCTATGAAAGATCTAGGAAACTACAACATAGAATGACCAGTGCCATATCCTAGGGTGGATAATTCTAGATCATATAATTGCAAAGATCTAATAGCATTATCCTTGTCATGAAAAATCCTACAAATGATGCCTTAAACCATTAATACTAGAAACATAACCAACAATATTTAGTTATCTATGCATACATTCACTTAAAACTTCATTCATGTTAATAAAAATTTAACTCATTGTTTAACAAGTGTAATAAAAATGAATATGCATTCAAGGAAAGAAAAAAAGATGAATAGAAGTAATCTTTGATTCCTATGTATTCATTATCTATGCAAAGTATACAATGGAGAACACTGGCCTTGAATATTTTTCCATTTATATTCTAGAATATGCGAGTACAGTTACCATATTCACCATTACAAGACTCAAAAGACTCTTAAAACCCACAACAGACTCATATTCTATTATCTATACCTAGTTACAAAAATTCTATTAGATCATTCGTCTAACAACCCCATAAAATTAGCCTTGAATTCCCTGTTATAAGAACAAGGGAGAAAAACAAGCTTCGGGAAAAATTGTACACATGTGTCATGTTTTGATTTGACATTCACATTTATAGTCAAAGGTAGTTATATTTTCCCAAACTCGAGGGAGATTTTCACATAAGACAAAAACCATTTCTCATTTGTTGATGAAGATTCTCCCACCTTCCAAAAGGCTCTTTAGTCGGTTTAAATTATTATTTCCATGAGAAACACACCCCTTTTCCACATGCTCCAAAACTAGAGGATGAAAAGGAACAAAATAAAGAAAGAAGAATACACCGAAGAATTTCCATGTTTGCATTCTATGTCATCAATTTTTAATTGGAGAAGACAATATCTAAAAATTGATGTATCTGAGGCCTAATTTGTACAAGTTCAAGGCCGTGTACTATAATTATCCTATTGTAACCTCCATTCTTGCAGAAATAAGATCAAATTTTCAATCATCAATGCACTAGTGCAGCAGCCTACTCATCTAGGATATCAACATATTTTCCCTTCCAGAGCTCAAAATCTTCATTAGAAGGCTAGACAAATGTTATAAATTCATCTCCCTTATTTATGTATGTAGTATAATTTATCACTACCTGATTAGCTTCCTTTCCAAAATCTTCAAGGAAAATTCTTATGTGGGTGAGCTTATCCATACTTTTTTTCAAAACCTCCACATCATCATAAATTAATTTAGCTTGAGTGGCTATCACCTTATATTCTTTGTCCTTCCATTCTTGCAGAATTTTAACTTCACTATTTTTATTTAAAATATATAGAATTAGACTGAAGCTCCACTCATCAAACCTCTTTACTAATTCCATGATTTTCATTTCTAATGGTTCAATCAACCCTTGGAATTCCTTGATTGTATTCACAAGCCTAAGGGTTGGGACAATGCTTGAAGGTTTATTTGCATCATGTTTTGACCCAATGGCCATATCTCTCAATTCTTGTGCTCTAGGGATCCATGTATCCATCAATGGGATGGAAACATCTTTTTCCCTATAAAAACTCCTTATTGCATTCAAGATGGAAGAGTAGTTTGAATGAATACTAATCAACCTTCTCTCAATCCCTTTATTTAGGAGCTCTAGCACCATTATCACAATCTTCAAATTCCTTACATAAATCAGCTCATTATTTTAATGACACCTCTCCTCATAACTCTTGAGATTTTCTATTAACTCCTCATTGGTGATCTCCTTAGTTGGAGGTGCATCTGAAGTTCCTAGAACTAATTGTGCAATGGGAAAATATTCAAAAATAGGAGGTACAATATCAGTGGGAATTGGAGGTTGTGAGAGAATGCGAGAAAGTGGAGTTTGATCTTGTGGGGAAGGGGGAGGAATAATTGTAGCTTGTGATGGGCCTATTGCATGAATTGACTAGAAATTCTCTTTCATTAATGCAATTTTCAATTGTATTTCAGCTATCTTCTATTGGACCACATTATATTCAACCACTATATCATTTTATTTTGTTCTAAACATTTCCCTCTCTTCATTTTAGGACTCAGCTATGGATTTAGTAAATTGAGCTATATTTAAATTCAGAGTAGTTTCTTCCATAGCTGATGTGTTTGATAATTTTTTTTATGATAAGCCCCCCTCTAACTCTAGTAGTCAGTTTTGCAACCTCTAGATTCTTTGTGCTTGGAGCTAAAGCCAAAATGGCTAGTGTGTCCCATTGGGAACTAAAGGCTAATCCTTGCAATGCCAAAGTAACTTCCTATTCTATATTGAAGATGTGGGAATCATGTCTTATGACTGTGTCAAATGCAATGGTTGATGCCAAATCCCACTTTGGTGGAAAAAATAACCACTTTTCTTAACAAGTTCCCTGTCGTTCATTGTAGTGATCTGTTCAAATATTTGGATCTCATCTCATTTCAAATATTAGCCTCTATACATATTTGTGGTGATTCAGGGCTCTTGCTTGCCTTCATTTATGCATTCATCACATACTCATCTTTCATTTCTGTCCACACATATTCCTAGAATGCCTGTGTTTTTACAAATGCATCATTATCCATGAATCTATCATGAGATTCAACCCTAACATCCTCTATATTTTTCATCCCATTGAAGTCTACATTACTCAATGTAAGACTCAAATTTTGTGGTACTATGTCTCTTTGAGGCGATGGCATACCTTGCCTTATTTCATCTTTTGTAACAACAATTTCTTCATCTGATTCATCAGTGGATTAATCAACAAGGCCAGCTGGCTCAACCCTTTATTTGTGGCTCCTTAGGAGGAGATGATCCCCTAGGTAGATGAGTCTAACTCAATTATTTATGGGGTAGATGACTATGGTAGTAATAATAGTGGTAGTTGTTGATCAAGAGAAGGTTCCCTTGACTCCTGTAATTGTGTAGGAGTGGCAATAGTCAACTATTTCTTCACTGTGCTTTTCTTCCTTGAATATATGTGCACTTTCTTAGAGGGATGGTAAGTTGGTCTTTCCTTTGTCATAGAGGCTTTCCCCTTATCATGCTCTTTAATGACCGTAGCTCTAACCTTATCTTGATTCACCCCTTCTTTCTTGAAATTTGAAAGAAAAATTATTAAAATTTTGTATAATTGTCTCTACTTTCAAAATTGCATTATCAATATGAGACAAAGATTTAAATTGAGGGTCCCCTTTTTATTTTCTCCAACTTCTCAAAAAAAATCCATTTTCTCATCATATCCTCTTGAATCTGAAAGTCAATTTTTTTTTTAATAAAATCATCAAGGAATGAAAAGGTATGAACAAAATTCCCTCCCTTTATTTTTTCCAACAACCAAACCATGAAACCCTTTGAATCATAAATCTTGTATGCTCGAATCTTCATCCCATAGGGCTTGAGATGAAGATCAATAATGTTCTTCCATCCATTGTCTATCATTAAAAAGTTAGAGAATACTATGTAGGAAGGGAAAAAGGATTCCTTTCTCATCTCAAACAAGTAGTTATCCTAAAAATTACCCAACTACCCCATGACCTTAATGAAGCCAATCCTCAATGGTACATCCTTGGGGAGTATATGGGGTGTTTTTATTGTTTTATATATCTTGATAATTGTGCAATACTAATAAGGGAATACATCTCCCCAATTCAGATTTATATTCAAATTAGGCCTCCTCTTTGTCATTCTTAAGAAATCATGTAGCTCAATGGGAATCCTTGGCATCTATATAATCAAACCTCTCTTCATCTTGGAGGAAAAGATATTTGTAGAAATCACAAAAATGGTTTTCTCTTCATACCTATCAACAATGGAGTCCATGATTGAATATGCATCACCACACCATCCACCACTCTTTTCAACTCCATATCTTTACCAAAGAAGACTTCACCCTTGTATAGGAACATATGCATAAATAAAGAGTACCACTAGAACCAGATTGCATATTGTCCATTCATCAATGCTACTAAACACTTATGTATCTCCTCTGACAAGTAAGTAGCAAAATCATACAAGGTGTTGATGTTGGGGTGTTGAATATTAGCAGCCATATACGGTAGTGCAATTGGAATTCTTGAGGATGGATCATACCCTAAAATATAGCATAGGGAGTAAAATATTTTCTAAAAGTAGATGAAAAAGTACTTGATAGGAAAGGGTTCATTATTAGATGTTCCAAGTATAATTCCACACTTTCCCTTTCTTGTTGATGCCAAAAAGTAAGCTAGCATTGAGACTTTGAATGTAGGTCTCACTTTTTCATACTCTTCCCTTAACTTATTTTCATCAATCTCTACCATGTCATTGCTCCATTTATTCAATTTAAAGAATTCTAAAATTTCCTCTTTTGTAACCCAAACCATCTCTTGTCCAAAATAGGTTCTGACTACCCTAGCAAGAGGGTCGTAATTAGCCACAATGGTTTGAGAAGTTCAATGTCTAAATACATATTTGGGACAATCAATTTAGCCATATCGAACCTCTAGGGGTTGTAGATTGGAATGTGGGAATTGTTGTTACCAAACCAACCTTGGAAAAGTGTCTACCTAGTGCACGATAGTGTAGCATCCTTAATGGTACATTTTCTATCAACAATACCATATTTAAATCTAGGACCATGAAACATGGGTTTCCCTAACTACTTCTCAATTGTTGATGGTGGCAATTGGTCAAGAAAGTCTTGAACCAAGGGTCTTACCTTCAATTTAGAACCAGGGAGTTGGACCTTTGGTGCCATATCTAATGACTAATTTAACCTAGGGCTTCACAGATTTATACTAGAGCTTACAGGTTTTAAGGTGAACTTGATGCACAAACCAACCAAATTCTTAAAGTTTGTAGCAATTCAATGAATGTCAAACCTTAAAAGAAACCCTAAAACCCAATTTAAATGACAAAAAATGAAAATGAATGAAAACCTGAATAAATTTAACCCATGAGGTTTAGGATAAACTAATTGGTTTAGCGTAATCGAAAAACCTAGTTTGAAGATGCCAAATATTTGAAATGCACTACAACAATTTGTGGATTCCTTAGAAATGCTTTTATAATCAATGAAAATAATTAAATATAGATTTTATGGCAAACAAAGACCTTAATTTGGTATAAAAATATCAACTCCACCATTACTACTCACTCATGCAAACCAAAATGACTCCATGATGTCCTTTTTATAACTTTGAATTTCTCTCATTGATCTCATTGTGATGTGTATCAATGTGTGGCTCTGATGGATTCAAATAAGTTTTAAATTTTTACTTTTTGTTGATTCAACATCCACTAGGACCAATCTCTGCCATGTGTGCATCCTTTTTGTTGGCTTTGTGGCCCCACTATGCTTTACATTCCATGAGAAAATCCATGTGGCAGTTGCTCGCCACCCCTCTAGAATCTTCAAGGTTTAGATATATGATCACGGGCTAGTGGGAAACATTCGAGATCAATCCATCGAACTTCAACATGTGTGTCCTTTAATCTCCAAGCATAACATTCAGATAGTTATCCTTTCTTTGCAATGAATGGATGAGATTAAAACATCCCACTGAGCAATTTTGCACGTGCACATATACCTCTTCACTATCACACCCTTTAATAATACCATAGCCACTCAAAGTATTTTACCAAATATTTCAATGCCTTCTATAGTATTATAGACAGTGGTGATGATGCTACATGGTGCTTGCTCTCTATCCCTCTAAGAGTTGAGATTTGATAGTAGGTCCCCTGCAGGATGGTGGGGAATAATTGGGATCAAACCATGAGATTGCACTTGAGTCGCCAATTATATAACCTTTCATCATCGATGATTTGAACTGTTGGTAGGACCCATCACAAGGATGGACATGTGTCACTCATGCACTACCCCGTTGGTTCTTATATCAAATTATTTTATTGTCACAGGCTAGCACAAAACTAATAGAATACATTTGGTGGGACCCAACAACCACTCTTAAGCATTTTAATTAACACGTTCATTTATTTATGACTTAAAAAGAGTCATTCACTAAAATAATAGGGTAAAATGACTTAAGCATTTCATGGATCTAGACTTAGAATAAAGTGGAAAATATTTAAAATAATTCAAACTCGCTTAAAATTTGACAAGATTAAAATAATTCAATGGGTAGCGACCAGTAAGCTAGGCATAAGGGGTTGATAAATAAATAAATTTGATGGCTCAAGAGGTAAATTAAAAAATTGGGATCCGGCCAACATGAGTCAACTATAAATTAGACTTATGTAAGAGCTTTAACACTTAAAATTATTCTAAGGGGTTTAGGGCACAAACAAAAGCCTAGATAGAGGAAAGACAAAAAGCCTAAACCATAGGACAGATCCCAGACTAGAAAAGATAGCCAAATATGCATCAAATATTAGTAGAACATAGAAATTTAAGGGTTCCCACCAGAAGCTACCCCTCTTCCTTTCACGACAGCTGATGCAATATGTCATTTCATATTGGAACACATTATTGCTTGCTTTTGTCTTCCTTCCACATTAGTTTAAAATAATGCAACTCCATTTAAGAGCACTGACATGAAGAAATTCTTGGAAACTTTTCATATTCAACATTGATTTTCAAAACCCTATTACCCACAATCAAAGGGTCAAGATAAATCAACTAATAAAAATATTGATCAAATGTTAAGGAAAATAGTAAGTAAACATAATAAATATTGGCACACTCAATTAACTTATTCATTGTGGGCCTATTGTACAAGTATTATAAAATCTATAGGAAACACTCCCTACAACCTTGTTTATGGTGCCAAAATAATAATTCCCTTATTTATAAATTCCTTCATTGTGAATTTCTCTCAAGGGGCTTATCGATGATACTAACTATAAAGAGTATTGATTGCATTAGCTTGAAATGATTGATGAACAACACATTAACACCCTCAATAATCTCCAAGATTATTCTAAATGAATGAAATGTAATTATAATGATCATGTCATCTCTCATACATTTACTAAGTGACTTGGTGTTATATGAGAATCAATGTAATGTAAATGGCCCTCTGAATTAAAAAGGAAGATTCAGCCCTAATTGGCTAGGATCTTATGTAATTGAAGAAATGTATGGGTCTAGTGCCTACAAATGAATGGAAATGGATGGTACACCTCTCAAAGAACCTACCAATGCTACACATTTGCATCTGTACTACACCTAACATTTTATTTCAATAGTATGTTATTAAAGAAGTGTTGTTAGATTAAGTAGATAGTGTTCTATTTTATCTCGCATTGCTTCATTCTTTGACAAACAATCTTGGTGTGCCTTAGAGTCTAGAGTGATTATTCAAGTTAGTTTTAATTTTTACTTTAGTTTACATACTATTCAAATTCATTTCATGTATTGTTTTATATTAGATCCTTATATACATTTAGTGTTCTAGAAGATAGATCATAGGTCCATTTAATTTAACATAGCATACTCAATCACAATGTAGTATCTAATGTAAACGTATAATTTTTTAATTAGATCCCATAAATATTAAATCATGGAGAAATTTATTAAATATTCTGAGGATTATTTAATAAATCAGATTGACATCTAATCCAACATAATATCAAATAAATCTTCATGTTTCCTCATGGAAGGTGGGGGCATGTACTCTGTTGGTATATCCTCATCTGGGGTCATGTTCTTTTCATTCAAATCAACATATTGGGGGCTAGAGAACTCCATTTTCAATGTTGTTTGTTGTTTTGGGTTCCGAATTTCATCCCCGATCTAATCTACTATCTACCACTATGTGGTATTGTACCTAGAAATAACCTATGATAAGATTTAAGTAATTTGATGTGGTTTCATGGCTACCTTGATTCCACCTCCATAAATCAAGTAAAATAAAGGGAGAATACATCTACCCTCAAATTTGATTCTCTATAGAGGTTTGGTCAGAGGATTCCTGAATGACTAACAAACCTGTGTTGTAGGATGTGGTTCCTAACATTGTGGCTTTGCAGATAACTATAATTAGGGCTTCATTCTTCCTAATGAATCCATATGAGTATCCTTTTTTATAAATTTTATTGTTGAAATTACTTTAGCTTGCATATTCACATAGTGTCATATGTCTACTAAAGTGGGGCCTAAATGTAGTGTGGAAAATTGTACCCCTTTCTAGGAGAAAGTACAATTTCACACTTATTTGGACCTATTTTAGCGACCTTTTTTATTTATGTATTTTAAACCTCATTAATAGGTCCCTAATACCATTTATTATGTATCCCAAGGCCTATTTTATTTATTTCTTGACACAACAACCCGCATTGAATAAATTATATTGATTAAAATAAAGCCTTGGCATTTATGGATTCTTGAAGTTGTAGGTCAGGACCCATTCACCTACTGGAAAATGGGTCCTCATTAAGTGCCTTAAACTCAACTTTAAACATGTGTTTGGTGGTATTTTAAGGTGTCAAATTCAAATTTCAAATGATTGCTTTCAAGATCTTATAATTGGAGAATTAGAAAGGAAGCCTATAAAACTAAGTTTCACATTCATTTTACACTACCAAGGAAGAGAAATCCACATGAGAGAAATTATTCATATTCAAGAGCAAGGAGAAGTTATTCAAGCATTCAAAATAAGTCTTAGAGTGGAAATTTAGTTTTTTTTGCAGGTCTTTAATCTCGTTTTGATATCAAGGTCAAGCATTGCCAAGGATTGATGATAGATGCCTATAGAGGATCATGATGGATTCTAGGTTTTGGGAGATGCACTAGACATTCAACCAAGCCTAATGACTTGTTTCCTAAGTGATTCCATATTCTATTTTCATTCTAATTTCTTCCTAAAGGAATGTATATTAAGTTTTGTGACTTACTAGGGTGATTTGAAATCTCCCCAAGTAGGTCTTCATCATTGTGCATGTTCATTTTAGGGATTTTTTCTAACACACTTGAATAGGGTTCCTTTGCATTTTATATTACTTAATCTTAGAAACACTTTAGGTTAGGGATTGCATGCACATTTTATGTTTTAGATCTATATTTTTCATCAAGGTTTAATTACCAAACTTGGGGTTTGACCTAGGCAAACCCCTATTCAACAAGAAACAAAATTTTTGTTTTGCAGATCTTACATAAATCTATGTGCGAGAATGAAGGTACAAAGTTACAAGGAAAAATTGTAGGTCTCAGACTCAAATTATAGATTCATAATTTTCTATAAAATTCTTCCACGACCCATTCACCCTAGGGTGATGAGTCCCTACTAGGTTTGTAGAAACAATGTTTTACAATAGGTTCACAACATCTATTCCTCTCATATTTTCTTGAAACTTTGTCGGTTCATTCAATTTTATGCTTAATATTCAAGATCCAAGTGATTGATTGCATTCTTGAGTTGATTTTCTATTTTTAATCTTTCTCCCCAAAGTGTTGTTTCACCTAGACCCCCGTCCTAACACAATAATGAAATCAGAATATTCCTCCTTAGAATTGATTCTCCTGAGGTTAGGTAGTCAATTCTATATGGGGATCTCTTTTCCTAATGAAATTAGAGAAGTAGGACCCCTTTGTTAGCAGTGACAATGTTTTTCATTGATGTCAAAGATGTCAGTGTTGGGGTAGAGGAATCTAAGGATCCATGGTGTCATATGAAAAGGAGAAACTCATCATAGTTTAGGTTGTTTCTTTTCAAAGGGCGGTGAAGGTTCATCCATTTATTTTGATGCTTTTTCAAATTAAAGGGTGATGGAATTTGTAAGGTTGATGGAGTTTGTTGATGCAATCATTTTGTTTTTTATGTTAATACAAAGGAACTCGATCATTCATTTCAAGGAACTTGTTCATGAGATAGCTTCTTGTCACATAATTACTTCTTTACAATGCAGATTGGTGGTGGAGTTTTTTATGTATCATTATTTTTCATTGGAGCTTGGTCATTCAATGACATAGTTGTTTCATATTGTGATGTTTCAAAGGGTCATTTACCATGTTGGTTTGTTGGTATTAGTGCAAATGAAAGGATTGTGCAAGGTGATTTGATTGGTGTCATAGTGTTAGCACATTGAGTGAGTTGGTAGTGATAGCAGTGTAGCACAAAGTCTCTTCTTAGTGTTCATGGTTTGATGTCAAATAATCTTACAAAGAAATCATTTATAGGTTATTAGGATGAAATACAAAGGTATATAAGATGGTGTTTTTGTTGAGTTGTTATTTCAATGTTTCATGGTGTTTCTTGTTTAGTGAAATATTTATTCATGACAAAAGGCTTATTGTTCAAATACAATGTGATAGAGGTGCTTGATCAAAATTTGTCTCAGGTCAAGCATTGACTGATGGTTCATTCATCATAATATTCTAAACTCTAGTGCTTGTGCTCCATCAGGTTTATCTTCTTTTTTAGTTTCAAAGGAATAATGTTATGCATCAGGAATAGATGATGAAAGTCAGAGATTATGAAATAAGCACATGAATTCAAGTACCTTGAGGTTTTTTTTTTGATTAGGGTTTCCTTTCTTTCTTGAAATTTTATTCAAAAACCCTAAATAAAGTTTATTGTAAAAAGTTAACAACAAGGTTACTTTTTTTTATATTTTCACTTTAACTTAGGATACTCATTAAAGGTAGTTTAAGTAAACACTTAAAAATGAGTCTCTCTCATTGTTTAACCACCCCCTTAACTGGTATAGGAGGTTAATAACTTATAATTCAATGTCCAGATAAATATCAATGATTATCATTTAAAGTTTACATTGGTGGTAGTTTGAGATCAAAGGCTTATATTCAAACATTTTAAAAATTATTTTTTGAAGCTAAAACTTCGATGAGAGTCTAATAGCCAGCCATGTTTTGTAATTATTTGAAGAGGAAATTAGTGATTAATGTGATGGTTCCAAAATGAAGATGAATGTTATTGATTGAAAGCCTTTTTGAATTCCAACGGTCAATTGTTGTGTGTTGGAGATTGATATGAATTTGATCATTTTGTGAGTATGGTTTTGGAGTTAAAAAGTAGATATGAATAATAGTATTCAATTATTGTAGTTGAGAGCTATGTTTTTCTCTACATAGATTTTAAAGGTCTGAAATAGGTCATAGGTGTTTGAATTTTGGCAGCAATAAATTACATTGTGTTAAAGAGGTCACAGGTGACTAGTTCTCTATATGTATATTCAAAGAATATTAACAATTAGGTTGTATGTTTTAAGATATGAAGATAGTTTTTAGAATTGTTATGTTTGATTGATGAATCAGTGTTGATGTATGTGTGAATAAGGGGGATGGAATTTTTGGTGTTGCAGAGATAGAGTAGTGAATTGAATGGAAACAGAGTAACCCTCTAAGTTTTTTTTACTTTTTTTGAAGTGATGTTGTTTAGCCAATGAGGCTTTGCTAATGAGGCATGTTGTAGCCAGTGAGGCATATTGTAGCTAGCGATGCATGTTGTAGCCAACGAGGCTTGTTTTATAGCTAGTAATGCACACAACTTGTAACCTATAAGGTTTTAGCCAGTGAGGCTTATTTTTTAGTGAGTGAGGCACACAACTTGTAACCTGTAAGGTTTTGGCCAATGAGGCCTAATGAAACTTATTTTCAAAGTGTTTTTTCACCATTTAGGGTTTTCCACTCATAAAACTTGTGTTATGTATCCTCTTGGTGGTTTTCCATTTTGTGCTTGATTTTTCATCTTTGTTCAAGTATTATGTTTTTATTTGCATATCTTTGTGACTCCTTCAACATTCATCACCTATAATTTTTGAAGTGTTTTAAATAGGTCTCTTCGCATCCTACAAGTGAGTTGAGTTTTGAAATTTGATTTCTCATTAGATCACTGATTCACCCCCCTCTCATTGGTCTTTTACTCAAATAAGTGGTATCAGAGTATTAGGTTCCTTTCACAAGTTTAATCATATTAGGAGATCCTAGTAGTGGAGAACTTAAAATGGAAAAAAGTAAAAGAAAGAAAGGATACATAAATACCCAATAGAATGCTGAAAAACAAGCACCACCTAAACCAAATATAAAGGAAGATGAAGAAGAAGTTCTAATAAATGACTTAAAAATTGAAGAAGATAGAAGGTTAGAAGATGATTTTGTAGTTGATGATGTTGAAAAAAAGTAGACTACTTTGTGAGTGAATGTGAACAAGAGCATGATGAAGATGAATGTGAAATTGATATTGAAGGTGAACTTAATTATGCTCTAAATGACATGAAGAAACTTAGGAAGAAGAATCAAAGTTTAGAGTTGTAGCTTCAAGAAGAAAAGGAGTCCAAGGCCAAAACACTTTCAACCCTTGAAGAAGAAAAAAAAATGAAAGTAAAGTGTGAAGAATCTAATCAACTTATTGAGGATCTAAAGTTGCAACTGGAAGAGTCTAGAAGAGTTGAAGAAGTCACTAGCATAAACTTGCAAACCAAAATGAAATATTGTCAAAAGCTAGAGGCTGAACTTTTCTCTCTAGGAAAACAAATAGAGAAGATAAATCAAGAGCTGAAGAGGAGTCTTCAAAATTAATAGAGAACTGAGTTGTTTGAGAAAATGATTCTAAGTCAACGGTCACTATCAAAAAAGTTTGGGTTAGGATATGAAGCAAAAAAAAGTTACAAGGTGATGAAATGTCCAAGAAGAATGTTGGAAAAGCTCCAATGGATTCAAACTCATCAAAAGAGGCAATATATAAATAAGGAGAATCAAGCACTACTCCCAAAAGGATTGTAGATCAAAACAATAGTGAAGAAGGATACACAAGAGTTCATAGTCCCAAGCAAGAATAGAGTTCTAAGGTTAGGGAAACACCAAGGAAGAAAATAGATCTAAACTATTATTCTACTACTCCTAAGGATGAAGACAAGAAGAAGAAAAAATAAAATGCTCCTGCACAAGTCAACAAGAACAAGTCCCAAAGATCTTTTCATTAAAGACAACATCAAATGTGTAGGTTTGAAAATTATTTTTATGGTTATTGTTATTCATTTTATGAATTTGGTAATAGATCAATAGAGTGTTGGATGCATGAAAATAAAGTTGGATGTAATAAGAGCTCTTATGAATGGTCAAGTATAAGAAGCAAGGTCGTATGCTATAGATGTAATAAGTCTATATATAAAGAATAGTATTGTAGAAGTAATATAATGGAATTTTTCAATCATCACAAGAAGACCAGTTCTATGAAAGTTTGGAGAAGAAAGAAAGATAAAGAGAAGTAAGAATCTAAGCTTGTGCATAATACACAAGATACATCAATAACTACTTAAAAAACAACATGAGGTTAGGGGAGATGATTATTGATGTATCATAATTTAGCCCCATAAACAACAAAAAAGAGGTTTTATATTAGTCATAGTGTAGCATGGAGACAATGTATTTCCATGTGTTCAGTAGTTTCTTGGCATCAGTTTTTATCATTAATACCAAAAGAATTGGTGTCGCATGATCTCATTTGAATTGTTATTGATAATGGAATGATCTTAGGTTCTTAGTTGATTGTTCAATGAATGATCAATTATTGTATATGTATAATAGAATCATAGTATTGATGCCAAAGGTTCTTCATTAATCATGAATATCAAGGATTTTTTATTGACATATCATGCATATCGGGGTCTTATTACTGATTTTCCCTAGGTGTTTGAACATGGTGTGTGGTTAAAGATCATCCTTCCAAGGGGGAATGGCTTACTGTTTTAACCCATGTGTAGTGAATGTGTTATGGATTAGAAAGTAAACTTTTACTCTTTACAAGTTCCATGA
Organism: Sequoiadendron giganteum; assembly: GCA_007115665.2. Classification (NCBI taxonomy): domain Eukaryota; kingdom Viridiplantae; phylum Streptophyta; class Pinopsida; order Cupressales; family Cupressaceae; genus Sequoiadendron; species Sequoiadendron giganteum. The sequence continues at coordinate 172,149,991 of CM021106.1, read as the reverse complement.
AAAGAATTCGCATTGTGTTTAGTACTATACATTCATTGACAATGTTTGCATTTTAGTGGTCAATGTGAATATTACGACATTGGTAGTAAGTGCTATGTACACTTTCTTCATTCACAAGATAGTGACGATTCATAGTGTTATCGTGGCTTGATAATATATGTGGTCAACTATAGCATAATTATCTAGTCAGTTTATAAAGTGTTATTTTGAAGTGGCATTACATCCTTATGATAGTTATATTTTGTTTTACCTCTTTCAAGTGTCTTGAATGATGTTGCATGTATTTGATGATAATATGGTTTTTCAATCTTTCATACCTTAGTATTTATAGTTATATACATTCAATTGCTTTGAGAGTAAGTGACAATATGTAGATGATACAAGGTGATTGTTATGATACAGTGCTATATGCATAATGGAGGTGTGGTAGTCTACTCATTCTATTGGTATACACCTTACACATTATGATAGGTCTAGCATACAGGGTGATAGTGGTTTGGTACTCATTGATGTGTTGTCTTCAAAGATCTTACTATGTGTGATTGGTTGGTGATGTGAAGATGGTTGTTATGATAGTGCTACACCATTCTCTCAGTCCTATTAGTAGGTATTGATGTTTCAAAATTTCTTGTTTAGTCAGGTTGATGTTTCCAATACACAGTGCACAATGATGTTTGTCTTAAGAAAAATAGTGGATATAGTGATGATGTTAGTGGAAAATGATATGATGATCTGATAGAGGAAATGATAGTTTCTAATGAATCTTTGATAATGTCATGATGATTATATTTCTTTTAATCCTCTTAAATGTCATGCCCAATATCATGCATTGCTATTAACATTGGTTAATATAGGGAAGAGAGTTATGCACATTAATAGTTATTATTTGTAAGATATTCCTCTATATGCAATGACAATAGTCTTGGCACGAGTCATTTATAGTGTGAAAGACACGTGAAAGTGTAGAGGATTAAAAATGATAAGTTTGAATCTTAGAGAATGAAGAGAGTGATCATGGACACGAAAGGATAAGTATAATTTCATAAAATGACAAACAAAAGAATCTATGGTAGGTAATAATGAAAGTGAGATAGTAATTTTATGACAAATAATAGAGGTTCCTTGGAGGTGATAGTGAAAGCACAAAGTGTGAAGAATCCCATGAGAAATGAAGGTAGATAAAGGTAGTGAGAAGGAATCAATGATAGATTACTATGAAGAACTATAGCCATGGAAAAATAACAATGAAAGGAGGTGGAAGACTTCACTTTAGGATAGTTCTCACAAGAATAACAGTCCATATAAGATCATGAAGTGAAAGGACAAGTTTTAAGTAGAAAAGATGAACTTTTGAAATCATGGTAGTCATATGAAATAAAGCTTCAAAGAAGAAGGTAATCACAATGGAAAAAAAGTTGTTAACTACAAAGATCAAATAATTGAGAAGATAAAACCAAGTTCTAGGGAAGGTTTAAAGGATTGGTGTCAAAATGACAAAGGTGATCAAATATGGTACAATGTTAAGGTAGTTGGTGATATAGAATTCTCTCAATATGGCTCAGTTCCAGTATGTAGATAAGATGACATTAAATAGTTCTCAATGGTATGCAGTTTTCATAAACTACAATTACCCTGACAGATGAAAGTTCCCATTTTATTGATGCTATTCATTGTATTTCTGAACAGTCAATTTTTGACAGTGTGGCATCACAGTGATAGTAGTATAATGATCTTATTACAAATGGTTTGAGATTGAATATTCATGATCTATGGATTTTTGGCTTGAGAGTCTTTTTGTTGCAAAGGTGTGGTGTTTGCAGAGTGGGAGTAAATGATAAATTATGATGAGATGGTAGTATTTATGATCAATGCCATGTTTTTAGTTAATATTTAGTACCAATTTGATAGTTCTTGGTCCATTTCTTAGTTCCTGAGGATAGAGGTCATATCACAATTTGAGGTAAAAATAGTAATATGCAAGAATCTTGTTGTAAGTCTAGGATTCCAATACCATATTTAGTTTCCTTGAAAGTATTTTGTTGCAAGAATATGTATGCATTGTTTTTTACATTAGATGTAACATGTTGGTTCACTTAGTGCTTGATAGTACCATGGATTGTAGTGGTTTGTAACAGTCTTAGAGTTTCTTTGTAATAGTGATTGTTTGATAATGATATGAATCTTTATCAATGGTGTGATGCTTGACAATGGATAATGTATGATTTAGATGAAAAAATGTGTCAAGATATTAGTTGTTGATTGTAGCTGGTGATGATTGAGTGTTCATGTAGTTACATGTAGGGTTTCTATTCAAGAAACAATGTGTGTAGAAAAAATATTTATTGTTGCTTCTATATAGAGCTCATTTGCAAGAGGAGTGAATATTTAACAACCAAGGGCCCTTTGTCATTGTTTTCAAAGGGGGAGAATAACTAATTCTTTGATTTTGTTGTGATTTATTGATGATGGACCAAAAGGATGCAATGTTTTGTATGTTGACATCAATGCCAAAGGGGGAGCTTTTTTGGCAATGGCAGTGTTTTTTTTATTGATGTCAAAGATGTCAATGTTTGGGTAGAGGAAGTACCTGAGGAGCCATGGTGTTATATGCAAAGGGGAAACTCATCATAGTTCATGTTGTTTCTTGTTCAAAGGGAACTGAAGGTTCATCCATTGATTTTGATGCTTGTTCAAAGGAAAGATTGATGGATTTTGTAAGGTTGATGGAGTTGGTAAGGTTGATGGAGGTTCTTGTTGATGAAACAAATTTTTTTGTTGGTTTTTATACAAAGGAACTTGATCACTCATTTCAAGGAAGTTGTTCATGAGATTGCTTCTTGTCACAAAATTTCTTCTTTACAATGCAGATTTGTGATGGAGTTGTTTATGTATCATTGTTTGTCATTGGATCTTGTTCATTTAGTGACATGGTTGTTTCATATTATGGTATTGAAAAGGGTCATTTTCCATGTTGGTTTTCTAGTATTAGTGCAAAGGAAAGGGTTATGCAAGGTGAGTTGCTTGGTGTCACAATGTTTGCACATTGAGTGAGTTGGTAGTGATAGAAATGTAGCACAAAGTTTCTTCTTAGTGTTGAGGGTTTGATGTCAAAGAATATTACAAAGAGATCATTTAGAGGTTATTCAAATGGCATTAAGAGGTATATAATATGTTGTTGATGAGTTTTTATTTCAATATTTCATGATGTTTCTTATTTAGTGAAGGATTTCTTCATGAAAAAAGTCTTGTTGTTCAAACATAGTGTGATATAGGTGCTTGATCAAAATTTATCTTAGGTCAAGTGTTGATTGATGGTTTATTCATCTTAAGATTCTAAACTCTAGTACTCGTGCTCCATCAACTTTATCTTCTTAGTTAGTTTCAAAGGAATAATTTTTTGCATCAAGAATAGATGGTGAAAGTCAGAAATTATGAAATAAGCACTTGAGTTCAAGTACCTTGAGTTTTTTTTATTAGGGTTTCCTTTCTTTCTTGAAATTTTATTCAAAAACCCCAAAAAAATTTTATTGTGCAAAGTTAACAGCAAGGTTACTTTTTGTTATATTTTCACTTTAACTTAGGATCACCGATAAAGGGGGCTCTCTCATTTTTTAACTGGCCCCTTAATTGGTCTAGAAGGTTAATAACTTATAATGAAACATCCAAAGAAAGATCAACAAATACCATTTAAATTTTGCATTGGCTAAAGTTAGATAAAAGGCTTATATTCAAACATTTATTTTCTAAAGCTAAAACTTGGATGGGAGTCTAACAATCAACTATGTTTTGTAATTGTTTGAAGAGGAAAAGATCAATGATTAATGTGATGGTCAAGTGTTGTGTGTTGGAGATTGATATGAATTTGATCATTTTGTGAAAAAGAAAATATGAATACAAGTATTCAATGATTGTAGTTGAGAGTTGTGTTTTTCTCTGCATAGATTAGAATGGTCTAAAAGAGGTCACATGTGATTGAATTTTTTTAGGAAGAAATGCCAATGTGGAAAAGAGGTCACAAGTGACTGGTGCTCTATATGTGTATTCAAATATGATTAAGAATCAGGGTGTATGTTTTGACATATGAAGATAATTTTTAGAATTATATTTGATTGATGAATTAGTGTTGATGTATGTATGAATAAGGGGGTAGAGTTTTTGGTGTTGTAGAGATAGAGAAATGAATGTAATTAAAGCATAGTAACCCTTTTAGTTTTGTTTCCTTCTTCTAAAGTGATGTTGTTTAGCCATTGAGGCTTTGTTAGTGAGGCATGTTGTAGCTAGTGAGACTTGTTATTTAGCCAATGAGGCACATAGCTTGTAACCTATAAGGTTTTAGCTAGCAATTCTTGTTGTTTAGCTGGTGAGGCACACAACTTGTAAATTGTAAGGTTTTAGCTAGTGAGGTCTAATGAAACTTATTTTTAGACTGGTTTTTCACCCCTTAGGGTTTTCCACTCATAAAACTTATGTTTTGTCTCCTCTTGGTGGTTTTCCATGTTATGCCTGATTGTTCATCTTTGTTCAAGTATTATGTTATGATTTGCATATCTTTTTGACTCCTTCAACATTCATTACCTATAATGCTTGAAGTGTTCAATGGGTCTCTTTGCATCATACAAGTGATTTGAGTTTTGAAATTTGATTTCTCATTAGACCACTGATTCACCGCCCTTTCAGTGGCCCTATACTCCAACACCATTTTCCCTCTTTGAATCCACTTTTCCATTTTGGGAAACCCTAGGAGAACCCTATTTTTCTATGTTTCATATAGTCACAGGATCAAATATCTCCTCTAAGTACATCTACAACACTAAATAAGATCATCCATCAACAAGTGATGAATCCATAGTCACAGCTAAAGTTCCCACTAAATAATGATACCGAGCTCTTTAAGCATCATGAGTAATCCATCTCCTAATCTGAATATCTTCTAAGACCACACACCCACATGTACATATAAAATTAATATCAAGTGGCACCTAGATGTCCAAGGTAAGGAGATACACCATCAATGTCACAACAACTTACATAAAATAGTGTATCCAAGATATCCATGACATTGTGATAAAATATGTTATAGGTCCCCACAAAAAACTATCTAGGTACTCAACACCATCCTCTCATCCGAATGCAACACATAAAAATATAAAAATGACCACAAATAAGGTTAAATAATGAAGTATGTATCAACTCTAAGTCAATCTCATGGATATAGATAGTGTGCATTTGATTTATCTCATTGTAGCCAATGGGTAGCTAAACCACAAACTACATAACTCGTAGATCCCAAAAATTGAACATGCAAACCCATTATCATATTATTAACATGAAAAACTAGGATATCAAATAATATAGCATGTAGCTTCTCATGAATCAAACACCAAATCACCAACAGATCTAATTTACCAAACAAAACCACAAAAAGAGAACCATAGTTAGGAACCCTCCAAGAATTCTCCATAGAAATTCTCAGTGACTAATCACATACCAACATATCCATATAGAGAGGATCTAATATCTCCTCAAACCATGCATGAGTCACTCATGTATAGATGCAACTATCTTACATCCACAATCATCCAAAGACCATGACCTAGAAAATAGCTTTTTGGAAATCTAAATAACTGCAAGTTTTCTTTAACCGTGTAAAATATACAAAATCATTGTGTTTTTAAACAAAAATGAAAATCCACATCCACTTATCATATAGATGACCCAAATATTATAAAGAAACTATAGTATTTTTAGTGTAGAAAATTGTATATGCGTATAGTTTTACATTATGTTTTTGGCCCCCTAATTTATTGGACTTAGTTAAGCTTCTAAATTTCAAAATTATGCATTCCAAAGATTTATTTTTACCATTTTATGAAGGGTAACTAATATTAAACAAATGTATTCAATCATTAAATTTCCTTGGATAAAATGTGTCCTAGAAATTTGGGCTATGACCCATTCGTCCAAGGGAAAATGGGTGTAGACACATAAAAATGACCAAGGCCTGCAAGTACTATTTTACCACTTTTCATCCTAGCATAATTATGAATTTTTAATTATAGATCATTTTTTAAACTCTCTTATCCTTTCTTGGACATTCTTTCTATCTCTTCTCACTCTCTTAAGCTTGCACAACTCTCTACAATGTTCAACAACACTCCCAAGCTCTTACATTCCCATAACGCTCTCTACTACTCTCTTGGATCTCACAACCCTCTATTTCATCCCTACTCTCTTTGGCTTCATCAAGCCTTGTAGGTGATATCTCTCCTTTCTTGTATCTTTGAGCATCTTGGGATTTCTCACATCCCCTTTCTAAGAAATTTTACTATTTCATCTATCTATCTATATCATGATATGGGTTCTCCTCCTTGAGTAGGGTTTTATTTTATCACTCATTTCATCCATATTTATTTGTTTCTTTATATTCTCTATCTATCTAGCTATCCATGGAGGTGGGAAAACTAAAACAAGGGTTTGACTGAGGCAAGCCCCTAAATAGCCCCAATATTTTTCCTTAGTCTTGTGTGTGTAGGTATTAAAGATATTCATTTACTAGAGGCTTTATTGATTGACCTACCATGAGGAATTTTTTTTTCCATTCTTAGCTTTATCATTTACATTTTAATTAGATAGTTTACTTTACTTTATTTCATCTTTTATATTCTCTATTACTTTCTTGCATTGCAAGATTTCTTAGCAGTTAGAGTAGAACTAGTCACTCTAGTATTTTTTGTGACATTCTAAGTTTTCATATTGTACAATAATCTAGCACACCTCTAGGACTCCAATGTACCATGTTTCCATCCATGTGTTGTACTGATGTCCTTTGCCTGAAATCTCACTAGTCTATCCTAAAAATCTATGTGACTTGCTCTTTTTGATTCTAGAAATCTCATCTTTTTACCTTGTCACTTTAGCATTATCCCTTAAGGTAGTTTAGGGAATATTTTTCCTTGGGACTCTCTTGAGAATAAAGAGACTCATGAGCAGAAAATCCCCCTTCTCTATAGTAAGCAACAATCTAGGGAAAATTATGATAAATCAAATTATTTCCTATTTCTCCTCCTAGAGTACCTACTCTATTCAAACCTTATATGTTTTCCCTTAGGGCACATGAATAGACAACATATGAGGACATTGTGAACCACTAGGTAGTTGAAAATGTCTAAACCTATTCATGCAATATATCACCAATGAAATCTTCCCCAATGAATGCAGAAAGGGTTTTCCCTCATTTTCCTAATGATTTCAAACATCCAGGGTTCAAATTTGTTGGCTTATTTGTATCCAACCATTTTTCTCAATAGTATTATCATATCCAAGACTTCTTGAATGAATAAGAACCTCAAAATATACTTCGACATCCTTTCCATCTTTTCTTGGAACCATGCTGATAAAATGACCTTCTTATTTTTCTCTTTTGAGCTTGTATATGATATGGTTACATTCTTTATTTCAAATGCATTCATTTTATCGAACAAGGGGAGCCTAAATGTATACATGATACCATATATTGAGAGGTCTACATAGACTCTCCCTCCTTTCATTATAGCCCTCCTATCTCGATCATACCATTTCATACACTCCAAGAATAATTAAGGGGGCCTCCATTGCCAGTGGGAACCCTCCTACCAAATGTATTCCACTAGCGACCATATTTTTAGTACATTGCATGGTATCTTCTTGATGAATCCTTTGGGGGAATTCATACTCATTAAAACTCCCCAGATTTGTATCTATAATCATCCCATATGTAGGTATGACTTGCGAGACAAGAAATTTGAATTATTAATTGGGCTACTTCTTCCTTGAAGTACGCATATATCCTTTAATATCCTTCAGTATTAGTTTATATGTTCTTTTTGTATGAGTAAGGGATAATTATAACAATGCATTCTTAATAATTAATAAAATTTCCTTACCCATAACAATTTATTGCCCAAAATTAGGTCAAATCCCTTCAAAATAATAATAATTATCTTTAAAATCAACCAGAGGTAGTTTTATTTAATCAGAACCATACATACCTACAAGATTAATAGAATTTATTTAAATGAAAAGTACTTAATTTCTATAATAGTATGTTTGAACAAAAATAGGTTCAAACCCTAATAAACATGTTCCTTCATGCTCTAGAACTTACTCTTATCTTCGTGTTCCTTAATTGTTGTTTTAATTCATTAATTTTCTTGCAAATGGATGATCTTTTATGAGGTATTGTATTGTGGAAGTAACTACATGCTTGAAGTGGTTCCAAGTATGTGTTATGTTTCCAACCTTTATTAATTCCTTTTACTCTACATCAACTACCTTGAATAAAGGTGCAATCATGGTGGATTAGAGTTCACAACACAAAATCCTTGATTCATGTGTTGGGGTCCATCTTTGAAAGTAAAGTGACACAAGTGGAAGACATGGCATACTTGCATGTCACACTATTTCTCATAGGACAATTGGACATTAGAGGGAGCGTTCAACTTGGATGTTGAATGACTAATTAGAAATAGGACTTGAAACATGATCCAAAAGAGTTATTGGGGTAAGACTTTTACTTACCAAATTTATGGGAATTGGGTGCAAAGGATACCCTTGTGTGAGTAAAGAGAAAGAGTGGTATGGCTCAGAACAAATTCAGTTCCCAAAACTTCCAATTTCTAGTTCCAAAGAGAATAAAATCCATGACCAGGCTTAACCAAAGAAGTGTTCACACACACACACACACACTTGATAAAACTTCTCCTAGGTGAAAAATCACTGTGTAAAATGACTACCTCAGAATAATGTGAGTTTTGAAAAAGATGCACTACACTTAGAGGAACAAAACTTGACACATAAAAATGCAAGAATGTGGATAATCAATAAAACTATGGGGATGAAGATTTGAAAACACCCCAAGCTTAGGAAGACATCAATTTAAGTGGGAGCTGGGAATTTTGGAGCAAGAGCTTCATTTTACCATTTCCTCCAAAAGAAACACACCAATAGAAGCATAAAGAAAAGAAAGGGAAAAGTAGGGAAAAAAAGGGGTCCATATTTTTTCAAGAGAAAAATGGGGGATATTGTGAGACCACACAACAACTAGAAACCAACAAAACTAATCAAAACCATAGAAAATCAATTCTATAAATAATCATACTTTAACTTTCAATAGTTCTCAAATTATAAAGAATATGACCTTCACTTTAACATTTCTTTCATTTTAATCAGAATAACAAAACTAGCTTTCATTGATCTCATGTGTGTACCAATGAATTATTCCGCTACAACAAATCTGGAGCATAGTAAATGCTAGTATTGACTTACATAATTTGTTAATTCCAAAATTAGCCAACATTGGATAGATCATTGCTACTAGTCAAGCATTCATAGCCCCAACAAGGTTATCTATGGAATTACTAATTATCTTGTGGCTAAAATGGTAGGAAATGATTAAAGGAAGGTCTTAAAGTCATTAGGGATGTGGATGGATGAGGAGTGAGTAGCTGAAGTTTAATAATCTATATGTTATTTTTGATAGAATGCTAGTTGATTTTTTATACGGACAATGCCCATCTTTTGTTGTATATTGAACATATTTGGTTTGTTGGCCATAGGCTAAAAAAACCCAAAAAAACCTTATCAATGCTTGCTAGTATAAATATGTGTATTCTGCAAAACTTGATATGTTCACATATATTATAATTTAAAAAATATACTGCTATTTTAAATCACATCTTTAATCAGTTGATGTGCATGCATAATTAGTGTGGTGTAAAGTAGTGTTTGTGTTTCATCACCAATCAACCAAGGAGGTAGGGCCAACTACTTTCATTTTCCAATGATCTTTTCCAGTTTAGTTTCAGTGTGGTAATGTGTTTGATTTAATTTTAAGAATTTTCCTTTCATAAGTTTGGTTATTTAAATTCTATTGCAATTCATTTTTAAGTTGATTTCTTATTAGTTATATGCTAGTGTGTTTCTAAATAATTGTATGTTTTCTAAAGAATTACATGGGAATTAAGATTTTGGTCTAATTCATTAAGTTGTTAGTGCATAATCTATAAAATTTATTTATTTCTATCACTACACAGTTTTGTTACTACAAATTTCCTATTGCACTTCTTGGTGCAGTTCCTATCACAAATAGGAACAGGAAGAAATAAACCAGATTTTTGATTAGATAATATTTGTGTGTATTAGTTGCATTCATCCCCACTAAACTCACTTTTTTCAGCCCTTAGGTAAACTACTGCAAAACCTTTTACAAGTCTACGATTCTTGGATTGATATTTAAGGAACAAACTAAGGAAACCATTATGAAATTCCCAAAGATTGATCCAATTACATTTTCCAATTTACTAGAAACAAAAGAATAGCTTATCTTCAATCTTAGTCCACAATTTTTTCCAAACAATTCCTATAGTTTATTTTTTTATGATAGGAGACACCCCAAAATAGGTGCAAAATAAGGGAATTGAAGGAGAACCACTAATCATTATGGTGGTAAATTTGACAAATCTAGCTTCTACCATACCTTTAGAACCAAAAAGACAAAAAAAATAAAGAATAAGGTTACAAGATTGATTAGATGCATATAATACATGATTGCCATAAAGAATCTCCTAAGGGTGAAGAAAACCCATCTAAAGATGAACTTGTTGATACTCAGCAATATGAGTAGAGGGAACAAGGTTTAGAAGAATAACAAATTTAGGAGGAACAAAATAATCCAGAAGTTGAGAGAAAAGAAGAAAATTTATTAACTGTTGAAGAGCAACAAGAATTAATTGAGAATATACAAAGACAAGAACAAAAGGATAAAGTTTATTTATCACACGTAGTAGATAAAGGACAAGAAATAAAATAACAACGTAGGGATATTCAAACAAGTGATTAGCAAGTGTCCATTCCTCCTAGGATCCTCCATGGCTAAAATTGACTTTAGTAAAGAGACAATAAGTACTAGTTTAGCCTCTTAATTGGTAAGATATGGCTGTAGAGGTGGAGAAGGAAAATACAAAGAAAAAGCCTAAGAATATTCATATTACAAAAGCTAATTAAGTGGGGAAGATGATTGTAGACACTAAAAATTATCCTAGGCTTGCTATTTCTAAAGTCTCCATCATTTCCCCTTTTGTCCTTGATAATTAAATAATTTTATAAAATTATTTTCTAAAGTCATAATTCTTCTATTAATTAAATAATTTTAATTGTTTAATTAATTCATTTTCTTTTATCTTTATTCCTCCTTGATTAATTAAAGAAATTTTATTTATTTAATTACGTCACTAATTAAGTCCTCTTCTTTCTAAAATTAAATAAATTCTTATTTATTTAATTTTTGTCCACTTTCCACTATAATTAAATAATTATTTTTAATTATTTAATTATTCATTAGCCTCTTCTCTCCTAAATTAAATTATTTATTTAATTTGGTCCACTCTCTTGAATTTTGAATTAAATCATTATATTTAATTCAAAAAATTTCTCTTTGCAATATTCTTCTATAATTAAATAATATCTTTATTATTTAATTATTCACTAGCCACCTAAATTAAATAGTTTTTATTATTTAATTTATCCTATCACTTCTTTGTCTGTACTCATTTTAAATAAAATTATTTATTTAAAATAGTCCCACTTTCTAATTTCCCTCTTTTTAGTAAATAATTCAAATTGATTATTTATTGTCATATGACCCCACCACTTTTGAATTAAATTAATTTTTAATTCAAAAGGTCAACATCACTTCTTGAATCAAATAATTTTAAATTCTTATTTGATTCTCGAGAAACTTCATTTTATGTGCCCAATATCTTCTTATCACATGCATTATCAACCCTTGATTTGATTTTCTAAAAATCAATCTTGTCCATTCATTTCAAATTTGACCTAATGTTGCCCTAACCCTAATTGTGGGTTGTTATTTTGAATCTTGGCCATAGATTCTAGGGCACTTATCAATCTTTAATCTCATCCATCCATACATAATTGCATTTTCTATAAAATGCCAATTTTGTCTTCATCTTGGGATATCTCTTAGTCTCTGAATTTTATCAACTTCTTTTTTTATCTTACATTCTTGCAATTTTATACTCAAATCCTTCAACATTTGCTTAGTGCTTGTCATTGTCATTAGATGGCTCATCATAAATTTGAGAGCAACATCACATTTTCAGCAAGTTGAGAAGGTATAATGGAGGTCAGCCATGGAGGATGAAGACATTTTGGTGAGATTGTTTCATTTGTTCTCATTTTATTCCTTTGCACTTCATTATCATTTGGGATTTTTATGTTTTGCATTTGATTTGTTAACCCTAGGAAAATTTCCATAGTTACATTGGTGAACCTAACATATTTTCACAAATTTTGAGGAATTTCAGAGTTGGATCCTTTTTGTTGCAGGTTTTGTTGGCTTTTTGTTGTAGGTTTTGCATCATTTTGGGGACAAAACCCTAGTTTTCAAAGATTCGACCATATCTCTCAAATGGCTGCATATTTTCTAAGAATTTTTTTTTTTAAGTTGAAGACAATATCAAGAGCTTCCAGTCCGAAAATCAGAGTTTTTGGAGCTGTTTTTAATTTTTTATAATTTTGTTTGTTATTTTCATGAAAAATCAATTTTGAGAGAAAATTAGCTAAGTTTTTTTATTTCTTTACATTTTTGGAAATCTCTACAAATTTAAATAGGGGTCTATTCTCTATGTTTTTAATTTTCCTGCAAAATAATTAGACAAAAAATAGATCTTTCAAAATTAGGGTTTCAAAAGGATTTGCTTATATCTCACAAATGGTTGCAGATATGTTCACAAATTTTATTTTGCAAATTTGGAATGATGTCAAGAACCTTTAGTAAAAAACTCAGATTTTTGAGACCTGTTTTGAAATTTTAATAATTTTTTTAATGTTAAGGAAAGCTTAGCATTACAGAACTTCTTGCAGACCAGCAATTGACTCCCCAGTACCCTTTTGGTGCATCAAAACCTATAGAGCGTAACCTCTATAGACTAGGATGATAATGTCTCTCGCATTGCCTTCTGAACGGGTGCCCGAAATAAATCCTTTATTTTAGAAAACCATAAACCTTCTATTCTTTGGTGCAACAATGGTCGTTGTCAAGGCACCCGTACCTGTGCAGTTCTTAGTAGAGATGATCAATTTTCCATGGGAGTTTCATGGAGATTGGAAGCTTGGTTTCCCTCAGAAATGAGTGCACTGTAAGGGGGAGCCCGTGGGGCCAAGCTTCTGAATTCATCCGCTAAGGATATGCGGTTAGTGGGACCCATAAGAATATCGTCCTCGCAGCCATAGGATTTTTGTAAAATGACTTCTATGTGATTGATTTTCATTTTTTACAACACCATGTGTTTGCTAATTGTTTTCAGACAATTCCAACAAATAAACATCAAACTTGCCAAAATGTGAAACAACTTTGCCAACTGAAGCAAATCTTTGCAATTGGCCTAAAATTTTGTCAAATCACTTCCTGTAATGCATTTGCCATCCTACAATGCATTTGAAACCTGAAGTGATGCATTTTCTTGTCAACTCTAAAAACATTATTACTCTCAGAAACCCGAGGCCAATCATTTTGCTAGCAGATTTTCCTGACATCTTTTTCCAGCAGTCTCTATCTAAAACCAGGAAAACAATTGTCCAAGTCAGTCATCTTTGCATTTTTAGTTTGCATTTAGTTTGCAATCCATCATCATATTCAACATAGGAAAAGTCTTAAGTCCTCAATTTTGCACACCTTTGGGATAGGAAAACTTTCCTTGCTTTGTCAAACCATTGTCTCAAAAAGTAAATTATCATTGGACCAAGTCAAACAAATCAATCCGTAGTCATTGTCCTTTGGTGAGCTGCTTCTAACTCATAATTCTAGTGTGGAAATCTCACCTTGTCATTTTTTCATCTTGTCTTTCAAGAAAATCCTTTGACAATCAAAATAGAGACATTGGCCAAACTTTGAATGGTTAATAACCCTTTCTTAAAAATATTTTGACATAAGACACTCATTTTAGTCTTCATTAACACTACATTTGACATTCCTTTTTGTCCTCATTATCATTTTGCATTGTCTTAGTCTCATTGCATCCATCATCATGTCTTCAAATCACTATGACATGCTTGCTAGTCGAATTGAATGCCAATTCAGTAGTAATGGTCAAGCACAACTTGCTATGGAATTCAAAACACTATACCTCCAATCCAAGTCCAAATTTACAACCCCTAGCCCTCCATCCATCTATCCATCTTACCAACAATCTATGAGTCCTAGTCCTCTATCCATCTACTATCAAGAGTCCCCTAACACCATCCATGGCACTAAGTCACAAGAAACTTCCATTGGTCATACCCACCCTAACTTTGACAAGGGAAATCAGCCATCCTTCAATCCAAACCAACTATCCATGTCATATCCTAGTCCTTCATTCACATCATATCCTAGTCCTTCATTCACATCCTATCCTAATCCTCCATCCATGTCATATTCTAATCCTCCATCCATGTCATATCCTTGTCATGCATCCATGTCCTATTCTAATCCTTCATCCACTAACCCTTTCCAAACCTCCATGTCATATCCTAGTCCATTACACACCAATCCATTCCAAGACACTCCATGTTTTCATGAAAACATATCTAGTCATGGTCTCCAAAGTCCCATCTTTCTACCTATATTTGAGGATACATGTCAAGAGGCAAGTCCAAAGCATGACATCATAACATCTCCATCTTGTCCAGATCAAAGTAGTTTATTGGACCCCATCTTTACATCCATTCAAGAAGTCCTCCTAGACAATCATGGAATACCAAATACACCTATCCTTGGTCAAGATTCCATCCAAAACCATGCCATTCAAGACAAACCTATCCTTGGTCAAGACCCTATTTTGATCGTGTCATTCCAACCGAGCCCATCTTTGATCAAGACACTACTTCTGAAGAAATCCAAAATGATCCACTTGTTGACCTTTATGCCCTTCATGATGAAACACTTGAAGATGAACCTCTCCAAGCTTCCAACATTGACACTACCAACAATGAGACACTTGCCTTCATGGGACACATAGATGATCTACCACTAGAACAAGAGTCTCCTAGCATGGACATATTTACAAATGATCAAGATATAACTGAATTCAATGGGCTCTATGAAAATGACCATGAAGACGGTTTCAACATCAACTTCGAAGCACCCACAGAATCATCAGAATTGGATATGTCAGAAAATCAAACTAAAGATGTCAGTCAAAAATCTGTCCAACATGTCAGTGAAGCTACAACATCCTATCAATTAGGATCATCTATCTTTTTCAGAGTAGGCTTTCTCACAGATGAGAATATTTTGAGCATTTATTTCCACAATAAGGATGGGTTAGCATCTTTCTTCCACAATAACAAGTACCCCATCACAAACAAAATTTGTCAGAACATGAATTATCAGGGAAACGGATTAGGCATACACGAGCAAAGAATATTGGAACCCGTTCAAGTTCAAGCACATTACGGACATCAAGGTCTTGGCCATTCATGAGTCAGAAATTCTAATGATGTTAGTTTTCCCTCCTTGATATTGGGGGCAACTTTATCAGGTACGAACATCAAAATGGGTATCATGAGTAGTCCTTGTCATAAGATTGTTGTTAACATCCCTTCCCTCCACACCCCAAACCATCATTCCATCATGAATAAACCTTCCACATGGAACCAACAAAATTCTTACAAATCCAAAATCCAAAATCAAATGTCAAAGGCCAGGAAATCAGACAAAAAGTCAAGTGGACAAATAAAGCTAAAATGGATCCCAAAACCAAACGGGTCAAATCAAGAAAATAATGAATTAGGCAAAGAAATATTCCAAAATATAATCAAAATGTGGAGACACCACACAAGAAAACTCCCACATATAATACATGTCCACCTCCGTCAAAATGGCCATAAAAAAAAACATATAAAAATGTTGGTTCCAAACAACTTCCTAACCCGATACCTAAAGTTTGGAGAATAAAAACCAATACATCCAAACATCCAACCAACCCATCCACATCCACCATCATCCATCATAATCCTACATCCTCCTTAAAATCCAAACATCCCATGTCACAAATTTGTCACATCTTGGCAACCTCTCTATTATAAGGACTCTCATGGTACTCTATCGTGATGTGTGTATTCTGATAAGGCCAACTCTAGTATCAACAAGGATCACAATGACATCAATCAATTGTATGCAAGTGTTATCATCCTGATAATGCAACTAATTCAAAAAGGTCATTATTGGCATGTCATGGCACCATTCTCTAAATCGGCACTGTCAATGGCTTCAGTACAGTCAGTGGTCATCTAAAGCATCAAGGCTATCTAGCAAAAATGAAAGAATACAAAAAAAAATCAAAAATAAGAAAAACAATTGTCACCTTGATGAAAACTTGGCAAACAGGCATCTTGGTGATACCAAAAAAATAAGAAAATATCAAAAATAGTAAAGAGAAAACTTTCATCCAATAGTGAAAACCTGGCAAACAAGCGCTTTGGATAAGTACCATGATGAAAACCTGGCAAATAGGCATCATGTGTAGAATAAATCATCTATGTGGACCATTGTACTTGGGAGTAGGTTGTCTCATCTCCCATTCCCTTTGCATGACATTTCCATCTACCCATCTAAACCTTATCATGTCCATCCATATTTCCCACCTATTTTGATCTTGACAAAGACTGGGGCAAAAGCACAAATCATGCTTTGGAAATTTTTTTGACATGTCTATCTTCTGGTCATACCTTAGTCATTGAATATCATGTCATTACCTTCATAGCCTCCTTTTTGCTATGCCACATCATCCTTGGAGACCATATGATAATTCTCCTAGTCCAAGCCATCCATGTCTCCTATCTTTTACCAAATCCATCCATTTTCCTTTTATACCTATCACCCATCTTGGTTTCACTTGTCAATGGTCTAAAGATCCCTCATCATCCCATCTAATCCTCACAAATTCATTCCACATGAAACAATATGGAAAACTTGGTGCATCATCCAAAACATTCCTTGACTTTGTCCCTAGCCCTGTTGCAGAATTTTATCCTCTTGTCATATCATTGTCTTCCTCACGTTGTTTCGAGATGTGTCCTTCCCACATCAAACAACATTGTCATTGTCATCATCACTTGTCAATCGGTATTCAGCTTGACTAGCAGCACAATCATGGTTTTCCTTAGATTCATGTGCATCGGCATCATTCACATGCATTTGTCACGATCCCCTTAAAACATCAAAAAGTCATAAAAATTGGAAAATGTCTTGAAAAAAATCCTAAAAAATCATATAAAGTCTTGAAAAAAGACCTAAATATTGAAAAACGTCCTGAAGAAAATACAAAAACATCCAAATCAATGTCAGAATCCAAAAAACAGAGTCAATGTTTGTCTTATCAATCCAATTTTTCATGTCAATCAATCTTTGTCATTGGTCTGAACTACGTTGTCTTTGTGCATTTGCTACGTAGGCAAGATTCATCTTTGAATCCCTGAGACATTAGGTCAGTCCTTCTAGGTTTGTCCAAATAAAAATCATAAGTCAAACATGGTCATGTCAGTCAAATAAAGGAGACATAGTCGCATTTGACACAAGACAGTCATTCGAAATGTCAATATCAAAATTGGTCAAAATTAGATAACATAAGCCAATCAATCATACAGTCAAAATCAGTCAACTTGCCAAAGCATTAGTCAAAATGTCAATCTTGTCACTTTTTGGTCCTCTTTAAGATGTTTCCTTCTTGGATTTGGACCTCATCAAAATTTCATTTACCTTTTCAGGATGTGTCCTTCCTGACCTTAGGCACCATCAAACCGTCAAACCGTCAAAATTGTCAAACTATTAAACAATTAATCTTCGGCAAACAAACATTGACAACAAAAGTAAATGGCTGTTAATTTAATGGCTATTTTGTCTTATATTTTTATTGACTTGTCTCTTGTTCATGTTACTAGCTACCTCAAGGATGTCCCATGAAGGATTTAGAGGTGCGATGACGTCTCATGACCTATTATGTTTTTCTTTGACTGTTATATGTGGATTGTCTTGACAAAAAGACTAGGGCAAATGGACCTCTAGTATGATTTAGGACATTCCTTGTATGCGACTGTCTATTTTTCAAGTGGATGACCTTGCACACCTTGGTCTATGTCATACCATGGTGTTTGTTGTCCATTTGTGTGATTTTCTTACCGCCCAATGATGATTAAGAGGAATAAATATTAAAGTCATATGGTAATATGTTAAAGGATGTGGTATAGGAACTAACATGCATCTCCTTTCTATCTTGTCATTTTCTCTCGCTCATCTCATATAGGCATTGCATCCATATCTTTTTCACTAACACTTTATTGTCTCATCATCTTCTAGTCTTCTCATCAATTTCAAGAGCACACCCATGTAAATGGAACCCGACTGTCCTCTCAAGGGGGCATACCACAACCCTCCTCATCATTCTTCCTCATCCTATTTTTCACTGGGGCATATTTTTGACTTATTTTATTTGCCACAATGTGGCAGGCTGCATTATGACAAAGAGGGGAAAATGTAGACACTAAAAATTATCCCAGGTTTGTGATTTCTAAATTCTCCATCATTTCCCCTTTTGTCCTTGATAATTAAATAATTTTAATTATTTAATTATTTTCTAAAGTCATAATTCTTCTATTAATTAAATAATTTTAATTATTTAATTAATTCATTTTCTTTTATCTTTATTCCTCCTTGATTATTTAAATAAATTTTATTTATTTAATTACGTCACTAATTAGGTCCTCTTCTTTCTAAAATTAAATAAATTCTTATTTATTTAATTTTTGTCCACTTTCCTCTATAATTAAATAATTATTTTTAATTATTTAATTATTCATTAGCATCTTCTCTCCTAAATTAAATTATTTATTTAATTTGGTCCACTCTCTTGAATTTTGAGTTAAATCATTATATTTAATTCAAAAATATTCCTTTGTCACATTCTTCTATAATTAAATAATATATTTATTATTTAATTATTCATTAGCCACCTAAATTAAATAGTTTTTATTATTTAATTTATCCTATCACTTCTTTGTTTGTGCTCATTTTAAATAAAATTATTTATTTAAAATAGTCTCATTTTCTAATTTCCCTCTTTTTAGTAAATAATTCAAATTGATTATTTACTGTCACATGACCCCACCAATTTTGAATTAAATTAATTTTTAATTCAAAAGGTCAACATCACTTCTTGAATCAAATAATTTTAAATTCTTATTTGATTCTCCAACAACTTCATTTTATGTGCCCAATATCTTCTTGTCACGTGCATTATCAACCCTTGATTTGATTTTCTAAAAATCAATCTTGTCCATTCATTTCAAATTTGACCTAATGTTTCCCTAACCCTAATTGTGGGTTGTTATTTTGAATCTTGACCATAGATTCTAGGGCACTTATCAATCTTTAATCTCATTTGTCCATACAAAATTGTATTTTTTATAAAATTTCAATTTTGTCTTCATCTTGGGATATCTTTTAGTCTCTTAATTTTATCAACTTCTTCTTTTTTATCTTGCATTCTTGCAATTTTATACTCAAATCCTTCAACATTTTCTTAGGGCTTGTCATTGTCATTAGATGGCTCATCATAAATCTAAGGGCAACATCACATTTTCAGCAAGTTGAGAAGGTATAATGGAGGTCAGCCATGGAGGATGAAGACATTTTGGTGAGATTGTTTCATTTGTTTTCATTTTATTCCTTTGCACTTCATTATCACTTTGGGTTTTTTATGTTTTGCAATTGATTTTCTAACCCTAGGAAAATTCCCTTAGTTACAATGATAGTAGATATTGCTACTCTGATAGTAGACAAGAATGATAGGGAGTTGCAAGAATAAAATTATCAACTATCCATAATCAATCTAGGGAAGAAAACAAGAAGGGAGAAAATATCATCCCTAGAATTAGTGGTATATTTAGTTAAGCCCAAGGTGAACAAGGATAAGAAAAGCAAGGATGAGCTTAAGGCTCAAATTGAGAAAATAAAAGCAATCCTCGGGGGTTTGGTCTCCCTAGTTATTGACCAAGAAACTTCATTAGAGGCTCATGTTTTAATGAGTAGGAAATAAGTGGATGGACTGAATGAGATGGAGATAAAATATCATTTTTTTGATAAGTGGATTGATAAATTTAGAAATGAAATGGATGAACTATTGGTTTCTATATATTAGTAGTATAAAAATTCTTATGCCTTAAAGTATCAGTTACAAAAATATACCTATGATTTAAGAGATGAAGATGAGAAATAATGGCTAGACTTGAAACACCTCTAGGAATTGAATAAAATTAGAGCATAAGAATTGAAGAATTCTACTATCCTAGGTGATGAGAATATTGGCTTTTTAAGTAAAATAATCAACATTATATCCTTCAAAATGAAACTCATATTTGAGCATAGATTAAATATGTTATAATTACTGTAGCATTGTAAATTATCAACCTTGACAATTTCACACTATATTTTGCTCCCTCCTAAGTGCATGGACCTAATTGTGCATCCAGTGTCCTAAATTATGCATTCCATATCCTATTTTTATATTTATCAAGAAAACCCATTTGTAAAACCAAAGTAAACATTTAATATTTTTCTCCTGACACATTAAATCCCACAAAATAGGGACAAGACTAAGCTACCCTAGGGGACTTGGTCCCCCTATTTTGCCTACAAAATTACTATGTCAGAGTTGGCATTTTATTATTTAAATTTCAAATGTTGAATGTTTGCTATTAGGATTTAGTTTTTGGGAAATTAGAATTATTGTGTATAAATACCTAGTCATTTCACCATTTGAAATCCAATAAGGAGAATTATCAATTATTGGTGATCAAGAGAAATTATTATCAATTCAAGAGAAGTCAAGAGCATATTTATTACATAATTTCAATATTGGAGCATCATGTCATCTTTTATGTGAGTTTTTTCATGTTTATGTTATCATTTTATTTGTGATGACTAACCCTTCTACGTCTTCCAAGAAATTCAAGAAAATTTGCAAGAAAACCTTGAGGAGATTTATATGAATTTAGTCCTTCAAGGAATCAAATTTGAGTAGTGAGATAAATCCATTGTTGATTCATCATTTTTTTGTCATTTAGCCTCTATCCCTCAACATGATAAGCTCTCTTTCATTAGCATTGACATTGGCATTGTGGAGGTGAAAACACCAACACAGAGTTTGACTGAGGCAATCCCATATATGGCACAACCCTTCATCTCTCTTTGAATGTGTAAGTTACAAGTTTAAATGAGTCTAGAGGAATATTGAAGCTAATTTATTCATTGTTTCATTCAAACCGTACACCTTGATAATTAATGAAAACTCAGTTATCTCAACAACTGATGAATATTTGATAATGAGACACAAAATAAAGATGGTTTAGATAGACACTAGAGGATTGTGAAATAAAATTCCATATTTAGTTTGTAGGACATGGTTTCCCTAGGTGACTTAGTCTAGAAAAATTAACTCCAAATTTATATGCCAGGTGCACATAACTCTGCTCAATCTATTTTTGAACTCTATATTTATCTGTGACTTTCTAGATCTATTGTTTTTACACCAGAATAGGTTATTTGCATAATTTTTTAGTCATATCATTGCATTTCATACAAAATTCATTTCTAATTCCTTAAATTCATATCCTAGGGTTGGTTGAATCACCTCTTAGGTTGCAATTCAATCTCATATCCTATCCAATCTTGAATTTAATGATAAGAGACTCCCTTGCCACCACCATTAGTGTAAAAGTAAGACCTTGTGAAATCCTTAGGTGAAGACTTATGGTTTTACTTTTCTTATTTATCAATTATATAAATAGTTTTATGATAATTATTCAAGTTTTGAGATCTTTGTAGTTAGTGTCACTAGCCCAAATATCCTACTATAGAACACACATATATTGGATACTCTTCAAGCTATCATAATGCTTAGGATATGAAAATAGAAAAATAGATCAACTCAGTGCAAAAGGAGGAAGAGATAATTATAGACAAATTAATGCATACTAAGGTTGATCTCAAATGGGTCAAATATGGAATTCAAACACTATATTTAGATGCACAACTACAACATCCAATAGTTTTGAGAAAACTATGTTCAAACTAGAGTAATTTGATGGCCCAAATATTGAGATGATCATCCAAGTGCTCACTAATTTTGAAGAGTATAATCAATTAAAAAATTAGGTGTGATCCAACATGTTCAAATAAGGAATATTCTATTTTGACTTTTCATAAAGAATATGTTATTTTGATTCTTTATTTCATAAAAAAGGGAGGCATAGTTTTGGAACTAGAGTTGACTAGAAGTTCTCAAAAGTTAATTGGATTCAATTTTTTGTAAAATAAATTTTCATAAGTTAAGTGAGGTTTCATTTTTGTAATGTTCCTAAATCAACTAATTGGCATGTTGGCTGCATTGGGTGTCTTTCATGTTGATTTTCGAGGGAATGATTTCTTCATTTGTCTTTATATTGTGATTCTTCTCCCATTCATAGGTTTTGAAGGTTAGAGAATTAGATTGAAGGTCCAATAGCATAGATTTTTATAGAGTTTTCATTTAAATCATTATATTTCACAATAAGATTTTATAAGGAGTTTTAGTCTCAATAAAGATGGATATGTACACTAGTAAAGTTTTGTTGGATTTGTAGAAGCTATGAACTTGAAAATATAATAAAATCTACCAAATTCTATCATTTCTAGATTTTTTCTATCACATGGAAATGGTATTATTCTTATTGGTGTTATAATTTATGATTATTCAAAGAGATTAAATGGTATTTATATATTTTAATTTTAATAAAGTGATACTTTTTATGGAATTTTAGACAATTCCCCTTGAATTTAGCACTAGAAATAAATAGATTTGTGTGTAATGCATATTTGTTTGTCTTCATTTTCACATATATCTCTTTGATTAAATATTAAACTAGATCAATTGGAATTAATGTATTTTCTTTCTCTCACATGCCCTATTTTATCTTTTCAATTTTATTTATGAAATTGTTAGCTAGGATTAAGTTGGAATAAAATCATGTAGTTTGAGTCAAAACACCAACATGCCCCTTGAACATTATAGCCATATTGACCACTTTACAAGACAACATAGTTGTGACCCAACTCCAAATACCTTTGAAGGTGACTAATCTTATTAGTATTTCCCTTTTTCTGGAGAGGTAAGGTGATCGATTCCCTACCTATGTTGCATGTTTCAAAAATTCCATCAACAAATCTTGCACTAGAACCAATTATATATGGACTCAATTGGAGTCCTTGTTTGGGAAGTAGGATACATTGAGAGGCTTTTAATTAGAGATTAAATTTATTGGTTTGAGTACTAGATAATTTGATAGCATATAAGGCTTCTTTACAAAACTAAAGTCTCACAAATTGTAGTTATCACAATGTGGTACTAAGAAATAGGACTTTCTATTGATTATTTCCATCATTTCTAAGCTTGATCCTAACTATTCAGTGCTTGTTTCTACCTTCTAGACACTACTAGAGATGAACTTGGTAATAGATTTAATATAACTTCACTTGATTTTTTTTCTACATCACTCATAATGGAACAAGAAAATTTGGTACAAAAAAGCACATTAAAGTCTTCTGAGCCACAAGCTCTTATTACAACATAACGCAAAATATATCAAAAGGATTATAATAGAAAAGGAAAGAAACAAAAACAAAAGGATTTCAAGAACAATGAGAAAGTAAAGGAATCACATTCATACGATACCTTTCCATTATCTTCCTCTTCTTAATGGGAATCATCTAGGAAGGAAAGATCAAAATGAGCATATTGAAAAAATTATGGACATAATGAGAATCAATGTTATACAAAAAAATAATGAGATAAAAAACCTTATAAAGAAGAACCATATTTAGTTTCCATCATTTATGTCACATACAACATCCTCTTCTTCCACATCATCACCTACACAATCAAGGTCAATAGGTATAGAAACCTAAAATATGACCTTACCCAACCATACTTAATTTTAGCCTATCTTAAGCCATTAATTAATTAAAGAATATTTAATTAATTAATTATTTTACCCCATTCTAAATGAATTCACTCTTATTCTATTGTTATTCTACCCAAATTTATATTAAATCATCTTGATCACACCATCATGCTACTGAAATTATGAGCAACAACACCCAACCTATCAATCTATCAACATACTACACTTGATCATTCTAAGGTTTGCAAGTATTTGGTTTTATGTAGGCCATATTTTATGCATATTTTAATTATTCATTTCCATGCAATACAATAGGCATATTAATTCAATTATATAAGATAAAAGTCAAAGGAACTTTTGCATCCATGAGTATTCATTCAATTCCATGGCTTCTTGATTCAAGAACCTCCTATCACATTGCTTCATCATAGGATATGCTCTTTTCATTCGATCCTTGTAGTTCACAACACATACTAATGGGAAAAAACACTTATATGAGTGTTTGTGGGAAAGGGTCTATTGATATTGATGGTCACATTTGATGATATATTTTATGTTACTTCACTATATACCAATCTTATTTCCATCTATCAGATTACACACACTAGAGTAGGGAGGAATATTGAGTCCACACCTAATTTTGTGCTTATTAGAGACTTGTAAAGTATAGATATTATTTTAGTTGGGGTGTTTGATCATGCATCTCGATTGTATTCCTCAGATCACATTTTTCTCCAGATGATCTTGTAGTACCATTAATTAGTTTACACTCTCATGCATCTAGAGTGGACAATTTATATGAGAATATTTTTTATCACTTGAACCTATGTTTACTTCCATCCACCTTGGTTCATGCGCATTTTTCTAAGCTTCCATCTCCTTCTGCTATTGCATCTTTAGTGATTAATTAAGTTTAGTAGGATGGTGCTAGTCTTTAATTTTCATCTTTGTGGGATTATTCATTCCCATATATTGAAAAGTTAATTATTGAGTCACACATTAAAATATTGATGATAATCACTCTTTTATTATAGATACAACATGCCCATCATCACATTATCATTTCATTTAGAGGTTTTTCTTCGGGTTTGTTGGTTGTTTTTACTGTAACCAGGTTGATCTCCTAATCTACCTATGGAATTTCTAATTCCAATCAAGGGCAGCTCAAAGGACCTGGACCAACTGATAAGGATTTTAAGGACCTCCTACACTTTGGGCTTTGCAAGACCCGAGAGGGTGATCTCTTAATGTTTTTACAAACTTTGCACCATAATCATAAACAACATTAACAATAACAAATAATCTCACTCAATAGCTCAATAGAACGAGATAAAACTGAATAGAATTGGTTGTTCATTAGTAATATCAACCATTTGGAGTGTGAAATAATTACAACACTTCATAGTGAAAGATAATCATTAATTTTCAATTTGTAGAAAAATTTAAATAAAGACAAACAAATATTGAACCTCACAAATAAGTACAACTTAGATCAGTGCCATATACCATTGGAGGAGTCAAATTCATAAGCATTTAAGGGTTTATGATAGATTTAACACATAACATGTACGATCTTTGATAATATTGCCTTACAATATCATCATTATGTATTCTAACCCAATACTTCTTATGAAATCCTTATATAAACATACCCACCTATTATCCCATTCAAGCATTTTAATTAATTCATTGAATTAAAGCTAAACTGAGAATCACACACACCACAATAGTGAGATGAATGAAACAACCCTTGATCATTTTATTCAAAATTCTGATATGCTTATACAATGGAGGCACATGAATTTGAAATAATTTATTTTAATTCAACTTCCAGTACTATCACAAAACATCAAATTCCCATGAGTTCAAAACCTACTATAGAATGACACAAAACCTAAATTGCATTTTCACTAAAACTATCAGGCTTCACAATTCCTTTGCAACTTCACCTAGACTCGACCAAAATTATCTAACTTGCTAACCCATTACAATGAGAAAAAAAGAGAATATGTAGAGGAAAATAATGCTCCAGAAGAAGCCTTAAAATTGATCTATTGATGACATATTGAAAAATCTCTCTCATTGATCAGTAATCTGCAAAGCCTCTCTCCTCTCTCTACAACAAACTTATTTTGTCCCCAAAACTGCCATTTGCACCAAGTTGTTGTAAAACAAAAAATTATACCCATGTGAGGATATTCTCCATTCTATCTGTTGTGTGAAAAAATCTTCTGCTCTTGTGAAAACACATTTTCATGCCTTTTACCTTGCTGCATATTTTATAATGTTGTAGAAACACTTTATCTCCCAACACATATGTTTGTTTATAAAGTGTATGAATTCCAATTAGCCCAGCACAAAATATTTTAAATATTTCATTCGAAATATTTACTCATACAAAGTTCCCTTAGGCAAAATGATTTCACCAATGCTTTAGATTTATCCTCACTAGAAAAAGAAACTCTCAAGAAAATTTGACCTTTAAAAGATTTACCTCCCAACACATGATATTTTAATTTAATGTATCTACTTCTACCCTTTCGTGCTCAACAATCATTTAATCAAATTTTTAACATTTAAATGTTGCCCTAGGTCAAGTTTAATTCACCTTATTCAACCAATATTTTAATTTGCCCGAGAAGTTTACTTTTAAACAATGTATTAAATATTCACCGGGCCCACCCATGTGGAGTTTTCTCTCACAAGCAACGTTTAATTCTAAATTTTTTCTTTTATTTCACTGGGCTCCCTTTATCTCTACCTAAGCCTTTTAAAAACTCATGGGGCCCACCATTCTTTACTTTCCCACAATCACACAATCAATAATCCATGTGCATTTTGGGATCGCGACATGGCACAGAACGGTCAAGATTTTGTTGTATTTCATCGAACTTTCCCACCATTGATCTCATTTCAGCTTGTTTGTTCTCTTGTTGCCCTAATTTTTTGTTCCTCTCACTAGCTCGTGCTCTCTCCGCTTGACAATGGCCGCTAAGCATCCTTAATTTTGCTCGACTCTCTCTTCAGTCTTCATGCTTTGATGAATGTTTATAACCTGTTCAAAAGCTCCCATCCAACTCTCCTAATTGTAGTTGCTTTGAAGTTTCCAAGGCTTTTCACCAATTTCATTTAGTGTGTATTCTGCTCATATTGTGTCCCATGTCGAACTAGTGTGATGGCTGCCAGCATCCATTTGTTTGAAACTCTCCAAAGACTTTTTATCATGCCTATTTGGTGTAGCATAGATTTCACCTTGTTTGGCTCTATGTACAAACTTTAAGGTGCTTTTGGATTTGGCGTTACATCAGCCAAATGCATTGGCTTAGAAGTTTCTAAGGAATTTTCAATAATTCATTGCGCATAACCTGTAATATGGTGTCTATGTGAGATCACATTGTTTGAAAATTTCACTCATAAATATTTCACACACCTTCTTCAACCTATGCAGAACCCATTACATTTGACATGGACCCCCATCAATCAAAACAATGGTCGCCCCCATTAGCAGCACACACATTTCCTTTGCCATGCGAGAAAAACCACATTCAGCCATCATGGTTGTGGCTAGTCTATTCAACAAATCCATCTTGGCCACATTCAACAACTACCTTCCATCCTTTGGCGTAGACCTCCAGCTACGAGTTGCACTCACTTAAGAGTTTTTAACGCCTCCCTAAAAATAATTTTCTCAAACAATTTTGATGCATAATGATTTCTAGTATCCATGTTGGACTAGTTACATGCCTGTTCATGTTCCAGCGGTAATTGGCCTTCTCAAAATGTATGGCATCGCTCAATAGATCCCATCTGGTGTAGCACTGACTTACTCTGGTTGTCTCTGAAGCCTTTTCAACAAATCTTTGATGCATATGCATGCCCTTCAGCCTTAGTATTCTCCATTACGTTTGCCTGGATGTTTCTATTTCAACATATTTTGTGCGTAAGCCTGGAGCACAATGTATTTTCTTGAGAATTTTTAAATTCTTGCAGTAGTCCCCACTTTGTGCATCGGCTGCATTTGATGGTGTTCCATTCATTTCCTTTAATGCATATACAAGATTTTATTTTGTGGTGCCAACACTTTATTGGGCAGCTCGAGCTTTCCCAAGGTCCTGCTTTATTCATTGGTTCTTACTCCATTTTAAAAAAGACTTACTCTCATGAAGAAATTTCAATATTGAATTCTATTTTTAATCCATTGTATGCACAGCCTTAAATGCTTCTTCAGTTTACTGCTCAGAGCTACCTCTGAATGTTTTCCTTATTCAATGGGCCTTTCTTTCAGTTTTCTTATATTTCTTTGATAGCCCAAACACATCCCAATTCTATTTATTCCAATCAAAACTCATTTTAGAGTTTATCCTTAGCAGCAAAATATATAAATGCATTCACCTAATCAAGGCACATGAATGGGATTTTCTTCTAAGTATCATAGATTTGTTCAAACAATCTAGCAAGATTAAAAAGTGTCATGACTTTATCTCATAGTGAATTTAATGAAAACTATCTTCCTTTCAAGGCTTCGCCATCTTTTAATTGTATTTGCCATCATAGCACCTCTAAGATAAAATTGTCCCCTGCTTGGTATCACTCTATATTTGATGGCAGGACCCTCAGAATTCATATTTAAAAGTGGATCTTACATTGCACTTCAAAAATTGAAATCAAATATAATTGCATACCCTTCCACATGCTGACCAACTCAGAGTAATTCTCCTAAAGTGATTGCCATAATATAACATTCACAGTCTTACAAATGTGTAAGGTATGTCGGGTCCCCATGTGGGCCCGACTAATTTTTTTGTTTGTTTTCAAACAATTTTTGTCTTCAAATTGACCTGAGACAACTTTTACATGCATCTAGAGTGGAAACATGAACTGGGTTATCAATAAAATCTTCTTTCTGACATGTTTGCAAAATGAACAAAATGAGCCTGTTGGCACTGAAATCAGCTTGGGAAACTAGTCAAATGACCTCCCAAAGTCATAAAAACCTGTAGACATTTGACTTGATAATGTAGTGCAAAAAACAACTCAAAAAAATGTATCACAAGGTGGAATATATTAGTCCGCAAAGTTGCTCAATTGAACTTTTATGAAATTGCACTTGTTCTGAACCAATTAAAACTCACTCAACTGCGGATTTGAAAAATAGTGAATCAACTCCTAGTGAGATGCCATCAGACACATAATTTAATTTAGGTAACTTGAGCACATGTGGAAAAGGAATTCGCTTGAACCATCACCGATCAAAAGCTATTCAGGGTCAAAGTTGGTCTCTTAGAAAAGTTTCTGAAAATGCAGGTGCAAAACAAGAAAAAATGCATTTGGTTTTGATCTGCTAAAAATAGAAAATCAAATCATGAGGCTCTGAAAAACTGACATGTGAGCTCATTTAGGTATGGAGAAAATAGAAAAACATTCATTTTCTCATGATAGTCAACTGGTTGCAAAATACAAGCTCAAACGGGAGGCCACTTTGTGAAACTGAACGTTTGCAAACAACAAAAAAGTGCAAAAACCCTCCAGCTTCACTTTTCAAAACCCTATCAAAACTAATCATAGGAAGCTGAAAATTGACATGCACATTCACATATTTCAATTGAATATGTCTGCAAATGATTTTTGCTCAAAAATCAATAGGATTCAAATTCTAAGCCCCCAAAGTGCGTCACTTAGGCTGATTCATCAGGCGCACTTCTGAAAGTGCAGAGGCAAATTTTTTGAAATGGGCATTTCAAATTTGAAAAATTTTAGAGTGCCATTAGTGGCTCCAATTGGGGATGAATGCCCCCTGTGGGAATAGCAAGATTTTAGATCTCTAGGGAGTAGACCAAATTCTGAGTCCATTGGGTGTCCTCAAACTACTCGCTTATTCATTCTTCTTTTCAACTTCATCTGGTGACCCCAAGCCACTAAATGAAAAATGGGAATCAACATTTACCTCTATCAAACACAATTTTGTAAAAAGAGTTGATCTCCCTTAACTCATGCTTGCACTTATCAAATTGTAACAACATGAACGACTGCACCTTTGCAAACGCAAGTGTCAGGCTACCTTTGGGCAAGTAGAGACTTGCTCTCTATTCATCTTTGTCATCAAGTGACAACCAAATCAAATAAGTCACATCATTGCCCCATTCTTTTTTTTTTTCTAATTTCGATCAAGTGACATGATTTGAAAATAATGATCAAGACCATATGAAAGCCTAGTCTGATCACAACCATCTGCCTAATTAAACATGTTGACCTCTCCTAATAGGCAATCATTCACAAAATTATCAACATGTTCATAACCATTGTGCATTTTAAAGGCAGACATACTTTCAAAATAGTGACTATTATGTAGCAACAACTTATCACATTCATCATATGAATCATTCATAGACTGAAAACAACATCCTTCAGTATCTTGCACATTGCCACACTTTGTGAAAACTTCTTCCAACTAACAAAATAGCACTCACATTTTGCTACATGGTTGGAGCTATTAATCTCATTTTGATTACCAATTTGTACATCAAAATCAGTTTGTAGATCAAACTAAAAATGTTCATAAACAATTTGGTGTGTGTCATAAAAATCATCTTCGCATATGTCAAAGATAAAAGATGCATATTCAAGAACATCCTTGTACTGATCACTGCAACCTAGGCCTATCTTTTGAAACTTCAGTTCAAGTACATCATAACACATCTTGGTATCATGGAAATGGGAATCACATGCGGCATTAACATCTAAGGAATGAGTAAATAAATTCATTGTAGGTTTAACAACGTGTTTTGATTCGTTCTTCACATCATCATTCCTCTCAAGACCAAATACCTTAAGTGAGGGCTCAAGAAAATCAACATCAACAGGGCCATCAGGAAGACAACCATATGAACTAGTAACTTGATGTACAATACCAGCTGATCTACGTGCTGATCCAAAAGTGAAAAACTCATTGCTAACTGAAAACTCCTCCTTAGCAATAAAACCAGAATCTTCACTTTCTTTCACATTAATTCTTTTCACATGTGGTGACAATAGTTCTATGTTCATGTTATGAAAATAAGGAACATCAAATAGGAAGCGGTTGCACTCAACTTCATGCTCACTAACACGAGATTCACCATTTTTTTCATTCCTTGGTTGCTCTACACATGGATCAAGAAGTTTTGTAGTATTAACACCATCTGCAACTTTATTGTCATATGAATCAGCAAGCTTTTCATTATCATCAATGGGTAATGATATTGATCCGAGATCCATATACATGTCACAATCCGCCCCCTGATTATTCCAAAATGAATCCATTGTTTCATCATCATGCTCTTCATGCATCACAAACCTTTTCATATTTGTGTCATACAAACAATCATGAAGAGTAGGGACATAAGAACACTTATTAGCATCTTCATCATATTCAACATTTTTTTTTTATTCAACATATTGTTCACACACATGCTTGTCTTCAAACTTCGCATCACTCTCACAATGAACATGCTCTTTTGATTGTGAACCCGAATTACATTTAGTGTATTTACCATATGCAATTTGTTCCTTCACTTGAGGACAAGTGGCATCATGAGCATCTACATCATTGCATTCTTCAAGTGAGGAATATGCTTCTATATCATCTTCAAAAAAGCGATCACAGTCTTTAGAGAAGCAATCAAAACTATCAACCTCATCATGATTTTCATCACAAGAAAAATTTTCACTACACAAACCATGTTCAAAACCTTCAGAGCGAATGCTTGAGGTTGTACATTCAGAGTCATAGTCACCATTTTCTAATGAAATATTAGAAATACATGTCTTGTAATCACTAGTCACAACATGACATGAAGTAGCACGTTGTATCTCATTTAATCCTTCCTCACCTGGGATATCATAAAAGACGCATTTTTGCATTTCTACTCTATTATCATCCCATGTGTTATCATCTTCCTCACTGCTGCAAGGATCTACACATGTACTGATTGTGAGCTGGTTACAATCTTCATCCTCATCCATACAACATGGAGCTTCATTTTCTGACATAGTCTTTTCATTTGTTTGCATTTTTGTATAATTTCTTTCTAGAGGACAGTTGTTGTTTACATTTTGAGAATCCACACTTCTTATCCAATCAAGTATTTGATCAAAGCTATGGGGCTTCAATTCCTCTGGAAAAGTACTCAGCCCTGAGTCATAAATCTTTCAAAATAAATCAATGCACACAAAACCCTCAAGTTTGAAATCTTTGGGAACTTCTATCAAAGCATCCAAAAATCTCAAAAAAAATTTGAATGGTGATTCTCCCTCTTGTCTCTTCATTTCATACAATTCTTGCACACAAGACCTTTTATCAACAGTGCTCAAAATTTGTTGACATTCAACTTGGGGCTCACTATGATCTTCATACTTTGATGATGGAGAAATCATAACATCAAAATCATTGTCATCTTGAAAATCATTTCCATTACCTGATCCTTGAATTCTATAGGCATGAGTTGTGTTTTGGTAATCAACACTTGTAGCTAGATACCCTTTCATCATAGAGTATTTCAAATTGTTCTTAATGTCCATGGCAGTTTGATATGCCTGAAGTAATGTTGTAGGATCTTTATCCCTTAACAAGAATACCATCTTGTTGTCAAACACACCAAGATACACAACCAAGTATTCAACATCATTCGGCCTTATGTAATCTAGGATCTCTCTCATTGCCTTTTCAAATCGAAGATTGAAAACAGGGACCAACTCATCTTCACTTATATGGATCTCCATGAAGGTTTTCCTCACCTCACTTGGATTTACCCTTTCACCAAATTTCTCAACAAAGGTTGTCATAAACAGACTCCAAGAAGCTATAGAACATGATGGTAAATATGAGAACCAATCTCTGGCATCATCCTTCAAGGATTGAACAAACAGTTTCATAACAACGTCCTCATGATTTACCTCATACTCACCCATCACATCCATGAATGTTTGCAAATGCTTAGAGGCTGATTTTGAACTTTGCCCTGTGAATTTGGGAAAATATTGCCTAACATTTTTAGGGATTAGGTTCGGGAAACCTCCAATACCAGTAAAAACCAATGGCATATACCTTTCAATAGAAAAATCCCTTTGAGGGCTT
This sequence comes from Sequoiadendron giganteum, assembly GCA_007115665.2. Classification (NCBI taxonomy): domain Eukaryota; kingdom Viridiplantae; phylum Streptophyta; class Pinopsida; order Cupressales; family Cupressaceae; genus Sequoiadendron; species Sequoiadendron giganteum. The sequence goes on along the minus strand of CM021106.1, from coordinate 172,116,846 downwards.
GGGACAACCTGTTTGCCCTACATAATTTTAATTTTTGTTTCACAGGGAAACCCTCTTGTATACAAATTCAATCATTATCAACTTCATACATGGTTATCAATTACATCATTTACAAATTCAACCATGATTCTAAAACATTGACTGCATATTTATGCCTTAAGCTTTCTCAGAGACATAATTCAAAGTAAACATACTTCTCCACTCATATTACATATTAAATTTTAGAAGTATGGAAAGAACTACTATTGTTGTCCCCTTTCTTAATGCAGATTCATCTAATAGGGAACCAAAGTTTTCCTAAAATGTTCACATATGGTTTCCATACACAATTTCTTGAAAACCAAGAATGAAAAATACCTAGAATTGTTGTAGCTGCTGCAAATTGTTCTTTTGATTGGAAATATTTGTAAATCTAGAACTATATTCACCTCTTCATTAGGTTCTTTATTAGATTCACCACCTCTTTGTAGAGGACAAAACTTTGATCAGCTAGAATTTCTTCACAAGTGAATTTTTTTTAAGAACTAGCATATGCATTACAACCCCTCCTTATCCAACAATATGACATCATATGGATTCCTTCCTCAAAATTTTTAGGGTACTTCATCACAAGAGCTTGAATCTACTTCATCTCTTCTACAAATCGTTCAGTTCTTCTCAAATAATGCACACTAGTGCATAGATCTTGGAGTCACCACTCACAATTTGTGAGGTATTATGAAATAGTCATGAAATATGGACAAATCTACACAAGACTTACATTGAAAGATGAAGTACAATAGATTCTCTAGCACCATTTATGAGAATTGACTCACTTGACAAGGATATTGAACCTATCATAACAAGCTCATGATTGTATAAGGTTGAATGATCTTCAACAATGTCCCAGTAGAGTCGCCATTTTGTTGGTTGTTTTTACTATAACCAGGTTGATCTCCTAATCTACTTATGGAATTGTTAATTCCAATCAATGGTAGCTCAAAGGACCTGGACCAACTGATGAGGATTTTAAAGACCTTTTACACTTTGGGCTCTACAAGACCCAAGAGGGTGGCCACTTAATGTGTTTACAACCTTTGCACAATAATCATAAACGACATTAACAATAACATATAATCTCACTCAATAGATCAACAGAACAGGATAAACCTAAATAGAATTGGTTTTTCATTAGTAATATCAACCATTTGGAGCATGAGATAATTACAACACTTCATAGTGAAAGATAATCATTAATTTCCAATTTTTAAAAAGCTCTAAGTAAAGACAAACAAATATTGAACCTCACCAATAAGTACAACTTAGATCAGTGCCATATACCATTGGAGGAGTCAAAATCATAAGAATTTAAGGGTTTATGACATATTTAACACATAACATGTAAGATCTCTGATAATATTGCCTTACAATATCATCATTATGTATTCTAACCCAATACTTCTTATCAAATCCTTATCTAGAACATACCCACCTATGATCCAATTCAAGAATTTTAATTAATTCTGTGAATTAAAGCTAAACTGAGAATCATACACACCACAATAGTGAGATGAACGAAACAACCCTAGATCATTTTATTCAAAATTCTGATATGCTTATACAATGGAGAGACATGAGTTTGAAATAATTTATTTTAATTCAATTGCCAGTACTGTCACAAAACATCAAATTCCCATGAGTTCAAAACCTACTACAAAATGACACAAAACCTAAATTGCATTTTCACTAAAACTATCATGCTTTATAATTCCTCTACAACTTCACCTAGAATCGACCAAAATTATCTAACTTGCTAACCCATTACAATGAAAAAAGAAGAGAATATGTAGAGGAAAAGACTACTCCAGAAGAATCCCTAAAATTGATCTATTGATGACATCTGGAAAAATCTCTCCCATTGATCAGTAATCTGCAAAGCCTCTCTCCTCTCTTTGCAACAAACTTATTTTGTCCCTAAAGCTGCCATTTGCACCAAGTTGTTGTGCAACAGAAAAATATACCCATGTGAGGATATTCTCCATTCTATCTGTTGTGTGAAAAAACCATCTGCTCTCGTGAAAACACATTTCCATGCCTTTTACCTTGTTGCATATTTTATAATGTTGTAGAAACACATTATCTCCCAACACATATGTTTGTTTATAAAGTGAATGAATTCACTTTAGCCCAACACAAAATATTTTAAATATTTCATTCGAAATATTTACTCATACAAAGTTCCCTTAGGCAAAATGATTTCACCCATACCTCACATTTATCCTCACCAGAAAAAGAAACTCTCGGGAAAATATGACCTTTAAAAGATTTTCCTCCCAACACATGATATTTTAATTTAATGTATCTGCTTTTACCCTTTTGTGCTCAACAATCATTCAATCGAATGTTTAACATTTAAAATGTAAACATTTAAATGTTGCCCCAGGTCAAGTTTAATTCACCTTATTCGGCCAATATTTTAATTTGCCCAAGAAGTTTACTTTTAAACAATGTATTAAAAATTCACCGGGCCCACCCATGCGGATTTTTCTCTCACAAGCAACATTTAATTCTAAATGTTTTTCTTTTATTTCATCGAGCTCTCTTTATCTCTATCCGAGTCTTTTAAAAACTCACAAGGCCCACCATTCTTTACTTTCTTGCAATCACTCAATCAATAATCCGTTTGCATTTTGGGATCATGACATGGTGGGGAATGGTCAAGATTTTGTTGCATTTCATCAAACTTTCCTACCGTTGATCTCTTTTCAGTTTGTTTGTTCTCCTGTCACCCTAATTTTTTGTTCCTCTCACTGGTTTGTGCTCTCTCCGCTTGACAATGGTTGCCAAGCATCCTTCATTCTGCTCGAGTCTCCCTTCGGTCTTCATGCTTTGATGAATTTTTACAACCTGTTCAAAAGCTCCCATCCAGCTTTGCTAATTGTAGTTGCTTTGAAGTTTCCAAGGCTATTCACCAATTTCATTTAGTGTCTATTCTGCTCATATTGCATCCCATGTTGAACTGGTGTGATGGTTTCCAGCACCCATTTGTTTGAAAGTCTCCAAAGAAATTTTATCATGCCTATTTGGTTTAGCACAGATTTCACCTTGTTTGGCTCTATGTTCAAACTTTAAGGTGTTGTGGGATTTGGTGTTACATCAGCCAAATGCATTGGCTTAAAAGTTTCTAAGGCATTTTCAACAATTCATTGCACACAACCTGTAATATGGCACCCGTGTGAGATCACATTGTCAGGAAATTTCACTCATAAACAATTTACACACCTTCTTCAACCTATGCAGAAGCCATTGCATTCGACATGGACCCCCATCTATCAAAATGATGGTGGCTCCCATTAGCAACACACACATTTCCTTTTCCATACGAGAAAAACTACACTCAACCATCATGTTCGTAGCTAGTCTATTAAGAAAACCCATCTTGGGCGCATTCAACAACTGCCTTCCATCCTTTGGTGCAGGCCTCCAACTACGAGTTGCACTCACTTAAGAGTTTTTAACGTCTCCCTAAAAAGAATTTTCTCAAACAATTTTGATACATAATGATTGCTAGTATCCATGTTGGACCAGGGACATGCCTGCTCATGTTTCAGCGGTAATTGGCCTTCTCAAAATGTATGGAATCACTCAATAGATCCCATCTGGTGTAGCACTGACTTACTGTAGCTGTCTCTAAAGCCTTTTCAACAAATCTTTGATGCATATGCATGCCCTATGACCGTAGTATTCTCCATTATGTTTGCTTGGATGTTTCTATTTCAACATATTTTGTGTGTAAGCCTAGAGCACTATGCATTTGCTTGAGAATTTTTAAATTCTTGCAGTAGTCCCTGTATACACCTAAAAATGGTCTGGAGCATCCGATTAATTAAATACGAATTATTTGATTAATTATCCTAAATTCCTCTACTATTGAATAAATAGAAATATTTATTTATATAGTTCACATTTAAATTCATCTTAATTAAATAAACAAAGTTAAATACTTTGTTCAATTTAATTATTAAATCCCTATTTTATTCTATCACGTCAATCTTAAATTAATTAAATAAAGATCAATACACTTTATTGATTAATTACCATATTCCTCTAATTAATTTAATAAAAAACTATCCTATAGTTTGTTTTATTAAATTATTTATCTCCCTTTTCCTAATTTAAATAAATCAAAATATTTGAATTAGAGCATAAGGAATATTCCAATCTACATTTCCTCAAAAATGAATTAGATTTCCTATGTCTAATCTATGTCTAAAATTGTCACAATTAATGCTTTGAAACTTCATGGGAAGTTTTGGAGACAAATTGGAGACAAATTTGGAATTTGATCTCTCAATCCTCTTCCATCAATCTTTCCTCTTCTCTTGCCTGGTGTTTTCATGGGTAGAGACAATCTCCATTTTTCTCTCAATCTCCTCCATCTCTCACCATTCAATTCTCTAGATTCAATCCAAGCCTCTCAAAACTTTCCCTGTGCATTTCTACAGCCAGGAAATCTATAAATACAAGCCTCATTGAACCAAGAAAAGGATCCAGATAATAAAGTTTATGCACTCTTACTCTATAGGAATTCAAGCATCAAGCATTCAAGCATTCACACATCAAGCATCAAGCAATCAAGTTTTCAACCATGGCTGCCTCCTGTAGCTACAATTATCTATTTCATATATGCTAGTTTACATTACTTATCATTTAGTATTGCATTAGCATCATCTCATTCTTTGAATTGTCATTTTAACAATCTTATTTGCTTAAACAATCTGAGAGCAATCAGGATTTAATAATTCTTTGGAGATAGAGAGCAATATGATGCTTTTGATAGATAATTCCTTTGAATTGATTCATTTGATTAATCTATTGATATAATGTCATATTAAGAAGTGTCTTTTGTGCTTATTCGCTTTTACACACTTACATTTTGGCGCCCACCGTGCGGCTTTAACCCCAATTTTATCAAAATTACAAATTTTCTTGAAAGTGTCATGCAAGTTCGTAGTGTGTTTTCTTTTAGCGCTTCCATTAAAAGTTTTAGCGCTTTCGGTCATTGTTTTAGTGCATCGGGTGTTTTAGCGCTTCTAGGACAAACTTTGGTGCTTTTGGTCACTATTTTAGCACATCAGGTGATTTAGCGCTTCCATGACAAACTTCGGCACTTCAGTGCCTTCTTTCGGCGCTTTCGGGTTTTAGCACATCAGGTAACTGTTTTAGCGCTTTGGTGCAATATTCCAACACTTTTGTAAAAATTAGTCTGGATCCGATGTGACCACGGCCAGATTTTAATTTTTTTCATAGTTGGACTAAAACATATCAATTTAGGATAGCCATTTCAAATTTTTCTAAAATTGATCAATCTAGGATAGTCATTTCAAAATTTTCTAAAATTGATCAATCTAGGATAGTCACTTCAAAGTTTTTCTAAAATTGATCAATCTAGGATAGCCACTTCAAAGTTTCTAAAATTGATCAATCCTAGGATAATCACTTTCTTGTTTTTCTTAAGGAAAATCTATCAATCCTAGGATAGTCATCACATTCTTACAGTAGAATTTAAAAATAACATCATGATTTTTGTGAAGCAACACCTTCACTTAGATTAGAAAATTTCTTTTTGGGCTTAAAAAAGAACAAATCTATATGTTGTGCTTGTGGTGATTAGGCTTATGCTCTTCCCTTAATTGGGTGACCAAAGTGCTAGATTCACTTTTATTTCATGTCATTTACGCTTTATTAAATCCTTTAGCAGGCCTGTCATAGTGGGAAAAAGTACTCACCCTATGGGAATGACCTAAGTGGGAACAACCAAAGCCAGGTTTTCCAACCCACTATAATAAAAATGCAAGTTGTTGATGAAAGTCCAGCTTGACAGTAGTGTGCAAGATAACCATCCCCAAAATCTTTGTTCTAAAGATTGGGAGGTCTCCTGAGAGAGTTTATCATTTGCCGCACCGCACGGAAACGCTTTCTAAAAACCATAGAGTAGTATCTCGCCGAGTCAGTATCCATACATTTTCATACTCACAGTACAAGGGGAGGGAAGAATCTACCCCCAAGACACTCAACATATAATTACCAAGGATTGTTTGCTCAAGGGATTCAGTATCTACATCTATCACTTTGAGTACACACCTGGAAATGACAAAAACACGGGCGCCCTCTAGGGATTGACACTGCTGTGTGAGTCAACATAATTCAAGATGTAGGTTGTGAGTATAATGATGACCTACTTGTCCTTAAGTGTGAGTCTGTTTGATTTGTGTACAATTGTCAAAATAGCCCGTCAAAATCAATAAAAATCATTCGTAGTTTTTGAACATACACAATCTTTTCAGTTTAAAAACGATTATTCAAAATTGCTTGTGTTTTCACAAAGAATCATTAAAATCAGATTAAAGATCATCCTAAAAATAACAAAATCAAGTTAGATCAGAAAACCTCCATGCTTAGAAAGTGGAAGTCCACCACATTTCTCAAAAGGAAAATCAAAATCTCAAAACCTAAGAAACCTAACGGTTATAAATTGAGAAGACAACCATTTCTATATCAAAATCAGAAACTTTTGTTACAACATAGAACATTCATCCATAGATACCATGATTTTGCTAGGGGTCACACTTTAGATTTCGCAGTAGAACCACTCTTTTCATGAGCCTTCTTCCAAAGAAGAGCTCTCACTCAGTTTCACAACCATAGTCAGCGCATACACCGTGCTTTTCTTCCACAATCCATGATACAGTATGCCACAAGGCCAGATCAAATTTTACAGTAGAGAGTCTTTAAAGTCTTATTTTTAGAAAGCTCTGGAAAAACCTGTTTCAGTGCTTCTGGTCACTGTTTTAGCGCTTCTGTGAAATAGCACTTTCGGGCACTATTTTAGCACTTACAGTCTTTATTTTAGCACTTCTGGTAAAGTAGCGCTTCCATCAGTTTTTACAGTTAGCGCTTCTATCAAGTAGCACTTCCATAAACTTATGCAGCGCTTTCATGCATTGTTTCAGTGCTTCTGGTAAAATAGCATTTCTGGTCTCTGTTTCATCGCTTCGGGACTCTATTCTAGCGCTTCTGTGAAATAGCACTTTTGTACTCTATTTTAGCGCTTCTGAAACAAAGAGTTCAAAAATATTACTAGTCAATCTTTCTGTCATTTATCCTTAGTCTTTACCAGAACACAAGTTTCTATTCATCAAAATCATTGTCCAAAGACCAAAATCAGAAAGGTTTATACAAATTTCCAAACATATCAACTGAAATGAGATCTTGCAAATCAGAAGTGTCAAATCAAAATACATAATCAATTATTACACGAAAGTTTCATCATCAGGATAATATCATCCTTTATCATGAAACCAAGTATAGTAATCAAAATTTTAACATAGTCTCATCAATAAGATCAATCATCTTATTTGACTTTGTTAAAAGTTCAAATTGACATTTTTCCAGCATAGAAGGTCAACATTTCGGAAGAAAGTGTAAAAATTTGTATGCCAATCTTCACTAGGTCCCAAAAATAGAGACTCTTAGAGCAAGAGCTTGAAACATCCAAAACAATGGCAGAGGAAAATCCTTGGAACAATCTAAACCGAAATGATAAAAACAAAATCACTCCAGAGGATATTCAGGCAGCTCAACAAGATCCTAAGTTCCATATATTCATGGAAAATATTTTAGAACAAGATATGGAAAAATATCTTTTAATGTTGGCTAAATCAGGTGCCAAACTTCCCAAGGACTTCGATGTCAATCGTTTAAAGGAAGCACCTGAAACAAATGAAATTGAAATACCGCAACCAACACAAATGATAGATCAAGTTGTTGCCTTAACTTCACAAATGCAATTATTATAGTAACAAATACAAGACATGACGAAAGGGAGTACCAAAAGATATGCAATACAGGACATTTGTCCTTATCCTTTTGATGCAACAGTTGGTTTGCTACCTTTCCCAAGACCTTGCGAATTCCCAAAGTATGATAAGTACAATGGACGAACATATTCGATAGATCATATATGAGAATTTAAAATGATGAGCCTTGAATTTTCTCAGGAGGAGACTTACTTGATGATTTTATTCCCAAGAAGTTTGGGAGGTGCATGTATGGAGTGGTTCTCGAAACTACAACGAGGTATCAAAACATTTGAGGAACTGGTCAACAAGTTTATCTCCCAATATTCATTCAACATCCAACATGATGTTACTATCAAGGATCTTTACAACTTAAAGCAAAACAAAGGCGAAAATTTATTGTCTTTTCTCCAAAGATGGCGATGACTATTCGCTAGGTATCCTCGATCTATTCCAGAGGAAGAAAAGATGGAATTATTCATTGAAAACTTGACAGAAGAAATGAGCTATAGGCTAGAATTACAATGTCCTCCAACATTTGAAAAGGTAATAGAAAATAGTCTCAAAATTGAAGAAGCATTAGTGAAAAGGGGAGTTATCAAACATTAGAATGATAAAACAAATAACTACTCTAATCAACACTAAAGTAATGATAATCCAAAAATTTTGCAAAAGAATCACAACACAAATGAAACAACAAGCGATTCACAAAATGTCAAACCAGTTTTTAACTTGACTGCATCTTCTTCAAACAATCAAAACAGTGACCAAAAAGTCAAGTCGAATGCCATGCAAAACAACGAGAAAGTAAAAACACTACCATATCAGAGACCATCAAATCGATGAAGGTTCACACCTTTAGGTCAATCAATAGAATCAGCAATGAAAGAGTTAGTTGCTAGTGGCCTTCTCACTGTGCGGGAAGCCCGGTTCTAGGATCCAAAAGTCAAACCACCATGGTGGAATGACGCAGAGTATTGCAACTTTCATAGTAGCAAAGGGCACAAAACCAATGATTGCATGGAATTGAAGCACGCAATACAAGACTTAATCAACAACAATAAAGCATATGTGGAAACACCCCAAAACAACAACGATCACTCGACTTTCAAAGACCCTTTGCCAAACTATGACAAAGGAGCATCATCATCCTCCAACAAGGGTAAAAATGTCAATCATGTCTATGACGAAACCATCCTTTTTTTATCTAAGGTAGAGAGCAATCATATAGTTGATAATGACATTAGTAAACCCAAAATCAGCAACACTACTACTTTGGATTTGCTCCCTAACATACCAAACTCTGACAATCAAATTAATGTTCTAAAAATCAGAGAGCATCAAGAACATCAACCAGCAAACGTCATAACTAGGGGTCAATCCAAGGTAATGTTGAAGGGAATTGGCTCCACACATGTAGTTCCACCTCCATCGCATTATAATGTTATCGATCACATGCAAAACACCCCCTGAGAGAATCAAGAACATCAACCGACAAACGTCATGACTAGGGGGCAAGCCAAGGTAGTTTTAAAAGGAGTTGGATCTCAACATACGGTTACGCCTCAATCTCATTATAATATTTTTGATCAATTGCAAAACATCCCCGCACAAATATCAATACTAGAACTTCTTAAAATTTCACCATCTCATAAAGAAGTTCTAGAACAAGCATTGGTTGCAACTACGATACCAAAGAATTTGGATGTTTCCCAATTTCAAGCTATGGTAGGACACTTGACTACACCGAATTGTTTATTATTCTCTGAACAGGATGATGTATCATTAAACCATCCCCATAATACCACATTGCATATCGAAGTCCTAATCCACAATCACCATGTCAAGAGAGTCCTAATAGATGGGGGAGCTGGTCTAAACATTTGCACTCTCAAGTTAACCTGTGCAATAGGATATTCAGATGATGCTATTGATGATCGACAGAAAATGACTATCAAAGCATATGATGAAGAAGAAAGATCATCTAAAGTATTGATTGTGTTACCCATTCAAGTGGGGCCGATGATGAAGCATATAGCATGTCAAGTATTGGAAAGAGAGTTAACATACAATATTCTCTTAGGACGACCATGGATCCATGAAATGCAGGTTGTACCTTCAACATATCATCAATGTTTGAAGTTCCCTATAAATGGACAGGAGGTGACTATATCTACTAATTACAATCATCCTCAACATTGTGATACAATTAGAAAATCCCAAGAAACCTTGGTGCCTCACAATAGGGAAGCATCCAATTCAAGATCGTCCAACGAAGAGCAATGTCCAAGCATTACCACCAAGTGCATTGATAAAAAGGGTAAAGAAAAAGAAACAAGTCATGTTGAAACTAAATCAACGGATAATCTAGATCAGCAAACCTCTTTATCACAAAAATTTCAAGAGAAATTCCAACTGACTTATAAAGGAATGGGAACATATTCTATGGAGCAATCGCTTAACCTAACACAGTTATTGCCATCTCCTAAGATATATGGTCAACCATCTATGATAAAACCTCAAACATCATTACCAACCATAGTTTTGCAAGAGAGGTTTGTCAAAAAGGGTACCATAGCAAATGAAACAGACAATAAAGCAATCTTGGATTGGATCTACAAAGATGAGGAACCCTCTACATCAAATTCCAGTGTCAAAAATGTCAATGTCAACACTGACAAATATGGAAAAGGAAAAGCAATTTTAGAAAAATGGGATATGAAGGACAAGGACCTATTGGATTGAGAAAGGAAGGAATCACAGAGCCTATTCAACCCCTCACTCTCCAATCAAAGGAGAAACAGGGATTAGGATACTCTGATGAGGACAAACAAGAGATGACAAGAAAAGCGGTTGAAAGAATCCTTCAGCTAAGAGATAGTCCAGAAACAGACTCAAATGAATATGAGTGGGACCTAGGTTTTGATGTATCTTGTACTGACATACAAATTGATGTGATACAAAAATATACACCTACAAAAGAGGAGGGACAAGGTTCTGGGTCTAGACCATTCATGGTGGGGTCACTAAATATCGATGATTCAAGTGGGGATGATCAGACTTCTAGTGAACTAGACGATTTTGAAGAAAGTATGATCATGGACCTAGATATCCCATTAAACAACACTGATGAGATGGTTATCCAAACCCTTACATCCATCACTTTGAATGACTCTGATAATCTTATGCCACTGATCCATCCTGAACTAATTGACTGGGAAACTATTGAACCCCTAACTGTGCCAAGATTTGCAAACGATGATGCTATCATAAATTTCCTATATCATACTAAACTTGATACAAGCTCTGTCCATAATACTCATAACAACACAACTCAGCAAGAGAGTTTCAAATCTTCCAGTTGCAAAATTGAAAACAAGGAAAATAGATCTAATGGTGAAAACCATTCTATAGCAATATTAGATCTCGAAAAAGAAAAAATAAAGAACACATCTAACGGTGAAAACCTCTCTGAGGCACTGAAGGATGGAAGATTTGACATTCTTCCGGAACATTATCATGAAAGATCATCAGTTCTGGTGAACCAACGCAGTTTGTAAACATTGGCACTGAAGAGAAGGTAAAGATCCTGCATTTGGCCAAATCCATGATAGATACAAAGAGACCGAACTTCATCAATTTCTTTAAAGAGAAAAGCATCAACTTCACTTGGTCATATTTTGATATGCTAGGCTTAGACCCAAATTTTCTCATGCATCATTTATCTTTGCCAGTAGGAATCAAGCCTATCAAGCAAAAGTTGAGAAAAATGCATCCCCACATAGCATTAATGGTCAAAACAGAGCTGAAGAAATTATTGGCTGCTGGATTCATACGGTCTATAGATTATGTTGAATGGATATCAAATCTTGTACCTATTTCAAAACCCAACAATGGCATCAGGATATGTATAGATTTTAGGGACCTCAATAAAGCATGCCCGAAGGATGATTTTCCACTACCAAATATCGACATCATTGTGGACTTGACGGCAAGGCATGCCATGTTGTCAATCATGGACGGTTTCTCTAGGTACAATCAAATAAAAATAGCTCCAGAAGACCAGGAGAAGATGACTTTTACATGTCCATGGGAAACTTTCTATTGGAACATCATGCCATTTGGTTTAAAGAATGTAGGAGCCACTTATCAAAGAGCAATGATGACAATCTTCCATGATATGATACACACCTTCATGGAGGATTATGTGGATGACATCTTGGCAAAGTCTACTACAAGGGAAAAACATCTACATATCTTAGACAAGATCTTCACACGGTTAGAGAAATTCAATGTCAGGTTAAACCCCAAGAAGTGTGTCTTCGGGGTCACATTAGCAAAATTATTGGGGTACATTGTGTCAGCAAAGGGCATTGAAGTGGATCCCGCAAAAGTCAAAGAAATAATGGAGATGCCACCTCCTAAGAATATTAGTCAACTAAGATCACTACAGGGAAGGCTCCAATCAATCAGAAGATTCATCTCCTAGCTGGCGGACAAGAGTCATCCATTCAATCACCTTTTGCATAAAAATATAGTTTTCAAGTGTGATGAGGGGTGTGACACAACATTCAACCAAATCCAAAAGTATTTGATGTCACCACCTATTTTCATGCCACTAATAGAAGGAGGACCCTTGTTATTGTACATTGCCACGACAAATATTTCTTTGGGGGCACTATTAGCACAAGAGGATCATGAAGGAAAAGAGAATGTGATTTATTACATTAGTAGGACATTGAATGGATATGAAATAAATTACACTTTCATAGAGAAGTCTTGTTTAGAAGTGGTGTTTTCTACCAAAAAGCTAAGGCATTACATGCTAACCCATACAATCAGATTAATAGCAAAAATTGATCCATTAAAATATCTACTGAGTAAAGTTGCCTTAACAGGTAGACTGGCAAAGTGGGTCATGCTATTATGTGAATTTGACATTGAATATGTGGAAAAAAAATCCATCAAGGGTCAGAAAATCACTGAACAATTGGCTAAAGCTCCTCTACCTGATGATCAACCAATGACAATGGAGTTTCTAGATGCAAACATTCTAACAATGATGCCCCAACAATGGGCATTATATTTTGATGGATCATACACACAGCACGGATCAGGAGAAAGGATTTTGTTCATCTCTCCCCAAAAACACACCATTCCTAAATCATATAGACTAATGTTCCAGTGTACAAATAATGTGGTGGAATATGAAGCATTAATCATTGGGGTCAAAATAGAAATTCAATAGAAGATCACAAATTTGTAGGTATATGGGGACTCTCAATTAGTCATTTATCAAGTAAATGATGAGTATCAAACAAAAGATGAAAATTTGATGCCCTACAAGCAACACATTGAGGCTCTGAAATAGTTCTTTGTTAGTATCAAGTTTGATCAAATTCCAAGGGCTGAGAACAAAGTTGTGGACGCTATGGCCACAATCGCTTCATTACTACAATTGCCTGAGAAACGTGTTTGTTATGAGTTTATGGTGGAACAAGTATCATGTCCTTCCCATAATAATCCAGAAACCGCTACTATCTATCATCTAGAAACCATTGAAACCTCCATCTATGAAAAGACCTATGCTTATCTGAAAGACGATATCCTTCCTCCTAACCTTTCCAGGAATTAAAAATGAAACTTTATCCACCAATCCGCATGACATACCTTAATCACAAACATACTTTATCATCGAGGTCTTGATGGTACTTTACTTCGATGTCTAGAAAATGATGAATCTGAAATGGCCCTATGAGAGGTTCACAAGGGTATTTGTGGCACTCATTCGAGTGGGATAACCCTAGCCAATAAACTCCTCCGCTTGGGATATTTTTGGCCTTGCATGGAGAAAGAATCATATCAGTTTGTTAAGAAATGTCAAAAATGTCAGATTCATAGCAATCTGATTCATGCACCAGGACAAGAACTACATCCTTTCACATCAACAAGGCCTTTTTGTCAATGGGGCCTAGATCTGGTAGGCAAAATAAATCCATCTTCATCTAATGGATAGAAGTTCATTATCACAGCTATAGAATACTTCACAAAGTGGATAGAAGCAGTACCTCTTACAACCATCACTGGAGATCTCCTCTTTCATCTTGAATTACATTATCTATCAGTTTGGAATCCCTCAATCCATTATCATTGATAATGGATGACCGTTCAAGAATCAATATGTCCAAGAACTATGCAAAAGGTTTCATATCCAACATCACTTTTCAATGCCACAATATCCTCAAGGGAATGGCCAAGCAGAGGCCTCGAACAAAACAATTCTCAAAATTTTAAAAAACACGGTTAATGATGTTGGATGTGATTGGCATGTTCAGCTCAATCCTGCACTATGGGCCTATAGAACAAGTATCAGAACACCAACACAAGCAACACCATATGCTTTGGTATATGGATCAGAGGCTATTTTTCCCATTGAAGTTGAAATTCCATCCCTTCGTGTATCACTCAGAGGAATAATTTTAGATGAAGACTATTGGGTATCTAGGCTACAAGAACTGGAATTTTTAGATGAATGTCATCAACAAGCTGTTAATCATCTAATGGCTTATCAACAAAGAATTTCCAGGAGTTACAACCACAGGGTAAAATCGAGGGTCTTTCAGGTTGGTGACTTGGTACTAAAGGAAAACCCTAGGAATCAGCAAGACAAGGAAAAAAAAGGGAAATTTGAGCCTAACTGGCTTGGTCCTTTTGTTGTCATATCAGTATATGGATTAGGGGCATATCAACTATCAACGTCAGAAGGGGATCTGTTTGATGAACCTATCAATAGTATCTATCTCAGAAGGTTCTATACTTCATCTCCTAGTGCACGGGTTAAACTTTTGAAATAGTTTCCTTGATGAAAACCTGGCAAATAGGCATCTAGGTAACACAAAAATACAAAAAAAATAATAATAACACAAAAAGGAAAAAAAAAAAGAGAAAAATGAGAAAAATAAACAAAACAGAGAGTGTAATCAAAGCATATGGTGAAAACCTGGAAATAGGCGTCGTATGTGATTCTATGATCAGCTTTCCCATCTATTTTGATACATATCAGGATCATTAGTTTGGCAGTCAGTACCATTCAATATCATGTCAGTCATCTTTCCATCATTTCGCATAGTCAAGTTTCACTCCAAAGCTTGGGGGCAACATCTAGATATCACTAGGGGTAACATAAAATCATCGATTTCAGCGAAGGGCAACTAAGAGTATGGCAAAAAAACATAACAACAAAAATCAAAAGTGCGACATCAATCATCATCAGAAGGTCATCAAAACATCCATATCATATCGAAAATCCAAAAACATGTCAAATACGTTAGTCTCAAAAAGCAAAAAAACCAAAAACATAGTTTTGTGTCAGTCGAACTACATGGTCTCTATGTGTGTAACGTAGGCAAGGCTAATCTTTGATTAGCCTCCGAGACCCCTAAGATAAGTTAGTAGGTTAGGTCTTTAGTCAAAATCTCGAAAAATCCAAAAACATGTCAAAAATTAGGATGGATGATCTAAAAAATCTGAATAATAATTGAAACACACTAAGTAAAAATGGATAAATTGCATTTTTTATTATCATTTATTTGGAGTAACTCGATGATGTATTACAAGAGATACAAGGAAAAAGAATGATGTTTTATTATCTGCTGTCTGTATATTAATCATTTACATGTATGAATTGTTGGGGGATGTGCTATGCAAATGTATCGCCGATGACATTTAGAATTCACACATTGAAATGATTAATTACTGCCTATTTATGCAACGAATGCTTAGGACATCTCGGTTCAATTATACCTAGATGCTTGTGTTCACTTGCAATATCAAAAATCATGAAAGAAGTACTCAGGTTGTTATTGGTCTAACCAAATCATTAACGCTTGTATTCATTTTTAACATCCAATAAAGCTCTATGATGATACAAAGCACAAAGATATTGTTAAAATGACAATCGTTTGGCATATAGTTGCATGTTAAAATTAGATTGCATTCATCATGATTCATTATCTGCAGAGTATTTGTTGCATAGAAGAGTTTCAATCAATGATTATCTTATCTACAAATAGACTGAGTATACTTGGCATAAATCTAAAAATCATCAAGAACATATAGCATCATCATTTCATCATTCATACATTTTATCATACATCATAAATTCTACCATCAGTACATCAAGTTCATTTTTACCATAAAACATTCATTACATTATCATCTACCCAACATCATATGCATACATTATTTACCATCCATCATAAGATCACCATTTATCATCATCACATTTAAAAAATAACAAAAGCATTTATTCATCCATTCATACATTTTGATCACATTCATACACATCATCACATTTAGAAATATTCATACATTACATCATATATCCATATATCATATATTCTACACATGCATTTAACATTACATCATTATGTTGAAATAAAAAATTATTCATGTACATCATCACATTTAGAATAAACTCATCACATAAAGCATATAATAAAAGCATCCATCATGTAGAAATCATAAGTCATCATATCACATCAAATGCATCTCATATATATATCACAAATTTCAAGTATACAATGAAGTCGGGAATAAAAATACATCATCAATAAAGAGGTACATCATAATATACATCAACAGCCTCTATGATTTACTATTGCTAGAGTGTGCGGGCCTAACAGGACCTGTACCACCACCACCCCCGGAAGGACCAGGATCTCTAGGATCTCTGCATGGAGGCTGTGTAACCCCCTCACTCACTATCTATGTGTGTGTCCACCCAGATCTTGACGGGGCATAACTGACCCGACGCTCGATAGGCACTGCATCATGATATCTGCCTCTGTAGAACTTTGCCTCTTGATCAACCCACAGAACCTCTCTCATATAATATCCTATGGAGGTGCCATTGGCCAACTTTGGAGAGTCTCCATTGTCTCCTGTGCCCTCTCGGAAATCTATCGAACACTGTCTCGCTTAGCTGTCAAGGTATCAACCTGTGTCTGCATGGAGGCTAACTGTCCCTATACTTGTGCTAAGGCTTGTGCATGAGCTTGAGACTGTGCTTGCATCTGAGTCTAGGTCTGCACGAGCATACCCCTAGCCTGTACCAACTGCCCCTGCAAAGTTTGGACCTATGCTTAGAGCCCAGCTATCTGTCTTTGTTGCCCTACTGCTAGCACTATCACGGCTTGCCTCTTGCGAGGCCTGCTGGAGGATGGAGCACTACTGATGGCTATTCCTACCCCTCTGTCTCCTCCACTGCTCCCATCACTATCATCACTATTGTTGTTCACTAGAACATCACCCTCATCCTCTGCCACATCCTCCTCTACAGGTAGGGGTGCTAGCTCATCGAGGATAGTAATGCAAGTATGGGGGACCAAGGCCAGGAATGTTGCGTACTCCTCTATCATAGCTGCCTCTGAGATATCTCTCCGCATGTCCTAAGGAGATGGTTGTAATGTCCTGTATCCCTCTACAATAACATCATATGATAGTGTGGGACCCCAATCAGGAATATTCATTTGTCACTGTGCATAATGGGCTACTCCCTGTGGCATGCACTGAACAATGCCATATTGTATGTATACTCGATGAAGCAAGAATCTCTCTAATAAAAATGGTGTCTGACCGATGAGGTACATAGAATCACAAAGAAATCCCAGCACTGTATCATCCTCATCCCACTGCTCATAGTCAAGGTATGGATGCCAGATAACTGTCTCAGTGTCATCAAACACCCGTCTTCAATGCTCTAACTTGCCCATCCGGGCCTATGTGAACCAACCTCTGTATCTGAAAACATATGGTATGTCGGCTAGTCTGTCTGCAACTGGAAATGATCGCCAAATGGAAAAATTCTCCCAGGCCCACACCTGTAATAGGGTCACCCCTACGGATAAACTACGTGCACCTAGGTACATAGCCAAGTGTAGATCATGATAAAGATGCGCTAGCATGCACATCCCCCATGCATATCTGGTACCATGTACCATCATACTCTCAAGAGTCCTACCCTAGCCAACGAGGAATCCCTTTGACCTGTGATCAGGGCAAAGGAAACCTCCAATGAATCCAGCTAGCACTGCTGGTAGTGTCGCATAGGAATCCGTGATCCTCCACCATCGAATGCTCAGACCCTCTATGTCATGATCCTGAAAAAATCTGTGGAGAGCATCTCTGCTGCTGGTCCCATGGGAATCATAAGTGATAATCTCCCCCATGAACGAAATGTGCAAAATACGCCACACATCCTCTGGTGTGACTATCATCTTACCAGTGGGTAGGTGAAAGGTTTTGTGGTCACTATGCCACCTCTCATCCAATGTTGTCAACAAACCCCGATTAATCATAATCTGGGGCATATCAAGCAAACTCGTCAGGCCACATTGGCCTATCACCTAAAGCTCATCTGGTGTCAGATGAGGTATCAATTCGATCATCTAAGGAAACCTCTCTCGCATCTAGAGAGTACCCAGATCCTCCTATCATCATAATGAAATATCTACAATTAGTGAACTATGTCAAGAAATCAAAATTCATTCTACTATCAAGTCTATTTCAAAAGCTTTGGTATGAATTTTCGATCAAAATTCATAGGCGAACATCAAACCTCACCTATCATGAGGTTATCAAAACATCAACAAACCTCACCTATCATGAGGTTCATCAAACACTATCGAGATCTCGCCTATCATGAGATTTATCAAATATTGAATCATCTCTTCACCTATCATGAGGATCATCAAGAATAGGATTTATTCTCACCTATCATGAGAGTTAGTTTTATTTACATCATCCAAATCCAACATTAGGAATTTGGATTATCAATCATACCAATCAAAAGAATGGACATGATCGGAATTGACAAAATCAAGATTCACTAAGTCAAAAAATTTCCATTCTGATAGGAAGCGCTAAAACAGGCTTCCAAAGCGCTAAATCCCAAAAGCACTACTTTATTAGCTAAAAGCACTAAATCAGGGACCCAAAGCGCTAAATCTTGAAAGCACTATTTCAGTACTCTGAAGCGCTAAAAAAAGCTTCTGAAGCGCTAAAAGTCCCGAAGTGCTACTTTTCCGCACCAAAGCGCTACAACAGTCTATCAAAGCATTACTTTACCAGAAGCACTAGAACAGACCTTGAAAGCACTAATCCATGAATCAAAATGCTAAAAGTCTCAAAGCACTAAAATTCAGCATCAAAGTGCTAATTCTTGGCTCCTAAGCGCTAAATCACTAAAAGTGCTACATTACCATCTGAAAGTGCTAGAGCTTTTAACGCAAGCGCTAAAACTCAAAGTGCTAAACTATCTACTGGAAGCGCTACACTAGAGTGTAAGCGCTACAACGTGGCTTGAAAGTGCTAAAACTGACCTAGACATGCCTAATAGCTAAAAAGCATAAAAAACAAAAATGCACGAAGTACAAGGAGGTCAAGGGGTACATACCAGAGGTCCATACGTGGGCAGCCGTCGATGACGTCGAACACGCTCGAATCGGTGAGTGTGAAAGGGGATAGGCATCTTGCTCCAGTTGGCTCAAAAGTATCTATCACAAAAGGTTTTTGAAATCAAATAATACAAATGAATTGAAAATTAACCTTTTAGACTCTTTATAAATTTTGAGAAGGTATTTTTGGTGGGTTTTATCATCTCTTGATTAATTTTATCCATGAAATTAATTAAAATTCATCGGCGGGCTCTATTTCTTCATCATTTGTCAGGAGATAAATTATTTCTTCATCATATCATCATCAGAAAATCATCAAAATTTTGAAAATTCTAAAAATCATCAAATCATTAATTTATCTCCTGAGGGGGGCATATTATCATCAATTATTTGAAAATCAATGACTGTGGCATACAATTTTTTTTTTTTGAAATCATCAATCCTGGCAGTAGCAGCAAAATATTTTCTTCGTAGCAATGTGTAAACACATCACTTCAAAGAGGGGCAAAATGTATACACCTAAAAATTGTCTGGAGCATCCGATTAATTAAATACGAATTATTTGATTAATTATCCTAAATTCCTCTACTATTGAATAAATAGAAATATTTATTTATATAGTTCACATTTAAATTCATCTTAATTAAATAAACAAAATTAAATACTTTGTTCAATTTAATTATCAAATCCCTATTTTATTCTATCGCGTCAATCTCAAATTAATCAAATAAAGATCAAAACACTTTATTGATTAATTACCATATTCCTCTAATTAATTTAATAAAAAATTGTCCTATAGTTTGTTTTATTAAATTATTTATCTCCCTTTTCCTAATTTAAATAAATCAAAATATTTGAATTAGAGCATAAGGAATATTCCAATCTACATTTCCTCAAAAATGAATTAGATTTTCTATGTCTAATCTATGTCTAAAATTGTGACAATTATTGCTTTGAAACTTCACAGGAAGTTTTGGAGACAAATTGGAGACAAATTTGGAATTTTATCTCTCAATCCTCTTCCATCAATCTTTCCTCTTCTCTTGCCTGGTGTTTTCATGGGTAGAAACAATCTCCATTTTTCTCTCAATCTCCTCCATCTCTCACCATTCAATTCTCTAGATTCAATCCAAGCCTCTCAAAACTTTCCCTGTGCATTTCTACAGCTAGGAAATCTATAAATACAAGCCTCATTGAACCAAGAAAAGGATCCAGATAATCAAGTTTATGCACTCTTACTTTGCAGGAATTCAAGCATTCACACATCAAGCATCAAGCAATCAAGTTTTCAACCATGGCTGCCTCCTGTAGCTACAATTATCTGTTTCATATATGCTAGTTTACATTGCTTATCATTTAGTATTGCATTAGCATCATCTTGTTCTTTGAATTGTCATTTTAGCAGTCTTATTTGCTTAAACAATCTGAGAGCAATCAGGATTTAATAAATCTTTGGAGATAGAGAGCAATATGACGCTTTTGATAGATAATTCCTTTGAATTGATTCATTTGATTAATCTATTGATATAATGTCATATTAAGAAGTGTCTTTTGTGCTTATTCACTTTTACACACTTACAGTCCCCACTTTGTGCATCGGTTGCATTTGATGGTGTTCCATTCATTTCCTTCAATGCATATACAAGCTTTTATTTTGTGGTGCCAACACTTTATTTGGGAGCTCAAGCTTTCCCAAGATTTTGCTTTATTCGTTGGTTCTTACTCCATTTAAAAAAAAACTTAGTCTCATGAAGAAATGTCAACATTGAATTCTAATCTTAATTCATTATATGCACAACCTTAAATGCTTTTTCAGATTACTGCTCTGAGCTATCTCTGAATGTTTTCCTTATTCAATAGGCCTCTCTTTCAATTTTCTTATATTACTTTGATAGCCCAAACACATCTGAATTCTATTTATTCTAATCAAAACTCATTTGAGATTTTATCCTTAGTAGCAAAATATATAAATGCATTCACCTAATCAAGGCACATGAATGGGATTTTCTTTTAAGTATTATAGAGTTGTTCAAACAATCTAGCGAGATTAAAAAGTGTCGTGACTTTATATCATAGTGAATTTAATGAAAACCATCTTCCTTTCAACGCTTCGCCATTGTTTAATTGTGTTTTCCATCATATCACCTCTGAGATAAAATTGTCCCCTACTTGGTATCACTCTATATTTGATGGCAGGACCCACATAATCCATATTTAAAAGTGGATCCTCCATTCCACTTCTAAACTTGAAAGAAAATATAATTGCATACCCTTCCACATGCTGACCAACTCAGAGTAATTCTCTTGAAGTGATTGCCATAATACAACATTCATAGTCTTACAAATGTGTAAGGTATGTCGAGTCCCCATGTGGGCCCGACTAATTTTTCTTTGTTTTCAAACAATTTTTGTATAAAAATTGACTTGAGACAACTTCTACATGCATCTGGAGTGGAAACATGAACTGGGTTATCAATAAAATCTGTTGTCTGACATGTTTGTAAAATGAGCAAAACGGGCTAGTTGGCCCTGAAATCGGCTTGGGAAACTAGTCAAAGAACCTCCCAGAGTCATAAAAACTTGTAGACATGTAGACATTTGACTTGAGAATGTAGTGCAACAAACGGCTCGGAAAAGTGTATCATGAGGTGGAAGATATTAATCTGCAAATTTGCTCGGTTGAGATTTTTTTAAACAACACCTATTCTGAACCAATTAAAACTTACTCAACTGGCGATTTGAAAAATAGCGAATCAACTCTTGGCGAGCTTCCATCAAACACATAATTTCATTTAGGTATCCTGAGCACGTTTTCAAAAGGAATTTTATTGAACCATCACCGATCAAAAGCTATTCAGGGTCAAAGTTGGCCTCTTAGAAAGGTTTCTGAAAATGCAAGTGCAAAACAGGAAAAATTGAATTTGGTTTTGATCTGCTAAAAATAGAAAATCAAATCATGAGGCTTTGAAAACTGACATGTGAGCTCATTTAGGTATGGAGAAAATAGTACAACATTCCTTTTCTCATGACACTCAATTGGTTGGAAAATACAAGCTCAAACGAGAGGCCACTTTGTGAAACTGAACATTTGCGAACAACAGAAAAGTGCAAAAACCCTCCAACTTCATTTTTCAAAACCCTATCAAAACTAATCATAGGAACCTGAAAATTGACATGCACATTCATATATGTCAATTGAATATTTTTTCAAATGGGTTTTGCACAAAAATCTATAGGATTCAAATTATAAGCCCTCAAAGTGGGTCACTTAGGCTGATTCATCAAGTGCACTTCTGAAAGTGCAGAGGCAAATTTTTCGAAATGGGCACTTCAAATTTGCAAAATTCAAGAGTGCCATCATGGTATCTTCATATTTGTTTAGATTTTCTTCATTTGATATGGCATCATTTGATTTAGACATGTGCATACTTGAGCAATTTTTGGAGCAACACATCATGAGAACTTTCATCCCATATATCTTGAGGGAATTTCTTCTACATTTTTTTTTATTTATTTTTCCAAGAGGAGGAACATTGTTAATATATTTTGGAACATTTTCAACACTCTTCTTCACGCATTAACTTTGGGCATAGGAGTTATTTCCTTGTGGGGAGATTCATCACCTGTCCTTTTCTCTCTTATGAGGGGATCTCAATTGTATGTATCTGATCGAATTATTATTATGGGGGACATGTTGACTCCTACATTATTTTTTCATATGTGATGGTACCTTCAAATTTTGCAAATTTGAACTGCCCATGATGAAGATTTAGCTTTGCACACTCAGAAATGCGCATGAAAAATCTGCCCTAGTGACCTACTTTAGAGGGTCATAAATTGGAGCTCATTTTCTTTCATGCCAAATCCCTTGGTGAGTGTATTCATTTGACATATGTGAAAATTTATGTCTCATTTCAGTTTCCCGTGATGAGTTTTGACAAGGTTTTGAAACGCAAAGATGGAGGGTTCTAGGACAGTTTTTCTATTTGCAAACTCTCAGGCCTGCAAAGTGGTCTCCTATTTAGACTAATATTTCACAGTTGGATGATTTTCATGGAAAATGGATTGGTGCTCTACACTCCCCTCATATTCATATGATCCCTAGTCTAGTTTTAGAGCCATAAGATCAAGTTTGATATATATTTGAGGTTAAAAGCAAATGCAGTTTGTTTTGTTTTTACATCTACATTTCTAGAATGTTTCAAGGAGGTCATGTTTGACCCTTAATATCTTGTGAAGAATGTGGATTGAAGGAAATCCCTCGTTCACACATACTCAATGGAACTAAATGATTTAATGTTTCCAGTGGTAGCTTCCCAGGAGAAGATTTGGTATTTTTTCGAGATGGTGACTTGGTGAGCCCTAATTGGTTTTTGATAGGTGTAGTTGCAGAAAAGTTTGAATGAGCCAATTTCAAATTGAATATGTTGCACCTAGAAATTAATTTTTCCAAGTCGTTTGCTGCATTGAATTATTAGGTCAAATGTTTGCATGACTGTACATTTTCATGACTTCAGGAGGTTGTTTGACTAGTTTTCGAGGGTGATTCCAGAGGCCACTTGACATGTTTTGACCACTATGCAAGATGCCAAAAAATGGATTGTAATGGTTACCCACTTCAAATTTTTCATGCCAGGTACATTTAGAGGCAGCCTCAAGGTCAATCGGCTATGAAATTTGTTTCAAAATGATTTTTTTTAGTTTGGCCCACATGGGGACCTGACATGTTTTACATAGTTATGAAGTTTCTTACTGAACAAGAGCTTGATGACAACCAAACAAAGGGGGTCAGCATATATTGAATTTTCAAGAAAATAAATGGTTGAAACGGCTATGGTGTGGGTAGAGATATCATTCATATTTTGAATGTTGTGTACCAATGCATGAATGAGGTGCTTGGGGTAACTAACTTTGTTTTATAGTATACAACAATACTTGGAGTTGCTGCAAGAATTTTATTCACTTGAGGAATTCATCCAAGTCTCCAAGTGCTTTAAGTATGGAATTCTTCCATCAACTAGATGAATGTGGTTTTTCACTTGTATTCCCATGGGATAAATTCACAACACTATTTGATCTTGCTAAGCTATTTGAACACCTACATAATATTGAGAAAGAAAATCTTTTATATAGGCTAACATGTTAGGATTTCCTAAAAATGTGGATGCATATTCTCAAGATTGATGGGGAATTCATTTGAGGTGGATAAAGGCTTATCAAGTGTTTTATATATGTTTGGCAATATGCAATGAAAGATTGATGAATAGGTCGAACCTGTTGTGCATATTTTGCACACACACCTCACCGAAGGCAGGGACCCCCTTTTTTTTGCTTTTGCCTGGCTCCTACTGACTTGGTCCCTGCTCACTTGCTTTTCTTTTTCCTTCATTTTTGAATTTGGATAATTTTTTTTTATGGATCTGGGATATGTTCATGATGCCTAAGTGAACTTCCAAGGTTTCGTTAAGTTTCGGGAAGTTGCGGAAATTTCTTTGTGGGTTGTTGTCCCTCTGTCACCATCTGTGGAAATTCCTTTGTGGGTCGTCGTCCCTCTATCGCCATCTACAAGATTTCCTTTGTGGCTCACCATCCCTCCATCGATGTCTGTGGGAATTCCTTTGCAGGTCGTCATCCTTCCATTGACGTCTGTGGGAATTCCTTTGCAGGTCATCATATGCGAGATTTTGTGTGTAGGTTTTTGTGTGCTCAATGCCATTTTTAAACAGTGACGGACCCTCTGGCTTCCACTTCCAAATCTCCACATTTCCAAAAGGGTGCAAACTTCAAGTTTTCATCATCTACGACCCATAAATTGAGTTTCTTCACATGACTAAAGGGGATAGCATCAAATTTTTCATGTGTTTAGACATTGCAAAAAATTCACTGTCGAAATCCGCTTGCGGAAGTCCAGCCACGAAAGTCCATTTGAGCAATGTCATTGTAAATGGTGGTAGACCCTCTGGCTTCCGCACTCCAAATTTTTGCATTTTTCAAAATGAGTCAAATCTTAAGGAAATATGTCTTGGCACTCTTTCTACCCCTTTTCCCATGTGCTTAAATTGAAAAATCTCAAATTTACTAAGTTTTGTGAAGTTGTAGGAATTTCTCTATGGGTCGCCATACTATTGGATGTTTTGGTTGTGTTATTGATATGTGGCTGCCATTGATGTCAACACTATTAGCATTGATAATTCTTAAGGTTGTATATGTTGAGGATATTGAGAAAATTGTAAAAATAATATTACTGGCAGCTAGTGAAGCTGTGAAGGTAAGAATGTCGGAAAGTTTCATACGTTGAAGATCTGAAGGTGTGCTTCAAAGGGTTTGTTGCTGAAGTTTTCTAGTATGATGTTTGAAATTTTCAAAGGTTCACATCAAGAGTTGTGGAAGATATGAATATCTGTGCTCCTACGGTTATTCAGTTTCTATAGATGGTGTTCTTGTTGGCATTGTTGTTGCACCAAAAGATTGACCTGTCAATGCTTGATACAAGCATCAGTTAAGATCCATGGGAGGCGGTTAAACCATGTCGTGAAGCCAAAGGGAGATGCTGGCGATTATTCCAACAATCCCCCCTTCAACATCACCTGAGGGGTTTGAACCCATGACTAGATCTGATACCAATTGTTGGCCTTATCGTTGCACCAAAAGATCAACCTATCAATGCCCAATACAAGTGTCGATTAAGATCCACGAGAGGTGGTTAAACCATGTCACAAACCCGAAGGGCGATGCTGGTGGTTAGTCCAGCAATTCTTGGATGAAGCAGATGAAATTGTGGTAATTTCCTGTATTTTGCATGTACCTATGAAGTTCATGGACGAGTCTAGATCGTAATCTATCCTTGTTGTATGTTCGCATTGATCGAAGTGTTCATGATCAGATATTTTTTCGATGTGTGCTCGGGTTTTCATGTTCTTGGACAACATGATGATGTTAGTGTGTTGTGGATCCATGAGGATAAATATTTTATTGTTTGTAATTTTTGAAGGTTTTTGTTTGGGTCCTCATTATGTTGTGACCAACTTGTGTTGGTGCACATTGAAATTTATTCATGTATTGAAGCTGACAGTTGTAATATATTTGTTATTTGTAGCCGACTGAATAGTGGATGTAAATCCGTGTAGTGGATATATATAAGTGTTTTTTTTCCTCATTTAGAGGAAATTCTCAATGTGTACAAGTGATTTACATGTGTGAATAAAGGTTGGATCATTCAGAGCAGAGTGTGGAAGAGTTTGTAGAAGTTTTTGTGTGCCTAACTGGAACTGTAATTAGGCTTTGGTAGAAGCTATTTTCTCAGTTCAACTTCATCAGATGGATTTAATCTGATTACTTTATGTAAGGTAGTGGGCCTTCCCTTTGGGTCGTGTGCTTGAATGCAAGTGCATTCCTTTTCTATTCTTCATTATACTTCTAACAGGGTATAATCTTGTGGACTAACATCCACCATGGTTTTCTCCCTAACAGGGTTTTCACGTATAAAATATTGGTGTTCATGTGTCTTTGATGTGTTATTAATTTATGCTTGCACTATTATTTATCACTTCTAATATTTAAGGTTTATTAATGTTGTATAAGTTTGATTTTGGTAACAACTGATTCACCTCGTCTTTTAGTTGTCTATCCTTGTTTTGAAAACAATTGGTATCAGAGCTAGTTCCTCTGAAAAATATTAACAACTTGAGGTGCTCTGAGATGGCATCATACAAGAAGGAAAGTCCTATATTTGATGGTACAAACTACTCTTTATGGAAAGTCAGAATGGAGTGCCATTTGAAGTGCATTGGAGAACGTTTCTAGAAGATGACACAAAGTGCTTATATTATTCCTCAAAATGGTCCATCCTCTAAAGATGAGATCAACCAAACAGAAGCTAATACCAGGGCTATTGAAGCATTGTTGAGTGCTTTGATAGATTCAGAGATGACAAATGTGTTGGGATTAAAGACTATATACCAAATCTGGAAAAATTTGGAAACATTGTATGAAGGAGATGTGCTAGTGAAGAGTGCTAAGCTAAAAAGTCTAAAATGCAAGTGGGAAGACTTGAAGATGAGTGAAGATGAAAATATCCTCTCTTTTTTCAAAAGATAAATGAACTGGTGATGAACAATAGATTTTTTGTTGGAACCTTGGATGATGAAGAAGTTGTGGCTAAGATACTTAGATCAGTGCCTCCCTCTTACAAAACAAGAGCTCATGCTATTGATGAACTCAGGACAGTGACAAATATTACAAGAGACATGTTGATTGGAAAACTTGTTGCATTTGAGTTGAGTGAATTTGGTGAATCTTCTCCTAAGACTGAATGTACATTCAAAGCTATAGTATCTAGAAAAATCCAACAGAGATACAATCTAGGTGAGATTTCCAAAAGGACGTTCAAGTATGAAGATGAAATGAAAAATATTGAAGATGAAGAAATAGAATTGGAAGAACTGGAAGCATTGATTGTGAAAAGAGAAGCTATAGGTCATGGTAAGTACAAAGGAAAGTTTCCTATCAAATTTTTTTCTTGCAGTTTAATAGGTCATTTTGCATCTAGATGTCTTGAAAGAGTTTCTAAGTACAAACTTGAGAAGACTAGATTTCAAAGGAAATGTTATTATGTTGAAGAAGGTGTAAGTGATGAAGAATTTGATAAAAAATCAGAAATGAAGATGAATGGGTATTTATTGCTATCAAAGAAAATGGTCAGGTGTCCACTGAATCTACTAGTAATGTGAATGTTGAGAAATGTCTTATAGCAAAAATTGAAAAAAAGGATGAGTGGGTAATTGATAGCGGATGCTCACATCATATAAATGGTGACAAAAGAAAGTTTGTAAGCTTGGAAGACTATGATGGTGGTGTTGTAAGATTTGGAGACAACACTTTTGGTGTGATTCATGGCAAAGGAAATATTTATTTTGGTGGTAAGCATAATACTGATGATGTTCTTTATGTAGAAGGCTTAAAGCATAACTTGTTAAGTGTTGGACAAATGGTAGACAAGGATTAAAATCTTCAATTCAAGGATGGTAAGTGTAGAATAAGGAGAAGTTCTAGAAATATGATTCCTTCAGGTACAAACACAAAAGGTGATATCTTTCATTTGAGTGTTTCTAGTGAAAGTTGTTTAATTGCTTAGATTGATGTAAGTTGGTTATGGCATAGGAGGTTGTGTCATGTGAACTTTGATAACATTTTCAAGATAAGAACTACTCAAGCAATCAGAGATCTTCCTAAGTTAGTGAAGCCTACTGACACTATGTGCAAGGAATGTGAGATGGGAAAGAACACAAGAAATTCTTTTCGGAGCAAACAGTACAACTCTAATGAGGTGTTGGATTTGATACATACTAATCTATGTGGTCCATCCAGAATAAGAAGTCTACAAGGTGAAAGGTATTTTATTGCTCATTGATGATTCTTCTAGAATGATATGGGTTGCTTTCTTAAGAGAAAAATATGAAGCATTAGAAAAGTTCAAAATTTTCAAAGCTATGGCAGAGAATGAGATAGGTTAGAAGATCAAATGTCTACGATCAAACAGAGGTGGTGAATTCACTTCCCGAGAATTCAATTATTTCTGTGAAGAGCATGGAATCCAAAGACAGTTATCTGCTCCCCGAACCCCTCAACAAAATGGAGTTGTTGAAAGAAATAATAGAACCATTCTAGACACTGCTAGAACCATGATGTTGGAAGCAAAATTTCCTCATTTCTACTAGAGAGAATCTATAAGTACTATTGTGTATACCATTAAAAGGGTGTATGTCAACAATAATTATGGTAAGACACCTTTTGAGCTATGGTTTGGTTATAAGCCTACTGTCAAGTATTTCAAAAAAATTGGAAGCAAGTGTTACATCAAGAGAGATGATGATATAGGCAAGTTTGATGCTAGAAGTGATGAAGGAATATTTTTGGGTTACTCTACTAAAAGTAAAGCTCACCGATGCTTTAATTAGAGATTAAAGAAAATGGTTGAAAGTGAAAATTTTAAAGTTGATGAAAATATTGTTAGACCATCCAGATATAGTGGATATGATTCAGATGATCAAAATGATAATACTAAGAATGATGTTCAGACATAGAATCAACTTCAAATTGTTTCGATGAACCAAGGGAATCAAGAGGCAAAAATTAGCAAAAGTGCAAAAGAAAGAACACAAGAACAAGAAATCAGAGAAAATCCTAAAACTCCCAAGTATGTGAGGCGAAATCATTCTAATAGTCAAATCAAAGGAGATAAGAGAAAAGGTGTGCAAAATAGAAGAAGAATTTTGGAAGAATATTGTCTAATTTCCAAAGTTGAACCTAGCAATATCAGTGAAGCATGCAAGGATGAACATTGGATAGAAGCCATGAAATAAGAACTAATGCAGATAGAGAAGAATGATACATGGGATCTTGTTCCTAGACCTCAGAACAAAAATGTGATTGGAACCAAGTGGGTGTTCCAGAATAAGCTGAATGAGAAAGGTGAAGTGGTCAGAAACAAAGAAAGACTAGTTTGCAAAGGGTACTCACAAATGGAAGGTATTGATTTTGAAGAAACTTTTGCCCCTGTTGCTAGAATTGAAGCGGTAAGATTATTTCTTGGTTATGCTACTTTCAAGAATTATAAAGTCTATCAGATGGATGTAAATTCAACATTTCTAAATGGTGAGCTAGACGAAGAATTCTATGTTGAACAACTAGATGGATTTCAACTAACTGAAAAACAAAATATGGTATGCCGATTGAAGAAAGCTCTATATGGAATTAAGCAAGCTCAGGTAGAGCTTGGTATGCTGGATTGGATAAATACTTGTTGAAACTTGGATTCAATAAAGGTACTACTGACAGTAATCTATTTTTCAAGTTGGATTAGAATAAAGAATTGATCATTGAAGTCTTTGTTGATGATGATTTGTGTATGAAGTTTGTTGATGAAATGAAAAGTGAGTTTGAAATTTCAATGATAGGAGAGTTAAAATTATTTTTAGGATTGAAAATCACTTAGTTAGATGATGGAATTCTCATATCTCAATCTAAATATGTGAAAGAGCTACTGAAAAATTTTGGCATGGAAGATTCAAAGCCATTTGGTACACCTATGATAATCGGATGCAAACTTACACAGAATGATGATTCTCCCAAAGCAAATCAGACAAGATACAGGTCAATGATTGGTGGAATACTCTATTTGACTCAGACCAGGCCAGATATAATGAATTTTGTATGCATGGTCGCTAGATTTCAAGTTGATCCTAAAGAGTCTCATGTGATTGTTGCGAAAAAAAAATTTAGATACTTGAAAGGGACAGTTGATCTTGGTCTTTGGTATCCTAGGGATGATGATCTTATTCTGA
The DNA here is from genome assembly GCA_007115665.2 of Sequoiadendron giganteum. Lineage (NCBI taxonomy): Eukaryota > Viridiplantae > Streptophyta > Pinopsida > Cupressales > Cupressaceae > Sequoiadendron > Sequoiadendron giganteum. The sequence goes on along the minus strand of CM021106.1, from coordinate 172,086,210 downwards.
TTGCTTTCACTGATGTTGATTGGGTAGGAGATGTGGATGATAGGAAGAGTGCCAATGGTGGTGCATTCTTCTTAGGGAAGAAATTGGTATCTTGGCTAAGAAAAAAACATAATTTTGTTTCATTGTCTACTACTGAGGTAAAATATATTTTTGTTGCAAATAGTTGTACCCAAGTATTGTGGATGAAGAAAATGTTGAGAGATGTCATAATTGAGTATGAAGAAACCATTGCCATATTTTGTGATAATTTAAGTGCCATTGATATTTCCAAGAATCTAGTGCTGCATTCAAAGACAAAGCATATATCCATCAAGTATCACTTTTTGAGAGATAAAGTGAGTGACAAAGAATTTAGGTTGGAGTACATACCTACCAAAGAGAAAATTGATGATATCTTTACCAATCCATTGCCTAAGGATACTTTTGAGTACATCAGAGGCAAGTTAGGGGTGATTTCCACTCCTGATTAGAACTAATATTCAGGTCTTTGCATCAATCCATGAATTCATAGCCATATCTTATTCTAGATTGATGTTGTGATGGCTACTACACAAGGGGAGTAGTCAGATGATTCAAATTTGTGATCAGAGCATGTGTACCTTTTCCATTGATGTCAAAGGGGGAGAAAAACAATGTGAAAAATGTGGGAGAGAAGAGCAATGAAGAGTGCACAATCTCAGGGGGAGATTGTTGGATAAGAGTTAGTTGGGTTGATGGTATTATTTTTACATTATGTGTTGCCATCAATGCCAAAGGGGGAGATTGTTGGATATTTTGGTTGTGTTGCTGATATGTGGTTGTCATTGATGTCAAAACTATTAGCATTGATAATGCTTAAGGTTGTATATGTCAAGGATATTGAGAAAATTATAAAAATAATATTGCTAGCACCCAGTGAAGCTAAGAAGGTCAGAATGTTGGAAATTTCCATACGTTGAAGATCTGTAGGTGCACTTAAAAGGGTTTGTTGCTAAAGACTTCTAATAGGTTGTCTGAAAGTTTCAGAGGTTCACATCAAGAGTTTTTGAAGATATGACGATCTGTGTTCCTACAATTATTCAATTTCTGTAGATGGTGTTCTTGGATGAAGTGGATGAAATTATGGTAATTTCATGTATTGTGCATGTACCTATGATGTTCATGGATAATTCTAGATCGTACTCTATCCTTTTTGTATGTCGACATTGATTGAAGTGTTCATGATTGGATATTCTTTTGATGTGTTCTCAATTTTTCATGTTCTTGGCCGACATGATGATGTTAGCATGTTGTGGATCCATGATGATTAATATTTTATTGTTTGGAATTTTTTAAGGTGTTTGTTTGGGTCCTCACTATGTTGTGACCGACTTGTGTTGGTGCGCATTGAAATTTATGCATGTATTGAGGCCAACAATTGTAATTTATTCTTTATTTGTGGCCAACTGAATAGTGGATGTAAATCTGTGTAGCAAATATATATAAGTGTTTGTTTTCCTCATTTAGAGGAAATGCTCAGTGTGTACAAGTGATGTAAATGTGTGAATAAAGGTTAGATCATTCAAAGAAGAGTGTGGAAGAGATTGAGAAGAGCGTGGAAGAGTTTGTAGAAGTTCTTGTGCACCTAATTGGAATTGTAATCAGCCTTTGGTAGAAGCTATTTTCTTAGTTCAACTTCATCAGATGGATTTAATCTGATTACTTTATGTAAGGCAGTGAGCCTTCCCTTTGAGCAATGCGCCTGAATGCAAGTGCATTCCTTTTTTATTCTTCATTATACTTCTAACAAGGTATAATCTTGTGCACTAATATCCACCGTGGTTTTTCCCCTAACAGGGTTTCCACGTATAAAATCTTGGTGTTCATGTTTCTTTGATGTGTTATTAATTTGTGCTTGCACTGTTATTTATCAAATCTGAGATTTAAGGTTGATTAACGTTGTATAAGTTTGATTTTGGTAACAACTGATTCACCCCCCTATTAGTTGTCTATCCTTGTTTTTTCAACACATACCTCCATCACCATCTACAAGAATTCCTTTGTGGGTCATCGTCCCTCAATCACTATTCGTAGGAATTCCTTTATGGTTTGTCATCCCTCCATCGTCGTCCACGATAATTCTTTGTGGCTCAACATCCCTTCATCGCCGTCTGCAAGAATCCCTTTGTGGGTCACTGTCCCTCTGTCGCCTTTTGTGGTAATTCCTTTGCGGTTCATCGTGTGTGGGTCACCCCTCCTCCATCGCCATTCCCTAACATCCAAGCACCCACTTTCATATGCACTATGGATCCCACAAGGGTGGTTTCCCTTTGCTCTTTTAAAGTTCGTTTGGGCAAAGATTAAGTCTATGGGCTCATTGCAGGTCTTCCTAAGCAAACCACCATCCCTCCAACAATGTTCCTAACGGTCAACATATGATGGTGGCTTGGTAGCTCCCTCCTGCATTGGTCAAAATTTTACAAATAACCCTTAACATTTGAGGCACCTGTGGGTTCTGCAATGTAGACTTCTTCCTACGGGTCTTCATCCTCTGAATTTCTTTGCTTAACAATAGAGATTCTGAAAGTTCTTCGACCTTCCTACACCCACATGCCTCAGACCCGCAAATGCATCAAGATTAATCTGGTAAGTTCAAGTGCCTTACAATTAATTTATGCACATGCCAAAGTAGCTCACATGGAATTTGATTGTCAAGTTCACCATGCAGAACTTTTGTTGCGGGTGACTGCTTGCGGGTCTTCATGGCCTCCATGCCATCCTGCTCCTAGTTGTTCTGAATGACTTCTAACCTACGGGAAACCCACACCCCTAGCCCTACATTTATGTTTATGGTCCAAATGAGCTCAAAATGTGGAACAATGATGAATATTATGATATTTTAATGATGCATGGCTGGATCTAACAATGAGTTTGCAGGATTTGACTAACATTATCCTTAATTTATGTATGAAAGCACTTACTCCACTTTGTGTATGCAGTATTTATGGAACCTATAACGGGTCTGTCAAGGAGGCCCATTGAGAAATACGAACAAGGAAAAATCACATTGCTCCCATCACCATTCATTTTATGTTTGCCTCTCCTCCTAGCACCCATCAACAAAACTAACATTAGAAGAAGGCTTGTGCCAAGGAAGTCAGTGACAAAACTGCAAAGGGTGGCCTTGAGGGGAGTGAGGAGTTATTTTATCTTTCATCAAATGATCATGATCTATCAAGAGTTGTCCACTAGGACCAGGAGCAATGTATCTCCTTCTCAGTGACATAAATCTACAACAAGATTTATTGAAGAATGTTGCAAATGCATTAGACCGAGGGCAGCCTTTGGCAGTTTTAGCTACAACAGGGAATGCAACCACTAGAAGAAAAAATAGCTATAGTGACTAAAAGAAAAAATAGGCTATAAGACAAAATAGGGAGAAGACAAAACTATGTTTTATATTGCCATATATTTGGGGTAGGTGAAACCATTGCTTGTAATGAATCTGAGCCACACATTGTGAATTAATCCTAGCCATTCACTTGGGCTTTGGAAAACTATAAATAGGGGCTTGCCCCTCATTTGTAAGTGTTGGAGAACTGGTGTAAACAATATTTTACAGCAATAAAGAGAAGCATTGCATTTATTATGGGTGTTTCTTTTGAGTTTTTCATTATGCATGCATGGTTCAACTTCCATATTAGTTTTAGGTTGTAGTTTCTTGAATTTATTTAATGGTGTTGGTTGTTACAGTATTGGATGCACTTCTAGCTCATGCTTTTCATGATTTGTTGATGATGAATCATTTTGCAAAGCTAGTATGAGCAAACTTATTTGTTGCAACTTAGTTCAATTGTGTGTTCATGAGTTGAATGCATAATCTGAAAATTAGTAGACCTTAGAAGATTGCACTTATTTTGTGTATTTGTAGGTTTCTCCTGGTCAAGAAAAATCTAGTTTATGGGATTTTTTCTATTGTAGCATTGGTGCAGGAGCAACCAAGCAAATGAAGGATACAAGTAGAGGGTCAATATGTTAAGTCTAGGTGTTAAGGTCTTTAGGAATTAGGTATGGTACATTTACACTAAATAAGGTCTATGGAGACCATTTATTATGTAATTGGGTGGTTTTTGAGTCTTTGGTGTCAAATATGTAAAAGTTGCAAAAATGTAAATGTTGCCATAAGTAAGAATTGCAAATAATGCAACTTTTAGGTAGTTGAAGGGACATAGAATTTTAAAAGATAGTTATAGGCATTGGGTAGTTGGAATTTTAATGAAATGTGTATAAAAATCCTCAAAAGGGCTCGAGCATTAGTTGGAGAAAATTGTATTGAAGATTCAAATCAAATACAACATTTATTTTCTGCTATTTCTCTGTATTCCTGAACTTTCTAAAGGTTGTATGGTCCCGTACTAGTTATAATTTCTCTGAAATACATTGGGACTTTTAGTAGAATGTATTATCTTTCATTTTTATCCATTTTGAGAGTCTATCATTAAGTTTGGTGTGAGAACTCTTCAATTTTATGTATCTACCTACAATAGGCCAGTGAGGGCTTTGTTTGAGGTTTAAATAATGAACTGAGTCATTCCACCCACTGTCATGGCCTGTAACTTGATGGAATGAATTTTCATATGATAGGTTATGTTTCCATATGGTCTAGTTGGTAGAGGAGTCAAGTTGTTGGTTTTGGGATGATGCCCTAGGGCTAAGCAATGTGATTTTCCATTTGAAATTGAGGTGTTAAGGTAAGGTTTTGGAAAATCAGTGATGGAACTACCCATGTAATGGATTTGTGAGTTTGTGTAGGGTAATTGTGGTCTATTGGATGCATTATTTGAGTCTGTTAAATTTGGGAAATAGGAGTTTCAATAAACCCTTGGAAATTGCATGAAAAGTTAGAGTTTGGTGGATCAACATCCTAGAAGTCTTGGATCTGAGAATCGATGAGGGAAATTGTTGTTTTGTATCTCAATGTTGGTGCTGCCAGAGAGTTGCGAGAGTTAAAGGAGAAACAAGCCAAGCTTTTGGAGTCACATAATGTTGTGTTGGCAAGGCTTTCTTCCTTGGAAAATATGAAGAGAAGAGATGAAGCTGAGAGTGAATCAGATGAGGAAGAATATGAAGAATATGAATATGTGGATGAGGAGTTAGACCCTGAAGATTAGAGAATGGAAAAGTTTCTCAAGGTAGTCAAAGGTGATTCAATGAAGGTAAATTTTGATTTACCCATGTATGGTGGAAATTTAAATGAGGAAGAGTTTCTTGACTAGATTGAAACTATGGACAACCACTTTGAAAGTGAATACATTTCAGATGAGCAGAAGTTGAAGGTGGAAAAGAAAAAACTCAAAGTTCATGTTCTTCTATGGTGGGACTATGAGCAAGCAGGAAGGAGAAAGAAAAGTAAGTGAAGGATAGTTTCTTGGGACAAGATGGTAGCAAGACTTAAAGGTAAATTTCTTACTAAAGACTATGAAGTTCAATTGTACAAGAGATTTCAAGGTTTGAAGCAAAATAATTTATATGTTAAGAACTATACTAATGAATTCTACAAACTAAGTATAAGGTCAGGAAGAAATGAGGATGAGGTTGAAAAAGTGGCTACATATCTAGGTGACCTTAGATTCAATATACAAGATGAATTGGTTGTTTCTAACCCAAAGACTATTGAAGAGTGTTTTCAATTGGCTATTAGGGTGGAGGAAAATATCAAAAGAAGGTAAGAGAAATCTGTTAGAGTCAGAGGTAATAACACAAGAGGGAGATGATGAATCCCTACATCAAGGCAGCCATTTGAGGAGCAAGTAGAAGCAAATAAAGGTAAAGATCAAGGTGTTGATGCAAGAGGATTTTTTAGGGGTTCTAGAGGTAGATTTAGTGGTGGCATAAATTCAAATGTTTTTGTAGGGAGATGCTATAACTACAATGAATTTGGTCATCCTTCTTGGAAATTCCCTGAAAAAAAATTGGTACTTCATCTAGTGGAGGTGAAAAGAGGATTGAAAGGAGGGCTCAAATAGTACAGGAAGATGAGTGTGAGAATACTAGTTCTACAAGTTATCATGTTGCTCTTGAAACAGATGAAGATTTGATGATGAGGAAGACCATACTTAAGGTAGAAAAGGAGATGGAACCATTGCAAAGAAAGAATCTCTTCAAGACCACATGTAAGTGCAAGAATAAGGTATGCAAAATTGTCATTGATTCGGGCTCTTCTGAGAATATGGTGTCAAGTGAAATGGTTAGTAAACTGAATTTGCAAAATATTCGTCATGAATTGCCATATAAGGTGTCTTGGTTGAGTAATGAGAAATCACTTTTTTTCAATGAGTAAGTTGTTGTAGAATTTCAAATTGGTGGCTTTAAAGATAAGGTAGTGTGTGATATTTTTCCCATTGATTGTTGCCACTTACTCCTAGGTAGGCCCTGGCAGTTTGACAGGCATGCATTGTATGATGGAAGAGAAAATATTTATACCATAAAGAAAGATGGATGCACATTTTTTTTGAATCCACTTGTGGAAGAAGACAAAGGTAAGGCTAAGGTAATCATGTGTGTGTAGAAATAACTTGCAAAGGTTATGAAAGAAGACAAGAAGATGGGTACTACAGTCAGCTTGAAGTCTAAGAATGCTTCGACAACAAGAGTGAAGAACGGAATGACAGTGAATTGGAATGATAATGTCTTGGTGGGAACAATGGTGTGCCCTTTGGTTGAGAATAAGGCTAAAGGACAAGTGGTGTCTATGGTTACAGTGAGTACATGGGGTTACACGGAAAATATGATGGGACAAAAGGCTGAAAAAACAAAAAGGACCAATGACAATGATGAAAGGATAGAGTAGAGAAAGATTTGAGGGCAGATGCAAGCATGAAGATGAGGTAAAAGCGGAGTTAGTTCAAGGAACCACTAACAAGTCTTTTTTTTTAGGTATGAATGAAGGAATACAATCAGGTATTGATCAAGGGACTAGTAGAAGACCATCATCAAGTCTGATTGGAAAAGTGGAACCATATTCAAGTAAAGGCAAGGTCAGGGGTGTAGGGTATAGTGGAAGATTTTAGTATATGAATTAAAATAAGGTTTTTTCATATCAAAGAGTATATGGTGAGCATGGAACAATGCATAACTCATGTGACATGAGCTCTTTTTCAGTGGGGTTGTATGGTGCAGGAGCACCCAAGCAAATGAAGGATACAAATAGAGGGTCAATATGTTAAGTCTAGGTGTTAAGGTATTTAGGCATTAGATATGGTACATTTACACTAAATAAGGTTTATAGAGACCATTTATTATGTAATTGGGTGGTTTTTGAGTCTTTGGTGTCAAATATGTAAAAGTTGCAAAAATGTAAATGTTGTCATAAGCAAGAATTACAAAGAATGCAACTTTTAGGTAGTTGAAGGTACATAGAAGTTAAAAAGATAGTTATAGGAATTGGGTGGTTGGAATTTGAATGAAATATGTATAAAAATCCTTAAAAGGGATTGAGCATTAGTTGGAGAAGATTGTATTGAAGATTCAAATCAAATACAATGTTTATTTTTTGATATTTCTTTGTATTCCTGAACTTTCTAAAGGATGTACAATCTCTTACTAGTTATAATTGCTTTTAAATACATTGGGACTTGTATTATCATGTATTAGATTTCATTTTTATCCATTTTGAGAGTCTATCATTGAGTATTGTGTGAAAACTCTTCAATTTTCTATATCTACCTATAGTAGGCCAGTGAGGGCTCTATTTGAGGTTTAAACAATGAACTGAGTCATTCCACCCACTATCATGGCTTGTAACTTGGTAGAATTACTTTTCATATGATAGGTTAGGTTTCCATATGGTCTATTTGGTAGAGGAGTCAAGTTTTTGGTTTTGGGATGATGCCCTAGGGCTGAGCAATGTGATTTTCCATGTGAAATTGAGGTGTTAAGGTAAGGTTTTGGAATACCAATGATGGAACTATTCATGTAATGGATTTGTGAGTTTGTGTAGGGTAATTTTGGTTTGTTTGATGCATTGGTTGAGTCTGGTAAGTCTGGGAAATAGGAGTTTCAATAAACCCTTAGAAATTGCATGAAAAGTGAGAGTTTGGTGGATCAACATCCTAGAAGTCTTGGATGTGAGAATTGATGAGGGAAATTGTTGTTTTTTATCACAATTAGTGATTGTATATTGATTTTGAGTGAAAACTTGGTTTTTAGGAGGTACTTCCTTTGTAAAAGAGGGCTATTTGATGGATTTAGGACAAGAGCTTGGAGTGGAGTTGTTGCAAGTTTTTGTTCTCTATGGTTGGTGAGTGATTAGGTTGAGTTTGAATGAGGATTTTAATCTTGTTAGATGCCTCTTCAAGTTCATGTGAAGGTTTGAGACCCTTGGTGTGAATTGGATCCATTGGTGACCTACTCTATTGAAGAGTATTTGAGTGTTTTGAGAAGCCAATTAAGAACCAAGTTGTGATTCCATTGTCCAAAATAGTTAAGGGCCCAGCTAGCTCTGCATGAAGCATCCTCCATTGTTATTGTTCATTCATAGCTTAGATTTAGAAAAAATTCTCTTAACCCTTTCCTCTTTTTATATTTCTTTTAGTCCTTGTTAGTGTAGGATTCCAAGCAGCAGAACAATGTTAAAATCTGATGAACATGGTGAGTTTCAACTTGATTTTTTGAGTGAGAAGCCACTGTTCATTCAAGTCCAACACTTTGAAACTCCATTTGCAGACCCAACTTCCCATGATTTTTAAACCACAAAGGCTTCCCTGTGATTACCAACAAATCACATCAACCAATTGAACTATTCCAAGCATTGTGATGACCTGACACCTGAGAGACTTTGGGGTGATTTTTAAAATATTGGTTGTAGAAATTACCTTTCAAGAGTGGCAACATACTTGTGGGATTCCTGTGTTGAGAAGGTACAAAAATACCCATCGATAGATCCTATTATGAAGTTTCCCTCAATGAACAAATCAACGTGGAGTAGAATGTATCATACATTCATCGTGCTTTATTTGCCAACTTGATAGAGACAATATAGTTTCTCTAGGCTTTCCAAAGTACCTCAAGGAATCCAGTGATGAGGGATGCACTTAAGGTAGATAAAAATACATCAAATGCTTTGTATATGTTGTGTAGCATGGAACTTAAAATAGAGGATTGGTTTGAAGTAGAAGAAAATTTTAATGCTACATGAAGTGAATTAGATGCAAATGATTCTTATATTTATTCTTCACTTAGAGATTGAAATCATTGCGGGACTCTGTGTAGTGAGTTGAGGAACCCAAAGAAGGTGGTAACACCTCTTGAGAAGGCTTGAGAATTGTATTGAAAGGTATGGTGCAGAGAATAGGAAAGTCTTATAATAATGGGGCACCATCATACTTACTGGGGGGTTGATTTGATATTGCAAAGAAATTTTTTGCAGAAGGTTTGTTGGCATATGCAGTGAAAATGCATCATAATTTTTTTGAGGAGATTATGTTTTAATACTACATACATGTTTATTTGTGGGTAGCTCGAATGCATTATGAAGATGGAATGTTTGGCGCCTGCAGTAAGGATGTGTCAAATTGTTTTATTTTTGGCACTAACACTTGAATCTCATCATGTTCAGCTAAACGTTAGTCATGGAAAGCCTTCATGTACACTTATGGTTTTAAGTGAGAAGAAGATATAGTTCGATGTTGAGTTATGTAAACCTTGCTTGCACTGCCATGACTGAAGTGTAGTCGAATTTGAAGCTACAATAGAGAAGAACACAACAAAACGAAGGAATTGGGGCAGAGGGCAACTCATCAATGGCTAGCAGAGATGGAGGGACGTGGACAAATCTCAACCCTAGCCTACCAGCCCCACTAAAATAAAATAGTGTTTTCAAAAATGTAGCGGGGTGTGTGGGTTGAAGCCATGTGGAAGGTAGGCCCATGGAGAAATGAATGTCGAACATTGGAATTGAAAATCAAAAGACTCATGGGTAAAAGGTTTGAAAAGATCAATACACAATATTTAAAAACATTCACCATTAAAATTAAATATTTCCTATGCTAGGCTACAAGTAAAATGTAAAGTGTAAAATATAAAGGGTGCGGGTAATATTTTCATTAGCCCGAGGGAAAATTTTAAAAGAAAAAAAGCTTTTAATGTACGTGAAGTAAAATAAAAGTGAAACATGGGAAAATATCTTTATTTAGCCTGATAAATTTTAATAGTCTTCACCATTTAAATGTAAAGATTTTAGATGCAAAGTGAGGTAAACATTTTAATTTGTTGGGAAAATATTAAAAGGAGGCACAAGTGAGATTTTAATTTTTCCAAATAAAGTGATTTTTACATCTTCACCATTTAAAATATCTCATGGCAAATTCTCTAGTTGCGATAAAACATTTTTTGGCTGCTGGGTAAAAATGGATAAGGAATGAAGTTTTCTCATGGGTAAGAAGGTTATGCAAATTAGTGGCATGATAAAGGGAAAAGGTAGAGTAAAAAAATTTCATGGCATGAAGTAGATAATTTTTGTTGCAAGGGTAACATGGGGAGAGAAGAGAGAAGAACTTTCTAGTTTCTTGTTGCAAACCAGATGGAGATCAAGATGCCATGTGTCTTCCATAGATCCATTTTAGGGATTCTTCTTCTTTATCTTCTCCTTCTTTCTCATTTGTAATGGTTCCAATTTTTGAAGTTCTGCAAGGTAGACAAAATCTCTGTATAAATTGTAAAGTTAGGGTGAGGTATATGACTATTAGCCATTAGTCTGATGTTTATTTCTTTTGAACTACACTCCATGAATATTTTATTTTATGAATGTCTCAATAGATGAGATGTGATACTCTTTAAATTCAATATTCAAGGGTTATTTGAGTTTTTCATACTCATTTGTTGCATTTGAATTGCAGTTTTTTGCCTTTTATTCAAAGAATAGAGTAGTTTCTTTAATGAATGTAATGGGAGTATTGTGTTTCTAGATGTATTTCTAAGAATAATCATTTGATAAAACTTTAGTGGTCTTGTTATCATAAGCTGATAAAAATTTTAAGATCTTCAAAACATGTCTAACATTGCAAGATAAAATGTTGTTTATATGACTTTGTAGCCCTTTTCTTGGCACTAGTCAATCCTTGTGCATCTTTTGTTTTCAATTTGGTCCCAAATATTAAAATCTAAAAACCATTTTACTTTGATGTTCTCTTTTTCTTTCATGTTTAATTTATTTTTGTCCAAGTATCTACATGGTGTTAAAAGGGTATAGAGGTTTGAAATTCTTACATCTTTTATCCCTCTATGTGTTTGAGATGAAGGTATCTAAGTTATGTGTTCTTAGAAATTTTCAATGCAAATGGGATTATGCTTGAATCTGGTGGAATATAAAATACCCATCACTCATATATATGAGAACTATCCATTTTCATAGGTTTGTAGTTTTTTGCTTGGCATAAGTTTATCATACATTCAAACCTACAATTAGTAACACCCTCTTGAGTCTTGTGGAGCTCAAAGTGTATAAGGCTTTCGTAGCCTTGTTCGTTGAATTTTCTTGTCTTTAATCCATTAATAGTGCAGATTCCTTCTCCTAAATCTTTAATCCCTAGTTTAGGCATTGTGTTTCTCCTTAGGGTTGAAGGTTGCACGAAAAGTGAACCAACAATATCTATGCATTTAAATTTCTCTTTTCTCTCTTTTGGAGAGGAGATTTTCCCATGATATTTTCTCTTTTTCTCTAGTTATGCGAATTTTTTTCGTACATGGGTACCTCATCTAGCCTTGTAGCTACAATCAATTAATGCATCCATTCTTTCATTAATCATTAGTTTTCTAGCTTATCCCTAAGTTTTACTTAAGGGGTCGTTAGAGTACAATAGAAAAATCACCTAATTATTAATTAATTATTAGGTCCCCTTTTTACTTTATCACACTTAACATAAACTTAGGAATTATTTTTTATTATTAGGTCATGTACTTTTTTGTTTCAAAGCATAGGATGAGGGAATTTTTCATGATCTAATTTAATCCTCACCTAGGGTTTGATCTAGGGTTTTTTTTTTTTTTCATTTTTATAGGGATTCATGATTGTAATTGCAATCATTTAAGATATACTTTCCATAAAAGAAAAATTACATTTCATAGAAAAATCAATTGGTTTATCTCTCTATTGTTATAAGTTTTCTAGTTTCAAATGATTTCTAAGAGTTTTGAGTTTCAACAATCAACTCTAATAGTCATTAATACCAACTTATGGCTCCTCATTAATTTATTTTCATAGAATCTATCATGAAGAAGCTACAAAGAGTCTTAGGGTTTACCAAAAGCTTTTTATATATAACCACACCCCCATATTATTTATTATTATTCATATATATTTCTACTAAACTATGACCCCTTTATTCAAATATTTTTATATCCCTATTAATAAAATCAATATAAGGCCCATGGATATAAGCTAACTAATTAAAATGGGATATTAATTTTTTTTCTTAATATACATGATTTTATTGATTTAGATTGGGCTAGTGATTTGGATAGAAAAAGGTGTTTGAGTGGTTATGCGTTCACTCTATTGGGTAGATCTATTATTTTTTGGATTAAGTGGAAATATATAGTTACATTTTCCACTATTAAAATATAGCACATGACTACAACACATTCTTGTAAGGAGTTAATATGGTCATAAATATTTTATTCAGTTATTAAATTTAAATGTAGTTTTGTTAGTTCATTAGATGTAGCAATAAAAGTGTTATTTATTTAATGAATGACCTAATTAATTCTATTCATATCACTTTATTTACAATATTTTTGATACTGGTTGATTCTTGATACAAAAGATTGACACTTTGATTAATGATCTCCTCATATTCTCTCACTAAATAAATAAGCACAAAGAAATTTAATTGGAGTAAAGAGGCCATGGACCTTATTTCTTCCAGCACTTGATTTATTTTTCACTTCCATTTATGTCTTTTTAGTGTAAATTTTAAGTGGGAGAATATTAGGATTAGATGTGTCATTAAAATCCTAAGTCTTGTAAATTGTATTAAATTGTGTAGATGATACATAATGTGTGATATCCAATATCATAGAGTGGGAAAATGGGATGTCAAAGTGAGGGTGGAGATACTATATGTATTGTTTATTCTCTAAAATACTTGGAATATTATGGAAAAACACATTAAATAAGGAATTGAAATTCAAAATGATAAATTTGTGGGTTATAGAGCATCTTCCTAATTACTGGTGAAGACAAATACATTGAATACCATCATGGAGCACCTAGATTTGATAGAATGGTAAATTTGATGATTATGATAAAATTTATGATATGTAAGAGATGTGTAAGAGGGGTTACTATTTTATGTTTCTTGGCCATGACTTTAGGGGGGTTGGAATTTCACTATGCTTCATAGTTTTGACTCATAGTTTCAAATACTACTTGGTGGTTTTTAGTTTCTAACTTTTTTATATATTGGAGGCATGGGATAAACATTTGTAAGCTTTTATTATAGGTACTCTTATTCTACCAAATTACTGGCATAAGATGAGTAGTTATATTATTGTACATATTTAACAATGATTAATACAAGATTAAATATTTTTGGTGGTAGATTTTTTTCTACAATAATTTTTCCACATACATTAAGTGTTATGGTTTTTATTTTACCTTTTCTTCTCCATTTTTTTATGTTAATTTTATTATCTTAATCATGTTAACTTTAAATTATGTTAATAATATCATTGTGTCAATTATTTTATATCTTGATTATAATTTCATGATCTTTAAATACCTAACATTTGCAGGTACCATTATCTTATTGTGTGCCTATATTAAAGGAAACATAGGGGGATATATTGTCTTTCCCTTATTAGACATGCTTTAATAATTATCTCTTAATTATATATTTTATGTATGATTTATCATATAATGAAATATTTTAGTATATTTACATGCCTTATAATGCTTGTATATTTTTACCTACTCCTCTAATTCCTTGCATGCCTTATAAGTAACTATTTGGAGTTTTAATATATGGCACTATGTTTCTTCTTGTAATTTTTGTTTTGTAATAATAAATCACATATTCATTCCTATCTCCAAGGGAACATCTATCAATCCATTTAAATGTTGTCAAAATATTTTGCATAGTTAGAGTGTTTCTTGATTTCTATAATAGAAAGAATCAGTCATCCTTCTACTCTTCATTTTAATCATTGTTTAGGTTTATTCCTCTTCAAGTAAAGTATAATTACTTCATATTTCAAAATTTTTGATGAATGCTACTCATTTCATGGTATATTTTGTTTGAAAGGTTTCTAATAGAGTGCTCATATGAGAAGAATTAAAAATGTTTTGTTACTTTAATTAGATTTGTATCCTTTAAGTTTAAAACAAAAAAATACATGTTGATTATTTATTTTACTTTGGCATGCATTCACCTAGTAGTTTTCATGTACATCAAAGTGGAGACAAAATGTAATGGTTAAAATTTCATACACATGTCTTTTTCTTATAGTTTGGTTCCTCTTTGACTAGAGTATCATAAATGTAATAAATAGATTACAAGTGGGGTATTCTTGTGTGGATTGATCTCATGACATCACAACATTTTGATCCCCAATTATTTGATCTTGATCCCTAGACCTACCATTCACCATTCTAGATCAAATCCACTAAGGTGAACTTGATTTGGGTCACTTGTACATTCATAGATCTAAACCTCAACCTTTTAACACTCAAATTTTAATTTTAAGCATTGTTAACCACTTCAAGAGCCACTTTAAATTGACCCAACATATATTTGTGTTGATTTTTGTGCTATGTTGGTGTATTTTAAGAAATGAATTCATTCACTTTGAAATCATGTTTGAGATCATCTAGGAGAATGCTAGGGTTATCTTAATGAATTTTTATGGAGCATTTATGAGATAATTTTGGTAAAATTATTATAGAATTACATCATACTATGTATGTTACACATTTTCTTTTTGTCAATGATTTTGGCTCATCATTTTTTAATCAATCAAAGTATGCATCTAGCTTGGAAGACCATGGTGCTTATGATTTAGTACAATTCCTAAAGGTTTTTGTAAGCATTGTAAGTTCATTCCTATAATTAGTTGTCTAAAGATCAAGATAAGTGAATTTGAACAATCCATTTTAAGCTAGTTCGTTCTCGTGAACATGAGTTTAGTCTCGTGCACAAGGTCTATTTCGACACTTTAAGTCTAACCTAACCAAATTATGAGAAATGCCTAGATTAAGATAAGTGAATTTGAACAATCCATTTTAAGCTAGTTCATTCTCGTGAACATGAGTTTAGTTTCATGCACAAGGTCTACTTCTATACTTTAATTCTAACCTAACCAAATTATGAGAAATGCCTAATTCAAATTTCATTACTTTCATTCTAATATATCTATATAGAAGAAAAGTTGCACCCCTAATGGAAATTCCCCTTTCACCCCTTTACACTTTAGAAAACTAGACTCGAAGGCTTAATTCCACATAAGCCCATTGTTCACATCACACTTGGCATCCTATTTGCGTGTCAGTGGAAACGTTTCTGTTGGGGACACCCGTGTAGCGCGCAAACATCCGTGTGGTGTGCTTACATCCCTGGAAGATTCCTATGGCTAGACTCTGCAAAAATGTTACACTTCCTATTGGAGGTCAAAGTGTAACACCTTTCTTCAGTTGGCCGACATGAATATGGTCATTTCCTTCCATTCCTTCTTCATATTCTGCATTCATTCTTTCATTTTGAGCTTTTGGTTCAAGCCTACACAATCTCTTCACAATTTCTCCACAGTTTGATCATTCACTCCAAGCCTTGTAGCAACACTTCACACTTCATAGCAACAATCTGCTATTCCCTCACTTCGATAGTGCAAGTGCAGGACGAATCCATTGTTGAAAAGGTTTGAGCTCCTCTCATCTTTCTCCTCCACTAGCCTTGAGCGCTTTGGATAGAGGTGGTAAGCTCCTCACATCTTCTCTATCCTTTGGTTGAATAAGGACACACTTTTTTGTAGTGTCTTTTGTATTCTTAGTTTGTATTCTCTTCTTTATCGCATTATTTCTATCATTGAAATCTTGGTTGTCCATGGAGGTGGAAACACCAAAATGGGGGTCTGACTGAGGAAGACCCCTAAACAACCCCCCCAACATTTTCCCACTTTTCTGTGTGTAGTTGGAGAGATCTTGGAGCAAGCTAGAGAGAATATTGTTGTGCGAAATCATCTTTGTCACCCTTGCGGTAATCTACTTTCTTTATCACGTTCATCTTTATGTTTCATACTTCTTAATCTTATTCTGCCCTTCTTAAAACTCTTAAACTAGGTTGATAGTCCTTATTTTAGAAGTTAAATCTTGTCTCATTGGTTTTTTTACCATATGGACGCTAGCAAACCTGTCAGGCACCAGCACGCTGCATTGTTGTCCCACAACCACGCTTTTGTCCTCGGACAAAGAGCTATCTGAGATACAAAATTGACTCTAAAGATTGAATCGCCTAGTATCTTTTCAACTCTTGGTTTTGTAGAGTAATTGAAGGACCTCATAGTCCTCATCATTCTCATCCCGTCTATCCTAACATCCTTGCAAAATGAGGTAAGTTAGGGTAGCCATACTGCTCTCGACCTTTCATGACCTAGGGCCTTCCAGTGGTTGGTCCCCCTCTCTTACATTTTTGGTGAACCTGACATGAACCATTCTGGTTCTGTTTTGTGATACTGAAAGTCCCTTTCCTCGTGTCCTAGGAGTGTTGTAGTGTGAGTTTTGTGAGGCTTCCACCTTACAACCCAACCTGTGACCCCTAGTAGGCATAGTTGGAAGGTTCTGATGGTGTTGTGTAATGAAACCTTGATTGTGTCACTATATTATCCCGTAAACCTTAAGAGGCTTTGTAGAAGTACTGTTAAGTGTGTGTGATGGATTTTTTATTAAACAAACCTATTCCCTCTATGCAAACTGTGAGTAGTGGTACTAGCAGTGTGATCCCACAATAGTGGTTTACAATTTTTGGCCAAACTGGACACTAAAATTATTTTTTTAACTAAATCTTCACATTCGGGCACCTATAGCGGCTAAACCGTGAGGAATTTGAAGATGATGCAAACTAGAGTATCATCACATTTTGTTTATAGATTCTAAAAATATGTTTTCAAAAATTTTGGATTCAGATTGCACTTCTTTTTCCATCTCCCACAAAAACTGGTTTTTTTTAGAAAACAACATTCTAAAAAAGTGACGCACACCATATAACACATTACATTTTTTCCATGAAGGATAAAATTCTAATTCTTTCGAATTTAGATTTTTAACTCTGATATCTAATGCTTCCACTTGGTTAGATAGTTTTTTATTGAATATTTTTTCTTTATCAAGTTTCGATGTCAAACCAATTACAATTAAGACATAGCGCGACCGTATAACGTGTAACATTTTTTGTATATATCGAAATTCAATTTTATTTTTTGTTGGATCAAGGAATTCAATATATGGTGCACTCATATTTTTCAAATTTTTTTCTCATAATCTATTATTTTTCCACATGAGCAAAACAAAGACCTTTATTTTTGATGAAAAACATATGTTTAATAAAACTAAAAAAACAAATACATAATAAAACCAAAACATATTAAAATTATATTTGTTGGATAGCTCGTTTAGAGGACTACCTAATTCCAATTGGGTTTGTGAAGATTCCTCCATTTTCATCCTCAACCCGAGCTTTGAAGTGCCAAAATTTAGGTTTTTTTTGTGTCGCAAGGGAGGATGAGGAATAAGGGGGGTTCTTACGAACTCCTGGGGGTTCGAGCAAACCGCCCTTCCATAAGGGATTTTGTTGGGTTTTTGGGTGGGAAAGAATTAAAAGGGTTCGCTCGAACCCTAGTTCGAACAAACCCCTTATGGGTTCGCTCGAACCAGTAGTTCGCACTAACCGCTAAAATCAAGTTTTTTGCCATGTATTCATTTTTTGTGAATTTTCCTTCCTCACTTGAATTGTAAACCACTATTGTGGCTTCACCTAACATAACCTGTACTTCACAGGACTTGCCAATGGGATTTAATAGGGAACCATCTTCTCTTTACATTCCTGTGAGGATAAATAGGAATACCATAGCAAGTGTTCTCATTGATCTGACATCCGAAGTGAATATCATAACTGAGGAGATCATGTTGATCAACTTCCTGCATAAGGATGGATATGATGCACCTAAAATTACCATCCGCACACATGAAAAACTTTTTGTACCTCCTATAGGGAGTATTGTCCTATTGGTCCTCATTGGACCTAAATTTGTGAACCTTACGTTTGATATCATCCCAGGGTCTGAACTCTTCAAAGTGAAGCTAGGCATCCCTTTTCTAGTAGCTATGAATGCAATTCCCTCAGTTATACACAAGTTTCTAGAATTTGTTCATGGAGGCTTGGTACATGTTGTTCATGAAACCGGTTATAGATCATCGATTGCACATGGCAGCTATACCTTGGATTACTTTTGTCCTGCACCTATTGGTCCTCTCCCACCTAGGAAGGACCTCTTATATTGCACATATCAAAACTATAAGAAGGGGTGCTCTAGGCTAAAAGTGAGATACCCTCCTTTGCCTTATGCTATTTCACATAGAGCTTGTCTAAAAGCTGACAGTGATGCCACCAAGGCATGTAGAAGAGAAGAAGAGAAGTGGTCCTGAGATCCTCCTTCTTCCTCTTTCATTGTTTAGCCTGATGCTTCCTCTTGCTCTATCATAATACCATCTACAATTGTCTCGTGCTTGCAAGAGAATCCCATGGTGCCCGCTTGGTGAAAGCCCAAGCGTCCTACATTTGAGCTTCCTATCTTACCCACTAAGCCTAGGGCCATTCGGTATGGTAGACAGAAAGCCCCCCACGGAGAGTCCTCTATGTCTAAGCCTTCATGGCCTCCTACTATTCTTGCTCCTAAAATAGTGAACGAAAAGAGGTCCATTGTCGAGGCGCTAGAGTCGATTCCCCCTACCATGCCTGAACCTACTCCTCCTGCTCCCATCTAGGGATCTGTCCCTCCACTAAAAAAATATATGGAGGACACTCCAATGGCAAAGCAGGAGCCCTTCATTCCTTCCCAAATTCTAGCTTCTAGTTCGAAGAGCCACATAAATCATGTTGCACGAGAGTGCAAGCATCAACGAAAGGCTCTTCTAGCCCAACAAACCTCCTTAAAAAGGAAAGAAGAGGAGACAACTGCTCCTGTATCAAGACCCCTACTATGTCATCCTCTCTCCTCCCTTTTGTTTCTATCCAAAATAGCTTTGTGTCTCTTCCGGCTTCCGTTACGAGTGCACATGTGCCTAGAAGTTGTAGGTGTTCATCGCTCCTTCCATGGAGATGCCTTTGTTGACATATTTCCTAGATGTCTCACCCTTTTTGAAGCCTGTAGACATGATTAACACTTCGGTTGTGTCTACTGCGCTTGTTTCCTCCTCTTCCTCTATCTGTCTCACTTCATCTGTGGGGAGTTCGCCTCCTTTGATGAAGAAGAAGGTAGAGAGTGGTCCCTCTAGAAATTAAGGACGTAAGAGGATTTCACCCTCTTTGAAAGGTGGGCCCACGCTAACTTGTTTTGTCCTAGTGACGGAACCAATTACAACCTCCCCTGAGTTTGTCACTGCTCCCGAGTCTCTCGGTGAGCTTAGCGATGAACTTCGAGTGTGAACTCCTCCATCCATCAGAGTGAAACATGGCACTCCCGTCAAGTGAATGTTTAACTCGGTGGATGAAGTTCAAACATTGTCAGCGATCTTCGCGAAGTCATTGACCTTGGACCCACAAGAGTTGAGCGACGAAGACCTCACAGGTCGCTCTACCTTGGCTCTTGTTATGAGACGATCGAAAGATCATCCCCTTAACATTACACCATTACAGGCCCATCATCCTTCCCCTACGATGATCTAGAGTGGGAAGTTGACGACCTCTTCGTTGACCAATGTTAAGGGGAGACCCTCTTTTTGATCTTTAGACTAGATGTGTGTGTTGTGTGACGTGTTCCCCCGTGATCATGTTGTATGTGCCTAGATGATCCTCATCACCCCTGTTGGTGCTTGGGTATAGGCGTGGTGTTTGTGTTGTAAACCTTCTTCTATGTGTATCATTATTCTTCCATGTTTGTGATTGAATTTTTAGCAAATTAGGGACAGTGTAAAGTGTTGGGAGCATTTAGGCTTCCTTCCATGTGCTGACCCAATTTTTTTATTTTCTACTTTGTCTTCCATGCATTCTTCCTGATTTGGTTGGGGATTGATGATCTCTTGCCTCACACTGTGGTTACCTATTATATATATAAATAAAGGAAAATTTGACTCCTCAAAACCAGATCCCCTATGCCCTTTATTTATGTTCTCTCTCCTTTTTCCTTCTCTTTATCTCTCTCTTCTTTGCTTGGGTTGTCCCTCTTATGTGCAACAACACCACTTCTACATTACATGGTCTTTAGAAGATGCATTTGTTGCCAAACGAATCTTTTCTCAAAAGACCTCTTCACACACCTCTTTCTTAGAATTGCATTCTCGATTTGAAACCCTAACATAATGTGTTTCCTTCATCATGGGTTCATAAAGAAAGGACTTGGGAACCTTCCTCCGAAGTGGGAACACCTTTGATCTTCCCCTCATGTGGGGGCATATCTTTCCTTTTGAATTCCTTGATGAAGTAAACATATTTCAAAAGGATTCCTTGATGATGAATCGATTCAAGAAAGAAGACATCAACTTTTAAACAATGTGTCCCTTGAGTGGACCCTTTCCTTTCACGTTGGGTTCCCGAGGGAGCCCTTTGAAAGCTTTATCTCTGATGAGGTCCATGATATCTAGCTCAAGGGCAGCTTGACTAGACCAATTTCACATCTTCGCATCTAGTCTAGGAGTAGCCCAACGAGACCTACTTCACATCCTTACGCCTAGGTTGGGGGCAACTCGACTACACCTTACCTTTCAAACAGTGCATCCCTTGAGTGGGTCCCTCTTCCTTTGAAGGGTTCCTGAGGGACCCCTTTGAAAGTCTTCCAACTTAGTGATGGTCTGCGTGACTGTCTATTCACTGGCCTGGTCGCTTCTTGACATGTTTTATCTGCGGGTAAACATGTCGTCATCCTTGACCCTGCGGAGTCCCCTCTACTCGGTCTCCCTCATCTGAGAGTTCTTGGGGGATGCCTCCCTTGCAAGAACATGAGCCTATGAGGCACTTTCATTCTTCAACTTTATAGTTATGTGCAACCATGAGGCCCCTTCCTGAACTTTTGGGTTCGCTAGACCATGATCTTCTTCCTCGTCGGTACAGGTATACATCTCTAACCTTAGTACTACTCCTTTGATCTACTTTACTGAAGCACTCACTAATATTCATGCTCGCTAAAGTGGGGGAAAAATGTATAGGAGCGAATTCACACCCCTAACATAAATTCACCTTTCAGCCCTTTACACTTTAGAAAACCAAACTTGGAGACTTAATTCCACATATGGCCGTTGTTCACATTACACTTGGCACTATGTTTGTGTGTCGGTGGAGGCGTTTCTGTCAGGGACGCCCGCACGATGCACAAATGTTTGCGCGATGCGCTTACGTCCTTGGCAGATTCCTGTGGCTGGAGTCTGCAAAATGTTATACTTCCTATTGGAGGTTGAAGTGTAACGCCTTTCTTCAGCTGGCCAACCCGAATATGGTCATTTCCTTCCATTCCTTCTTCATATTCTCCATTCATTCTTCCATTTTCAGCTTTTGGTTGAAGCCTACACAATCTCTTCACAATTTCTCCACACTTTGAGCATTCACTCCAAGCTTTGTAGCAGGGCTTCACACTTCATAGTAGCAATCTACAATTCCCTCACTTCAATAGTGCAAGCGCAGGACGAATCCATTGCAGTAGAGGCTTGATCTCCTCTCATCTTTCTCCTCCACTAGCCTTGAGCGCTTTGGACGGAGGTCGTAAGCTCCTCACATCTTCTATATCGTTTGGTTGAATAAGCACATACTCTTTTGTAGTGTCTTTTGTATGCTTATCTTGTATTCTCTTCTTTATCACATTATTTATATTGTTGCAATCTTAGTTGTCCATGGAGGTGGAAACACCAAAATAGGGGTTTGACTGAGGCAAACCCCTAAATAGCCCCCCCAACATTTTCCCGCTTTTCTATGTGCAGGTGGAGAGATCTTTGAGCAAGATGACATGAAGATTGTTGTGCGAAATCGTCTTTGTCACCCTTCCGGTAATCTACTTTCTTTATCATGTTCGTCTTTACATTTCATACTTCTTAATCTTATTTTGCCCTTCTCGAAACTCTTAAACTAGGCTGATAGTCCTTATTTTAGAAGTTAAATCTTGTCTCATTGGTTTTCTAACCATACGGAGGCTAACGCACTTGTGAGACGCCAGCGCGTCGCGTTGCCGTCCTAGAACCATGCTTTTATCCTCGAACAAAGAGCTATCTGAGATACAAAATTGACTCTAAAGACCGACTCGCCTAGCCTCTTTTTAACTCTTGAGTTTGTAGAGTGATCGAATGACCTCATACTCATCATTCTCATCTCGTCTATCCTAACATCTTTACAAATTGAGGTAAGTTAGGGCAGCCATATTGCTCTCGGCCTTTCATGACCTGAGGCCTTGCAATGGTTGGTCCCCTCTCTTACAATATCTAAGAAGTCATAATTCTAAAATACTATCAAAATATTATAATCAAACTTAACAACTATTAAAATCAACTGAGCATTTAATATTTTTATTTTTGTTTATTTTTATATTCCTAACTTTTATAACATAATCTGCCATAACTTTAAATTTGAATTAAGATGCATTAAAATCAAATATTTAATAAAATATTGTTTCTTTGCAATAAGGGATGTACGAATTGGTTTCTTGTGTGATGAAAAAGCAAGCTTATCTATACGAGCAACATTATTCCTCGTTTGCATCAAGTAAAAGGCAGTAGTATAAAAGGCTGTCCCCACCAGAAGTACCTAGTGATGAGGTGATAGCTTGAGGATAAATATACATACACCACAAGAGTAGAAAAAAGTCTTATAAAACTAAAATATCTAATCCCCAACACTCAATCTAATTAAACGTAGACATGATTTTGCAAAGAAAATGCACATTTTCCAAAGTTTAAAATCATGGGTTTTTGTCTCATTTCACACTCTAGTCAAAGAGATTGGCAAAATCCTCCCTTGATTCATCCAAACCCTACAACCATTCATCTTGGAATTCACAACAGGTAGAAGTAGAGACAAGAAAGGTGAAACAAAATTCAATTGCCCACTTGTGGACGATGATCGGTTTGATAACACAGGGTTAATCTCACAAAGTTCAACTGTTGGTGTTAAATTCCATGCTTAGCAAGGAATAATAAGATGGTTCATCTGGGCAAGCTAAATCCAAACCCATGTAGAACAATAGGGTATGAATCATTACTAAGTTAATAATATAGAATTCAGGGGATTGCAGAAAAGGCAGTGATACGGCGGCAGGCTGTCGGTATGTAGGGCAGATATCAGTACAAATAAACATGGTTGGAACTTGAAGCCTCTCTAAAACGACAGTAATGGAGATGGAGAGGTCAAACAAGTCAGGAATGGTAGGAAGGATATATTACGAATACGTAAGCTAAAATGACAGTGAATAAGTTAATGGGTACAAAGCTAGAATGCCCATCATTTCGTTTCAGCGCTTTTAGGGCTGCCTCGCCGCCTACCCTGTCCAAATCTTTAGTACCCAGGCCTAGATTTCCTTTCCTTTAACTCTTTGTATGTGTATTTTTTATCATTTGGTTTATTTATTTTCATCTTGTTTTCTTCTTCTTGTCTTTATGGTGATCATTTCTTGGTGTTCAGGTGCCCATAAGGTATTCATTTCCGTCACTTTCTCCCATATATTGCTCTGCAAATTCTCTTGGATAGGCATGCTACAGGCTTTTGCATAATTGCCTGTGATATATTACTGAGAGCTTCTTATTGTGTTAATCCATCATATTACATGTCTATATGGTAGGATCTTTGCTTCTGGTTTTAGGGTTTTTATTGTGGCAATGAGGAGAGAAATACTTCTTCTGTGTTTTAGGTCAAAAGGAGATTGATAAGCTGTAGCTTTGGAGGCAGGTGGTCTCTGATTCAACTTTCGCATTAGGAAGTATGTGCTTGTTATAGTGTTCCATGTTATACTTGTACATGCTGTAATAGGGAGATTGATAAGCTGTAGCCTTGGGATCAGGAAGTTCCAGATTTAGATCTCTTTGCCATTATGTAATAGGAGGATTGATAAACCCTAACTTTTGAAGCAGGAGGTCTTTGTTACAACTTTCTAACTAGGAAGTATGTGCTGGTTATGTTCAGCTGAAATGTTGAAGCAACTCTTGATCTACATAGATTTTTCAGCACATGATGGAAGGCTGAGCAGGTGCTTCAGGTGGATCAAATGCCGGCATAAATGTGAGAGTTTCTGTATAACACAACTCTAAGAAGAAAGGCATTGCCCAATCTTTTGTTTTTGGTATACAGGGGAAAGCCAGGCACTTTTTTCTCCTTCCTCGCAGTTTTAAGCATGGATGAAAGAACATGAGTTCTTATTGACATTCAGAGACACAAACTTTCTTTATGAAGATATAAAGTATTCATCCAGGTTGGTTTATAAAGTATTCTTATGTACATATTCAAAATGTTTCATGTTTTTTTGGCGTCTGGTTTTCCATTCCTTGCATGGTGGTCATGATATACCTGCCTATGTTATTTTCTGTTATTTTGTTCTTATTTTCTTATACTTACCAACACGCTAACTTGTATTTGTACCCTTCAATAGTATCGAGTAGTGTAATTTTATTATTTTCTATGGCTTTGGAATTATCGTTTTGACTTTAGAAGTGTTGATAAAAGTTAAAAATTAGTAATGTCTGCCATAATCTTTGTGCGTTTAGCTGATAATTGGGCATAGATATAATAAAATGCAGTTAATGTAAACTTGTAACTTTTTAACAGGAAAAAGAAATGAGAATGCATATTGTACTTTCGCAATTTGAGTAGAGCAGAAATTATATTATCTTTACAATTATCCCAACAGTTTGGACCACTAAGGAAAAGATTAAGAGCATAATCATCACTTATGGTAAAACAAGGTGAAAACATGCCAGAAATTATACGTCGAGGACTCATATAAGGATTGATTATTAAATATAATTTGATTGAGAGAAGGATATATATATATAAGATTGAGGTTTTGGCTGCGTTTTATGGATGTTATTGAAATCTTTTTGAAGTATTTTAAAGTAGGTGGTTTCACAAATTTTGTAGTACAGTTTAAGTTTATAAATTTATGGAAGTTGGTGGTCTCATCAGTTTTACTAGTTTGCATATTCAATTCAAGAGAATATATAAATATAAAAATGATAAAGAATTTAAAATTTTCAAATGATTGACAAGTGATAGAAAATCTTCTAAATTAGTGGGGAAAATTTCAAGCAGCATCCCAACTAAAAAGTAGAGCCTCCTATTTATCAGGAAAAGATTCTAATTGATCTTGTAGCTTTCTTTTTTTTTTTCTTTCTTTCATGGGACCCCTTGCTCCATAAAAATAGTTCCTAAAGCCCCTTTATGGAACCACGTCATTAGGATCACAATCTAAAAAGTAGAGGATCCTATTTATAGAAAACTCTTCTAATTAATCATGTAACATTTTTTGTTTGTCTTGTAAGACCTCTTGTTCTATAAAAATAGCTGGTGAAGCCTCTCCATGAAACCACATCCTTAGAAAAGCTTGATTTTTATAGATTTCATGTGAACCTTCCAACTTTTTAATAGAATAAGTGGCTTGACAACATAATATATATTTAAATTTTATATCTACTAGAACAATACTAGCATTGCTTATGTATCTTTAAGGATAATAGTGATACTTTTACTTTTATTTTTGGTTTTATAATTTTTATGATTTTCTCATAGTTATGTTATTTTAACATTCAATTTAGATTGTTTTACACATAAATTGATTCTAACTTGGGATTTAATAATTAATCATTTTTTTAAGTTTTAAAAGGTCTAGGCCAATCTTCTTGGTAATCATTTCTATAGCTTGGACTATATTGCAATTGTGAATATATTCAATTAAATCTATGGCATTATCCTACCAATTCAAATATATTTCCTAGCTTTCCTAAGCCAACCTTTCTAAATATAGTCATTGTTCATTGACTTGTGAATCAAAACACTTTGAATTGAGCATCCAAGATATTTTATATATGAATATAATCCTAGTTCATTAATGATCATTGGATCTTACAGTTAGAATCTCATATCATAACATGATAGCTTGCATCAATAGATACTACATGTGGATTTATCGTCTAAACCCTTTTTCATTTTTGTTTGACATGTCTTTTAATTTTGTTCATCGGCAATAAAAAGTAACTAATTATCAAAGAAGCTTGAAGCTATCCCTTCATGTGTCAAAAATTACCTAAATATGCTTCTAAATGTCACTTGATTTATAACCATGCATTGTTCCAAATATTAAAAACCACAAATTAAAAATATTGAACAACTATATAATAAGAACAAAAATATCAATTCAATATTAATCTTAAATCATTAATTGATGACTAAATTTTGTAATTGATCATTCATCACTAACTTTTTAAAATCCATAAAAATGAACTAAATTATTCTAACCCTTTGATTTATGTCTACACTAATCAGTATAAAATCTTTATTTAAGTTTGAATTATGTATACTATTTTATGACTTCATATGGACTAAATAATTAAAAAAACATAAATAACAAGATGTGAGACACATGCGATTTCCATCCTACTAGGATTGTGAATAATATTTAAAATACAATATTTTCTTCGTAGATCACCATGTATAAAGAGAAAGCAACATTTAAAAAGTTGAGCCTAAGCTAGTGGGAGTGTGTGCCAAGTTAATTTTAAGGAGTTATTTTAGAAATATTGAAATTTTAGTAATTTTTATTTATTTTATTATAAAAATAACTCCTTAATTATTTTATTATTGAAACTTTTAGTAATTTTATTTTAGAAATTATATATATATATATAATTTAATTATTTAATTTTTATATAATGAAAAGAATATGTGTATTTTATTGAAAATGGATATATAATTTAACATTTATGCATTTTTTCATTTGAGATTGATTGTGATGTACAAATTTTTGTATTTCTTATTTTAAAATATATTTATAAATACATGTTGTTTTGGGTTAGATATATAGTTGTGAAAATGATTTTAAGGTTTTTGTTTTTAAATTTAGTTTTAATGCTATTCTAACCCTTCTAATAGTAATTCTCTACTAATATGAAGTGTGTAAATTTTCATCTAGGACTCTTGATATAGTATTTAAAGGGTTAATCATAGTTTATTCTTACAAACCATCTTATTATCATTAGATAAGGACTTTTAAGGTGCATTCATTAGAATAGTTACAACATTTATTATTGTATGGCATATTTGCAACATCAAATAAAGCATCTACTACATGTTTTTTTTGGTTCCTTTAATCATTTACAAATTCATTGACTTAGTATATTTATAAGGGTTGACACAAAGGAGGAATCATATCTGTCACATGCAAAATCCTAACCATTAAAATTGAGGTTTTTAAAAATATTAATTCACACATGTACAATTTGATCCTATATTATGGAAGTGACTTGCAATACCAACCATCAAATTTAAAGATTCTAAGTCATTTTTTGAACCTCACTAAATTTCCTACATTCTAATGAATCTGAATTGTTTAAACAAACACCTATCACACCATATTTACCCTAAATTTCTAATTAAATATTTTTATTTTTTCATTTAATTATTTGAAACATTTCATTGCATTCATCAAATCAATAGTGCTCCTTTATTTAAAAGTTATATTTTGAATATCTATCCAAAATTTAAGCAAAATAATTTTATTGTCCCTTAAATTAAGTTTACAACAACTAAAGTGTTTTCAATATGAATTGTATTTTTTAATGTGGGCCCTCTCTCCCTCTACCTCTTCCTCTAGAAAATGGATGAGATAAAAATATGATTTAAATGGATACATTAAAAAAGTTAACCTATTATTATTGTAATTTAAAATGATAGTATGCAATTATATTTTTGAAGAAGAGAAAGTAGTTGGGAAATAAAAATTTCCTTTCAATGGATACAATTTTATGAGGAGTAGAGTAGTGACTTGATCTTTTAAAGAGTTTAAATTACATATGAATAAATATAATAAATGATAATTTCTTTGAAAGTACAAATTTATACTTATCTAGTTTCATGTGTATTGGATTATATGATAATTATAATATATGCTTTTTTTATTTCTAGAAGATCTATCATTGTCATTTAAAGTGATTATTATCTATATCTAGACATTCTTATCTCATTGCACCTACCTTGTCATTATTGCCTCTTAAATATTTCCAAAAACATTAAATTGATGAATAGTAATTTTATTTGTATCAAATTTACATTATTTATGTTTCATGTTTTTGAAAAGGTAAGCAACATTTTCAGGGTGCCGAATCCTTCACAAAGAGCTCAAGGGGCCAAAGAAAAACATAGTTTAAAAGAGATTGAACTATAGATACAACCAGAAACAGTTGACAAACAGCTGTGGAAAAACAAAGAGATTAAGCAACCCCAGACATAGAGGGTTCAGAGCTGGCTCCACGAGCCCGAGTCCAAGAAGTAGAAACAAATTTCTTCTTCCAAAGGAAAACCAACCAGGGAGGCTCGAAAACAGGAAACGAAGAGAATAGTGAGAGGAGTGACCCCACCTCAGTCACCATAGGATCACCAAGCAACGAGGGATTCAACAGCAAGGTGGCCGAGAATGGATCAACAAGCGGAACAAAAGAGGCTCCCAATGAAGGGTGGCCAAGGTCTGACAAAGCAGCGACAATAGGTGCAGGATCAGGCACAACAGTGTCAGCAAAAGGGTCAAGCATCACAGTGTCAGCAGAACGGTCCAAGGGTGGTTCCAAAGAAGAGAGGTCTGGGAGAGCATCAACTTGAGGGTCAACCAACACAGAAGAAACCTCTGAAAAAGAACCCACCATGAGGTGATCTAGGAGAGCATCATTCCACCAAGTCACAACGCCCTTGCGGCGGGAATGAGGGCAAGCAGAGGCCAAGTGACCCACCGAAAAACATCTCCTACACCGAAAGGGGAGACCTTCGTAGTCTAAGAGTTGCTTCCATGGTCTGTCCTCCACCAGCAAAACAACATCCCCATGGAGAGGTTTGGAGATGTCTAGATCAACTAGTATCCAAGCAACCGTGGTGTACCCAAACTCCCTAGTTGTAGAATCCACCATTAAGAAATGACCAATGGTATTGCCAATGGCTTCGAAGCACGATTCCTCCCAAAACTGGAGAGGAAGGTTTGGCAGTCGGACCCAAATAGGTCTGGTGTTCAACGGCTTCATAAGGGGGTTGAAAGAACGAGCCCAAGGCTTGATGGACAGAGAATGAATACCCCACATCCATCCTTTGTCGAGAACACAGCTTTGCTCACGAGGGGAGATAAAGGTAGCAATAAAGAAGCCCCTAGCACTAGGGTAGAGCTCGATTTCCCCAACAACCAAAGGCTTCCAGGAAGCCTTAACCCAGTCATGGAGGTCTGGGAGGGATGGCCACAAACCATTGAATCTGCAGACCACACCTGTTTTCAAGTAATACTCCTCATTTTCTACTATTTCAGGCCCATAGACCACCACCAGGCAGTCCCTGACACAAGGAATAGACCTCTGGGGAGGCCGAGCACATACTCTAGCAGCTTCAAAAAAAGATTTTTCCTTTCCCGCAACACACCCAATAGCAGGAGGACGAGACCCTCCAACAAGAGCAATCACAAGCACCGAGGTAGGGGAGGGTCAGGAGCCCCCAACGGGAAGACCAAGAACACCACGCCCAACCACACCCGAGGAAGCAGGAACACCACTCCCCAACACACAACCCCCGAAGGAAGCCGAAACTGACGCGGAGCAAGTCACAACAACATCCCCACACAAAACATTAGATAGAGCGCCATCCCCAGTAGAGACAGAGCCCACCACATCCAGCGCAGGAGAGGAAGAACCAGACAGGCGAAACTGGCCCCCAGCCAAGACCACCTCCCCAGCCACAGACGCAACCAATCCACCTGGTCGTTGCGAAGAAGAGTCGTTCGCGTTTCTCCTGCCCGCGCCCATTCAAATAGCCTTCGTTTCTTTACGTTTCATGTTATTTGAATTGTGTTACAAGATAAAATTTTCATAATGTAGTGGTGTCCTTATTTAGTTTTCACAATTTACCATGCTTAGATATATGGATCTTTTTCTTCTCTTTAAGATCCTATCTATAATATAGCCATTTAGTTTTCCTTTTATTCTTTTGATCATATATGTTTTTACTTTGTAATTTTAAGT
Organism: Sequoiadendron giganteum; assembly: GCA_007115665.2. NCBI lineage: Eukaryota > Viridiplantae > Streptophyta > Pinopsida > Cupressales > Cupressaceae > Sequoiadendron > Sequoiadendron giganteum. The sequence goes on along the minus strand of CM021106.1, from coordinate 172,055,819 downwards.
GATTGTTTTTACTATAATTTATCCAAAAGAGAATTCTTAAAATCCCTTCAAAATGAACATATTATATTCTTAATAAGATATAAAATCTTAAAAACTTTAACATCTATCTTATAAATAATTATGATACAATTCAATTCAAATAAATAATCAAATAGATAAATTTCAAGATTAAAAAATATTAAATTAATTAAATATTTTCAATAATAATTTGAATTAATAAAATAGACATATTCAAAACTAAATAAAAAATAATACTAATGAAGTATTAGAAGGTACAATTAAAATAAATAAAAAATGCTAAAGAAAATTACTTTTAGTCTAAATTCACAAAGAATAAATCAACATAAAAATTGTAATAAAATAAAGAGAAAAAAAATATTTTTAAAAAATTAATCATTGTTAGCCTAGAGATAAAGTATATTAAGAGAATATATCCTTTAGGTAGTCATATACAATATTAAACTAACATTGGAAGTGAAGGAATCTTAAAACTTGAGAGGATAAGAAATGTTATAAAAGATAAAATATTACGGTGCTAATTAAGGCTCTCATGTGTTCTATTTTATCGTTATATAACCCTTCCAAACTAATGGAAGTACAATATGTGAGGGGATATTGAAAATGGTGACAATTTTAACAATTTCCATAAGCCTCTCTTTAAAACTTTTTTTTTCATTTGGAATGTTATTTTTCCTAGTTTATTTAGTATAATATTTGTTTTATCAATGGAAGCAAAATGGGTAATGTGTAAGTCAACATTGGGGTGAAGGGAAAAAGACAACTTTAAAATTTAAAGGATTAGGGTTTTGGGTTGTAGAACATTCGTGATGCTCTCTGAAGTCTATTCTATAGATTGATTAAAGGCCAAAGGTGGTTTCATAGTTGATCATTTAATTTTGGGCTTACATTTTTTGTTGTTTATTGCTTTCATTAAAAAGTGGTTTGGGCAGACTTTTTCTAAATCACTTCCCTGATGGTAGTCTTTGTTCTCGAATGGTGTGATCGACATTCTATTCGTTCCCATTGATAATTAATTCTTTTGTCTTATTGACACACACACTTCCTACATGATGAGCTTGTTGTTTTTGATGATAAGTAAACATGTTCTAATAAAAATTGTTGGGAAATTCAATCTCTATCCAAATATGACTTCAATGGATGAGATACAAGGCTTGGACTGCAACATCAAAATATAAAAATTAAGTTGCCTTAATATGAAATTACCATGATTAGATCCATCTTTCTTATGACATCAAAAATCAACCAACATAGCGTGGGGTTGGCCCACAATATCGTGTCCCACTTTTTGGCCAAGTTGGACATTAATATCAATACTTTTTTACAAAATTTCACTTTATGAAACCTATAGAAACTAAAATATTAATAATTTGGAGATGATGTGAACCAGTGGTGTGAGGATTTGTGTGTAGATTCTAAATATATATATTTTTTAAAATAAAAAATAAATTGTGATTTTTTATGTAACTTTTAATAACTTATTGTTTATAGTAAACAAAATTTTAAAAAGTGATGTTTATGTCCTCACACATAGCTTTTTTATTGAAAGGATAAAATTATGATTTTTAAAATATAGATTTTAAATATCAATATCTAATGCATGGATATTTTCCTTCTTTTTTTTTAACTATTTTTTGAAGTCAAAGTAATTATAATTAGGACATAGGTGTATGCCATCACACAACTTATTTTGTATGTATTTTTTTGATGAAATATGAACACCAATACCTAGTGCATACATATTCTTTATAATTATTTTCTCTATTTTTCTATTTATCATGTTTGTGCAACAAATACCTTGATGTTTAGTGAAAAACCAACATTCACAAGAAATAAAATATAAATATAATAATAAAATTAAAATTATTTAAAATTATACATTTTTGGAAAGCTTACAATAATAGCTACATACTTACAAAACATAATTTCTAAATAACTTTATTTAATCCCTCAAAAGGTAAAGAAAAAGTCTTTTTTTTTGCCAACATTTTGATAGGTGTGAAGGAGAATTCATTGTGGGTATGTTTTAAGACTAGAGGAGTTCTATCCAAGGGGGCTTGATCTAAGGGGGTCTTATCTAATCCTCTTCAATAAAAACCCTTTAGATGGAATCCCTTAAGGATTAAATCTTTAGTATTTCTAAAAATATGTGATTTTAGGAAAAAATCAAGATGTCTCAAGTTTGGGACTCATTATTGTGGGATGACCCCATGCTTATAAACACAACAATAATGTGAGATAAAAAAAAAAAAAATGTAAGTAATAACATCACCATGAGATAGCAACAATGAGGCACACATCGACAACACAAGAGCATCACATATAATACGATTTATGTGGAAAGAAACTTGTTGGAAAAAAAACCCACCAAGAAGAGAGGCCAAGTATGCATTATCTTCACATAATGAGATTACAATACACTCATTTCCATTCTTCTCTTTTCCTCTAGCATGGAAACACATTTGCACGTATATAAAACCTCCTTATGCCTCAACCTATCCTTGTTCCTACAATGAAACTCTACATTCAACTATATTATTCATTTTTTCTACATCCAAGGAGCTGATTTTTTAGACATGTAAAGAGGTCTAATGACCAAAAATGACGCCCAAAGATGGATCTCCATTCCAAAAATCCCCAAAACTTGGAATACCTCCTTATAATGCAAAAGGACACTAGTTTTAGCTCCAATACTTTCTCTCCAACTTGGGTGCCCAAAATTGGAAGACAAGTTCATTACATTAAGTTCAATAAATGATGGAATAAAAAGAGAAATCTACTACCTCTTTCCAAGATCACACATGGAGAATACAAAATATCGCTCATTTTTTCTTTTACTTATCTTTTATTATCCCATTCTAGGCATCCACATGTGTGAAAATTATAATATTAAATATATATTTATTTTCATAAGTCACCTTTATCATTGCTAGTGGAACCAATCACCCGGATATACTACAAACAATGGTGAGAATTAATAAATTACTAAATGTTTTCCCAATTCACCCTATGTTCCTAGGGAGAATTTCCAAGGTTATTGGGACCATGAAATATGACATAGGATTTACAGGGTAGATGAAACCTTAATCCTAACAGTTTCATCATTTTAAGGTTCTTACTTCTCTTCTCTACCTTACTCCTATTGGTGCCCATGTTGTATTGGAAAACATTTATGTTTTTTCTAATATTTATAGTCTATTCCTCTACTAATTTTTTTCTAATTATTACATCTAGCCCATCTTCCTGATACCACTTTATCATTGGAGGAGAACACTAAGGTTTAAAATCGTTTCAAATTTTTGGATTCAATGGAGAGGGATGAGGAGTTAATTGACTTTAGTTCTTCATAATAGAACTATTACTTTTACAAAGGATAGGTGGACTAAAAATTATTTTTAATGGACAAGCCTCTTTTAGCTAACATAGGTGGCCCTACACAACTTAGGTTAACACTACCTTTTGATTCAAATATTGGATCTAATGGTACACATCTTATCAAATCCCCGCACTAAAAATGAATTCTCTTGACTTACTATGTGAGATAGATATTTTTATTTGTCTTAAATCAAAATTATTTGGGGCTAGGGATAGCCCACCTCTAAGATTTATCTTGCATGTTGGAGATGTCAACAAAGAGGGGAATAAGAAGAAAGGGTCAATATGCATTAAATATGTAAAAATAGAGTTAAACTTGTCTTCTAGGTGAATACATAATGATGTCTCAAATTGTTGAATTATATCATATCACCTTGACTAGTGTTTTCTTTGGTAGGAGAATTTTTGAGAAAACAAAAATCTCAATGGATTGTACATTGATGGAAACCTATCCCTGGATACTGCCCACTATTTCACTTACTACTAATAGGGTGGATTTCTATTATTTTTCAAATTTTGAAGGATGTTTCTATGATTAGGGCCACTAGATGGTTTTGGGGATCAAGTCCATTAACATCGAGAATGGTTTCTCCTAGATTTGACCCATGAACTAAAAATTTAGAGACCAAACTAGTGTGGATTAAATTTCTAGTATTACCACTTCAATACTAGTCTTTGGATATTTTTCAAGACATTGGGAATAGATTGATCTTTCATGGAAGCATATGTTAGCTACTTAAAACAAGCCTCTAGGAGAATTATAAAAATATTGGTGGATTTGGATTTAAAGGATTGGTTAGTGGATGAAATACTCTTGGAATTTGTATGTGCAGTGCATAGAAAAATACTGGACTATGTTGGAATACCCTTCTATTGTGTTAGATGCCACTCTTATGGAAATTTAGCAAATGATTGTTCTTTACCTTTCATAAATAATAATCCTCACATAAATTTGGGTTGTGTGATTGAGTCTAGAAATCCTATTCATAATAATTTACCCACCACTCTACAAGATAGGTCAAAGATGGGAAAAGTTTTAAATTTGTCCACTAATGTTGTCACTTTTTCTCTCTTTCATTTTATACTATACTATGATGTTGTTCCAAAATTAGAATTCATATTCACATCAAGTAGGCCTATTGTGGAAACTTAGTCACATAAAATTGACTCATATTTTTGTGATGTTATGCTTCTAGATCCATTTATCGGTGTTGTATCTCCTACTACACATATTGACAATAAAAATAACCAACTCGAGATACACAAATGGATACAGATGTGTATTTATCCATGTTCCACCACAAAAGAGGTGGTGAGCAAGAAATGGTGTGGAAATAATGGAATGGAGTATTTGGCAAGGGAGAATGGGGGTGAAAAAGTTTCACTAGATGAATCTTCATAGGTTAAGGGGAAAAATAATTTGTTTGATATGGTGGGAAATTTGAGGACATGAAATTTCACTAAGACTAAATTTTTTTAGCTACTACAAATTCATTTGCACTTCCTATGTAGCCCAGATATTCATTACATCCTCAATGGATGCATAGGAATGATAATGATTTTTTTATAGGTATTAGAGGCTCTAATTTGACAAGGGATTGGGTCCTCTTAGGTTTTGAAATTTCTACTATGTTTACACTCACAGAGAACATGGTTGTGGAAGATATGTTACAAGGGGAACACAATATGCAATTCAAGGCCCTTAGAGGAGGGAAAACCCCCAAATATTTATAATTGTGATTATTATCTCTTTCAATATTAAAGGGATTGGTAGCCCCTCTAAAAATATTACTCGCAAATGGTTAATGGTTGTTCATAAACCTAATATTAATATCTTGATCCAAGAAAGAAAAGGGGTTCTTTCAATAAATTCAAATGGGTTCTTTGGGGGTTTATTCACTAGATGGAAGAACTAAACTATGGCTCTGGTTGATTCTATCATATATAGTACTTGCAATAACACAAGAATTTTTTTCTATAGGAATGGGATTTTCATTTGATGTGGCTAAAATATATGGCCCCACATCTAACAAGAAGTATTTTTGGGAAAATACTTCTTCTAATGATTTGATAAAATCTGAAAGCCTCATATTAGGGGGAGATTTAAATCTTACTATCTCTAATGAAGAAGTATGGGGAAATTTTTCTAAAATTGACCCATTGGCTTATTTTTTTCAACATAAACTAGAGGTCTCCAAGTTGATTGATCTATCCCTTATTGAGATTGTTCCTACTTGGATGAGTATGTGCATTGATGCAAAGTGGGTGGCAAAAAGACGTGATAGATTCTTAGTACATGATTCAATATTTCATAAATCCGATAAGATCTATTCTTGGGTGGTCATGGGTGGTGATTTTGATCATCTACCCATTTTACTACAATTTTCTAAAGTGAATTCAAAACCTTCTTCCACTTTCAAATTTAACCCCTCATGGATTTTGGATGTTGACTTGATAAACATAGTAAAATTAAAATGGACTCTTAATTTTTGATGAACCTACAAATGTATAATCCATTCTAAAACTTGAAAAAAGAATTTAAAGGGTTAAGGCTACTACTATCAATTGATTATATAATAAAAAAATGGAACATGAAAAGACTTACATTTGTGGAGCAGGAAATTGATATTTTTTATGCTTCTAATTTTTGAAATTCTTCTGATGGGGCTTCTAGATTAAAGTTGTTGGAATTGGAGCAAAAAAGAGGAATATATTAGCTGATCTAGAGGTTCAATGGAATATAAAAAGTTGGGCTCTTTGGTTGAAAAATGGTGATGAAAACACTAAGTGTGATCCTAATAAAATGCTACTTCCTAATGTGATATGTTAGATAAAAACTAATAGTGCAATGTGAAGAGAAGTAACAAGATAAAAGGGCACCTCAATAAGATTAGCCTAAGAAAGTGGACAACATAGAAGTAAGATAAACAAATTGATTGCTGTTATACCTTCATGTTATTGCTTCCTTGGTTGGCCCTTGATTTTGAAGTCTTGTGTGCTTCTTGGATGGAAATGAAGTTGAATGAATGCAAGATGAATTGATGCAATATGGATTGATGATATAAGTGCTAAAATGGATGAGAGCTTGAATGGCAATTTTGCAAGAGTTTATTTGCAAAAGAATTGATCCCAAAATGAGGGGTATTTATAGGCTAATTGGAATTCTCTAGATAATTCAATGGTTGGGATTGATCCAACAAAGATCAAGATGAAGGGCTATGGTGAGTTGAGGACTCACAAGCCCTCACATCTTGACATGTGGAAGGTGATATGTCTTAGGGTGGAGTGATGTGGAAATGAGGTGGAAGGGAAGTACATGAGGTGGATCTTGGGGGATGAGAAGATTCCTTGGAGGAATAAAAGTGAATTAAAAATTCACAATGATTGGAAGAATCTAGTGGATAAGAGAGGGTCTCCAAAAATCTAGAGATTTGTCACATGTGGGTGATGTAACAAGTCCAAGGTTCTAGAAGCCTTGGGCACATGTAAAATGACATGTCACATTTGCATGGGGATAGGGTAGACCTTGGAAGAATAAAATGTGAATTAAAAATTCACATGGGGAAGAGAGGAACCTTGGTTAAATAAATGTGAATTAAAAATTCACATGGGGAAGGGAGTCCAGGCTAAAAAGGGTAAGTGGGAAGGTTGACCAGAAAAGGTAAGCCAAATGTGGCTAATGATTCTGATTAAGGTTGTGCAAACATAGGATTACGATAATTAATGAGAGATTAGAGGCAAGTGGGAGATTATGGAGGATGTGACACTTAATTAAGATTAAGTGGTGCACATCCTAATCACAGATTAATTAATTTAATCTGAATTAAAAGTGGGTTATGGAGGATGTGACAAGGAGAGAGAAAAAGGGGAATTAAAAATTGGTTTTAATCCAAATGGGTTAAAAGACTAAATTAAATAATTTGTCATATTTATTTAATTTAGAGAAGAAAAAGGGATAAGGTAAAGTATTTAATTTATTTAGTTACATACTTTAGGAACCTTAGGCAGAAAATGAAATAATGATTAAATAAATTATTTAATCACTATTAATGAAATAGATGAATAGAGTAGACGATTTTGATCATATGGAAGTGATCAAATTTGGATGTCTACACTAAGTACTTTCATAATCATGTCAATTATCATAGAATGAAATATACTATTTGGGAAATGATAAACCTATATATGGTTCAATGGAAAACATCTTCAAAGAGATTGTTGATTTGGGAATCACACATTTTAACCACATGTACAAGGAACCTAATAGGGCCAACATTGAAAACATTGCTACTATATCTACACAATTTTTGAGATTTGTTGATGAGGAAACTAATGAGAAACTTATGGAAGAAATTTCTAAGGATGAATTGAGGACTATTATGGGAACTATTAAAAAGGATAAAATTTTAAGCCCTAATGGGTGGACTATTGAATTCTTCCTTGGGTTTTATGATTAACTAGGTTTTGATATCCTTTGTGTGGTGAAAGAATCTCAATGATCTAGGAAAATAACTGTAACAAAAATTTCACCATCCTTATCTATAAGAAGGGAAAGTCATACTCCTTTGATGAATTTCACACTATCTCACTTTCTAATTTTTCATATACAAGATTGCTGCTAAAGTCATTACTATTATAATCAAGGAAGTGTTGTCAAAGACTATCTCATGTGAAATTTTTTGTTTCTTACATAGGATGCATATTCATGGGGCTATTAGGGTAGAAAAGGAAGGTATCCATACTATAAAAACTAAGAAATTATCAGTGGTGGTTATGAATCTTGATTTATCAAAGGCATATGATAGAGTGAATTAGTCATATATTTAGTTATTACCGATCCATCTTGGTTTTTTCTTACAAATGGTTAATTGGATTATGGGTTGTATCACCTTTGTTTCTTATGCCATTCTCATAAATGGCTATGCTTCAAAGTTCTTTAGACCTACTCGGGGATTGAGATAAGGCTACCCACTATCCCCTCTCATTTTTTATTTTGGTTGTTGAGGGATTAAGTCAGCCTTTGTTGGTAGCTAAATAAAATGGTTTAATAAGTGGTATATTGATTAGCTCGATAAAATAAAAAATATATGTTACATTATTATAAATGGATCGACTAACACAAATAAAAATACTCAACTTTGACTGCATAAAAGTGGTCTTTATGATTTAAATTTTAAAATGATGTAAAATAATGAATTGTAGAACTCTTGAAGAAGTTTATGTTGGAAAAACAAGAATAGACAACTGAGAGGGGGGTTGAATCAGTTGTCACAAAATTTCAAACTTATTTAACCTTATTAACCTTTAATCTCAAATATGATAAATGACAGTGAAAGAATGAATAAACAACACATCAGAAAAACACATAACACCAAGATTTTTGCATGGAAACCCTATTAGGAGAAAAACCATGGTGGAGGTTAATCCATAATTTATACCTTGTTAAAAGTATAAAAAAATGAATAAGGAATGCACATGCATTCAGGCACAATGCCTAGAGCTCAATGCTCATAGAAGACATAATTTCTTACATAAAAATTTCAAATTAAATCCATCTGAGGAGGTTGAACTCAGAGATTAGCTTCTTCAAAAGCCTGATGAGAGTTCTGGTTAGGCACAAAAACACTTCTTCACACTTTTCTCAAACTTCTTCACACTTTTCTTTGCAATCAAATGATCTAATCTTTATTCACAAATTTCACATTCATACTTCTCATACATACATCTCGCACACTTCGAAATGAAGAAAAAATCGCTCTTATATATCTGCTTCATGGAATTACATCAACAACTTTGTTGGCCAAAAATAAAGGAATAAATAAATTACAAACTGTCGGCCCAATTTATGAACAAATCTCAATGTGCACCAACCAAAGTCGGTCACAACATAATGAATACCTAAAAAAACATCCTCGAACATCCAAACACTAAAAGAATAATCCACGAGGATCCACAACATGCTAGAACCATCACGTCGGCCAAGAACATGAGAACTCAAACACACAAAGGAAAGATATTTGATCACGATCAAATAGATCAACGCGGACAAGTAACAAGGATAGAGAATGATCTAGAAACATCAAAAAACATCACGGGAGCATACACAACAACTAGAATTACCATAATTTCTTTCTCTTCTTCTAGAAAAATCAGCTACAGTAACAAAATAACTGTAGGAACACAAAAATACACAACTTGCTCCAATCTTGATGTGCACCTCTGAAACTTCCAGAGTATAAACTAGATAGGCTCAACAAAAAACCCTTTAAAGTGCAACTTATGAATACCAATATATTGAATTTTCCACCACACTGAACTTCACATCTTCATAGGCAACCTTCAACATATTTATTGTAATTTTCTCAATATCCTCGACATATACAACCTTCAAGATATCAATTCTAATAGTGTTGACATCAATGACAACCATATATTAGCAACACAACCAAAACATCAAAAAATCTCCCTCTTTGGCATTGATGGAAACACATGATGTGAAAAATACCATCAACACAACTTTACACATGACTCTTCTCAAACTGTTCTTATCCCCCTTACATTACTCTTCTCCCCCTTAGTTTTTACAAGATTTTTCACGTTACACTTCTCCCCCTTTGACATAAATGGAAAAGGTACACAAGATTTGAACCACATATCTGAATCATCTGACTACTCCCCCTGAGTAGAAGCCACCACAACATCAATCCGGATCAAGATATGACTATGAATGCACAAACTGATGCAAAGAATTGCATCTTAGTTTTGATTAGGAGGGGAAATCACCCCTAAATTCCCTTTGAGATACTCAAAACTATCCTTAGGCAATGAATTAGTAAAGATGTCCACAATTTTTTCCTTAGTAGGCACATACTCTAGTCTGACTTCTTTATCACTCACTTTGTCTCTCAAAAAGTGATATTTGATAGATATATCTTTTGTCTTTGAATGCAACACCGGATTCTTAGAGATGTTTATTGCACTTGAATTATCACAAAATATAGCAATAGGCTCATCATACTCAATTTTTATATCTCTTAGCATCTGCTTCATCCATATTACTTGAGTACAATTTTTTATAGCAACAATATATTCTTCCTCAACAATAGATAAGGAAATTGATTTTTTCTTCCGACTTAACCAAGACACCAATTTCTTCCCCAAGAAGAAGGCAACACCAATAGTAATTTTCATGTCATCCATATCTTCTCCCCAATCTGCATCAGTAAAGGCACTCAAAGTAAGATCATCATCTTTAGGATACCAAAGACCAAAGTCAACTATCCCTTTCAAGTATCTGAAAATTCTCTTTATAGTAGTCACACGAGATTCCTTCAGATCAACTTAATATCTAGCAACCATGCATACAAAATTTATGATGTCTGGTCTAGTATAAGTCAAATAAAATAATCCACCCATCATTGACCTGCATATTATTTGATTTGCTTTAGGAGAATCATCATTTTGTGTTAACTTGCATTTGGTTACCATGGGTGTACCAACTGGTTTTGAGTCTTCCATGCCAAACTTTTTTAGTAACTCTCTTACATATCTGGACTGAGATATAAATATTCCATTGTCTAACTGAGTAATTTTCAATCCCAAAAAGAATTTCAGCTCTCTAATCATTGACATCTCAAACTCACTTTTCATTTCATCAACAAACTTCATACATAAGTCATCACCACCTTTCAAAAATGATGTCATCAACAAAGACTTCAATAATCAACTCTTTATCCTAATCCATTTTAAAATATAGATTACTGTCAGTAGTACCTTTGTTGAATCCAAGCTTCAACAAGTATTTATCCAGTCTAGTAGACCAGGCTCTAGGGGCTTGCTTGAGTCCATACAATGGTTTATTCAATCGAAAAACCATATCTCCTTTATCAGTCAGTTGAAATCCATCTGGTTGCTCAACATATACTTCTTCTAGCTCACCATTTATAAATGTCGAATTTACATCCATTTGATAGACTTTGTAGTTTTTAAAAGCAACATAAGCAAGAAATAATCTTACAACTTCAATTCTAGCAACACGGGAAAAAGGTTTCTTCAAAATCAATACCTTCCATCTGTGAGTACCCTTTACATACCAATCTTGCTTTATTCCTGACCACTTCACCTTGTTCATTTAGCTTATTCTAAAAGACCCATTTGGTTCCAATCACATTTTTATCCTGAGGTCTAGGAACAAGAATCCATGTATCATTTTTCTCTATTTGCATCAGTTCTTCCTTCATTGTTTCCATCCAATATTCATCTTTACATGCTTCATTGACATTGTTGGACTCAGTCTTGGAAATCAGACAATACTCTTCTGTAATTCTTCTTCTAGTCTGCAAATATTTGTTCTTATCTCCTATAATTTGATCTTTAGAATGATTTAGCTTTACATACCTTAAAACTTTTGGATTCTCTCAAACTTCTGGTTCTTCTGTTCTTTCTTCTACACTTCCACTAGCTTCTCCTTCTTGATTCTCTTGATTCATCGAAACAATTTGAACTTGATTTTGTGTTTGAGCCTTCTTCCCATTATCAGTACTATCATGTTGGTCATTTGAATCATATCCATAGTATCTGCATGATCTAGCAGTGTCTTCATCAACTCTGACATTTTCAATCTCAACCATTTTCCTCAATATTTTATTATAGCACTGGTAGGCCTTGCTCTTAGTAGAGTAAACCAGAAAGATTCCTTCATCACTCCTAGCATCAAACTTTCCTATATCTCCATCTCTCTTGATATAACATCTACTTCCAAATATTTTGAAATATTTAACTGTAGGCATATAACCAAACCACAACTCAAAAGGAGTCTTACGAGAATTACCATTGACATTTACTCGGTTGATAGTATATACAACAGTGCTTACAACTTCTCTCCAATAGATATGAGGGACATTACCTTCCAACATCATAGTTCTAGTAACATCTAGAATTGTTTTGTTATTTCTCTCAACAACTTTGTTCTATTGAGGGGTCCGGGGAGTAGATAATTGTCTTTTGATTCCATGCTCTTCACAGAAAGAATTGAACTTCTGGGAAGTGAATTCACCACCTCTGTCTGACCTTAAGCATTTAATATTTAAACCTATCTCATTCTCGGCCATAGCTTTGAAATTTTTGAACTTTTCTAATTCTTCATGTTTTTCTCTCAAGAAAGCAACCCATATCATCCTAGAGTAATCATCAATGAGAAACATAAATTACCTTTCTCCTTGTAGACTTTTGATTATGGAGGGACCACATAGATCAGTATGCACTAGCTCCAGTACTCCATTAGAATGATGTTGTTTGATTTGAAAACAAATTCTAGTCTGCTTTCCCATCTAACATTCCTTGCATATGGTGTTAGTAGGCTTCACTAGCTTAGGAAGATCTCTAACTGCTTGAGTGGAGCTTACTTTTACAATGTTATAAAAATTCACTTGACACGGCCTCCTATTCCATAACCAACTTACATCGACTAGAGCAATTAAACAACTTTCACTAGCAACACTTAGGTGAAAAATGTTACCTCTTGTCTTTGTACCTGAAGCAATTACATTTCCAGAACGTCCTAGTATCCTTCATTTTCCATCTTTGAACTAAAGATTGTATCCCTTGTCTACCATTTATCCAACACTCAACAGATTACGCTTCAATCCTTCAACATAAAGGACATCATCAGTATTATATTTACCACTAAGAGAAATAGTGCCTCTGCCACAAATCACACCAACATTGTTATCTTGAAATCTTACAACACCATCGTCATATTTCTCCAAGCTTATAAAATTTATTTTTTCACTAGTCATATGATGTGAGCATCCACTATCAATCACCCACAAATCCTTTTCTTTAATTCTGGGTGCAAGAGCTTATACTTACCTTTTCCTCTAGCTTCTCTTTTCACAATCAATGCTTCTAGCTCTTCTAACTCTCTTTCTTCATCTTCAATCTGTTTCATCTCATCTTCATACTTGAATGTATTTCTATAAATTTCTCTCAGATCATATCTCTGTTGGTTTCTTCTAAATATAGTAGCTTTAAATGCAGATTTTGTCTTAGGGGTAGAATCACCAAATTCACTTAATTCAAAGGCAGAAAGCTTACCAATTAACATATCTCTTGTCACATTTGTTACTTTCCTAAGTTCCTCAATAGCATGAAATTTCATTCTGTAAGAAGTAGGAAATGATCTGAGCACTTTAGCTACAATCTCTTCTTCATCCAAGATTCCATCGACACATCTAGTACCCATCACTAATTCATTTAAATTTTGCATGAAAGAAATAATGTTTTCATCCTTGCTCATCTTCAAGTTTTCCCACTTGCCTTTCAGACTTTGCAGCTTAGCAACTTTCACTTGTGCATCTTCTTCATACAATGTTTCTAGCTTCTTCCAGATCTCATATGTTATTTTCAGACCCATTACATTTGTCATCTCTGAATCAGTCAGAGCACTCAATAAATATTCTATAGCCTTGATATTTGTTTTAGCTTCTTTGATCTCATTAGGAGTAGAGAGACCATTCTGAGGAATAACATATATGTTATTTTTAATCTACCAGAAAGGATCACCAATGCACTTCAAATGACACGCAAAATTTATACCTTGTTAAAACTATAAAGAAAATGAATAAGGAATGCACATGCATTCAGGAACACTGCCTAAAGCTCATTTCTCAAAGAAGACACACTGTCTTACATATAAATTTCAGATTAAATCCATCTAAGGAGGTTGAACTAATAAATTAGCTTCTTCAAAAGCCTAATGATAGTTCCGGTTAGGCATAGGAACAATTCTTCACACTTTTCTCTGCAATCAAATGACTTACTCTCTATTCACACATTTCGCATTCAAACTTCTCATGCATACATCTTGAATACTTCAAAATGAAGAAACAATCGCTCTTATATATTTGCTTCAAGGAATTACATCAACAAATTTGTTGGCCAAAAATAAAGGAATAAATGAATTACAAATTGTCAGCCCAATTTATGAACAAATCTCAATGTGCACCAACCGAAGTGGGTCACAACATAATGAAGACCTAAAACAGAATCCTCGAACATGCCAAATATTAAAATATTAATCCATGAGGATCTGCAACACGCTACAACCATCATATCGATCAAGAACATGAAAACCCAAACACACAAAGGAAAAATCTCTGATCACGATCACACCGATCAACATGGACTTGCAACAAGGATAGATCATGATCTAGAAACATCAACGAACATCGTAGGAGCATACGCAATAACTAGAATTACCAAAATTTCTTTCTCTTCTTCTAGAAACATCAACTACAGTAATAGAATAATTGTAGGAACATAGAAACACACAACTTGCTCCATTCTTGATGCGCACCTCTAAAAATTCTGGAGTATAAAATAGATAGGCTCACAACAAACCCTTTAAAGCACAACTTCTGAATATCAATATACTGAATTTTCCACCACACTGAACTTCACAGCTTCACAGGCAGCCTTCAACATATTTATTGTAATTTTCTCAATATCCTCAACACATACAACCTTCAAGACATCAATGCTAATAGTTTTGACATCAATTAAAACCACATATTGATGACACAACCATAACATCCAATAGTTTATTCCTCCAACTTTTCAAAATTGAAAAAAAAATGATATTTTTTAATAAATTTAAGAGTAGGTTTTGAATTGCTGAAAATTTTTAGGAAAAAGTGATGTTGAGTTGATGCCAAGAAAAAATAGAAAATAATTTTATATTCCTCTAATTTTTTTCCCAAATAGATAACATTAATATCTAGTGCATGGAAAAAATTAAAAATTTTGATGTGTATTTTCTTCGTAATAAAATGTCAAAGTCAAATGTACCAAAATTTGATAGTTTTCATTTCACATCAACTATTGTCTAAATTTCTCTACAGAAAATCAGGAAATGGGAACCATAGCTAGAGAAAGAGCTAGAGATGACAATGGAAAAATTTATAATGAGAGTGAAGATGTAAAAGGTGATGATGGTGGCGGTGGTGTCCTTGGGTTTCCTTCTACTTTGTGTTCCTTGGAAATAGAGGTGGCTTGCTCTAGGATTTGTATTAGCATTATGTTAGGGGATGAAGTTAGAGTTAGTTATGACATGTATTCAAAGGATGAGCCTGTGGGCTCATCAGAGTTCTCTTGGATCTCTAATGGGGAAGAAAATCTCCTAGACATTCTCCTTGAGGCTTGCTTGAATACCTAGAAATGTGAGAAGCCTAGTTTTTTTGAGGGGAGGTGTGATCAATTCCATCACAAGGAGGATGTTATGCTTATCTATTTGTGGTTGGACACTCAATGTTTAGACCAAAATGTTTCAATCTTTGAGTTGCATGGAAATGATTTTGGTTGTCTATTTTAGAATGGGTTGAGTAAAGATATCAAGAGGGGCTTTATACTGCCTACTTATCCTCAACCTCTAGCTGCTTTGTAGAGTCCCTCTCCAAATATTATTTATGGGCATGAAGAGGATTTAGTGCCTTCCCTTATTATTGGGGTGCGATATTTTTTGGGGTTTCCTTCCTTGGAGGTAACTCCCTTTCTTTTTGGTCTTGGTCCTCTTCAAAATGGGTTGCTAGAGAATTGTGTTTTGGGGGTTTCTGAGGATCCTAAGTCTCCTTTCTTGAAATCTTATCGCCCTTATGTTCTTGGCCCCCCTTTGGCTAGTTCTTTTATAATATTTGTTGTTATAGAAATTTCTCTATGAGATGGAAATAATGTAACAAATATTGAGACCCTACATTTTTTATTTTTGATGCTTGTGTGGGTGGAGCTTTAGAAAGCTTGCAACACACCCTTATTGGTTGATTTTTGGGTCATGGACCTAATATTGACATTGTTTGTAAATGGGCTTCCAACTGCTAGTTTGTCTTTCGGTTGATATCTCTAAAGGCTATGATGAATGATTTTCTTCTATTCTCCTTCAATGATATTGCAGGTTGCTCTCAGGTTCTCTTGAGAGGTCCTTGGTTTCTGGGTAAGGATTTTCTTTACTTGCAAAGATGGTTTGCTAGTTTTGATTCTAAAATGATAATTTTTTCTCATATTTGGGTTCACCTCCTAAAGTTCCCATTGGAATTCTATGATGAGAGTTTCATCCATAGTATAGATGAGGCAATTGGCTAGTTCATTACCATGGATGATGTCACAAAGAATAGATCATGCTTCCAATTTTCTAGATTTTGTGTTTGTATAGAGGCAGGTATGGAGTTTCCCAACAATTTCAAACTCCACTCCAAGCTCGGTGTTTGGGATCAAAAATTATATTATGATCCCTCATGGGTGAACCACTTCCACAATGTTGGTTTGTTCTCTTTTTTATGCCAATATTTTTCATGATTTAGTGCATTCCAAAGTATAATTTATGCCCAATTGTCCCTCAACTATTGAGGGGAAAAAGAAGAATCTTTCTCAACTCTTCAAAAAGGATGGTGTTTCTTGCAAGACCGAGAGTTGATTTTATTGGAAGCTCATCAGATCTAAACACTAATTGGTGTCTTCAATCTTTCCATGCCCCTACTTTTAGGCAATTTTTGAAGTTCAGGTTCAAACCTCCTTGATTGTCTATTGTTGGTTTTGGGTACTTCCAAAAATTGTTTTTAGTTCCTTGCTCTAGTCAAAATATATGTTGGTGTTGTTATTATCCTTGCTATTATTTTCTTGTCTCAAAACTGGTGAGATATTTTTGTTTTCCTTTATGGTTGATCAATAATGGGCATAGGCCCTTCCCATCTTTACGATAATAAAGACTATTGTCTAAATTATTTTATTATTTTCAAAAAAAAATATACCCTTTTGGAGAGGATTCTCTCCTCTAGTGGAGCACATATTTAAAAAAATAAATAAATTATGTTTTAGTATTTTTTAAATTTCTAATCAACCTCATTTTGTTTTACAATTTAGTTTTATTATTTAAAAAATAATAATAAAACTAATCAATATATGGATTCTTGACTCTGAGCTCTACAAAAGGGTATTTTTAGATTTTTGAAAGAAATGACTAAAGAAATGTCATGTTCAAGTTGAAAGTTTCACATTTTTTTTAAAAAGATGAGGTGGCTGCCAATAAGGATGCCACATAGATAGTTTTCGAGTGAAAGGGTTTTGACAAAAACCCTTTTGACTGAAACCTTTTTAGTTGAAAACATACATGCAAATTGAGTCGAATTTTAAATCAACAAAGGGAAAAAAAATATTGTTTTGGGGAAAGGGTTTCACCCAAAAATTTATGTGCCATAGATAGGCCACATAGTTTTGGGCCAAACTATTTCACCTCAAACTATTTATGGTGAAACTATTTTTCTTAGAACTATTTAGTTAGCCAAAAGTGTAACACAGGTTTGTGCTTTGGCCCAGTTGCTCCACCACTCCAACTCATCTCTTTTTTTGGATGATAATTTTTTGTTCAACAATGGCTCCATAACTAGATTGATCAAGGTTAAGATCTTATAGAAATATTTGTGTTGTTATAGGTATGGCAATAATATACATAATTCCACTCTCTCTTAGTAGAATTCAGATGGAACAACATAATTGGATACTACATATGTTTCCCTATTAACATTTGGATCTACAATATAGTTTTAAGTATATAGGAGTTAACTTGAAACCAAATGGTTATGGTAAAAATGATTGGTTATGGATGATTGAAAAGGTAAAAAATTGTATCAACTTGTGGTGCAATAGATGGCTATCCATTTGAGGAAGACTTGTATTAATCAAATTTGTTTTGGAAGCCATGCCCATTTTTTGGATTACACTAGATCACATTCTAATCATGTGTTGGAGACAATAATAAAAATACTTCACATTTATGTGAAAATGAAAAAAGCACAAATATGGTATTCCACTTATGAATAGGATTTCCATATCTAATCCAAAGGATGAGGGGGGTTTGGGACTAAAAATTATTTATTTTTTTGGAGCTTTTCTCATTGCCAAAGTGTCTAGAGGCTCATTTCGATACATGGATTTTGGTATAAAACACTTTATCAAAATTATATTACTCTAAAATTCATTGTTGATTGTATTAGATGTCCAATTAAAACTTCACAAAATACCTTTGTTCTCTGGAAGGATGTTGTTAATTATTTCCTTATTATTGGACACTGGCTTACTTAGAATGGGGGAAATGGTGAAAATTTTAGAGTCAGAGTTTATCATTGGGTTGGTTGTAGAGATTCTCATCTTCTCCCTAGGGCTTTAATAAATTTGCTAAAACATAAAGGTATTACTACTCATTCACATGCTATTGATCCTAATATCACCAATCGTTGGCAACAAGGGTGGAATATATTGATTGGATTGGTTTGTCTAGAGTGGATTATGAAATTTATAGTGATTATGTTAATAGGATAAATTAGAGCCATATCAAAATCAACAATGAGGAATGTATTTTGGTTTGGTCCAAGAATACTGCCCAAGGAGTGTATATTGTTAGTTTGGGGTACAAGACTTTGTTTCCTCCAAGGAACCATGATGTTGATTGTTAGTGGTAGAAGTGCATTTTGAAGATTCATTCTCCCCAAAAGACAATTTTTGTATGTGGCTCATAATCCATAATAAATTTTGACTTGAGATGTACTACAAAAAAATTAGCAAAGTTTGGATAGTGTTCACTATGCTTGATGGATTTGGAATCCATTAATCACCTATTAATCAATTATCTGTATACTATCAAAGTTTGGTATGATATGGAAAGATTGGTTGGTCAAAGGAATGTATGGGCTAGAAATACATTCTTATTTTTTATAAAAATTCATATCATTATAGGTCTCTACATATCTGTAGGAATCTACCACTTCTACTTGCCTGGGGTATTTGGTTGGCAAGAAATGGCGATTTTTCAAAATAAATTGATTCCTTCCTTTCAATGCTCATATCATATTCATTCCATTTTTGTAAACTTTAAGAATAATCTAAAGGTGGATATTCCAAAATCATTAACTCCTCCATTGATTGATAAATCTCTTCCTTGGGGTTTCTTTCATGAGGAATGTCAGGTTAACTTTCCTCTCTTTTAGGTGGGAGGCATACTATTTTATAATCCTAATCATTATATCTCTTTTACTGTTGGATTGGGTAGTGGTACAAATAATTTTGTGGAGATTATGGCATTGAAAACTTTGTTGACATTGGACAAGAACAAAAGGATGGACTGAATTCAAGTTTTTGGTTATTTTGAAGTCATCATCAAATGGATAAATAGGATATATCAAGTTGAAATTTTGATTCTCATGCCTATTAAATATCTAATTGATAGGATGAGACTTACTTTTGTCCATATATCCTTCACATATGTTTACATGTAATACAATATGGAGGTAGATACCATTTCTAAGATAAGTTTGAATTTGGTTGCGGATAAATGGGAACTTATTGAACACTTGATGGATTCCATCTTTCAAACCTTTATCCTCTTTGTGACCAATTATTCATGATTCTCACATACTCTTTTCTTATTTAGCTTTATTAACTTTTGTTTGGGGGATTCTATACTTACCTATGGGAATTGTTTTTTATCATGATTATACCTAAACATTATTTTATTTATTCCCTACTTTCTATATTTCACCATTTTATAGTTTGCTACAATTGTATTTTTTGTGACTAAAACTTTGGTCCTTTTTTCCCATGCTTTTCCTATGTTTTTCTATTGTTGTCTAATTTTGGCAGCACTTTCTCTTTGTTTTCTCATGGATTTTCTTGTTTTTCTCCTTGAAAATATTATAATTTTTTTTTCAATATGTAATATATTTTTAATCAATATGATACAAACAATTTTTTGGGGGAGACAAATATATTTTTATTAATGTGATTTTAAGTTTTTGAAAAAAATAATTAGTTGTAATCATATTTTCCTATATTATTTGATGTAATTTTTTTTCAATTTTATTTATTTTTTAGTTTATTATTTTTATATATTATTTAGTGTTATTTTATGTGAATATTATTTTATTTTATTTATTTTTATGTTCAATATTTTTTTTATCTATATTAACAAATATATTAAAATAATATACTCCTAAGAAGGTCTTCATTTCACTTGACAAGCCTTTGGGGGAAAATTTGTTGGGTTCAAGTTCTAGTGCTTGAGTTGTTCCTCTTTATTGTGTGTGGCTTGTTGGCTTGGTTTTGATTAGATTTGTTGGTTGGAAGGCCTGTTTTATGTTGATGTATGGAATGGGGCCATAAGCCCCTTCTTTTATATTTAAATAAAAAATAATATATTTAAATTTTAAATTTATCATTAAGGAAACCCGAATAATTTATCTTATAATAAAATCATATTTCCAAACCCTCTTTACAATACTAGAGATGATACTTAGTAAATATTTTCAATAGATTAAAGTATTTTAGAGATGAGATAATACTAAAATAAAAAATACATCATGTAACTAATATCTTAAAAACCCATATTGATTCATTTGACAAATGGATTGATACAAAAGGGTAGGATTAATCAACTATTATTTCCTATTACTTTTGTCTAGGAAGGAATGGAATGGTATACAACCTCTTGGAGACACATCTTATATCTTAAAATTGATTTTGAGGAACCCTATTTTGTATTTAATTTTCATTTGTTTTGACTACTTAAATAAATCAATTTCAAATATTTTACTCTCATGAATTTATTCAAACCCTTCTCATCAATGTGTCTTCTTGCATCTCCATTAATGGAAGTATCTTTGATAGTTTTGGAAAAAATACTTCATTCAACAAGAGAACTCTTAAGATTCATCTCTTTATACTCTAGCTACGAATATTTTTATGTATATTGATGTCTATAAATCTTTGCAACATTTTGAAGCAGAACAAGAGCTCTATGTCTTATTAGACCAAGATTTAAAGCAGAAAAAATACCATTAAAAAAAATTTCAAAAAAAATAATTTAAACTTACAATCTTCTCACTAATATGTCCTACTTTATTTGATAGTTCTAGTTTAGATTTTCACAATCACATGTGCAAATACAAATATGCCAAAATTCTGATTTTACTTCCCCTATTTTTGCTTAACCTCCAACTGCTCTTACTTCTCCAACATCCCTTTCAATTCATGCTTCCAAAACAGAATTTCAACAACAAAATCATTGCCATCCTTGTGGGTTGATTCACATTCTCTATTTTTTTTGTGCATTCAAAATCTGTTGTACATTTTTTGTTAACTTTGGGTTCCCCAAAGTCTCTCATGTCCAATGCTAAGACTTTTCCTAGCTTTTCCACTTCCCATGCACCCAAATACATTTCATTTTTTGAGTTTTCTTGTTGAGGTGAAGGCATTTCAAATTGCCTTAGTCCATGTTGGGATGAAAATGAATCACACCAATTTGGGAACTAGAAATTTTAATGAATTTACATTGTATTCTAGGTTGCAACTTAAATAATATTTTATCATATTACCTAGTAAAATGTCAATGATTTATAGATGGGGATGCTAGTTAGGCAAAATAAAATCAACAAGTGTTTTTAAATGTCACAAATTTTTTTATTAACATCAAAACAAAATTAAAAATGGAAATGAGTCTGATAGCTAAAGTGCCCGAATGCTCTAACATCAAACACACTGGGTATGAAAATGCTTCATGAGTGTAAAAATCATGAACATTTAGGTAAGTTTGGAATTGGAATTCCAAACTTCTCCAATTTGGAAGCGTTGACCCATGAAGCTTCATCAACTACATGATTCTTCCAACGTACCAAATACTCCCAATACTCTTTCTTTCTTGTGTGTTTAGCAATCCATGAGTCAACGATTTGATCAACCTTTCACACTCCTCCAGTAATTGATGCATCCAACCTTGCACATTTGTCTCCAATTTTGAAGCACTGACCCACAAAGCTTCATCAGCTACATTATTCTTCCAACGTACCAAATATTCCCAATATTCTTTCTTTCTTGTGTGTTTAGCAATCCATAAGTCAATGATTTGATCAACCTTTTGACACTCCTCTAGTAATTGATGCATCCAACCTTGCACATCTGACAAATATGAAGATATACTTTGTGGTCCACTTGATTCACCTTCATGATATTTATATAAATTGACAACATTAAATATTGGAGAGATATCAACACGAACTGGAAGCTCAATTTCATATGCATTTGATGATAAATTCCATAGAACGTCGCATGGGCCAATCATTTTCCATTTTAATTTATTGTATGTTCCCTATGGGAACCTCTCCTTCCTCAAATGTGCCATTACCATCTCACTAATTTGAAACTCTTGCACTCTTCTATGTACATCATCATTTTCTTTATATTTAATGGTACTCTTTTCCAAATTCCCCTTCACTTCCTTATACAACTCATGAATATACTCAACAAAATATTCTGCTACAACTCTCTTTTGAAATTTTCACTATCTCTCGATTCATCCACTCCCCTTGGGATGTACCCATACACAACTTGGAACAAAATATTTCTTGCACTTCAATTAACTAAACTATTATAAGCAAGCTCAGCTTGTGCTAATGGTAAATCCCACTGATTTGGTTTATCCCCAACCAAACAACTCAAAAAATTACCCAAGCTTCAATTCATAACTTCAGTTTGGCCATCCGTTTGAGGATGGTAGGCTGAGCTAAAACCCAATTGTGTTCTCATTCTCTTCCATAAAGTATGCCAAAAATTTGACCAACAAACTTTGTGTCTCAGTTTGAAATAATAATTTTTGGTAATCCATGTAACTGAACTATTTCTTTGAAAACCAAATTTGTTATGTGGGAAGCATCACTATACACTTCTTACATGGTATAAAATAAGCCACTTTTAAAAATCTATCCACTACAACAAAAAATGAGTCATTGCCTCTTTGTGTTTGGGAAAACCAAAAATAAAATCCATGTTCATGCATTCCTACTATCTCTCTGGCATTGGAAATGGCTGGTACAATCTGGTGTTTTGTCTCACTCCTTTCGCATATTGGCATATTCTACATCCTTGCACCATTTGTTTTACATCTGCACTCATTTTGGGTTAATAATACCTCTCTTCCAGCTATGCTAATATTTTGTCCACTCCAAAATTTCCACCCTAACCTCCAATATGTTTCTCTCTCAACAAATTTTCCCTCATAGAACCTTGAGTTATGCATAATATTTTTCCTTTAAACAAGATATTTTATTGAATAAAATACTCTAGCCATGGAGTTCTATCCACTCTAATTGGATTCTTACATGTTTCCCAAGCTTCTTTAAAATCATCATCTTCTTCATACAAATCTCCCATTGAATAAAAACCAACAACACCTACTCTCATTTCATTCAACAAAAAAAATATTCTACTTAATGCATTAGTAACTCTATTCGATTTTCCACTTCTCTGTTTGAATACAAAAGAATAACTTTGAAGTAATTCAACCCACTTCACATGCTTTTAGCTAAGCTTACCTTGACTATTTATATATTGCAATGCATGATGGTTGGTAGACAAAGAAAAATCCCTTAGAAGAAAGTGATGTCACTACTTCTTAAGAGCTTGCACAATTGCATAAAACTATTGATCATACACAAAATATTTCCTTTTTGCTTCATTTAAATTCTCACTGAAATATTATATTGGTCTTCCCTCTTGAGTCAAAACTCCTCCAATCATTTTCCCACTTGCATCACAATCAACTTGGAACACTTTACCAAAATTTGGAAGTGCTAACATGGGGTTCTCCGTCACTTTTTCCTTCAAAATATTAAAACCTCTCTCTGTCCTAGTTGTCTAAAAAACTCTTTTCTATTACCCTTCATTGTCTCCATGATTGGTGCACATATCCCACTAAAATTTCTAATAAACTTGCTATAAAAACTTTCTAATCCATGGAAGCTTCTTGCTTCAAACATATTCTTCAGTGAAGACCACTCAACAATTGTTTTCACTTTTTTTGGATACATTTTCAGATGATTGCTAGAAATTACAAAACCCAAATATACCAATTCCTCTTTCAAAAAATTACACTTTTTCAAATTCACCATTAACTTTTCTTATTTTAGCCTTTGTAAAAAAAATCTAACATGTTGCAAGTGCTCTTCCCTTATCTTACTAAAAATTAGAATATCATCCAAATATACAATTACAAACTTACCTTGATATGGATTAAAAATTTTGTTCATCAATCTCATGAAAGCGTTGGGAGAATCTTTCAACCCAAATGACATTACCAACCATTCATACAATTCATCTTTGGTTTTGAAATCGGTCTTCCATTCATCTCTCTCTCTTATTTGTATTTGATGGTAACCACTTTTCAAATGAACCTTTGTGAAATATTTGGCTCCACTCAAGCAATCCATCATATCACCCATTCCTGGTAATGGGAATTGGTATTTGATGGTTATCTTATTTATTTCATTTGAATCCATACACATTCACCAATCCTGATCTTTCTTTGGTGCCAACATTGTTGGAACTACACACGGAATCAAACTTTCTCTTATCAATCCCTTATCAAGCAACTCTTACACTTGTCAATTTATTTGTTCATTCTCTTTTAGTGACATTCTATATGGTTCCTTGTTTGGAAAAATTTCATCGAGAATCAAATCTAAGCAATGACTTATGCTTCTCATGGGTAAGAATCCATTGAGAAACTCCTTCATCAAAATTTTAGCATACTCATCTTAAATCTCTTGAATTTCCTTTGGTATTTCATCCCCACTCTTCACTACCCAAACTTCTACAAATTTAGAAACTAAAGAAAAACATGCTTTCTCCTTTGTGAATTCTTTCAAAAATTTCTTTCTAGAAACTAAGCATACCTTTGGTTTGTCTTTTTATTCTTCTGCTTATCTATTCTTCAATGGGTTCAATGTATATCCTTCTCCATTTTTCTTGATTGTATATGTATTCATTTGTCCATGATGAACATCTTGTCTATCAAATTGCCATGGTCTACCAAAAAGAATATGACAAGCGTCCATTGGAATGATATCACACATGACTTCATCTTTGTAGTTTTCAATCTAAAAATTAACCATACATTGCTCATTCACCAATAATTGATGCTCTTTTTGTAACCACAAAACCTTGTATGGGTTGGGATATTTGAATCTGTTCAATTTTAGCTTGTTCACCATTTCTTCAGACACTATATTATCAATACTATTTTTGTTCACAATAACTTTGCAAAATTTTCCACTTACCTTACACCTTGTTCTAAACAAATTCCTCCTTTGTATTGGTTCCACTTTCTCCTTTTCGGGATTTAACAAGACTCTTCTCAACATCAAATATTTCCCATCCTCGAGGTCTTCTCCATGCTTATTTGAAGCTCCCTTTTCACTTTCAACCTATGTTACATGTACTCTTGCCTCTTTTAATTTTCCTACATCTTGCTGAATTTGTGGACATTCAAATGCCTGATAGCCCACTTCTCCACATTGAAAACATGTGAAGCTGAAACCTCTTCCTCTACCTCTTCCAAATGACCCTCTTCCATTAAGAAATATCCTCTTCCCTTTCCTTCTTGAATAATTTCACTTGATGTGCTTGCTTCCTCTTTTTTGTTTTGGAATCCTCTTTCATTTTTTGGTGTTCCTCTTCCACGTGAAAATCAGCCTCTACCCTGAGAATTATTTTGTTGCTTCCTATTGAGATTTTATTCCGCTTTCAAGGAATATTGATATTCCTCCTCCATGCTATGAATATTAACCATACTGATTTCATCTTATATGGATATGTGCAAACCATTCAAATATCTTGAAACTTTCTCCATATCATCTTCTTCATGACTGACTCTTATGCCTAACCAATAAAAATCTTCAGTATACTCCTCAACACTACTCTCCTTTTGCTTTAAATTTTGAAGTTTTCTAAAAAAAATAATTTGGTAGTTTGCTGGTAGAAACTTGGATTTTATCTTCATCTTCATTTGATCCCATTTTATTTTTTCATTTCCCTTTTGCTGCCTATCTTCTTGTAGGTGATCCCACCATAAGGATGAATGCCCCTTAAACTTGGTGCGAGCATATTTCACCTTCTTCTCTTCTTCAATGTTTTCATATTTAAAATATTTATCCATTTCACCAATCCAATCCAAAAACTCTTCTATATTTAACCCACCTTTGTAACTTGGAGGATCAAATCATGGCCTGAAATTTATTTTTGTAATGGCCTTGATGAATTGTTATTCACTTGGCTCAAGACCCAGTTGGTTTACTTCCTCTTCACCTTCAACAACCTACTCTTCTTCATCATCACTTATGTTCATTGTATGGACTCCTCTTCCTTGTTTCATTTTCATGGCCTTCATTCGTGCGATGAGACCTCTAAATACCTCCATTGTGTAGTTTTTTATTAATTCTGCAATATTAGGCTACATGCCTCTTGGTCCTCTACCTCTGAAACCCCATCCTCTATATGCCATTTCACTTCTCAAAATGACCTATCCTTGCTCTAATACCAAATGATGCAGAACAAGAGCTTTGTATCTTATTAGACCAAGAGCTAAAGAAACAAAAATATCATTAAAAAAAAAATCACAAACAACAATTTAAACATACAAACTTCTTGCTAATATGTCCCACTTTATTTGATAGCTCCAATTCAAATTTTCACAATCACATGTGCAAATACAAAATTCCAAAATTATGATTTTACTTCGCTTATTTTTGCTTAACCTCTAGCTACTCTTACTCCTCCAACGTCCCTATCAATTCATTCTTCCAAAACATAATTTCATCAGCAAAACCATTGCCAGCCTTGTGGGTCAATTCACAATTTTATTTTTTTTGTACATTCAAAAATTGTTGTACATTTTTGGTTAAATTTGGGCTCCCCAAAGTCTCTCACCTCCAATGCTAAGACTCTTCCTCGCCTTTCCACTTGCCACACAACCAAACCATTTCCTTTTTTTTTACTATTCTGGCTGAGTTGAAGGCATTTCAAATTGCCTTAGTCTATGCTAGAATGAAAATGAATCACCCCAATTTGGGCACTAGAAATTTTAATGAATTTACATTGTATTCTAGGCTGCAACTTAAATAATCTTTTAACATCAAATTTCTTGGTGAAATTTTAATGATTTGTAGATGGAGATGTCAGTCGGGAAAAATAAAATCAATAAGTGTTTTTAAATGTCACAACAAAATTTATAAACATCAAAACAAAAATTGAAAATGGAAATGAGCTGAATAGCTAAAGTGCCTGAATGCTCTGACTTCACATTCCTATTGAAGGAAAATATCATCCTCATTTTTTCTTTGAGATCACTAATGGTCACTTTATGGATGATTATCTTATATTTTAAAATAATGAATCATCTTTTAAGGAATCTATAGAATGAATCAAAAAAATTTGTAAATCCTTTGATTCAATCTTATAGTGGGGGAAAAATAATTATATAGATAGTTTTTTTCATTATAAGTATGGCTTAAGAGTTTATCTTCAAAGTAGATTTGAAAATTAGGAATGTTCAAGTTTCTTGGAATTTTCTTTACTTTGAATTATCATTCTCTACTCTTTGTAATATGTTCAATTTGTTTAAAAAAAAATCTCATTTTTGATTATCAAATCTCTATCCTTAGATGGGGAATTCTAAATTTAAATCAATTTTTTAAAGGTGACTCATTTATATTATTATTCCAAATGGAGCCTTCTAAATAAACTTATATAAAACTTGCCAAACTTCTATGTGACTTCCTCTAGGTCAATACTAACTAGACTCAAGTGTTTCATAAAGTTTCTAAGATATATATCTTTTCTAGCCAAGGATAATGTTGGTATGATCATCATCAATGTCCATAGATAGAGCATATCATTTTGTGATAAATGGATGGTCAAATAAATTTGATTTTTAGAACCTACTAAATATCTTCAAGCAAGTATTTTTTTCTAGTTTTCCTTAACATAAAATGGATTGACATGGAATTTTCCTTCATACTCTATATCATTATTGTATCTATTAAATTTTAAGACTATTTTATTTCATAGAGTATTTGGAAAAAATTTAAAGTGACTAAGGCTTTCCTCAAGAGGGCTAGGTATGGTTCGAGAATGGACCAACTTCTTTCAATGACCAAAATCTCTAGTGGTCCCATATTGTAAGTAGCTCTAGCATGTCTTTGGAAAAAACATGTCAAACATAAAACCTCTTCATATCTTCTATAAAGTAACTCACAAATAATTAGAGATTTGATACTCTATAAATTAGATAATTTGGTTAGTGTTTCAAAAAGTTTGTTTTAATATATGTTGTTAAACAGTCTGGATAACTAAGAGGGAGGTGAATCAGTTATTATAAAAAAAAATTCTTGACTTTAATTAATCTAGAGAAAACTTAAATCAATTAGATAATAATCTACTAGATATGAACATGAAAGCACATAACGAAACCATGCATAATGAACACTAGAATTTATGTGGAAACCCAAGAAGGGAAAAACCATAGAAAATGCTAATTCTCAATTATAGAACACCAGTTAAGGTGACACTGGTTAAGTTGATTTTTACAAAGGCTCACTACTGAATTGCTCACTGTAGGTAAGGCTCATTGTTGGTGGGCTCACTATGTGGATATTATAGCCAAAGATAAAAAGGCTCGTTGCCAAAAGAGAAAGGCTCATTGCCAATAAAAAATGACTCACTGCCAAAAGAATGATGAAAGGGAATCCACCATTAAAATAAATGTCACCAATAATGACACTGAATAGAATCTCACTATCTACTGCCTTTGATTGTATACTTTCACACAATGTCTAGATTTTCAGATTCACATTCACCGCACTTGATTTAATTGAACATAATCAACTTTTAATTTTACCATTCCATTCCTTCATAAACTCCTAAGTTGACCAAACACAATTTGAATTAGGTCACCACAAAAAATTCCTAAGGTGGAAAGGAATGAGACGTGGACCATACAAAAGCTCCTCACTCAAATGAACATGCTACATATTAACCATGATATCTGAAACCAAAGAATATAATGTACATGTTACAAAGAAAACAATGTTTTGGGGCACGATAACCAATTTCCATATTAGTCCAGACCCATAAGAGTGTATCTCACTATGTTGCAAAATGAAGGGGACCAAGAAAAGAATGACCAAAGAGAGATCATCACAACACAACATCCAAAGCACACCAATCTGGATCATCAAAGCATCAAAACTGAACCTTAATCAATCAACCAAGATATGTTGACATCAATGAAAACCATTAATGAACAATCAACAATAGCACATTCCAACAATTTCCCACTTTGTCATTGATGGAAAAATTCATCAACGACAAGTCAAAATACACAATTTCATCATCAACAACATCAAGGACCTTCTTTTCTTCATCCCTTTTGACATCAAAGACAAAGGGGAAAAAATCCCCTTGAAAAAACTTACTCCAATCCCCATATGAGGAAGCCACCAATAATTGATATAGATAAGTGTGAGCATATAATACCCTAGACCAATGCACACACTGGTGCAAATTATTGTAAACTAGGAGGGGCTAGAACCCCTAACTTTTGTCGAAGATACTCAAAAGTATCTTTGCTAAATGGTTTTGTGAAAATTTCTGCAATCTACTCTTTTGTAGGTACATATTCAAGTCTGACCTCACTATCTAAAACCTTCTCTCTCAAGAAGTGATATCTAATGGATATGTGTTTCATTTAGGAGTTCTATACTAAATTTTTGGAAATGTTTATTGCGCTAGTATTATCACATGCATAATTGAGATCAATTCATCAAATGATATGCCAATGTATTTCAACGTTTGTTTCATCCATAGTACCTAACTGCAACATGACAATTCTTCTATGTATTCAACTTCACCAATAGATAAATATGCATAATCTTGTTTCTTTCTTGACCAAGCAACCAACCAAGAGCCAAGGAAATAAGCTCCACCACTTGTGCTTCACCTGTTATCAACACAGCCGACCCAATCAACATCAGTATAGGCTGTCAAAGTGAAATTTGAATCCTTGGGATGCCATAACATGATATCTTTTATACCCTTCAAATATCTAAATATCCTTTTTACTACAACATTTGATTCCTTTGGTTCTTTTTTAAATCTAGTTGCTAAACAAATAACATACATAGTACCTCATCTAGCAGCAGTCAAATATAGAAATCCTCCAATCATTGACCAATACATACTTGCATCAAGTTTAAGTGAATCATCTTCTTTTGTCAACTTACATCCGATAATGATAGGTGTACAAACTGGTTTGTAGTTCTCTAATCCAAATTTCTTCAATAATTCTTTGGTATACTTGGACTGAGAAATGAAAATTCCTTTGCTATTCTGATTTACTTATAATCCAAGGAAGAAATTTAACTCACCTATCATAGACATTTCAAATTCCTTTTGCATTTCATCTATAAATTTTCTATGCATATCATCATTTCCTCCAAAGACTATGTCATCAACATAAACCACAACAATCAACATTTGATCTCAGTGAATTATGTAGTATAAATTACTATCAACAGATCCCTTTTGAAATCCTTGTACAATCAAGTACTTGTCTAATCTACCATACCAGGATTTAGGATCCTACTTCAATCTGCATAAGGCTTTCTTCAACTGACAACCATCATTCGAGTCATTTTTGGACTTAAATCCTTCTAGTTTCTCAATGTATACTTCCTCTTTTAGTTCTCCATTTAAGAATGTTGATTTTACATCCATTTGATAGACTTTGAAATCCTTAAAAGCTACAAAAGCCAAGAATATCAGGATCATTTCCATCTGGGCAACAGGGGCATATGTCTCTTCAAAATGAATACCTTCGATCAATTATGAGTGTAACCTTTACAAACCAATATTTCCTTGTTTCTTATTAATTTTCCATTTTCGTCTAGCTTGTTTTAGAATACCCACTTTGTTCCAATTACATTTCTGTATGTTGGTCTAGGAACAAGTTCCCAAGTATGATTTTTCTACATCTGATCAATCTCATCTTTCATTGCCTTCACCCACTTTTGATCATTACATGCTTCTTCCACAGTCTTTGGCTTAGTTTCCAAGAGTAAACACAGTAATACTTGTTCTTGAGCTGCCATGCTTCTTGTAATTATTCCTTTATTCTTATCTCCAATAATCTAATTTTTTGAGTAGTTTCTCTGTACATACCTTAGGGTCTTTACTTGTAGATGTTGAAGCCTCCTTTGTCTCTTCTTCTTTCTTATCCTTCTTTCCTTTTTCATCTAAGTCATCTGATTCATCTTCAATATGAATGTTAGGATTTCTTTGAACATCTTCATCCACTTTCACATTTTCACTTTCAACTATCTTGTTTAGTCTCTTGTTGTAACACTGGTAAGATTTGCTTCTTGTAGAGTAACCCAAAAATACTCCTTCATTAGCTCTAGTGTTGAACTTTCCAAGATTGTCCTCATCTCTCTAGATGTAGAATTTTCTTCCAAATTTTTTGAAGTACTTTACTATGGGAGCTCTTCCATACCATAGCTCATATGATGTCTTTCCATACCTTCTTCGAAATAGTACTCTATTAAGAGTGTAAATTTTTGTGTGTAGATCACTTCTTTCTAGTAGACCTCTGTTAAACCTACTTCCTTGACCATTGTTCTAGCTACTTCTTAAATTGTTTGGTTCATTCTTTCCACTACACCGTTCTATTGTGGTGTTCTAGGGGAACATAGTTGTCTTTTAATGCCATGTTTCTCATAGAACTTATTGAATTCATCAGAAGTAAACTCCCCTCCTCTATCAGATCTTAAACACTTGATTCTCCTCTCAGCTTCATTCTCAACTCTTGCCTTGAAAATCTTGAATTTTTCTAAAGCCTTTGATTTTTCTCTTAGAAATGTAACCCAGGTTAGTCTAGAATAATCATCTATTAAAAGCATGAAATATTTCTCACCTTGTAAGCTTCTTGTTCTAGTTGGACCACATATGTCAGTGTGTACTAGGTCCAACAATCTAGTAGATGATTCTTCTTTTCCTTGGAATGTTCCTCTAGTTTTTTCTCCTTCTTGACATCCTTTCTAGATAATGTTGTCTAGTTTGGCCAGTCTTGGGAAGTCTCTAATTGAGCTTGTTGAACTTATCCTTACCAAATTGTTGAGGTTGATGTTACACATCCTTCGATGCTAGAGCCAACTGTCATTGCTTTGAGATAATAAGAATCTATTTTTAGCTCCTTCTAGTTGATACATATTCCCACTTATTCTTTTCCCTATTGCAATATCAGTTATGAAGCTCTTCTGAATATCACAACCATCATCCTAAAATACAACATTATATCCATTCTCACACATCTATCCAACACTCAAAAGTTTATCATATAAACCCTTCACATAGTATACATTTTCAGTGTTATGTTTTCCATCAAAGGTAATAGAACCAACTCCAACAATCTATGTCATTATATCATCTCCAATTCAAATAGAACCTATGTCATATTTCTCAAGCTTCACAAATTTACTTTTATCACAGGTCATATGATTCGAACATCCACTATCAATCAACCATTCATCTCTATTTATTTTTACAAATAATGTAGCTTTAGTGTTATCATTAGATTCTAGAAAAATATTAGAGATATCAAATCTAGGTTCACACTTTTCCACCAAAAACAAACAATCCTCATGATCTAATTCATCATCTTAAATACTGACATTCTCATTAACATAATAGGCCTTCTTATTGGTCTTTTAAATTTTCTCCTTGTTCCTTTCTCTGGACACTTAGTTGCTAAATGACCAATATTTCCACAACTAAAAAATTTAAGGACCACATACCTATGTACTTATCAGTAGCTTTCTTCAGTTTCCTTGTGAAGTTTGCTTCCAAATCATCTAAACTTTCAATATCCAAATATTCTTCTCTCTTTGTGGATTTGAAGGTTGTTTCATATTTCTCCTTTTCTTTTCCAAATTTCCTCATCTCAAATGCAGTCAAGGTGCCAAATAGTTTCTCTCTCGTGAATTTCTTCGTATCATAAACTTCCTCAATAGATGAGATCTTGTCACTATAGCTCTCTGGTAGGGTCATCGGAATCTTCTCCATAACATATTCATCTATTAGAGTGCCTCCTTAATTTATGACTTCATTTAATGCATTTCCAACTCTTTGATAGTAGCTTGCTATATCCTCACCTTCTTCCATCCTCAAGTTTTCATATCTGCACTTAGCTATCAACTTCTTCGATAATTTGACTCTATCATTTCGTTCATAGATTTATTTCAAATTTTCCCAAACTTCATAAGTAGTGCACAATGAAATAACTTATGTTAACTCATTCTTAGACAAAGCACTGAAGATTGCATACCTTTCCTTTTCATTCTCTTCATAGGCTGAAATCTCATCTGTAGAAGAAGGACCATTTTTTGGTTCAACATATTTTTGTAGGATTTGAAAAAGACAAATCAACAGTTCACCAAGAACACTTGCATGCAAATAACCTGTTACAGGAGAGAAGCTGAAGGAGACAAAAAGCGGAGCTTGGAAATACTCAAGAAGAGAGAGCAAAAATTATATTCCAAGATGATGAACAATAATTACAAGTTCGACCTTAAAAGGTGAACGAAACCCTAAAGCAAGGAAAAGCTAGGTTGCACATTAATAATTAATATAAATATTAATTATAATGTACCTAAGAGATATCTTAAGTAAACAGAGTAATAAAAACAACTTAATTAATTAAACCGATGTGATCTAATTAATAAGTGTAAAATATAATTACTCTAACAATTTTGTCTCAATAGATTTCCAAGTTTTGTACCTTGGAGAAATTAGGTAACCTCTCATTTGCACTTTCCAAAAACTATAGTCAGATCCATCAAACACGAGAATTGTCAATTTGTGCACTATCCGATCTACCTCAAGTGGTTAAGCTCTTCTTTGAGGGTCCAAAGCTTTGATACCAATTGTTGAATAGTCTGGATAATTCAGAGGGAGCGTGAATCAGTTATTATAAAACAATTTTATTGAATTTAATTAATCTAGAGAAAAAATAAATTAATCAGATAATAATCTAACAAATATTAACATGAAAGCACATAACAACACCATGCACAATGAACACCAGAATTTATGTGGAAACCCAAGAAGGGAAAAACCATGGAGAATGATAATTCTTAATTATAGAACACCAGTTAAGGTGATTTTTACAAAGGCTCACTACCAAATTGCTCACTACCGATGGGCTCACTGCCTGGCTATTACAACCCAAAATAAAAAGTCTCACTGCCAAAAGAGAAAGGCTCATTTCCGACAAAAAACGTTTCACTATCAGAAGAATGATGAAAGGGAATCCACCACTAAAATAACTTTCACCAACAATGACACCGAATAAAATCTCACTGTTTCCTGCCTCTGGTTGTATACTTTTGCACAACTTCTAGATTTTAATATTCACATTCACCACACTTTTTTCCATTGAATAGAATCAACTTTTACTTATACCATTCCATACCTTCAAAATCTCCTAAGTCAGCCAAACACAATTTGAATTAGGTCACCACAAAACATTTCTGCAATGGAAAGGAATGAGATATGGACCATACAAAACCTCCTTGTTCAAATCAACATGCTACATATTAACCATGATATCTAAAACCAAAGAATATAATATACATGTTACAAAGAAAACAATGTTCTGGGGCATGATAACCAATTTCTAGATTGGTCCAGATCCATAAGAGTATATCTCATTATGTTGCAAAATGAAGGGGGCTAGGACAGCATAGCCAAAAATAGATCATCATAGCACAACATCTAGAGCACACCAATCTGGATCATCAAATCATCAAAACCAAACCTTTTAATCTATCAACCAAGATATTTTGACATCTATGACAACCATTAATGAAAACAATGAAAACAATCACATTCCAACATATGTATCATATATCGTGCACATACTTAAGCGTTTGCATAATTTTATTCTTCACATGTGGACCTTTAGCTGCCTCCTACATTTATTTTTAAAATTATAAATTAGGATTTATCTATAAAATTCTTGTCAATTTTCTAGTGGTTCTCTAGAAACTCAATTATTAAAAAATATGATTATTTCCCCTAACTTAGCTTTGTCTGATTAACTTGATTATGTGAGATGGGGTTAGAGAATTCCTAGCCTAGAATGAGTGATAGCCAACACTTCCAAGCTAAAAACCCAATCCAAACAAGATAATACAAAAAATGCATGAGTAAAATGAAAGCATCAAACTAAAATACTCCCCATGCTTGAAGTTGCTTTAGTTACCTTGCTCTCCTATTTCTCCTTATGCAACTTTTCCCTCAGATTTGTTGTTGAAGTTGTGCAAATACCTGCAAATTTTAAGTAGAAGGTTGGAGAATATTAGTTGTTCAGTTGAAAATGGAGGGGTTCATGGTCTCTTTTATAGACAACCATTCGAACAAAAAACCAAGCTTGATCCTCTAGAAGGATTCCAAGATCGATTGATGTGAATGAATGAGATGGAGGTTACAAAATGAAGGGTCAATATTGATCTTTTAGAAAGATGCCAAGATCAATGGTCGAGAATCGATGCACCAAAAAGAGGTGGGAAATGAAGGCTATGACATCGATGACTATGATGCCTGATGACTATGACAGACCATGCAAGGCTTATGATAGAGATGGCTATGACAAAAATAAAGTCAATGAACATGGAATCTTTAACCAAAAGAGGTGCATAAATAATTTATTTTAAATTATTTATTCAAAAATGGGGGAAATCGACAAGTGGAAGATAAATAACTTATCTGAATTATTTATTTGGAGAAAATGAAAAAGGAGCATTTAATTAAATTAATCAATTTAATTAAATGGGGGAGATGAAAATGGAATATTAAATAATTAAATGAGATGAATTATTTAATAGGGGAAAATGGCAAGGGATAGTTAATAATTTTGATAATTATTTAACTATAGAAGAATTAAAACACCATGAATAAATAAATAATTAGTGGTAATAATTTATCTATAGATGAAAGGTGATAAAGAAATAATTAAATAAATACTAATTCATTTAATTATTGAAGAAGAGGGAAGATTAGTGACACAATTAATTTATTTAATTGATGAGATAGAATAAATATTAGAAAGTGAATTAATTAAATAATTAAAAATTATTTAATTAATTGAAGAATATGATAAAAAATAAGCAAATGATTAAAATTATTTAATTACTCAGAGATGAAGACCAAGAAAATGACACTCGTAGACTTAGGAAAATTTTTAGTGTACATTTTTCACCTCTTTGACATAATGTAGTTCATCGCATTGTGTCAAAGAAATTTAATTCTGAAATATGCTCCAGTGTAAAGAGAAAGGGGAAGGATGACTAAGAGGGTTGTGGTATACCCCTCGAGAGTACAGGCAGGTTCAAAGAACATGAATGTGCTCTCGAAATGGAAGATAAGACTAGAGGATGAAGGATAGAATAAATGTTAGCATGAAGGAGATTTTTGTTAGAATGGAAATGACAGGGGAGAAGGTATCTTAGCGCAAAAATGGGAAAGAAGATAGACATGAAATGATGAGGGAACCAACTTTTATGCTTACATTTTTATATTTATTATCATTGGGCATCAAAAATGTCACACATGGACCACAAAAACCATGGTATGACATAAACCAAGGTGTGCAAGGTGACCATTTGTGAGAGATGAGCAGTTCAAAAGATAGAGCCAAAAAACAAGGAATTCCCTAGCTCATACTAAGGATCCAATCATCCTAGTCTTTTTGCCAAGACAAGCCATAGACAAAAAAAAAAAAAAAGAGGCCATGATCCATCATCATCCCTCTAAATCTGTTAATAGGACATCCTCAAGGAGACTAGTAACATGACCCAAAACCAATAAAAAAGCTAAGACAAATCTAAACTAACAAAGTGTTTGCCAAAGAGATAGTATTTGACGATAGTTTTGATAAGATTGTTTGATACGATTGATTAGGTTGAACAATATTTGATTTGATAAGTTTCAAAAGAATTAATTGATAAGTGGATAAAGGTTGACCAATTGATTTGATTGATTGTGCTTAGTTTCAGGAAGTACACATCTTGATTAAGGAAATATTGATTGACTGAGATGAAAAGATTGATTGATTTGATAAAGTTGACAAGATTGGTGATCACACCTAGTTTCAGGAAAGACACATCTTGATTAAGGTAAGATTGATTGGAAAGGTTGACAAGATTGATTGCTTGATTGTTTGAAAAATATTTATTGATATAAACAAGAGATGTGATGATACCCAATTTCAAGAAAGACACATCCTGCTTAAGGCAAGGGACACATCAGATAAAGTTGACCAAGTGACAAGTGTTGAAAAGACACCTAACTGCAAGGACACATCTCGCTTAAGGCGAATAAATAAATTGACAAAGGCTAGTCTCAAGAAGGATACATCCTAACAAGAGACAAGAGATAGGACCAAAATGAGACAAATGACATAATGCCCCATTTCGATATAAGATCGGTAAACTAATTGAGTTGATGATTGACTGGTTTGTAAATTGACGGATTGAAAGATTTTCTGGTTATGTTTATATGTTGATCCTGTTGAGAAATTATGTCTCAACTTCTAGCTTGAAGTCCTCATTTTCATGCCTTAGTGATTTTGTGTTGTTTACAAAGTTCTGGTGAAGGCGGAACTAGGATGGAACTTGGCATTGTTCTATTTGCCTAAGTTCTGAGTCTCTAGCAGAGGCAGAACCGGGATGGAACTTGGCATTGTTCTGTTTGCCTAAGTTCTGGGTTTTCGTTCTTGTTCCTGTTCCAACTCCGCTTCCTACCATCTGTTGATTCTCTCTTCGCAAGTCTGGCAGAGGCAGAACCAATTTTGGAAGTTGGCAATGTCCATTTGCCAGGTTCCTATTTCAGTTTCTGATTCGACTCTGATCCCGACTCCTGCTTTTGCAATCTGGTTCTTCTAGATGTTTGGATTCTACTCGGAGTGTTTTCCTCCACCTTGTCCTAGTTCTGGATTGTTGTTTCTTGCAGTTGGCAGAGGTGGAACCAGAACTGGATTGGTTCTTGATCTTGGACTTTTGGTAAAGTCCTATTTTTGTTCCTGTTCCGTCCCTGACTTCGACTCTGGTCTTTTGTGTTCCCGTCTTGGTTTGACCCTGGGTTGACTTTACCTAGTCAGAACTGTTTCCGATGAGTTCCCCTTTGTCGTGGGCGGACACGGAACCAAAATGGTTTCTGAACCTGTAATTTCGGTGGAGTCATGTTTTGATTCCAGTTCTGACTCCGACTCCGACTCGTGGAGTCCTGTTTCACCTCCTGTTCCGACTCTGGCTTCGGTAGTGTTAGAAATGACTTGAAGTCTTGGTCGTGTCCGATGTTTGTTTGACTGTTTTGGTTGCTTTGTTAGCTACGATTGCTGATGGGTCTTGGATGCATGGCACCTGGTTGAATAGTGATTGGATGGATACCAAGATAGTTATTGTGGCAGTTGCATTTATCAACAAAGGGTGGCGAGCTCAACCGTTTTGGTGATGGCATTGAATGCATGGATGGCTTGTTGCAGGGAGATCTGTCAAATTCGACCAGTTGCGTGATTTGAGGATGGAATTCATTGCTCTTCTGAGTCAGTTGCATATGGATGAGAGATTTTTTATTTCTAATAAGTTAGACAAGTTGGGTTGAGTTGTAAGTTGCAGAGAAAGTTTGAAGTTGCGTGCTAAAGAATAGAAGGACATGAGTTCTTGAGGAGGGTTTTGAATTGTATGTTGTAAAGACATTGTAACAATGAATCTGAAACTCTCTGGGTGATTGCGAGTTGAAAAAAGAAGTCTGGATATTGTATGTAATTGATTCATTACTGTAATACAATTAATTTGACTTTGTGTGGTGGGTTTTTTACCTGAAAGGGTTTTCCCACGTAAATACTGTGTCATCTTTGTTCTGCTTATCTTTCTGGTTTCTCATTGCCATGGTTGTATGCATTTCTATAAGTCTTAGAAATTGTTAGTTTTTCATTTTTGCTTCTCTCCCCTATAGTAAAGGTGTTAAGGGAATGTATTCCACACTGTTGGGATAGTAGATCAACATTCTTTTCCTTTCAAAGTGGTATCAGAGCTTGGCCAGTTCATGTTATCCTTGTTAGGGAAAATTAGTTTTTTGCACTAATACTATTTCAGTGGGAGACTTGCATTATTAAACTTGTTTCTGTTATGAGATGGCGAGTACATCTGGTAGGATAGATATTGAAAAGTTTAATGGCAGCAACTTTGAGTTATGGAAACTCAAGATAGAAGACTTGCTTGTGGATAGAGACCTCTGGATTGCAGTGTCTAGAACTAAGCCACAAACTACAACCCAAGAAGCTTGGGATCTTGCTGATAGAAAAGAAAGAGGATTGATAAGACTGAGTCTACTTGATTATGTGCTCTTGAATGTTCATGAGGAGACATTTGCAGCTGCTTTGTGGAAGAAGCTTGGTGATATTTACCAAGGAAAATCTCTGGTTAACATGTTGTTCCTAAGGAAGAAGTTGTACTCCTTGAAGATGGATGAAGGTGCATCTGTTGCAGATCATCTGAACTCATTTAATATGAGTGTTACTCAACTGGTATCTATAGGTGTAAAAATTAAGGAGGAGGATCGTTGCATGCTCCTGTTGTGTTCATTACCTGATAGCTAGGATCATCTTGTGATGGCTATTGGAAGCACAACCACTGCTTTCAAGATTGATGATGTGGTTGCTTCGCTTCTGTCTGAAGAAATGCGAAGAAAATCTTCTGAGATGGCTAAAGATGCTCTTTCTGTTTGAGGTAGAACAAAGGAGAAAGGCAAGAAGAAAGACAACAAGTCAAAATCCAAGTCTAAAGGGAGATCAAAGTCTCCTGGTAAAAAGTCCAAGGTAAAGTGTTGGAACTGTGGGTAACCTGGTCATATCAAGAAGGACTGCAAGGAGAAGAAGAAGAAGAATGCTTCTGATAACGAATCTTCTCAGAGTGATGCAGATGCCTTCATTGTAGCAACCTTGACAACTCAGGCATCAGATGATGTCTAGCTAGTTGATTCAGGTTCCTCTTTTCACATGACATCCAATAGAGATTGGTTCT
The DNA here is from genome assembly GCA_007115665.2 of Sequoiadendron giganteum. Taxonomy (NCBI): domain Eukaryota; kingdom Viridiplantae; phylum Streptophyta; class Pinopsida; order Cupressales; family Cupressaceae; genus Sequoiadendron; species Sequoiadendron giganteum. The sequence goes on along the minus strand of CM021106.1, from coordinate 172,015,422 downwards.
CAAAGTATGAGAAGTATGATGGTGGAAAGTTATACTTGGCAAGTGATTCAACATTGGAGATTGTTGCCAAAGGAAGGGCCAGAATTTAGTTTCCTAATGGGAGAGTCAAAGGAATTGGTGGTGTTCTTCACATCTCAGGTTTGGCTTGAAATCTTCTTTCTGTTAGTAAGTTAAATGATGCTGGTGTAGAAGTTTCTTTTTCTAGTAAGGGATGTAAAATGGCTAGAGGTGCAATGGTGTTAGCTAAGGGTGTTCATACTGGCACTCTGTACAAGCTAGATGCACAACCTGTTCTTTGCAAGAGTGTCTCTATAAAGTCATGTATTTCTGCACTTATAGAGAAAGATGAAGACTTTTCACTATCTGCAAATGCTTTGGAGGTAAAAATCCTAGCAGAGAAGACTATGTTATGGCATTATAGATTTGGTCACATTGGTGAAAAAGGTTTAAAAACCTTAAAGAACAAAAACCTTGTAGAAGGGCTTGATGATTGTAACCTTGAGTTTGATTTATGTGAACATTGTATCTATGGAAAGCAACACCATGTTTCTTTCTCCTCTAGTCCTCACAAATCTTCTGGTATACTAGATTATGTTCATTCTAATGTGTTTGGTCCAGTTGATGTTCCTTCATTATTGAAGTCTAGATATTATGTTTCTTTTATTGATGACTGTTCAAGAAGGGCATTTGTATACTTTCTTAAAAGTAAATCAGAAGTGTTTAGTCAGTTTAAAGAGTTCAAATCTTTGGTTGAAAATCAGACTGGAAGGAAAATAAAGTGTTTAAGGACAGACAATGGAGGTGAGTTCTATTCTGCAGATTTTGAAATGTATTGCACTGATCATGGAATTAAAAGGCATAAGACAACCCCCTAAACTCCACAGCAGAATGGAGTTGCTGAAAGGTTGAATAGGACACTAATGGAAAAGGCAAGGAGTATGCTGAGTGGTGCTGGTCTAGAGCAGAAGTTCTAGGCTGAGGCTGTTGCTACAGCATGTTATTTGATTAATAGATCTCCTTGTTCAGTGCTTGTTGACATGACACCTTTGGAATCATGGTCAGGTAAGAAACCCTCACTAAGGCATGTTCTAGTCTTTGGCTGTGAGGCATATGTTCATGTTCCAAATGAAAAGAGATCAAAGTTGGATAACAAGGATGTGAAATCTATTCTCATTGGCTATGGAGTTGGTGTGAAAGGATACAAGCTTTGAAACCCTATTACTGAGAAGGTTTTGTATAGCAGAAGTGTGATATTTCATGAGCTAAAACCTCTAGTAAGTGATCAACAACTTGAGACAAATCAGAGTGATAAGGAGAAGGATGCAGTTGAGATTCCCCAAACTCCAAAAAGGGAAGAGCTGCATGGTGTACCTGAGATTGAGGAGAGCTCAAGTAGCTTTGGAAGTTCTGATGACGAAGAACAACCTAAGCCTCTAAGGAGATCTACATGAGAAAGAAGGCAATTGGAGAAGTATGGATTCTCTATGTTAGATTCAAATTGTGCTTATGCCTTAATTACCAGCACTGATGAGCCTAGGACTAAAGAAGCAATCAACATGGCTGATTCAAAGTCTTGGCTGGAAGCCATGAATGAGGAGATGGATTCCTTGAAAAAGAATGATACCTGGAAGTTGGTACCACTGCCTAAAGGGTGACAGCCTAATGGCTACAAGTGGATATTCAAAAGGAAGATAGGCCTTGATGTCAGTGTGAAGAAGTATAAGGCACAACTGGTTGCAAAGGGTTTTTCCCAAGTTGAGGGAATTGATTATGGAGAGATCTTTTCCCTTGTAACAAAGCTGACATCCATTAGATTTTTGTTGTCATTGGCAACTGTGTATGACTATGAAATTGAGCAGATGGATGTGAAGACAACATTTCTCCATGGTGAGCTAGAAGAAGAAATCTACATGTCCCAGCCTGAGCATTTTGTTGAAAGAGGTAAACAAAATCTGGTTTGCAAGTTAAATAAATCTCTCTATGGTCTAAAGCAATCTCCTAGAATGTGGTACCAGAAATTTGACACATTTGTGTTGTCAATTGGGTTTGTTAGATCAAAATCTGATCATTGCATTTATTATAAATGTGAGAATGATCATGTGCTTGTTATTACTTTGTATGTGGATGACATGTTATTCATTGGTAATAGCAAGGCTATGATTTCTGATAATAAAACTCAGTTGTCTACTAAGTTTGAAATGAAAGATCTTGGAGCAAAAAGGTACATTCTTGGAATGGAGATAACGAGGGATAGAACAAGTAGAAAGCTTTGGCTCAGTCAGAGTAAGTATGTGAAAACTGTTCTAGAGAGGTTTAGCATGACTGATTGCAAGCAGCTAGTTGTTCCAATCATGCAAGGATTGAAACTATCTACTGAAGACTGTCCAAAGTCTGCTACTGAGATGGAGGATATGACCAGTGTGCCTTATGCAAGTGAAGTAGATAGTTTGATGTATGCTATGGTCTGCACAAGACCAGACATTGCCCAAGTAGTGGGAGTTCTAAGCCGTTTCATGGCAAATCCAGGGAGATCACATTGAGATGTAGTAAAGAGAGTGTTTAGGTATTTGAAGGGTACTTCAGATTATGCTTTGTGTTACCATGGCAGTATGGTTGCATCACAAAGGACTCTTAGCATTCAAGGATATGTTGACTCTGATTGGGTAGAGGACATTGATAGTAGAAGATCCACCAGTGGATACACTTTCATGCTTAATGGTAGAGCAATTAGTTGGATGAGCAAGCGACAAGCTGTAGTTGCTTTATCCATGACAGAGGCAGAGTACATGGCAGCAACTCATGCTTGCAAGGAGGCAGTGTGGCTGAGGCATTTGTGTTTAGACATTTGATTTAATGTTGAGCAGATTTCAATCTGCTGTGACAGTCAAAGTGCCATTTGTTTGGCAAGGAATCTGACCTTTCATGCTAGGACCAAGCACATAGATGTGCAATATCACTTCATGAGGGATATGGTCGAAGATGGCAAGGTTAGTATGGATAAGGTTGACACTTTGAAGAATGTTGCAAATGCCTTGACAAAGTCGGTTAGCATAGAAAAGTTTAGATGGTGCACAAAATCGATGGGCCTTGGGGCCTATGATAGACAGGAAGGTATGATGTTTTGAGGAAGCTGGAAGTGTTCACCAAGTGTGAGATTGTTGAGAAATTATGTCTCAACTTCCAGCTTAAAGTCCTCATTTTCATGCCTTAGTGATTTTGCGTTGTTTACAAAGTTCTAGCGGAGGCAGAACCAAGATGGAACTTGGCATTTTTCTATTTGCCTAAGTTCTGAGTCTCTAGCGGAGGTGGAACCGGGATGGAACTTGGCATTGTTTTGTTTGCCTAAGTTCTGGGTTTCGGTTCTCGTTCCTATTCCGACTCCACTTCCTACCATGTGTTGATTATCGCTTCGCAGGTCTAGCAGAGGCGGAACCAGTTTTGGAAGTTGACAATGTCTGTTTGCCAGGTTCCTATTTCAGTTTATCTTCCGACTCTAATCCCGACTCCTGCTTTTGCGATCTGGTTCTTCTAGATGTTTGGATTCTACTCGAGGTGTTTTCCTCTGCCTTGTCCTGGTTTTGGATTGTTGTTTCTTGCTGTTGGCGGAGGCGGAACTGGAACCGGATTGGTTCCTGATCTTGGACTTTTGGTAAAGTCCTATTTCTATTCCTGTTCCGTCCCCGACTCTGACTCTGGTCTTTTGTGTTCCCGTCTTGGTTTGACCTTGGGTTGACTTTACCTGGTCAGAACTGTTTTCGATGAGTTCCCCTTTACTGTGGGCGGACGCGGAGCCAAAATGGTTCCTGAACCTGTAATTTCGGTGGAGTCATGTTTTGACTCTAGTTTCAACTCCGACTCCGACTCCAGCAGAGTGTATTTTTGGTGGAGTCCTGTTTCGACTCCTATTCCGACTCCGGCTCCGACAGTGTTAGAAATGATTTGAAGTCTTGGTCGCGCCCGATGTCTGTTTGACCATTTTTGTTGCTCTGTCAGCTGCGATTGCTGATGGGTCTTGGACTCGTGGCACCTTGTTGAATAGTGATTGGACGGATACCAAGATAGTTATTGTGGTAGTTGCATTTGTCAATGAAGGGTGGCGAGCTCAACCATTTTGGTGATGGCATTGAATGCATGGACGACTCGTTGCAAGGAGATCTATTAGATCCGACCAGTTGCATGATTTGAGGATGGACTTCATTGCTCTTTTGAGTTGGTTACATATAGATGAGAGATTTTTTATTTCTAATAAGTTAGACAAGTTGGGTTGAGTTGTAAGTTGCAGAGCAAGTTTGAAGTTGCGTGCTAAAGAATAGAAGGACGTGAGTTCTTGAGGATGGTTTTGAACTATATGTTGTAAAGACATTGTAACAGTGAATCTGAAACTCTCTAGGTGATTGTGAGCTGAACAAAGAATTCTGGATATTGTATGTAATCGATTCATTACTGTAATACAATTAATTTGACTTTGTGTGGTGGGGTTTTTACCTGAAAGGGTTTTCCCATGTAAATACTGTGTCATCTTTGTTCTGCTTATCTTTCTAGTTTCTCATTGCCATGGTTGTATGCATCTCTATAAGTTTTAGAAACTATTAGTTTTTCATTTTTGCTTCTCTCCCCTATAGTAAAGGTGTTAAGGGAATGTATTCCGCACTGTTGGGTCAGTAGATCCGCATTCTTTTTCCTTCAGATTCATGATTTGGTTCAAATGATGAATGTTTGCAGACCAAGACTATGAACAAACTCAACAAACCCTAAAGGATTGACTTAGGTTGCCTTAGGGGCTCATCAATTGATGGCCTTGCCTACGTTATACACATAGAGACTTTGTAGTTTGACATAACTTGACTTTGTTGTATTTGACAAAAGATCGATTCATGATTTTATTTGGACAGCCTAAAAGGACTAACCTAATGTCTTGAGGGCCATTTCAGATGAACCTTGCCTACATAGAAATGTGTAGACACAACGTATTTCAATCACTCTAACAAAACTAGCTCAAACTGAGACTCAAACTTTATTTTTGGGATTTTTTAAGCTTTTCAATGTTTTTGGATTTTGAAATGTTTTGATTTTTTTTGGAGTTTTGAAAATGATTTTTTTTTTTTTGGATTTCGATGTTGTATGCTTTTTTTGGATATTTTCAAGACATTTAATGATTTTTATGGATTTTGAAGGTTTTAAAGGGCTGATACCATGTATTATTTCCCATGAACATGTAAGTCAAGGAATTTCCCCCAGTTAGGTATATGTGAGGGGAAGCGGTGAATGCAAGGGGTGGATATAAAAATGAAGGATGCTAAATGTCGCTGGTCTTTAGAACATGGGAAGGATGAAAAAGCTTTATTATGGGTCAGGAATAAGTGTGAATGGATGAAAGACCAAATGGAGTGACAATAGACATAGGAGAATAGACTGACTATGCATGGTGCATGTTTTCCAAATTTTCACCATGGTACTTATCCAAAGTGCCATTGAAGTGGTTTTCACTTTTGGATAAATTATTTCTCTTTACTATTTTTTTGATTTGTATATTTTTTTGATTTTTTTGTTGTCACCAAGATGCCTATTTACCTGGCTTTAAGTAGGGTGACTATTTTTTTATTTTTTTTTTATTTTTTCGTATTTTTGACTTTTAAGGGATACTCTGAGAATCAAGTATAATACTTTCGAAGGTGGATGTTGTTGATGGGTTCAGATAAAAATTCTCCATCAGGAGTAGAAAGTTGATACGCACTAGATCCATATGCTACTGTGACAATGTACAAGCCCAACCAATTAGAATCAAACTTCCTAGGAATTTCTTGTTATGCTTGATTCTTTGGATTTTCCTTTAGAACTATATTACCAATGTAAAAAATTCTAGGATGAAACTTCTTATTGTAATTGCATCAGAGGTGGTTCTGATATGTCTGCAACTGTGTCAAAGCATTATGTCTCTTTTCATCTAGTAACTCTAGCTCTTGTAGACGGGAGACATAGCAGTCTTCTTGATCAATCAAGCCTTGCATATAGACTCATAAGGTTGGTAACTCAACCTCTATAGGAAGTATTGCTTCAGATCCATAGATAAGGGAATATGGTGTGGCTTCTGTAGGGGTACGAATGCTAGTTCCATAGGACCATAAAGAAAGGTTAAGTTCTAAGTGCCAATCATGAACAACGTCATTGACAATATTATTTAAGATCTTTAGGATAGTCTTATTAGATGCCTCATATTGACCATTACCCTGGGGGTAATATGGAGTGGAGAAATGATGTTGAATATGGAATTTTTCACAGAGCTCATGGAAATCTTGGTTTTTGAAAGGGCGAACATTATCTATAATGATGGATTGTGGGATACCATAACATAAAATGATGTAATTCAGGATGAATTTGGCTATCTTCTTACTATTAATGTAAGTCATTGTGATGGCTTCAATCCATTTTGTAAAATACTTAGTAGTGACAAGGATAAACTTATGGCCATTGGGAGAAGTGGGATGGATTTTTCCTATGAGGTCAATTCCCCATTGATAAAATGGCCATGGTGAAGTAAGCGGTTGTAATTCTTGAGTAGGTGCATGTATAAGATCTCCATGAATCTAACATTGGTGATATTTCTTCACAAAGTGATAGGCATATGTTCCATCATAGGCCTATAATATCCTATTCTCATGAGATTTTTGGATAAGGTAGGACCAGTAGAGTGAGCTCCACATATACCATGATGTACCTCTTGTAAGGTTTTTTTTGCTTCATTTGAGTCAATACATTGAAGGAGGGTACTATCTAATCTATGATGATAAAGGGTGTCTTTGATGATGGAATATTTATATTCTTTTCGGATAAAGGTCTTACGTTGGTTAAGGGACAAGTCAAGAGGTATAATATGGTCATGAAAATAGGAATAAATGTCTTGGTACCAAGGTGAATCAAGACAAAATAATTCACACACAAGTTCGGTTTCGGGGACATTGAATGCAGGGATCAACAACTATTCTACCAAGAACTCATATTGTGATGCATTATTGGGAATGTCCAAGAGAGATCCAATGGTATCCATTGCATCTGCTACTTTGTTCTAGATTCTCAAGATCTTTTCAAAAGAAGCATTATCAAAGTATAGTTTGAAGCTATCCACCATGCATTTGTAGGGCATCAATTTCTCATCCTTAGTATCATAATCATCATTAACTTGTTTTATCACTAACTACAAATCACTATAGACTTGAAGATCCTTGTTTTTCCATTTTATTTCTATTCAGAGTCTTCTTAGCAATGCCTCATATTCTGCTATGTTATTAGTGTAGGGGAATGCTATTTAGAATGACTTAGGAATGGAATCTCCTTGAGGGGTGATGAAAAAAATCCTAGCTCCTGAACCATGACTTGTGTAATATCCATCAAAATATAACTTCCATGTAGTTGGTGTGTCTATGACAAATTTATTCATTTGGGAAATCGAATATTAAAGGATGATATTATTTTACAGGTGCATCTGCAAGTTGGTCTGCTATCACTTGTCCTTTTATTTATTTTCAATTTTCATACTCAATGTCGTATTCACTCAACATCATAGCCCACTTAGCTAGTCTTCATGTCAAGGTTGTTTTACTGAGAAGATATTTCAAAGGATCAATTTTGGTGATAAATTTTTTCTTATGATTCAACATGTAATGTCTCAGTTTCTATGCCACAAATATCGCTACTAGGCATGCTTGTTCAATAGGACTATAATTCAACTCATATCCAACTAGGGTGTGATTTATGTAATATATATCTTGTTCTTTTCCATCATTATCATTTTGTGCTAACAATGCCCCCAGTGCTAATGTTGTTGCTGTCACATATAATATCAAATATTTTTCTTCGATTGGAGGCATAAGAACTAGTGGAGTTAGTAGATAATTTTTTATTTGATCAAATGCTTCTTGACACTTTTCTATCCAGTTGAAGGGAGTTCCTTTTCTTAACAGATGTTGGAATGGATGGATCTTGTCTGCTAATCGGGCAATGAATTTGTGGCTTGATTATAGTCTTCCTTGTAATTTTCTCAACTAACTGATATTGGTCGGTGGTGGAATTTATATGATATCTAAGTTGAATTTTATGGAATAAACATCTATTCCTTTGTGTGAGACTATGTATCCAAGAAGTTTTCCTGATTGGACCCTGAAAACACATTTATTTGGATTTAATCTGAGTTGGTATTTTTCTAGTCATGTAAAAATATTGTCCACTACTGCTAAGTGTCCATTTCACTCTAGGGATTTAGAGAGGAGGTAATTAACATATTATTCCATCAACGCATGCATATAGTCATGAAATATTGTAGTCATCACTCTTTGATATGTAGCTCCGATAGTTTTTAGTCCAAACAACATCACATTCCAACAAAAGGTTCCTCGAGCACATGTAAAAGTTGTTTTTGGTTGATCTTCAGTTGGAATCCTTATTTGATTATAGCATGAGAATCCATCCATGAGTGATAGCATTTCATATCCAGTTGTGAGGTCTACTATGATGTTGATGTTTGGTACAGTAAAATCATCCTTAGGACAAGCTTTGTAGAGATCTGTAAAATATGTGCAAATTATTATTTGACCATTTGGTTTAGTGATAGGAACAAGGTTTGATATCCAATCTACATAATCAATAGATATAATAAATCCAATATCTAGAAGTTTCTTCAATTCTACCTTGACAAGGAGTGAGATTTGTGGATGCATTTTTCTTAGCTTTTGTTTGTATGGTTTACCATTGGGTAGCAGTGGTAAGTGATGTAAAACCAATTCGGGATCCAATATAGGCATATCAACATATGACTAGGAAAAATTGACTTGTCTTTCTACAAAGAAAGTTGTGAACTCGGGCGTTTCCTTGCTGGTCAAAGATGTTGCTAACTATATGATTCTGGAATTATCTTGTGTTCCAACATTCACCTCTTATGTCTCTTCTATTAGCAATGGTGATCTCTCTCAATCTATTGGGAGATAGTCCAATCCTCCATCCTCAGGTGCCTTAGGGAGGTTTTCACCTTCGGATACATCCTTTATTTTTACTTTTTCACTATCAGCAAGCACCTTTTGGTTTTCACTTGAAGACCTATTATTTCTATTTTACTTTTGTCATTTTCACTTTTGTGACTAGAGAATAGGAAAGCCTCACCAAATTATTTTTCATAATCAAGTTTTATGGAAAATCCAACGTTATGATCCCCACTAGGTATTCCTTCACAAAGTCCTATAAACTCAGTGATTGCTTCGTCATTCTTGAAAGTGTCCAAACTAGGTGGGTCTTGTTGATCCCAATCTATGAGTTGGGGGTAGACAAGGGGGAAATCCATCATCAGTGATATCAAGACTCATGGTGTAGGAAAATAGGGTAAAGATGGATGTAGAGTCATTAGGTTCCCAGGATCCAGCATCAATGGTTTCCTAAAAGTGTTTAATCCATTCTTCTTTATTCAAGGGCCTTTTGGACAAGCGCTTGGTAGGCTTAGTGGGGAACCAATTGTGAGTATTTGAATGAATTGTGTTTCAAGAGGAGGCTCATCAAGTATTCTGAATAGTTTATCTAAGTCCATAAAGGTAGTGGAGGGTAGGGAATCCCATTCATATTTATTGGAATCGACATCAAAATCCCAAGGGTCTTCATATGTCTTGATCTCATCTGAAGCATTAGCAACCTCACTTGAAGGTAATTCGATACCTCGGATAGTCACGTTTACAGGTATGAACCCTAACCCTTGATGTTTGATCAACTTAGGAGTTTGCAAGGGTTCTATCATTCCTTGTTTATTTAGGCCAAGACCACTGTGTCCACCATATCCTTGATTGAGTGTCTTCTTGTTCTCTATACAACCATGTAAGAATGTGATCATCTAGAGATTCCTTGCCAAGTTTCCCCCATTTGGTGAAGTTGGTAGGGGGATTATGAAAGATGACCTTAGGCTGCATGGGATGTGGTTTTCCATAAGAATTTGGTGATTTAGTCAAATTTCTGATGAAAAAGAGACTCTTCATGTTATATTCTTTGCATCCTTTTTCTTGGATCTAGATCTTAGGTGTGGAGGGTGTGGTGAATGGACTGGATGATTTGACCAGAGTAGATGGGTCAATGTAGTGAGATGGAGTGGTGAATCAAGTGGAAGGTGAGGCCTCTTGATTGATGGGCACTTTACATCCAATAGTTCCCCTTAGGTTTGAAAAATACTGAAAAGGGTTGGGGTCGTCTGGAATAGTGATTTCAATGTCATTGTGTGGAAATTTGAGGCATTTATGGTAGGTGGATGGAATAGCTTTCATAGCATGAATCTAAGGATGGCTAAGGAGAAGATTGTAATGTAAATCTAGATCCAAGACATGAAATACTATATCTTGTATTGCTAGGCCAAATCTTACAGGAAGTGAAATGACACCTTCAGACAAATTCTTAGCATCATCATAAGCTTTGATAGTGATTTTATTTGTTTGGTTTATACAATTCTTAGAGTATCCCAATGCTTTCACTAATTTTAGTGAACAAATATTCAGACCCGCTCATCTACTAGGACTCTTCTAATCTTCCATTTATCGATGCAAACTTTGACATGTAAGGGGTCACTATGATCAGATTTTGGTGTATAAAAGTATTTTTTGGAGAAGGTGACATGATGTGGCATAGATAGGTACCCAACCATGGCCTGAAATGCATTGGCATCTAGGTTGGTAGGGATAGATGATTCTTGCAATTCTTTATCAAGGATAGCTCTATTCTATAGGGATGTGCAAAGGAGCTCCAAGATAGATATTTGCATGGGAGGTTTGCCTAACTTCTCTAGGAGATTATATTGGCTCTTCAACTAAGAATCAGGCGGAGGTACTGAAATAGTTATCTTGGTTATGCGAGTAGCAACAACACAATCTGATTTTGGCTTGTTTATGGTGATGGTAGAAATGTGATCACCAAAGGGTGTTATATTAATAATAATGGTGATATAGTCATGTTTGACTACAACATAGTTGGCACTATTATTGTTCCCTGAACTGGAGGCTTTCCCTTTATCATGGTCTTGCAAGGGAGTCTTGAATATGGTATGATCAACATTGGTTTTTTCTTGTGAATCTCTCACTGATATGGTTCCATTTTCAATGAGGTATTGAATAATGTTCTTGAGTATCCAACATTTTGTTGTTTTGTGTCATTTTCCACGATCGTATTCACAATACTCATCTTCTTTCCACCAATTAGTTTTGATCAAGGTAGGTTCATAATTCTTGGTGCCTGGAAGTGAGATGATATTAGATTGCAAAAATTGTTTGAGGATTAATTCAATAGGTTTTCCCAATTGAGTGTATGTTATTTTTCCACGAGGAGGTTCTCTTTATTGTTGATTGTTTTGGACAGCATTCAATGTTTGGTTTTGACATTGGATCTGTGTATTTGGCATGGTTGGTGTATTTGATGAGGAGGGACCTTTAAGTTGAATGGTTGGACCTTTGGTTATTGTTTTGGCCTCAACAACTCCATCATTCGTGACATTTTTATTGTGGGGCTAGTATTTGTTCTTGTCATTGTTAGATTTTAGATTTTCTTTGTTTATCTTGACCACTCCTTTAGCGAAAAGACCTTTCTAAATTTAAGAACACATTTCTCAAGGATCTCTTCAAAGTTTGTGCACCATTGGATTTGAATTCAACTCATGAGTTCTCCATTAATATTTTCCACAAACATGGTGACCAATTGTTTTTCAGGAATGTGACAAGGGAATTTGCTAACCAAACCTCACAATATTTGGTAGAACTAGGTGAGAGGCTCCCCTTCTTCTTGTTTGGTTGTGCTTAATGTTACAAGGGTCACATAATTTTTAATGTTGAAGGCAAAATAGTTGATGAATTTTTTAGCTAGTTCACCCTATGTTCTTATTCCTAGAGAAAGGTGTGCAAACCAATCTAGAGCTGCCTCTGTAAGACTTCACAAAAATAATCTCATTAAATAGGATGGATCATATGAGACTTTTATACATGATGTGTTGAATTCTCAAATTTTCTCTATTGGATCCCCTGTCCCCTTGTACTTAGGAAATGGTGGTGTTGTAAAGTGAGGGGGGAAGGGTGGCATGTATAAATTTTGATCAAATGGAAAGGGCAATAATTCCTCCATGGAATAGGTCTTTTTGTTGGTCCCCAATTGCATGTTTGTCATCTATTGTTGAAGGGCTTGCACTTGTATCAAGAAGTCTGCTAGAGATGATGTCACATTATTTTGATTGGGCATCACAATGTTGGTATTAAGGTCATAGGTTGGATTTGAATTATGATTAATGCCTTGTCATGTGAGACCTTGGTTACCATATTGATTTGTGTTGGTTTGATTTGGAATGAATTGACATTTATGTTTGTTCCAAAGGTCATGTTTTCATGTGGTGTGGTGTTTTGGAATTGATGTGTAGACCCTTGATTTGTGTTTTGGTTTTGAAAATTGGGTTCCTAGTTTGAAAATGAAGGTGTTGGTCATTAGCTAATGTTTTTTGATGAAGGAAGGGTACCTTGGTCTGAATTTCAAAATGAAGATGTAGGACCTTTATTGGAATTTCGGAGTGATGAGATAGATCCTTGATTTTTGTTTTTCTTTGGAATTTTTGTGAGACAATGTGAACCTTTCTAGGTTGACTTGATGAAGGTGTACTTTGAAATATAAATAAGGACCCTTGATTTGTGTTTTTAAGTGTGGGAATGGGACCTTGATTTTCATTTTGAGTCAAAGGTGTAGGACCTTGTGAAGTGGAACCTTGATGTGTGTTTTGAAAAAGGGAATTTGTAAAGGTCTTACCCAAGGAGTTAGAGGTGCTTCCAAGTGTAGAATTTTGTCCTTGTGTAGTGGTATGGGTTACCTTGTTTCCAAATGTTGAGATGCTTGGGATATGTGTGGCAGTAGTACTCATGTGTGATGTTGTCCCAAGGGTTATGTTTGATATTTGAGATGACGAAGGAATTCCAAGTGCAAATGGATTTTGAATTTCCTCTTCTACAAGGGTTGATACATCAAAACCTTGAGGTAGCTTTGAACCCTTTTTAGCTAGGGAATAGAAGAATTTTCTAGGGTTGGCACTAACAAGTTGGTCAACCATGCTTAATATTCTTGGATCTTGATAATCCCTTTTGATTTCTTGAGGAGTCAATTGTTTGTTGAATTCTTCTAGCTCATGTCTTCCCATGTGTTAGTTTGGTTTTCTTGTAGGTGTAGAGTTATTTGAATTTGTTCCAAGGGTAGTGTCATGAAAAGGGACATTTGAATAATCCATGTCCTTTCTTTTGGATTTTGACCTTGTCTCAACCATGTGAAGTTGAGGGATAATGCAAGATGTCAATGATACTAAACTATGTTTTTCGGATTTTTAAATTTTAGGATATGAAAATGCAAGGATGCTAAAGTAGGGATGATAATGCAAGGATAATAATGACCAAAGGATGGGGATAATGAATGCTAAGGGATGCTAAAATCTGATTGATGATCAAAGTGAGTGACAAGGTGTAGATAATAATGCAATTGAAACTATACTATGTTTTTGTATTTTTGGAGTACAAGGATGCAATGTGCAATCTAGGATATATGACTATAAATGAGAGTAATGTGAAATAATTTAAAACTAAGGGTGTCAATCAAGCTAATGTGAACCCAAGGAAACAAATTCCAAATGTCATTGACCATAAGAGAACAACCAAGACTAGGACACAAGACCAAGATCAAACTTGAGAAAGTGAAACTGATATGACAATGACAATGAAAATGGTGAATAACAAATAGAATGTGTAACCCAAAAATTTCAAAAGCTCAAAGGTCTCCCTATGTTCAAAATTTGAAGATTTGAATGCAACCTAAGGGTGAAAGTATGATTTTTGTAATGCAAAGGGTGGATGAATGCAACCTATAATGCAAGGAAATTCTGAAAGTAATGCTAGGATGGGCAAGTGAAGCTTGCAAGTCTCTAGTTTATCAATCAGAGGTCATTGTAAAATTGTTTTGGTCAAGTTTTGGACACAAATTTTAGAAGTTTTTGTGTAGCAAACAATTACAGCTCTGTTTTTAGTAAATATATTTCACAGTTGTGGTTCAGGTTGTCAAATGTGGTTCCAAAAAGTTGTGTTTGACAATTTTGATATTTTTTAATGGTTTTGATCCAAGTTTTTGACTATTTCTAATGAAATATGACTAGAAAACACATAAAACAATATCAAGAAATTTTTTTGGTCTGGTTTTATGTGAAAATGTTTTAATTTTTAAGAAGACAAGCACAATCCTAAGGCTGGAAAGAACAATATTCACTGAGTTCCCACTTGGATTTCTCCAGTCATGCTTATTTAGAGAGGATAGCCTAAGGACTCAGTAGTATTGGATCCCCTTTATAGTGCACTCACTTCTCAAGCATACCAACTTTTGAATTCTGAGTATTCACTTCTCGGTAATTTTCTATTCTACTAAGAACTGTGAGTATGTGGGATGGCTTCAGAGGTTTGACCTCCTACACCAACAAATAGAAGGATTTTGGCAATCTAAACAAATGGTTTTTTAATCAAGGCACCCATTTAGGTGGCTACACAAGAGGAAAGATTAAATCCTATAAGGAGAATCACTTGCTTGTTTATAGGAGTGCCTGTAATGTTGAGATTTCCTCAACATTCAAATTTATATACTGGTTGGGATTAGCTTGGCTTTAGCCTGTTACCAGTTGGGTTGTTCCCTTGGGGTGAGTACTTTTTCCCACCAAAGAAAACCCTCTAAGAGGTAAACACAAAAGTGAATGGGTCTAGTTTTATGATCACCAAGTTTGCACAAAGTGAGAGCATAATACCTACCACACCTTCAAGCATAGAAAATAGTGTTCATTAACCTCCTAGTTAAATCTATGGGAAAAGAAGACAATTATTCTTTTTAAGCACCAATTCAAAAATGTGATCTAATAAAATGAATACACTCAGATTCAAATCACATTCCTTTGACTGTGTCCTTCACCAAACTAGTTAGTAGTTTTAATTTCAAATCTTCATCAAACACACGTTTATATTTTTGAGCCTTTGACAAAAAAAACTTGCACAAAAGATCAAATTAACAAAATTATCCTCAAAACTAAAATTAAACTATAAAAAAAATAAAAATTAACATTTAATCTAAAATCTAAGTTAAGGTTAATCCAAATTAAATCTAAATTAGAGTTAATTCCAAACTAAAATAATGTTTAAGTAAATTAAATCTAAATTAAAAATTAAATTTGAATTAAAAATTAAAACTAAATCAAAATTAAAAATTTAAATCAGAATTAGAAACTAAATCTGAATTAAAAATTAAAACTAAATCTAAATTAAATTAAACCTACATTCTAAATTAAATATAAATTAGAAACTAAATCTAAATTAAAAAGCTAAATCTAAATTAGAAATTAGATCTAAACGAAAAGCTAAAAGCTAAATCTAAATTAGAAGCTAAAAAGATAAATCTAAATTAAAATTTAAAAACTAAGTCTAATTAAAAGTTAAAAACTAAATCTAATTACAAGTTAAAAACTAAATCTAATTAAAATTTAAAAGCTAAATCTAAATGTTGTGACTACAGGATCTGTTGAAAGTGGAAATGCTATGACTATTGCTGGAAGGAAGAACTCCTTATTGAAAATTCTTCCAACATGCAGTTACTTTCCAAGTTTCAGTATTTGCTAAGCCTCACAATCTAACAAATCAAAAATATATAAGTAGAAAAAAGTTATTTGTGTTGTGGCAATTCGAAATTTCTGAAGTTCATTTTCTGTTGAATTATTTTTATTTATTCATTTATCTTTTTGTTATCTGGATGAAATATGATTGATTTATGAAAATGATAAAATGTAGCTATAAAAATTATAAAGTGCAGCTATGAAAAATGATAAATTGCATCTATGAAAATGATAGTATAATCCAATCTATGAAAAATGCAGCTATAATATTTATCTTGCTTGTTTTTTTTTTGATTGATTTATGAAAATGTAGCTATGAAAATGATAAACTGAGGTTATGATAATCAAATCTATGAAAATACAACTATGAAAATGAAAATACAACTATGATGTTTATCCTATTTGCTTTTTTATTTTATTTTTTTGATTGATTTCTGAAAGTGCAGTTACGAAAATGACAATATGATCAAATTTGTGAAGTATATTATCAAATCTATGAAGGTGCAACTATTATGTTGTTTGTGTTGGGTTCACCAATGTGAGATGGGGTTAGAGAATTCCTAGTCTAGAATGAGTGATAGCTAACAATTCCAAGCTAAAAACCCAATCCAAATAAGAGAATACAAAGAATGCATGAGAAATGAAAGAATCAAACTAAAACACTCCCCATGCTTGAAGTTGCTTCACTTCCCTTGCTCTCCTATTTCTCCTTAATGCAAATTTTCCCTCAATTTGTTGTTGAAGTTGTGCAAATACCTACAAATTGTAAGTAGAAGGTTGAAGAATATTAGTTGTTTAGTTGAAAATGGGGGAGAATGGTCTCTTTTATAGACAACCATTCGAATAGACAACTAAGATCGATCCTATAGAAGGATTCCAAGATCAACAGATGAGAATGAATGAGATGGAGGTTACAAAATGAAGGTTCAAGATTGATCTTCTAGAAAGATGTCAATATCAATGGTTGAGAATCGATGCACCAAAAAGAGGTGGACAATGAAGGCTATGATGCCGACGGCTATGACACCCAACGACTATGACAGACCATGGAGACTTATGAAAAAGATGGCTATGAAAGAAATAAAGTCTATAAACAGGGCATCTTTGACCAAAAGAGGTGCATAAATAATTTATTCGAAAATGGAGGAAATTGACAAGTCGAAGATAAATAGTTTATCTAAATTACTTATTTGGAGAAAATGAAAAAGGAGCATTTAATTAAATTAATCAATTTAATTAATGGGGGAGATGAAAATGGAACATTAAATAATTAAGTGAGATTAATTATTTAATAGGGGAAAATGGCAAGGGGATAGTTAAATAATTTTGATAATTATTTAACTATAGAAGAATTAAAATACCATGAATAGATAAATAACTAGTGGTAATCATTTATATATAGACAAAAGGTAATAAAGAAATAATTAAATAAATAATAATTCATTTAATTATTGAAGAAGAGGGGGGATTAGTGACAAAATTAATTTATTTAATTGATCAACATAGAATAAAGATTAGAAAGTGAATTAAATAAATAATTAAAAATAATTTAATTAATAGAAGAATATGATAAAAAAATAATCAAATAATTAAAATTATTCAATTATTTAGAGACAAAGACCAAGAAAAATGGTGGTCATAGACTTAAGACATTTTTTTAGTGTCTACTGATTCAAAAATATAGACTAGAACCTAGTACTATTCAATTTCTTTGATTTTTAGTTTACTAAGGGGTTTAATTGGTAGAAATTCTTTTGCGCAATAAAAATTTTCATGTCAAATATCAGGCTCTTGTAATATTTTGGAGACATTCAAGTGTCTTTAACGTCCTACCAATGGGACTAGAGTGCTTAGAGTTATATGGATAGACTTTTTTCACTCTTTTATCTTGACCTTTTTCTTTGATAATTGTTTTGTTTCAATATATGGACCTTGCTATGTTGTATTTCTATAAATATGGATTTTTTTTCTCAAGCCTCTTTTCTTGTCTTAATATTTTGAATATGAGAATTAATTTAACTTTTAATGTAGATATAAATGATGTTTCATTTTCTTTTGATAAGAATTTTTTTGTTCTCATCTCTACTTTCATTCAAATTGAGTTGCAAAACAAAAAGGTGGCTTTTAATCCTAGACTTGTTTGAGCACAAAGGAATGTACCTTGCACAATTAGCATGATTACTCTAGACAACATATCATGAGGTCTACCACCTGTTACTCCTAGATAAAGGATATATTCATATAACCATAGTTCACACAATTGAAACTAATTCTTGTTGTCTTCGTAATAGAGGGGCTGAACTCCTTAATTTCAAAGAAAAATTGCTAGGTCATCTTGTTGGCCTTCTCCTTGTGGTTCTTTGGATATTAGTCCTATTAGGCATTTTCCTCTTGGTTGGGGCTACTTGTGTTACTTTTTTCCTAAGATTATCAAGATGTG
This sequence comes from Sequoiadendron giganteum, assembly GCA_007115665.2. NCBI lineage: Eukaryota > Viridiplantae > Streptophyta > Pinopsida > Cupressales > Cupressaceae > Sequoiadendron > Sequoiadendron giganteum. The sequence goes on along the minus strand of CM021106.1, from coordinate 171,997,312 downwards.
TGTGTATACATTCTGAGTTTAAAATATTCAAAAATAAATAAATAAAAAATAAAAATGATCAAATTAAAAAAAATTATACTAAATATAAACTCATTGAAACACTTAAATAATTAAATCATCAATAATTTTTATCAACCATGATTTTTGTAAAGAATATGGAAAAATGACTTATGAAAAAAATGATCAATTAAGAAATTATTTTAAAAAAGAGCTCAATGAAAAAAGTAAATAATCAACTTATCAATAAATTTGGTAGGGTAAAGGACCCAATTATCGCTATAGAAAACTTTGGGCAACCTAAGCTCCTAAACTATATGTTCAATTGAGATTATTTTTGGGGTTTTATTCACAAGTGGGTTAATAGCTTATAGCTATTGTTTTTGCTTGTGGGTATTTCTGACAAATGTGAGAAGGTTCGATAAGCGTAAAAGGGTCAAAATATATCCATTTAGAATTGATGCCTGATCATGGCCCTCAAATACATCCCAATAGCTACCCGCCTTCAGAACCAATTAATATTTAAAAAAAAACTAATTGTGTCAATATAATGGTGCAATTATAACAATTTTATTATTTATAAAAGCTCAAAAGTGAATAGGTCAAATTCACGGGTTAATGTTGGAGGTTTAGGTTGGAAATCATAATAGTCCACACCTACACATTACTCGCTAAGCTTGAACACCAAATGGTGAATTATTTCCCATGATTTTTTGGGGGTAAAAATGATAATCTACATAATTTTGTGCACTCATGGTTTGGTAAATCCTTGACAGTTCACTGTTGTCTGGTCTCCACGGTTTGAGGTAATGATGAACATCATTTCTCCTTTCAAAATATAAATAATGGTACTCTTGAATCTATTTATTCCACATTTTTTTGGACTCATGAAGAGTTTTTTTGTTGTTTGATTAATTATTGTTTAGGTTAAAAATAGGGTAGACCCAAATGAATGAACAAGAGGATCTATCACTTATTTATCTAGGACTATAAAAACTCAAATATGTGTAAAATAAGATGAAAATAATAATAAAAAGCTAACCCTAACTATTATAGCAACTATGGGGGATGTTTTTAGAGCAAAAAAAGTTGTGTACCTAGCTAGAAAGTTGTTTTTGAGCTATGGAGGACTTATTCACCTTCAATATCAAATGGGTCCTTTTGGGGGTTTCATAAACTAACTTTTGGGTTTGATTTTCTCAATTTGCACATCTATATCCTAGTTTTTCATTGTTTCAATCCCTACTTGGGACTCATTCACCTTTAGTGGAAAACTTTTAGGGTTTCAGAAAATGTACTTTTGGGTTTTGTTCCTTTATTTCTACACTTCTAGATCCCTAGTTATCAACCCCCGAATGTATGAAATAAATTTTGTGGCTTCAATTCTTTGATTTTTCACTTTGAATAACAACTTTTGTAACTTAATAACTTTCACAATTTTCCTCCAAATCTTTCTCTTCAACCTGAAACCTATAATCACACATGCAAGAGGAGAAAAATGTTATTTGTTAGGGGATAGGGGTTTGCCTCGGTCAAAAATATTTTAGGTAATTAAACCAATAGATGAAATAATGAAATTGAAACATTAAACATGAAATATGCAATTGATGGTACCTTGGATGTTGTCTTGGAGTACAAATCTACAAACTAACATGAAGTGGCCATGGATAGTGTAGATCTTGATCTCAAATAGATGTGAAACAATGCTTGCAAGAAGGATCCTCAATGCTACATCAACAATCTTAGATCAACCACATGCATGAATGCATAAAGCCCTTGACATGATGAAATGATCTTGAATTGTTGTAATAAATCTTGAAAATATCCCTTGAAATTCCTTAGAATATGCTCTTGTAGACTCAAATTTTCTATAGGGATGCTTTCTAAAAGTTTCTAGGTGAAACAATGTGAATTAACCCCTTATTTATACTAAATTGAGAGATTAACCCCAAAATTCAAAGAATTCAAGCTGACCCTAGATCTAGGTATTAAAATTATAAGGATCTCACCAAATTTAAATTCAAAAATGGGTGTCGTACTTACGGAAGACCCATTCACCACTAAAGGTGAATGGGTCCTGGCACAATTTCCAGGACCAAGCTTCAAAATCCACCTAAAAAATGCATAGAAAGGGGTGTCATATGTGGAGAGGACACCTTTCACCAGTAAAGGTGAATGGGTCTTAACAACATTTTTTAGGACATCATATTTTCCAAATTAAATGTTATACAATATCATTATTGGGTGTTGGGATAGATCCTTGAAAGGAGGGCTTGAATTTGAATGAAAGGGGCCAATTAAACTTAATTAACCACCATTAATTAATTAAACCCTAGATAAGTGTGAATGTATGTTACAACACTTTACAATGCCTAAATAAGGTACAAGTTAAATATATTTTATTAAAATTGGCCCACTAGGCTTAATTAATTAAATAAATCCTAGAAAAGTGTGAAAGTGTGTTACAACACTTTAGAACACTCTTGCAAAGGATCAATTAAGGCATATTTTAATCAAGTAAAGGTCCCAAAATGATGTGAATGTGTAAAAAATATTACAACACTATTCCAAGACACCATTAGTTCAATTTTAATGTCAATTATCCAAACCAAGTAAGTGAAAAAGTCTACTTTTTCCATTACTACATTTTCCCCTCACTTTAGTGAGATGATGACCCCATGTCAAACTCACACTAAAGTAGACATTCAAGGAACTTAAGTATGCAACAATAATAAATATAAATTATCATACCCTATCAAAGGCCAAGAAAAATAAACAAAACCAAAGGACCAAGCACAACAATTTCAATACAATGTGGAACGAGGATGTTTTTCCATAACACACATTGCTCACTTTGGGGTAGTGGAACCTCAATCTATCCACTAGGTGAGTTATCCCAAAATATATGTATGCTCACTCTGGGGTAGTGGAACCTCAGTCTTTCCACTAGGTGAGTTGTCCCAAAGAAGTGGTTTAGTGAGAAATTCATGGCAGTGTGTCAGCTTCCCACCATATAATGAGAAATTCATGCCAATGTATCAGCTTCCCATAATACTAACCATACCAAATTTATCCTCCTGATAACTTTAATAAGGCACCACAATGTAATTATTTTGCAATTCTCCATAAGGCTTAACAAGTTGTGTTATGCTAAGTGCCTATGAAAAAATAAGGCTCCACAAACAAGCAAGGTGTGTTATGCTAGGTGTCCCTTTTAGTCTACTTTCACACTTCACAAGGTTTAGCAAGTTGTGTTATGCCAAACACTTATGAACAATTTATAAATCACTATTTTTTTAAAGGGATTTTTCTTCATTCATGTAAGGTCTCATCTTAGGGAACATTGTTCTTAACATCTCCAAGAGAGGAAAAATGTAAGGTCTCATCTTAGGGAACATTGTGCTTAACATCCCTAAGAGAGGAAAAATGTAAGGTCTCATCCTAGGGAACATTATGTTTAACATCCCCAAGAGAGGAAAAATCAAAGAGATATCACACTCTTGGAGGAAATCAAACCCAATGACACCACCAAGAAAAAGGACACATCACATGAAAGAACAAAAATCACTCATAAAATGTTGAAAGATATGTCAATGTATTCCCCCACTTTAAAGGAATTGCTACACCATTTGTGAGAAATTACTTTAAAGTAGCCAAATGTTTGGTCCTAAGACATGAGAGCTTTCCTTGGAAAACCCTATGCCAAGTCATATGTTTTCAAAATAATCTACATAACGAAAAAGGGAAAAGGTTTCCCCAAAAACATAGTATGTCACATGCAATCCAACTTAAGGCATGTTGGTCACATCCCAAGATTCCTCTTATATATACATGAAAGGTGGTCAACTAGCAAAAATTGTAAAGTGACATATGAGGACAAGGCTACCTCACCCCTTGCCTCCACTTAGTGCAAGACAAGGATGAGCCTAAATGATTGATGAGAGGCATGCTAGAGTGAAAATCAATACCAATTAGAGGAACTAGGTACCCCCATATAAGGTGATGCAGTTCAAGGTAGGAGGGTCCGGTAAGGGGTTATCCAATCTCACAGCTTAAAAAACTAACACTCAGATCTTATTGATATGAAATGGCACATAGAACTCTCACATCTCACACCTATTCCTTCCTCCCTTTCCCATCTCCTCAAAAAAATCACTCATATATATTCGCATCTAAGGATAACATCCATTACATGTCGGCCCAAAAAAATATAAAAGGTGTACAAACTATCAGCCCAAATCAATAAATAATTATTAATGTGAATCAACCAATGTTGGCCCAAACATAGTAGGGACCCAAAACAACATTCCTCAAACATGAAACATCTTAAACAATTATCCTCGAAGATCCACAACACGCTACAACCACCCTATCAGCAAAGAACATGAAAACATGAACTCTCAGAAGAAAAATCACCAATCGCGAGCAAAACAATCAATGTGAACCAACAACATAGATCAATCATTATCTAAAAACATCCATGAATCATCACTAAAACATCCACAACAAATCAGATTACTAGAATCACAACAACTTCCTTTAGGATAACCAACTAAAGAAACTGAACACTATCAGAACACATATACTCATAACTTGATGAAATCTTCATGCAAACCTCTGAAACTTATAATGGATAAAATAGATATACCCAAAAGAAAAAAAATTAAATCCACAACTTCTCATCCTCAATATACTAAGTTATAAATCATACTGAACTTCACTACATCACTGACAACCTCTATAACTAAATTTTCTTTGAATCTTCTAAATGCCCCTGCATCAGACTCTCAAGGTTACTTGAAAATTGAGCCTCTTCACTTTGGGATAAGCTATGTCAAAAACAATGTTGTCTCTTTGAATTGGTTCAATTATTTTTTCATAGGTACTTGCAACTACCTCAAGGTCGATAGTATGTTCAAGTCCACCTTGCAAAACTGCCTCAAGTGTAATCCAAATTCGGTGATCTACCTGCAAGACTTGCACTATCTCAATGATCAGCGGTCTGAGAAAGCCTTCTCCACAAGCTACCAATCAATGATCAAGTAGTCTGATCAATGTTTGCTTCAATCAATTGAAATTTAATAGGTAGTTGCAACTGCCTCAAGGTCAGTGGCTTGTTCAAGTCCACCCTACAAAACTGCCTCAAGTGTAATCTGGATTCGGCGATCTCCCTGCAAGCCTTGCACTACCTTAATGATCGGCGGTCTAGGAAATTCTACCCTGCAAGTTGCCTCAAGATCAATGTCTACTTCAATCATTTAAAATTTAACACATACTTGCATCCTCCAAAACAATCATATGACTTCCTTGACTCATATATATCATTTCCAAATTTCCTCTGCAACACTTTCTAATCTTTGCATTTCCTTTACACACCTCAAAATGTTATATATTGTTCCTATGCTATTCTCTATCTCTATAATCTAGACTCCCCCTTTCTGGTTATGCTTCACATTGGTTCACATAAACCTTAAGTCTCCTTAAGATCACCGCTTCTTCTTTTGGTTCCACTATCCAATTTGATTCCTCCAAAGGTTCCCCTTCCTCTAGAAAAACTAATTCTATACGAACAGGCTCTTCTTCATCTACACAAACTATCTCTGCATCTTTAACTACTTCTCTTTCATTAGGTTCTCCTGTATTAGGTTCTTGATGACATTTAGTGCTTGATTGTTTCTTCCTCTAAACTTGAAAATAGGTTTCTCCTTTATCAAATCCTCTTTCACTCCTTTGGTACCCTTCATTGTGATAAGTATTATGACTCCTATCACCACTCCCTCTATATTTTGAATAACTATCCTTGTTTTTCTCTGAATAAGGTCTTCTTTCTTTACATCCCAATCCTTCCTTTCCCTCAACACATGAATGCTTCAATTTGTAAGACTTTATGAACTTATAAGCAACATACTTCCATTTTTATCCATCAATCCATCCATAGTTCATTTGAATACAACTTGTCCTAGGCTTTCTCCCTCTCATTTTTTTCCAACACATATTCTCAGAATGATTCCTTAATTCACAAAACTTACAAGGATATAGATCCCAACACAATTCATTTTCATGTCCAAGCCTATTACATGTTTTAGTTCTTCTTCAAGAACATCATATTTGTCTTTTCCCAGTTCTTTCATCCTCTCCATCAATTCTGAATTACACTTCCTGAGTTGGCACAATTCTTCCTCCAAAGTATACCTTTCACATATTAGGTTTTCTTTTTCCCTCTTTGTCCTTTTCCCAATCTTCCCCATTTTGTAACACATTCACAACCAACTCTTCAACCTACTCTACAACCTGCTCTGAAATAGATATGTAGCCAACCAATAGATTCACAACCTGCTCTGATAAATTTGCAACCATCCCTTCAACCAGCTTTGATAACAATTGATGTGGTCCAAGGTAGGAGGGTCTAATGAGAGACTTCCCAACCTTGTAACTTAAACAACTAACACTCAAATCTTATTGATATGCAGAAAAAGCTAATAGATAATCAACATAAAGATAACAGATATGCAATAACACATGACACGAGAATTATCCTCGGAAAACCCGCAAAGGGAAAAACCTAGCCTTCAAAGTTCACTCCTCATTACATTATGATATCAAAACACATTACATATGCCACTCAGGCTTTACATATGCTAGGTCGTAGCCCAGGAATTAAAAAAAAATCATATAATAACAATCTTCCATCGCTTCTTCCTTCTGCTCCCAAATTTCTCTTCTTTGCTGATCTATCCAGATCAAAACATCTCATCACTGTGCTTCATGACTACTCTTCTTCACACTTTATTTCTACCTTAAAAATATTAGAACATTGTTTGCACACAAAACTCGCACATCTCGCACCTATGCCTTCCTCCCTTTTCCATCTCCTCAAAACAATAGCTCATATATATCTACATCTAAGGATAACATCCATTACATGTTGGCCCAACAAAATATAAAAGGTGTACAAACTGTCAGCCCAAATCAATAAAAAATTATCAATGTGAATCAACGAATGTTGGCCCAAATATAGTAGGGACCCAAAAAAACATGCCTCAAACACAAAACATCTTAAACAATTAGCCTCAAAGATCTAAATCATGCTACAACCACCTTGTCGACCAAGAACATGCAAACATGAACTCTCAAAAGAAAAATCACCAATCGTGAGCACAACAATCAATGTGAACCAACAACACAAATAGATCACAATCTAGAAACATTCATGAATCATCACTGAAACATCCACAACAACTTAGATTACTAGAATCACATCAAATTCCTTCAGGAACACCAACTAAAGCAACCAAAAAAATATTAGAACAAAGATACTCATAACTTGATCAAATCTTCATGCGAACCTCTAAAACTTTTGGTGGATAAACTAGATATGCTTGACAACAAACCATTTAATCTGCAACTTCTCATCCTTAATATACTAAGCTAGACATCATACTAAACTTCATTGCATCACTGAAAACCTTTGTAACTAAATGTTCTTTGAATCTTTTGGATGCCCCTACATCATAAGGGATAGCACCAAAGTCCTTAAGATGTTGGATTTTACTACTTAAAGCCTTGAATTCGTTAGTAGAATGACCATGAACTCTATGATATGCACAAAATGAACTCTTCTAATAAAATTTATTTGATTTTCTAGGAGGGAGGGATATCAAACAATCTTGGAGGAGTCTCAACAAGATACTTGCTTGATCAATAGTGGAAGATGATGTTTTATTTTGTAAAATAATTATCTCTTGTTTAGTATAAAATATCATACTTACACAAAGCTCTTTAGATTGTGAGATTGTGTACTCTCCCTGAAAGGATGGTGTAAAATCTAACAAACTCTAATTGTTATTGTTTTGCGTGATGGAACTAAAGTTAAGAAAGTCTTTCAAAGGATAATAATCAAGAGCATTAGTGACTATAAGTTTAGGATGCACTATTTTTAAACTTGTCTTGGAAGAATCTTTTGTAAGAATGTTTCAATATTGGGTGAAGGATTGTTTGATGGTTGTATTTCTATCAAAGGACAATAACCAAGACCATGAGTTGTTTCTTGCATGTTAGGTTCTATAGGGACACATATACCTTGTTCTCTAGCACCGCATCCTTTTCCATTATAACCAAGTTGTTTCATAAGTTCATAACCTCTTCCATAAATATTTTTCATTTCTTTTGGATTTGATGGTTTCTCATAATCAAATTCTTCAAAGTTTGTTGTGTAGTTTGTTTGATCTTCTAAAGTAGTTGAGGTGGATGCTTTTGAATTTTGTATTGAATCTTTTGTTGACATTACCTCCTTTTGTTTTCCCTTGTAAAACTCTTTTATTATGATCTTGTATTCACCCATGAATTTAGGTGTGAAACATAAGGAAACCCAATTGTCTTCCAATAGCTTCGTGACTTCCTCAATTTTCTTCTTGTGTTCTTCTATATTTTTTATTTTCACTTTTTCAATTGTATACAATACTTCCAAAGGATCTTGTCCTTCTCTATTGGCCATCAAATAACTTTCATGTTTGGGATCGACTTTTAGTGTGTAGACTTTGTTGTTATATACATACTTCATGACATGATGCAAAGTAGAATGGATACCATTCATTTCATGAATCCATGGTCTCCCTAAAAGGAGATTGTAAGAAAGATCATTAAGCATAATCTGGACCAGAGTTTGTAATGTTACTTCCCCAACCCTAATAGGTAATGTGATGACTCTAAGCGGTTGTTTTCCTATGTTTTCAAATCCACGAATAGATAAAGAATTAGGTTTAATATCATTTTTACTCATTTGGAGTTTTTAAAAAAGGCTCACACTACACACATTCAGGGTCAAACCATTGTAAAAAATAGTTCATTTTATCGCAATTTTATCAATGTGGACTATTATGTTGAAAGCTTCATACTTCTTATGGATTTACAAGGGTGGTAACTCATCTTGATGGAAATTAATGTCCAAGTTATCCAGAGTCATGGCTTGAATTTTGGCTGCCACATCAATTGACTGCACATTAGGAGAAGTAGGGACTTGTTGTAAAGAACTTTGAAGCATGTTATGATAATTAGGGGAAGCTTGAATAAGATCCAATAAGGATATCTTATCAAGATTATTCTTTATTTGTTCAACAAGATCATACTCCTTTCCACTTTTTAGAGGCAAAAAAGGAGGGCCAGGTAAGATAGGGTTAGGCAGCGGGAGGGATGTTTGATTTGTTTGTCTTGGTTTTAGATTGTTCCTAGTGTTATATGTATGAGCAATGGTATTGTGACTCGATTTTTTCATAACATTATTCTTAGATGGTTCGAGGACAAGGATAGGTTTATTTTAAGTTTGTTGTTTTTGTGAGGGTGGATAAATGATAATTTTAGGCTCAGGAGAGTACTTCAAGGGATCTCTAATGTGCATAACCTCAAAAGACTTATCCTTATTTTCACAACCTCTTAGTGAAGGGGATTTTAATGTCACTTCATCTTCATCTAAGGAAATAATATTGTCGATGTTCTCATTTTTGTCCATCATGATATCTTCCCTAGTAGGAGAGTTGTTAGGAGAACTACAAACTAGATGTTAATGACATTCAAAGTTTGGTTCTTATAAAATGACTTCATCACAAGTAAGGGAGTTATCAATGGTTGTATTATCAAGGATGGAATTTTCTTGTTCAATAAATTTTTCCCTAGGGGAAGAGAGACACATAATATTCTCATGACTTTCATCGATCAAAGTATCTTCTTCACAACTAGGAGAGATATTGGGAGAAGAACAAATATGATTGTCTATAATTTCATTCCTTTATCCCATAATTTATTCCAAAACAAGATAGGTAGGGGAATGAACATAAAGAGGGTTGTTATAGACCTTAAATATTTTATCATCTAGCATCAACCTATTGTACTCACTTTAAATTACATCCTCTTTCACCAATACATTCTCAAAAGAAAAAGATGAATGGAAACTAGGTCAGGTGATGTTTAGGAATGTGTCCATTATCTCATTCTCTTATGTCATAATATCTTCTAAATGGGGAAAATGAGGACAAACAAGACCTTCATGATTATTAACAATTGTATCTTCTTTCACGAAGATACCTTTGTCACTAAAAGGAGAGGTATTGGGAGAAGAATACCTATAATTTTCATGGTTATTTATGTTTGTATCCTCTTATATCAAATAATTTTCATAAATAGGAGATATAAGAGGGGGTGTAGGTTTAAGGAATGTGTCAACATTTTCACTCTCTTGCACTAAAAGACTCTGATAACTAGGAAATGTATTGAATGAATTTCTAATATTCTTATTGACTAACTTTTTCTTTGCAAACTTGGAAAAGATAGATACTAACATTGATGTAATGAAATGACCTATAATGAAATGCAATTTTCAAATCCCACACAATGCAATAGACTAAAAATGAAATGTTGTAAATGCAATTTTGAATTTTCACAATGTATTGAAATGAAGCAATTTAAGCTAAATTCAATAAATTTGATTAGACAACAAATCATAAAACTGAAATAGGAAAGTGACATCAGAAAATAGAAGCCTAAAATTGATGTTTCAAATCCCAGAAAATGCAAATCAGGATCTAATAGGGACTCATTTTCCAGTAAGGGTGAATGAGTCCTAGTTAGGTATTTTTTAAAAGTTTAGGGTGATTTTTGATGCTTTTCAGATGCCAGAAGGTACATGCTCAGCCTGATTAGGGACTCATTTTATAGTAAAGGTGAATGGGTCCCAAATCAAGGTTTTAAAGAGGTGAAAACTACAAATTTTGAGTTGTTTTATGTGCTTTTTCATGCCCAGTTTCAAATATAACTCCTATGACAAAAATTTCTAGAATTTGATGATTTAATGCAAGTGAAATGAAGGGTAAATAAAAAAATTTGGAATATAATTTCTATTTTGACTTTCAAATATAAATTTATATGGTCTAAATGATATGCAAAGTGACCAACTTGTTTTTGTATTTTTCATATTTAAGAAATGTAAAATAATGCAGTTCTAAACCCTAAATGAGATGCAAGATTGCAATCCAAAACAAGAAACCATAAATTATACCTTTAATTCAATGTTAATTTAGTTGCAAATGAATGAAATATCTAGCCTAGGATGCAATTAAAGACATCAAAATTAGAAAACTACAATATTCAATCAGTCGGGTTAACGAAAAATGTTTAGGTGAAAAACAGGGTAGACCCAAATGCATGAACAAGAGGATATACCACTTATTTTTATAGGGTCCTAAACACTCAATTATGTGAAAAATAAGATGCAAATAATAATAATAAAAACTAACCCTAACTGTTATAACAACTATGGGGGATGATTTTAGAGCATAAAAGATTGTGTACTTGGCTAGAAAGTTTTTTTGAGCTATGGAGGACTCATTTGCCTTCAGTGGAAAATTTTGGGGGTTCCAAAAAATAACTTTTGGGTTTGATTCCTCTCAGACTACACTTCCAGATCCCAAGTTTTCATTGTTTCAAGCCCTACTTGGGACTCATTCACCTTTAGTGGCAAATGGGTCCTTTTAGGGTTTCAGAAAACTGACTTCTAGGTTTTGTTCCTTGATGTTTGCACTTCCAAATCCCTAGTTATCAACCCTAAAAAAATTGAAATAAATTTTGTAGCTTCTATTCTTTGATTTTGAATTTTGAATGAAAACTTTTCAACTTGACAACTTTTGCAAATTTTCTCCAAATCTTTCTCTTCAACCTAAAACTTATAATCACACATGGAAGAGGAGAAATATGTTGCTTGTTAGGGGATAGGGGTTTGCCTCAGTCAAACCCCTTTTAGATAATTAAACCAATTGATGAAATAATGAAATTGAAGCATTAAACATGAAATATGAAATTGATGATACCTTGGATGTTATCTTGGAGTACAAATATGCAAAATAACATGAAGTGGCCATGTAGAATATAGATCTTGATCTCAAATAAATGTGAAACAATTATTGCAAGAATGATCCTCAATGCTACATCAATAATCTTGACTCAACCACATGCATGAATGCATAAAACCCTTGACATGATAAAATGATCTTGAATTGGTACAATAAACCTTGAAAATCTGCCTTGAAATGTATTAGAAAATTCTCTTGTAGACTCTTGTAGACTCAAATTTCCTATAAGGATTCTTTTTCAAAGTTGCTAGGTGAAACAATGTGAATTAACCCCTTATTTATACTAAATTAAGAGATTAACCCCAAAATTTAAAGAATTCGAGCTGACCACAAATTTAGGTATTAAAACTATAAGGATCCCACCACAATTAAATTCAAAAATGGGTGTCCTACTGAAGGATGACACATTCACAACTAAAGGAGAATGGGTCCTAGTACAATTTCTAGGATCAAGCTTTGAGGAAGTGAAATAACATCAAAAATCCAACTCAAAAATCCATAGAAAGGGGTGTCCTATGTGGAGAGGACAACTTGCACTAGTAAAGGCGAATGGGTCCTAACAACATCTTTTACAACATCAGATTTTCCAAATTAAATGTCATACAATATCATTATTGAGTGTCAAGACATATCCTTCAAAGGAGGGCTTGAATTTGAATTAAAGGGGCCAATTAAACTCAATTAACCACCATTAATTAATGAAACCATAGATAAGTGTGAAACTATGTTACAACACCAAAATAAGGTAAAAGTTAAATATATTTTATTAAGTGACCCACTAGGCTTAATTAATTAAATAAATCCTAGAAAAGTGTGAAAGTGTCTTACAACACTTTACAACACTCTTGCAAAGGATTAATTAAGAAATATTTTAATCAAATAAAGGTCCCAGAATGATGTGAATGTGTACAACACATTACAACAGTATTTCAAGACACCATTAGTTTAATTTTAATGTCAATTATCCAAACCAAGTAAGGGAAAAGGGATAATTTTTCTGTTACTACAATTATTACTACCCTTTTTTACCAATTTCATTATTTTACCATACCCTGTGTACCATGCGATGTTTTACATGGTTTGGGTCTAGCAGTAGATTATTTCACACATTTTTTGGGGGGTAAAATGATAGTCTCCATTTCATTGCGTGTTCACAATCTGGTAAACCCTCGCTAGTTTGTTATTGTCTTCTCTCCATAGTTTGAGGTAATGTCAACCATCATTTCTCCATTCAAAATGCAAACAATGGTACTCCTGAATTTGTTTATTCTACATTTTTTTGGACCTGTGATGGGTTTATTTTCTATTTGATTAATTATTACTAACTTTTCTAATCGATTTCATCATTGTTTATCATACCCTCTCCACCATGTGATGTTTTACATGGTATGAGTTAGTGCCAAACTATATTTTATCCTTGCATTTTGTAAATATTTGTATGCATGAATATATTCTAGCCGAGAGTACTCCTTTCTTTGTTGCTTCATGATTTTTTTGATAAAATGATGAATTTTCTTGTGGTTTTGACTACATGTCTATAGAAAATCATGTATTTGTCTACTTCAAAAATTAATATCAATTGACATTTTTCTTAATAACCTAGGATTATTTGGGCATATATATGTAAACCCATCTCTGATAAATTTTGTCTAGTTAAGAGATTATTATCATAAAACTATAATTTCTTAAAAAAGGATGTTTTTTAAGCATATATCTTAAAACCCTCATCTATATTTCTCTTATTGAAGAATTTTTAGGGTGAAACCCTAAACTACTATGGGCTATTCTCATAAAAAACCCTTCTTATTTGGCTCGAGAAAGCCATGAGCACGAGATAAATTAGAGACTATCATTTTCGACATATATATCTGAAAACCACTGTTTGTTTTCATGTGATTAAGGAATTATTCTCATGAAAACCTTTTTTTTTTTTGGAATATATCTGAAAACCCATGTATGTTTTCATGTGATTAAGGAATCATTATCATGAAACCCTTGCTTGCTTTTTTGGGCATTTATTAGAAAACCCATGCTTGTATTCATTTTATCTGTGTCTAAATTTTTATCCTTTGGTTGTCCAATACAACATAGTAGCATTCATTTATTGTAAAATGTGTTAGAACTTGTCTACTTTAAATTGCACATACAACATGGCACCATGCATATATAGGATGAAATTTGTATCTTTTATTCTTTACTTAACAACTTACATTTTCATTATACTCTTAGATGGTTACACAAAGATATATATCGATACATATATAAATAGATATATATGTATATATGTATAAATATATGTATAAAAATAATTGCATATATATATATATATACATATATCTATATATATCTATTTTTGTACATTCTACCTTTATAGTCATGAAACTTTGTAGCTCTAAATTCTCTATTTTTCCTTTCAAAATGCAAATAATTGTACTCCTGAATTTGATTATTCCCCTTTTTTATGGACCCATGAAGGATTTATTGGTTGTTTGATTATGTGGTAATTATAAACATATTTTGACTAATCTCATCATACAACACAATAGTATTCATTTATTGTAAAATATGTTAATTGATAAAAGCCTCCATTTTATATATCTCGATTAATTCATAGAAGCCTCCTTTAAATTCACAAATGTATATACTTCAACTTTCATTTCCATTATATATGTTTATATAAATATATGATATATATATGTAATATGTATGTATAGATATATATGTGTCTATAATCTATATATATATAGATATATATGTATGTATGTATGTATGTATGTATGTATGTATGCGTGCATGTATTTTTGAATAGATGGTCATAGAATTTAATAAACTCTATTTGGTACAACCTTTGAAAGTTATGATGGGACTTCAATTTTCTAAGTGAATTGAGTTGGGGTTTTAGGGTTTCAAAGTTACTCATGGTAACTTTGACTATCGACTTCATGGAACCCTCTTGTTATGTTTCAACGGTGACCTATTGGTGGGGGAACCGGTCACTTAATTGAGGTTTTATCCCTCTCAGGTCGTGCTTTACCGGCCCTATTCCACCTGATTCGTCAGTCTTTTACCAAGATGACTTATGCTCTATACCGCTGGAAATTTTAAATGCGGGCCCCACTTAGATGTTTTATCTGAGGTCTCATAAACCGTCTGATCGCAAGATTGGATCTGGGCCGCTTCTCGCCAACCTTGCAGGTTTTCTCGCCGATGTCACCGAAGTGGTGCAAGGTTCATGAGATGTTGCCATCTAGCATGAATGGATGAACAAATTTTCTTCCGGAGGTGTTGGATGTGACGTGGGGCCATCTTTTCACTGACGGTGGCCATTAATAACACTGCTAATTATGGTTTCTCACACACCTCACACGAGCAGAGTAAATATCCTAAAAGGTGTTGTGAGGTCTGGGAGGATGTGGCACGTGGCTTTTCTTCTTCTACCAATGGGACTATGTGGGTCCCACTATGTGGTTTAGATCTACTATTTTTAAGGGTTTTGATTGGATATGTTTTCTGAGGGCGTCGAGGTGGATTGTCAACATTCATTGACTTGATCTTCGCCCTTCGTTTTGTTAAAGTGTGATCCGAATTAGCGGTTCAATTTCAAAGAGGGGATGTGTGGGTTGCCCACGTGGCATATATTGCTTGGCTGTTGCCCATGTCATTAATGGCACGAGTTTTCCTTCCCCAAAGGATCTCCACCTGATTTTCTCCGATGTGCGAACAATGCCATCGTACTGAGAGTATTCATGGTTATCTTGGTCACTAATTATTCGAGTGCTTGAATTACCTTCAAGCAACTGTACCATGCATGTTGGGCTATTTTATAAGTGTTGACTAAGTTATATGCAATCAACATTGCATCTTCTTTTCTTTGTGTGCAAGAAGGTTTCTTCTCCTATGTGTTGCAGAGCTTTGTTTCTCTCATGGATAAATCAATTAAACGAAGGAGTGTGAGGCTAGGGGCCCAAAGATTGCTGGTCGAGAAGAAGCCCGATTCTCCCATGACTCACAAGGCTACTATTGGAAACACTGGAAAGAGGCCAATGCACTGTTCATCCCCGATAATCATTTTGGATTCTGATGAATCTGACACTGATTCTGATTATCGGTGCTACTTGGCCTCCTTAACGGAGCTTATGGGAGTGGACGAGGAGGTTGTAGCAATTGAACCAATAACTGCATTAGCACCGGGTCTAGTTGTTCGGGGATGTGCTCTCAAGGCTGGTAAAGGAGAGGTGGTTCTGTCGCTGTCTAAGGCGTGGACTTGAAGCGGTCGCCTGTACCAGGGTCATGTGTTCTCTTGATGGTGACTGGTGGTGGGTTGGTTGGACGTGTTTTCTCCTACTCTTTTCTCCTATGGATGTGGACGTGTGTGTACTTTGCACGAATTTCATTCTCCGGCTGGTTACTGTGTAACCATTTTTTGATTCCTTCGATCATGCACGATGTTATCTAATGATAAGGAATGTGAATTTGAAGTTCACACTGAGTTGAAATTCAATTTTGTATTGATAATGTAGCCTAATTCTTATTGCTCTCCTGTTATATAAAGGAGATTTCACAGCTCATTGTAGGGTCAAATTTTTTGGGTCCAAAGCTTTGAAGTCTGTACAGTCAGTTTTATGGTCGAAGTGTTGTAAACAGTTTGTTCAGGAAATCATCCTGAGTGGGGATTTGTATACAGTTAGTATGATATGCTATTTAATTACTGATATTGAAAGAAATCTATAAAATTAAGATGGTTTAATCTCCTGTGTGTGTACCATGGATTATGAATGGAGTTATCAAGGGTTCCTCTTTTTAGTTTCAACAATTAATCGAAAGTGTAGTTAGTTTTTCTTGCTTTAACTTAAGGATTTAATCAAATGCTTGAAGAGTCAATTACATGTTCATGGATGTATGTGCTCAGGATTCTTGAAGAAGTATTGTTTTAATGTACTGAAGTATCTCATGATAGTAATGCTATATGAAGATAAGTTCATAGTATCAGAATTTTACTCTGTATGACTCCATTGCCCGGTGGATGAGGCACTGAACAATGTGTGAAGCCTTCTCTTTAGTTTAAGACTGTGATCTCTAAAGCATGGTAGTCCAAATACTGAACACAAACAATTATTAAAACCTTGTCTTCCTTCGAGAGGTATTTCCTTATTGTAAGTGGGTCAATTCTTTTTCTCTTTGGCACTGGTAATCATTCTTTGGTCTGCCAATACCATGAAATGATGACTATCCCTCTAAGTGTGTAGGAATTGTGATCTGTATACAGGAAGTGTTCTTACCAGTCATGGGGCATTCTTATGAACACATTTAGGTTTACCCACCTTGGTCCTACAGAGCCAAAATTTTAGGAGAGTTCAGTCCATAACTGGCTCTCGTTAGTTGGCCACTAGTTGTTGTACTCATCCTTGATAGGGGTTGGCTACCTCTTAGAGATCTACAGCCACTATGTGGGAAAAAACACCAACAAAATGGTGACTCCATTGGGGACAAACTTAGTAGGTTTGGTTACAAACGATGCTAATATAGAGTCATATTAAATGATATGTTGTTCTAAATTTACATAGTGAATGTTTTCAAACTAAGCGAAAGGAGGTAGTTCAAAATAATCCTGCTAATCTTATGACCTATGGTTTCCTGTACGCAAAGGATTCAGGAGTTCTATAGTTATTCATTGAAGGATGATTTTATTTGGGGAGAACTTCTGAGAAGTTTTTAAAAAAATAAGGGAGAAAGAAGACAAAGGAACCATAGGGATGGGAGGTGCTTATTCAAAAACTGTTGTTCAAAGTAAAGATAAGTATTAGACATCCACGACAGTAGATTATGATTGTGGAAGGTATTGTTGATGGTATGGTGCGACTTTGTAAAATGGGTAATGAAGCCCAGAATTTAGCAGAACTCAAAGAACATAATGTCAAAGTTCTTTGAAATATTGTCCTCTGAAAGGAGGTGGTGACTCTGTCTGGAGAACCAATGAATAAATGAAGAAATAGTTCTAGATTTTTGTTATTTACAGTTTGGAAAAGAAGTTGATACATGCTGCAAACAACTACTAGGTATTTCACCAAAAAATAAAGCAGTTCACTACTTTAATGATAATGGGTGTTTTGATTAAGGATAAAAATGGTTCCAAATTTATATGTCAAGCGCATACAAGGTAAAAAGGATTGGTTTTACCATAATTCTAGTAATACAATATGTAAAAGGATTTATGAAACACATTTGTATTGCATAAAATCTTGAAAGTAGGGAGTACTTTTATCAGTTATTAACAAACTCCTGGTTGAGCTAACAAGTGATATGCCTGATTGTCATATGCTATTAAATATCCTACCATGTGTAAGGTCAAACATAAATATGCCAGAAGAACATGTTGTATTAAGCCCTTTGGGGAGTTTTTTATCTCAAAGGTATATGCCTTTTATGTTTAGTGGTATCAGTAATTACCCTAATTCAATTCCTAAGAAAATTAGGAAGTATTTACCTCAATATACAGGGCAAGTTGCAGAATCGGCTTCAAAGCATCTACATCATTTTGTAGATGTAATGGGTGATTATGAAATTAATCATGAGGATGTTGTCATGAAATTATTTGTGCAACCTTAAAAGGTGATGCTAGGGACTGGTTTTCCTATCTGCTTGCTTTTTCTTTTAACTCATGGAATTAGTTGGTGATTACTTTTATGGAACAATTCGGTGAAAGAGTCAATCCCAACACACTGAGAAAAGGATTTATGGGAATTCACATACAAGAGGGGGAATTAGTCCCACATTTTAATCTCAGGTTTTCAAGAGCATTAAGGGAGATCCCTACAGAAATAAGACCAAATGAGGTTGAAAGCTTGGTTGTGTATCTAGGTGCTTTCAACAAGAGGAATAGTTTTTTATTAAGGGATAAAGAACCTACTACTCTGCCTCAAGCATACCAACTGGCTATGGAAATTGAAAATAATATGAAATATTCAATGATGAAGAGGTATCCGACTGCAGGTATTGGTTACCCTCACCTAACCAATGCTAATAGAATATCTGAGCCGACTATTCAAAAAATTGATGATAAAATTCTTGCTAGAATTGTTATAAGTCCATAAATGTAGTTTGATGATAATGAGATTCAAGTTGAAACCCATTCCAATTTGAGTGAAGATGATCAAGTTTCTTGTGTATCAGAACTGTATGATATGAGGAGGCAAGAAAAGGAATCATCATATGAGTTTTTTTTTAGATTTTTGAAAATCTTAATACAAATTCCTATAGATCAAAGACCTAATGATTATGAGTGCATGATTTTTTTTGTGAACTATATGAATCATGACTAAGTTCCTTACCAGAGGAATTGAAACCTGCTAATTTGGCTCAGGTGATTCAATGGATAGAGATTGAAGAGTCGGCTAAGAATGCATCTACACAAAATAAAGGTAGCGTTCATTCATTACAAGATGTTTGCATAAGCAATGACAAAATTGAGATGCAAAATGATGTAGGATTGTATGAGACACCTATTGTGTTTCCTAATCCTGATTATGATTCTAATGTTACTGAGATTCTATTGCAAGCTAGTGATTATGATTTTAGGGGTAATGATTGGAGTACTAAGAATGTAGCATAAATGTTACTTTTACCAGAGTTGTACGGGGATGAAGAGCCCCATGTTTGTTCCCAAGTGAAGGAACAATTGTCAGATGATGTATATCTGGAGTGTACCTCAGATATATTAGCATTGGAACAGGGGAGTTGTATAAATGTTGAACAATCTAAGGATATTGATATCTGTGATTAGAAGAATACAATTGGAGGTAGCCAGTATTGTGATAAATACATTGACCCAATGGTTTTTCTTGACTATCTATGTAAAGTGGAGATGGAGGTGTTACTGCCCTCTAGCATTGATGTAGTCAGTAAGGAGTTTTTAGATTGTGTTGAATTATTCACTTATAGATCAACATATTCAACAAATAGTGCTGAGTACAATGAAGCCAATATGTATTGCTCTATCTTTTCTGATCAAAGTGAAGTTGATGCTTTTAAACCTCTCTCTGAGGGTTTTTATATTGAGATGAATGAAGAGGTACAAGAAAGGATGTGCCAGGAGAAAATTTCCTCGAGCTATGTATCATATTGGTTAGCTAATGGAAATAAAGGTACTTTGCATACTGTTTTATATGAAAGCTTTCAGTTTAATATGCAAACTGAGGATAACAGAATGGATGATGTTGTAGACCAGGTAAGTTATGAGAGTTTTCATTTCCTAGAACTAATGAGCCAGCACCCTATAAAATATGACCAGGAGCAGGATAAGGTGAAATATTATCATGGTTATATATTGCTATTAAATTGGTGGGGAGGGCATTGATTAAATCAATATAGGGGCTAAGTGTGGATAGCCACCATAGAAATCGCAAGAGTATTGGTTATCCCATGCATTTCGAAACATCAAATGGTGAATGTTGCAAGTTCTTTTTCTGTCAGGAAACAAAAAGTTTTGTTTTTGATAGAGGTAAGCCTTGATTTCTCTTGTTTGGTAGCCTGGGGCTACCATGTTTGTATACACAGGTCCATTTGATAGAACAAGGTAATATATCTATTGAAGGGCTTGTGTAATTCAATAATCTGGTCTGCAAAATCAGAGATTCTGGATTCTTGCTATGCCCACAGGGGGTATACATCCCCAGTCAGAGCCACTGATGGGAGTTCAATTTTATAACTGAGTTGAGCTGGGGTTTTAGGGTTTCAAAGTTACTCACGGTAACATTGATTATCGACTTCATGGAACACTCTTGTTATGTTTCAACAGTGACTTGTTGCCGGGGGGAACCGGTCACTTAAGTGAGGTTTTATCCCTCTCGGGTCATGCTTTACCAGCCCTATTTCACCTGATTCACCAGTCTTTTACCAAGACGGCTTATGTTCTATACCATCAAAAATTTTAAATGCGGACCCCACTTAGATGTTTTATCTGAGGTCTCATAAACCGTCCAATCACAGGATTGGATTTGGGCCGCTTCTCGCGGACCTCGCAGGTTTTCTTGCCAGTGTCACCAAAGTGCTGTGAGGTTCATGAGATGTTGCCATCTGGCGTGAACGGATGAACGAGTTTTCTTCTCGAGGTGTTGGATGTGACATGGGGTCGTCTTTTCACCGACGATGGCCATTAATAACAGGGTTAATTATGGTTTCTCGCACACCTCGTACGAGCGGAGTAAATATCCTAAAAGGTGTTGCGAAGTCTGTGAGGATGTGGTACGTGGCTTTTCTTCTTCTGCCAATGGGACTATGTGGTTCGGATCTACTATTTTTAAGGTTTTTGATTGGATATGTTTTCTGAGGGCATCAAGGTGGATTGTCAACATTCATTGACTTGATCTCCGCCCTCCGTTTTGTTAAAGTGTGGTCTGAATCAGCGGTTTAATTTCAAAGAGGGGATGTGTGGGTTGTCCACGTGGCATATATTGCTTGGCTATTGCTCATGTCATTAATGGCACGGGTTTTCCTTCTCCAAAGGATCTCCACCTAATTTTCTCCGGTGTGCGAACAATGCCATCCTACTGAGAGTATTCATGGTTATCTTTGTTACTAATTGTTTGAGTGCTTGAATTACCTTCAAGCAATTGTACCCTACATGTTGGGCTATTTTATAAGTGCTGACTAAGTTATATGCAATCAACATTGCATCTTCTTTTCTCTGTGTGCAGGAAGGTTTCTTCTCCTATGTGTTGCAGAGCTCTTTTTCTCTCATGGATAAATCAATTAAATGAAGGAGTGTGAGGCTAGGGGCCCAAAGATTGTTGGTCAAGAAGAAGCCCGATTCTCCTGTGGCTCACAAGGCTGCTATTGGAAACACTAGAAAGAGGCCAGTGCACTATTCGTCCCCAATAATCATTTTGGATTTTGATGAATTTGACACCAATTCTGATTATCAGTGCTACTTGGCCTCCTTGATGGAGCTTATGGGAGTGGACGAGGAGGTTCTAGCAATTGAACTGATAACTACATTGGCACCGGGTCTAGTTGTTCAGGGATGTGCTCGCAAGGCTGGTAAAGGAGAGGTGGTTCCATCGCAGTCGCAGGTGTGGACTCGAAGTGGTTGCCTATATTGGGGCCATGTGTTCTCTTGATGGTGACTGGTGGTGGGTTGGTTGGACGTGTTTTATCCTGCTCTTTTCTCCTATGGACGTGGACATGCATGTGCTTTGCACAAATTTTATTCTCCGGCTGGTTACTGTGTAACCATTTTTTGATTCCTTCGATCATGCACGATGTTATCTAATGATAAGGAATGTGAATTTGAAGTTCACACTGAGTTGAAATTTAATTTTGTATTGAAAATCTAGCCTAATTCTTATAGCTCTCCTATTATATAAAGGATATTTCACAGCTCATTGTAGGGTCAAATTTTTTGGGTCCGAAGCTTTGAAGTGTGTACAGTCAATTTTACAGTTGAAGTGTTGTAAACAGTTTGTTCAGGAAATCATCCCGGGTGGGGATTTGTATACAGTTAGTATTATATGCTTTTTAATTACTGATATTGAAAGAAATCTATAAAATTAAGATGGTTTAATCTTCTGTGTGTGTACCATGGATTATGAATGGAGTTATCAAGGGTTCCTCTTTTTAGTTTCAACAATTAATCGAAAGTGTAGTTAGTTTTTCTTGGTTTAACTTAAGGAGTCAATCAAATGCTTGAAGAGTCAATTACATGTTCATGGTTGTATATGCTCAGGATTCTTGAAGAAGTATTGTTTTAATGTATTGAAGTATCTCATGATAGTAATGCTATATGAAGATAAGTTCATAGTATCAGAATTTTACTCTGTATGACTCCGTTGCTCGGTGGATGAGGCATTAAACAATGTTTGTAGCCTTCTCTTTAGTTTAAGACTGTGAGCTCTAAAGCATGGTAATCCAAATACTGAACACGAACACTTATTAAAACCTTTTCTTCCTTCGGGAGGTATTTCCTTATTGTAAGTGGGTCAATTTCATTGCTCTTTGGCACTGGTAATCATTCTCTGGTCTGCCAATACCATGAAATGATGACTATCCCTCTGAGTGTGTACTAATTGTGATCTATATACAGGAAGTGTTCTTACCAGTCATGGGGCATTCTTTTAAACACATTTAGGTTTACCCACCTTGGTCCTACAGAGCCAAAAGTGTAGGAGAGTTTAGTCCATAACTAACTCTTGCTAGCTAGCCACTAGTTATTGTAGTCATCCTTGATAGGGGTTGGCTACCTCTTAGAGATCTGCAGCCTCTATGTGGGAAAAAACACCAACAAGTTACTTTCATGAAGTGTGAGTCTAACAACTATATTCATGAAGTTTCTATGTAAATGTTATAAGTAAATGAGGGTCTTTTTTTTTCCTTGTAGTGTTAGTGTAGGATTTGATAAATGCAAATCCACAGCTCGCCAAGAACACTTGCATGCAAAATACCTAATGCTGAATGGAGACCAAAGAGACAGAAGCAAGGGTTTGGAAAATCTCAGCAGAGTGAGAGCATAATTGTTATTTCCCAAAAAGAACGATTACAATAATTACAAAAGCGGCATATAAGGTGAGAAATCCTAAAGCCGGAGAAAGCTAGGTTTGTGCATTTAATAATTAATAAACATATTAATTATAATGCACCTACAAATGACAAGCTTAAGTAAATAGAATAATAGTTAGCATTAATAATTAAACCAAAGTGATTTAATTATAAAGGAAAATGAACTATTACTCTAACACCCCCCCTTAAGCGAAGCTCAGGAGGAAGCAAACCTAGCACAGCTAAGAAAGCAGGAAAAAAATGGGTCCTGGCAACAAGGCCAGATCAGGTACCCAACTACAAAGAAATCTCTATAAAACGGGGAAATAGAGAAAACCTAGTGGGAAAAAACTCTACCCCAAAAAGAGATACAACAACATGCTGAAAAAAAACATGAAGGAAGGAAGGCCTCAACAAGACCCCCCAAGGACAACTTCCGTCACCCCAAGCATAGAACGCAACTAAAGATAGTGCGGAGATGCAAAAGGTTTGGTGAAGATGTCAGCAACCTGCACGTCAGTGGGGATGTACTCCAAAGAGAGAACACCATCCTGAATTTGCTGACGGATGAAATGCATATGAAGCTCAATGTGTTTAGTGTGCTGATGCTCCACCAGGTTGCGGGAAATGTGAATAGCACTCTGATTATCGCACCACATAACAGTGGAACGATCAGGAGGAAACCCAAACTCAGTCATCAACTGCCGAAGCCACAAAATCTCTCGACTAGCATGCACTACCGCTCTATACTCAGCCTCTATAGATGAAAGTGCACGAGCATTCTGCTTCTTGCACGACCATGTGATAGGACCAGAGCCAAGGCAAAAAACAAAGCCAGAAGTAGACTTTCGATCATCAACATCACCAGCCCAATCTGAGTCAGTGTAGCCAACAATGTGAGGAGCCCCTGATGTGTAATGAATACCATACATAAGTGTGCCCTGAATGTATCTCAAAATGCACTTGGTAGCTTGTCAATGACTCTCATGAGGCTCGTGTGAGAACCGAGAGACTAGACCAACTACAAAGGAGAGATCAGGACGAGTGTGTGTCAGGTACAACAAACTGCCAACCAATTACCGATACAATGTAGGATCCACTGAAAGTGAAGTGCAAGAGGTAGACAAAGTAACACCCGACTGAAAAGGTGTGGGAGTAGGCTTGCAATCAAGCATATCAAAGCGCTGAAGCATGTCAAGAGCATACTTCTGCTGGTAAACAAAGATCCCAGCAGGGGACTGAACAATCTGCAGACCTAGAAAGAAGTGTAATAGACCCAGGTCTGTCATCTCAAACTGCTCCATCAATGCACGCTGAACATCCTGAATCATAGAAGATGAGCTACCTGTGATGAGAAGATCATCAACATATAGCACAAGGATCAAAACCTCATCCTCAAGACGCTGAATGTAGGCTGTAGGATCGAAATGACAGCGTGTGAATCCTGTAGAAAGCAGAAAGGAGTCCATCTTCTCATACCAAGCCCGAGGGGCCTGTTTGAGACCATACAAAGAACGCCAAAGTCTGCAAACCAAGGAGGAATCCTGCACAAATCCATGAGGCTGCTCCATGTAAATCTCCTCACTAAGATCACCGTGCAAGAAAGCACTCTTCACATCCATCTGATAAATGGGCCATCCCTGAGAAGCCGCGAGGGATAAGACAAGGCGAATAGAGTTCATCTTGGCGACAGGGGCAAATGTCTCAGTGTAATCAATACCCTCAACCTGTGAAAAACCCTTCACAACAAGACGTGCCTTGTACTTATCAATAGAACCATCAGCAGCAAACTTAGTACGATACAACCACTTGCATCGCACTAACTTTCTTCCCTTAGGAAGAGAACAAAGATCCCAAGTATGATTCTTCATCAAAGAAGAATACTCCTCCTCCATAGCACTGTCCCACTCAGTATGTTCTGTCGCTGCCCCAAATGTCTGAGGATCACCACAAATAGCATGACTCAGAAGACTAGAACCCGCAATATGAGATCGGGTGCGACGGGAAGTGGAAGGGTCACCAGCCAGAGATCCTGCAACATCAACTGTAACACGAGCCCATCTAGGCATCTGTGGAGGATCCTGTGGTGGAGGTAAATGGGGATCACTAAGATCATCATCCTCATCATCCTGAAACAAAGTTGGAAGAGAGGAGGGAGTAGTGGTAAGTGAAGTAGACTCTGGAAGCGGGGTATCTACTGTAGGAAAGCGCTCATCAAACTGGA
The DNA here is from genome assembly GCA_007115665.2 of Sequoiadendron giganteum. NCBI lineage: Eukaryota > Viridiplantae > Streptophyta > Pinopsida > Cupressales > Cupressaceae > Sequoiadendron > Sequoiadendron giganteum. The sequence continues at coordinate 171,971,665 of CM021106.1, read as the reverse complement.
CATCCCGTCAAAATAGGACCTCTCTGGAATCAAGGTCAAACAACCTGTATGCCTTAACATCCTCGCAGTAGCCAACAAAAATGAGGTGTCGGCTCTTCCGCTCCATTGCTCTCCTCTGAGCGTCAGGCACAAATGCCCATGCTTCACTACCAAAAACTCGGAATGAAGATATATCAGGCTTGACATGAGACCAAGCCTCCTCAGGAGTCATATGTCGAACTGCCTTGTGAGGCATCCGATTCTGAATATAGTTGGCACAATTGACTGCCTCTGCCCAAAAAGATGAATCCATGGACTTGGACTGTATCATACAATTAGCCATCTCTCTAAGTGTTCTGTTCTTTCTCTCTGCCACACCATTCTGCTGAGGGGTGTAGGGCACTGAAAACTGATGCTGAAGACCATGTTTAGAGCAAAAATCCCTGAAAGTTTGGTTCACATACTCCCCCCCATTATCTGTGCGTATCCGACGAATAGAAAGACCAGATTGCTTCTCCACAAATGTCTTAAAGACTTGAAATGAGTCAAAGACATCAGACTTGTACTTTAAAAAGTACACCCATGTGCGCCTGGAGAAGTCATCAATGAAAGTAAGCACATATCTGGCACCGGAAAAAGAAGGAGTAGGAAATGACATGAGGTCACTATGAATCAACTCCAATGGTGCCAAAGCACGAGTAGCTCGTCCCTTAGGAAAAGGGTCCCTATGTTGTTTGCCAAGAATACAACCCTGACAAACCCAATCAGTGCATGTAATGTGTAGAAGCCCAAGAACAAGTGCCTGTGTGCTCATCTGCCGAAGATATTTGTAATTGACATGGCCCAAACGCTCATGCCAAAGTCTGCTCACTGAATCTGCATGTGCTATAAGACAGGAACCTGTGCCAGTAGAAGACTCAAATCCATCAAATCTGTATAGTCGAGATGCAGTGTCAACACTCCTAGTAGCCACAATCATATCAGAATCATGTAAGTCCCGAATAACCACATCATGTGGTGAGAAATCAACTGTCTTACCAGAGCCAGAGTGACAAATCTGATAGATAGACAGTAGGTTCGTCGAAATGTCAGGGACAAAGAGAACATCCTGAAGAGAACCCCCAACCAATGCAACAGAACCAGAACCCAAAACAGAAAGATGAGATGAGTTCCCAACAGCAATCTGTGAAGTAGCACAAGGAGCAAGTGAGGTGACCAACTGCTGAGTGTGAGTCATGTGGTGAGAGGCACCGGAATCAAGAATCCAGGTGGGCCCAGAAGTCATAGCTCGTGCAGTAAGAGCATGACCTTTCCCTGCAGGGGAGGATGTGGACTGAGGAGCTAAAATGTGATGCTCCTGCATGGCTTCTTCTAAAGCCTCCAAATGTTTCCAACACCGAGAAACGAGATGTCCTTCCTTTCCACAAAAGCTACAGGTCTCAACTGATTTCTTCTTAGTCTTGGAGGTAGACTCAGTAGACTTCGAAGAAGATTTACCCTTGGAAGGGTTAGCTGGAGGTTTTGAATCAGTTTTCTGTGCAAGTTTGGAGGAAGACTCATTGCCTACAGAATCTTTCTTCGATTTTCTTTTCTGTTTTGGTTTCCCTTGTGAAGACTGAGCAACCAATGCTTGGCTAGAAGAGCCAGAAGCATCCATCTATTGGATCTTTGCCTATTCCCGTGTCAACCAATCATAAAATGTCTCAAAAGAAGGCATGGTGTGTCTAGCACCCAAAGCATCCATGGTGGAGTAGAAAGTGGAAGAGAAGATCTGATACTGTCCTCGCAACTTTGAGAGTATCAAGAAGATACACTCGTCATCTGTCTTGGTTTTCCCACATCCCTGCAAAACTGAGCGCAGAGACTTGAACTTCATCAAGAAGTCCTCAATGGTGGGAAAGCCAGTAGGTGTCAAAGTAGTCAGCTCTGCATCAAGCTGTAGTGCCCGAAATTTATTAACAGTGCCAAACAAATCTGAAAACTTGCCCCAAATGGCCCTAGGAGTGGTCAAACCATCCAAGTGAAAGAGGAGACTGTCGGAAATGTTCAGTGCAATCAAGCCCATGGCTTTATCCATTTTATTCCTGTGCTGAAGAATCTCAAAAGGATGTTATAGGACAGGTTGATGTTCATCTAGGCATGACCATAAGCCACGTGACATGAGTAGCCTGGTCATGTGTGCTTTCCAAGTGTGGTAATTGTGCGGTGTAAGCCGGGCCACAGAGGGGTCCGACATTGAGAGAAGAGAAAGACAGAAGTAGAAGGGTCATTTTCTAAAAGTAAATGACAGAAAGCAAAGCTACCCCCCCACAATGTATGATTCTAACTCTCGTACAACAATTAAAAAAAATTTGGAAGTACAAAAAATGAGGAAAAAACTTGAACGCCAGATGCAGAGAGAGAGGAAAACAAAGCCTCTACTTTGACGCCAAAAAATAGTGCTCAAATAGCCAAATTAGCAAACAAAACTAGCATGATCACGTCCGACTCGGAAACACCTTTCCGACGATATTTCGTTTTTTGAAAATGGACACCGTATGCCCAAGATACGATCAAAAAACCACAAGTACCCCCCAAAAAAGAGCTCTCTGGAAAAAACCAGTCGTGGGAAGAAACTTGACGACCGAATGGCCGTCGGCGGTGGCCAGTGGGGAACGCCGGCGGAGGTGGCGGGCTGCGGAAGTTGTTCCCTTGTGTGGCTGCCTTGAGCCGTGGCGACAAGCCAAAAATGTAAGGAAAATGACATTTTTTTGATTTTTTTTAATTTTTTTTCTCGATTTTTGAGCCCGTAAGCCCTGGTAGGCCAAAAAAATTTTCCTGTGGTCACTATGGTCAAAATAGTCGAAGTTTATATGAATTTTGACTCTCCCGGACCTTCTGAACTGTTTTTGCTCAAACGGCTCCAGAAAATAGTGCCTCCTTCAAAGTGACAGAAAAACCCCAGAGAAGCTGTGGCTATCGTCTTCGAATCATGGCCTCAAACACCTTCAAACCAGGCAGCGACAGGGTGGCTCTGATACCATGTAGGATTTGATAAATGCAAATCCACAGCTCACCAAGAACACCTGCATGCAAAATACCTAATGCTGAATGGAGACCAAAGAGACAGAAGCAAGGGTTTGGAAAATCTTAGCGGAGTGAGAGCATAATTATTATTTCCCAAAAAGAATGATTACAATAATTACAAAAGCGGCATATAAGGTGAGAAACCCTAAAGCCGGAGAAAGCTAGGTTTGTGCATTTAATAATTAATAAACATATTAATTATAATGCACCTACAAATGACAAGCTTAAGTAAATAGAATAATAGTTAGCATTAATAATTAAACCAAAGTGATTTAATTATAAAGGCAAATGAACTATTACTCTAACAGTTAGTCCTTACTAACCCCACTTACAAATCTAGGAAATAGGATGCTTCTTCTTAAAAAGGTTCTTCCCCAAATGACTAGGTGATATTCGAATCATAGATTGATCATCCATAAACATATAATTAGACCCACAAAGCTTCCTCTTGGCCTCAAAGGGAATATAATAACTCTTAAGCTTTGAATACTTCAATACCTTTGAAATGGGTAAAGTTTCCTCTTTAAGATTAGCCTTGGTAAATTCGTAAGACACACAACATGCCCTATTTTCTCCATAAATTTATTATCAAATTTAAAACCCCATAGTTTGCTTTATATGAATATGTATGTATAAGAATCTATCTATTGTCTATGAATGTTTGAAGTTTCAATTGACAACTAAACAAAAAATAATACATCTTATTTTTTTATTACACTTCATATGTATCTATACATATTAATATATGTCTATGTATTTATGTCTCTATACATATGCATATGAATCTAACCACTATCTATGAATATTTTAAGTTCCAATTGGATATTGGACACAAAATAATACATTTTTTTTTATTAGTCTTCATATGTATCTATACATACATATACATATATATATATATATATATATATATATGTATATGCATATGTATATGTATATGTATATGCATATGTCTATGTATATGTATATGTATATGTATATGCATGTATGTATGTATGTATGTACTTATGTGTGTATGTATCCATACATATACATACACACACACATATGTATGTATGTATGCATGTATCTATGTATCTATGTAGATCCATACATTATATATTTGTATGCATCCATATATATGTATGTTTCTATATATTTGTCCACTATATATGAATGTTTGAAGTTTCAATTGACAACTGAACACAAAGTAATACATGTAAATTATCTATTTCTCTCCATATGTATATATAAATTTGTATATTTATATCTATATGTATTTGTATATATATTCAAGTATGTTTGTCCAACTATACAATATATATCTATTTCACAAATTTCAATATATTTTTCATGTGTTATTTCTATCATGGAAGCATTGTGCAATTAGTTTTTTAATGTTATTGCATGTAGCCATGGTGGTGAAGATTTAGTGTGGAATAATTTTTGGTTAAATTCCTAGTGGTGTCTAGTGTTAAGGCTTGGAAAATAATGTGTAGTTGCGAACTATTATGACCACTAACATAAACCTCCAACATTAACTCGTGAATTTAACCCATTCACTTTTGAGAATTTATGAATAATAAAATTGTAGGATTTGAGAAATGCAAATCCACATAACCCGATCAATACCTGCATGCAAAAGACTTGTCACAGAGAAAGAGAGAGATCAAGACAAGGGTTTGGCTCTCACAATGTGCAAGATGTATTCCAGAAAAATGAATAGAGCATCATCGAAAATACAAGAGATCGATCCTTATAAAAGGAGATCAAAACCTAAAAGGAAAACCTAATCCTAAAGGTGAGTGCATTTAATAATTAATATTAATTATTAAATGACTAATATGTGTGCAAGGCGAAATCTTAAGAGGAGAGTAAAGTTAATTAATTACTTTACTCTAACAAAAATTGTTATAATTGCACCCTAATATGGACACAAACAATATTTTTCTAAAATTTTAATTGGTGGTGAAAGCGAAAGGCTGTTGGGTCATTTTTGTTTTGTGATACATATGTATGCATGTTTATGTTTTTTTGTATATGTTTATGTTGAATAACAAGGATACTGAGAGGGGGGGTGAATCGATATCTTCTTAAACTTATTGAAAAAACACCATCTAATTAATACAATCCATATAATAGTAAAGACAAGCAAGAGCATTAATAGAACATAAAAGAACACAACACATGAACAACAAAATTTTTACGTGGAAAACCCAAAATGGGAAAAACCATGATGAGGATTAGCTCACAATATAGTTTAACTGGTTATAAGATATTACAAAGGGTGGCTCACTACTAGGACTCACTATCGAAAATGAGAGGCTCACTTCCTAAAGAGATACAATAACAAAATGGCTTGCAACCATAATATGAACTGATGGAGTTACACCTAACAAGTGTTGATTTAGTTCCTTTGATACTTAGTAGACTTGCATACAAGTAGACACATATTTTCCTTGATTTGTATTTACATTCATTCCATCCTCTTCAATATCAAAGCTATCCAATATATATCTAACTCATCCACAAGCATCAATTAGGTCAGTCTAATTAGATGCATCCCTTATTCACCAAAAAGATAACTATCGGTTTCAAGCATGTAAAAAATATTTCCAAAAATAATTTAAGCATGTAGCATGCTACAACATGTTATATTGGACCTAGGATACACATACATTTTCAATACAAAAATTAATCCATTACAACATCAACTATACATTAGGCCAGCTAGAGATAGACCTAATAACAAAATATAACAATGGAGTAATTCCAACTCATCCTACGAGCACTTGAACACATGAGATTATGAACTTACAAGCTTCCAACATCCAAAAACCATTTCCCAAAACTGAAACCAATGATCATCATCATAGGAGGATTGTAGACCAAAATACCAAAGGATGATACCTGCATACCAGTTCAAAATACTGGATCAAATTTGAACTTAAACTTGTAGTTGCAACTCATATAACATGGTGACATCAATGACAACACAAAAGTTACATAAGGATATGTTCTTCTTCATTCTTCCAACAATCTCCCCCTTTTTCATTGATGGAAACATGTGCCAAAATAATTTAAAAACCTCCTATGTACAATGATCTCCCCTTTTCTCTCCCTACCATTATCTCCCCCTTTGATATCAATGAAAAAGGGTGGTCCAAAAATATGAATATACATATATACATAAATAGTCTAGAACATTGTATGATCAAAAGAATATTAAAATTCTTAACCCCCCCTTAGGATTTTGTCTCAAAAATGTGTAAAAGGTATTACCCGGAGGAAGGTGAGCTTTGAAGCTCCTTGAGAATACCTTGCCATACAGTCTTGCCATTCTCCCAACTTTTCTTAGCAAATATCAACATCCTATTCAGAGATTCCAACTCTATCAGGCTTTCTTCAACATCATCCAATGTACCTGAGTCAGGTTGATCTTTTTCCAACTTTTTGCATTCATCAAGGCATTGGCAATTGAAGTGTATTCCATTCTCACGTTGTCACCTAGCAAACTAAAATTTCTAATGATATCTTCCTTCTTCTTCTGTAACATAAATATTTTTTCTCTATGAGAAGAGATAGCATTCCAAGTTGTCATGTCTCTATCTTTGGATGCACTATAGGTACTGGAGACATCAGTCAACTAAGACTCAATGGAGTCCATGAGATCTTTGATGCTCTATGCAGCATCCAACCACCTTATGTAGTAATAATAGAATATTTATTTTGGACTCACACACCTTCACAATTTCTAGGCTCTTTTCAACATTAGTGTGTACCAGAGCACACTTGTCATGAAGTTCAAAAAGCCTTTTCTCTGCCAATTTATCTTCAACCTCTTGCCTTGTGTTTTCACCTAGTTTAGAGGCATACTCCTCAAAGGATTCCAATAGAAGTTTTAGATTCTATACCAAAGTGAGACAAGTATCCATTGATGTACTAGGGGTGGCCTCCTACAAAGCTTTGATTTCATCATTAATAGGCTTTGTCCCTTTCTGATGTGTTTCCAAAATTTATCTTCTTTTGGATGCATGCAATGCATCCCCTAACACTAATTTATGAATAGGAGAAATCTTATCCAGATCCAAACTGCCTTGAATCATGGGGAGTTGTAGAATTTCCAAAGAAATCACCGACTAGAACTTGATCTACTTTGATAATAAGCCTTTCAAAATATCATTATTGGAGGAGGATTCTTTGGAGGACCTTTGAGATTCTGCAACCTACCTTTGATCTTCTTCATTATTCCTGACAGATTCCCCATTTCTTTCTTCTTCCTCTACTTTCTCTTCTTCGTTTTCTTCTACATTTTCTTCTTCCTCTATTTTATCTCCTTCTTCCTTTGCACCTTCTTTTTCTCCTTCATCCCTTTCACCTTCATATTTATCCTTTTCTTCTTTAGTATGCTCTGGAGGAACAACATCATGCTTCTCTGATTCAACATTCTCCTCATTTTGTTTCTCAATCTTTGGAGGATCATTTGTAACATTTATTTCTAGAAGGACACATGTATTACCTATTTCCAGAGGAATATCTACATCATTTGTTTCTAGAGACATGTTTGTATCACCTATACTAGAAGGAATTCCTTCCTTGACTTCGGTAGAAACATCTTCTCCTGACTTAGGTGCAAAAATAGATGGGAGTGCACCAAGCATGACATATTTCTCAACCATATCCCTGATGGCTTCTGTAGTTTCCTTCCTTATTTTTCTTTATCTACTTCTAGTCTCTTGTCATCAAGGTGTTTACTCTTTTCTTCATCTAGAACATCTTTCAACAAACCTTCTTCAAGGTTTCCAAATCATCTAGGGTCAAAGAGGACCCAATTTACTCAAATGACTCATTTCTTATCTTCTCTTCCAATTCTATAGCCTCTAATCTCATTTTCGTCAAGGCTTCCCATAATTTCTCAGGCACATTATTCTTGACATAATCCCAATAGACTTCCAAAGTGATAACATACTGAATAATAGCCAAAATTAATGTTTTTTTGTCCTCTCTACCTATTTGATCATAAATTTCTACTGTAGGTTGCAACATATCTTCAAAATGCACTAAGCTATTTAATAAAGCCTCTAATCTAAGAGAAGAACCTAGTCTTATTGGAAAGGATTTTTGTTCTTCCTAGTTCGGAAATACCTCTTCTGACACTTTAGCCTTCTTTGCTTCTGGTTTGGTGTGCGCATAAACACAAAAACCCTATTCTTCATATTCTTTAGAGAAAGGTACATAATGAAATATTTTAAAACCAACACTTGCTTCCTATGAAGCACCTTCACCATAGGACATGCTTCCTCTCTTCTTTCTTACCAATTTTTCTACAGGGTCTTCCTCCTCTTCCTCTTGTTCTTCAGTGATGCTAAGGTTCTTTTCCCTTGTAGAATTTTCCTTCTTTCCTCACTTGATAGGCACCATCAGAGGAATTTATTTTCTTTTATCAGATCTTGTAGTAGGTTTGGAAGGAGTCGGGCCTTTGCCTTTACCAGGAGCATTGTGTTCAATCTTTACTACTACAGGGCCAAAAGATGGTTTTGAAGGAGCATTCCTGCCAGATCTCCTCAAACTTGATGATTCTCCAATATTCTACTCTCCCAAGGCTCTTGCTTGTGCAATATTCTCATCATTGAAGCCAAAATTTCTAAGCATTTCATCTACCTTCTTTCTTATCACAAGCTTCTTATGCTCCAAGTGAACTTCCATAGATTTTTCTACATATATGCCAACTCTAGGTTCATTGGTATCTTTCAAAATTTTCAAAATAACTTGTACATAGCCTTCATCTTCATCTTCTTTATTCTCATACCCCAAGGGTTGAATCATACGGTCCAGGGTTCAACAACTTCAACCATGCACTCATCAAAGGAGACATAAAATATGATATCATCTTTATACTTCTCAACAACTTTGTTTGGAATCCTTTCTCTTTTTTTCATGTTGTTTTTGAAAATACCAAAGAATCTTGTCAGAGCATTATCTCGACCCTTCAAATCACCCAAATTATGTAAATAATCAAAAATTTGATGTGCAATCGGTCTGGATGTGTCCCAAATCACCACATCATCTCTTCTAGGAATCCTTCTAAGAAAGTAGAATAGAAAAAAAAAATCAAGGATCCAAACTTAAATGCATATTTATTTTCCTTTGACATCATCGGATTCTCAAAATTTTGCTAATGGAGAATTTCACACAAACCATAATCAGCACTATTAGCTACCATGTCAAAATCGGTGTAGATTATTGTAGCAGACACTAAATTTTCTCTATTTTTGAAGTAAATTTTATGTCCGATCATTATAGTTGCATAATTCATAGCAAGATTAGTGATAGGCTTCATTGCATGAGCCCTTTTATCAAATGTAGCTCCGGTGAGTTCCATCACAACTCCATCTTCACGAACATCAACACCAATGCCAGTTCGGTGTCACAGAGTCCAGTAACTACCTTAATCACTTCCTTATTTATAAGATGAGGTCTTTTTATCCATAGAATTTTGTCAAGCATTATGCTAAAGGCTGGTTTAACATATTTATCATCAACAGTGGAGTTGAAGTTAGGAAAGTAATTCCATCGATCCAACTTCTTCACAACAATATTTAAATACTCAGGTTTTATCAAGAAATTATACCTAATGAGATCATTATGCCAAATGTATTTCAATTTTCTATAATCATATTCCTCAGTTTTAACTCGAATGTACATCCTAGTGTCTTCAGTAGGCATGAAACCATGAGGAATTAATAAGAAGGTGCCTAGAGGGTCATCTTTGAAAACCTTCATAGAATATTTCTTATTAGATGGTCTAGGTATTTCTGATGCTTTTACGACTACAGGGGTTGCCATTTTTCCACACACTGAGCTCTAGTGATTTGAAAAATAAAATTTACACAAACCCACACCAGCAAAAAAGAGTAAAATATATTTTTCCTTCATGAAAAACTAAAACTAGGGTTTGCACAACTCACTCTCCAAATCACCTCAAGAATGCTCCAAATTGCTCTCCACTTTCTTAAAATGTACAAATGATTAAAAACACTAATTTTTTTCTTTATAGATCAATTTGATGCCATAATTCGCATTAAATGTGATGGAATTCAAAAAGTTGATAAAAACCCTTCTATTGTACTAAAAAACTCTAATTTCCTCCACAAAAGATCATGCCTGCATTTTTTCTTCTAGTTCCTTTTGCATAACCTTTGTTTATCTATTACTTACAACATATTTGTTGTGCCTTTTGCAGACACGCCCCGTTCAGAATGGGGACCCTCTTTTCCCTCTTTGCTTTTTCGGTCTTTTTTGCTCTACCTCATTTTGCGTACCCATTTTTGTACCCCAAAAGGGGTTTAGCGCATTTCCCAATGCCATATTTCAAGCTTGACCAGAGTCCCTGGGTTTCCCTTGTCATAATTCTAGCATTCGTGGCAATTTCTAGGTTTCCCCTTCCGGGTTTCCCCTTTCGGATTGCCTCTACTGGGTTCCCTCTGCTGGGTTTCCCCTTCCGAGCTTCCCCTTGAGCTTTGTTGTTTCAACAATTGTGGCGGGATGGCTTCCTGACCTCAGGACCCCAGACCTCCCGCCGCCCTTACGTTTTTTCAAATTCACCAACTAAACCTGCCACCGTACGAGTAATTTAATGATGCATTAATGGTGGTTTTTGCTATAAAATCAAATTTTCCGGCTGTCATTGTCAAATACTCGAGCGATTGAGAAGGTTGGAAAACTCCCGACGCCCAAGTTTTTCTTCCGTCCCAGATTTCGAGAGCTTTTCCGTCGACCTCCGTGCATCCAGCGACCTGTTCTTCAGGATTTTGAGGTAGGTTTGCCATCCGCGCCCTCATCCTTTATTTTGCCATTTCTGAGCTTTAAGCATTTTAAAATGAAGAAACCATGTTAAAATTTTGTAGATATAGGCCTTCCCATTAAAACCCACCTTTTAGAAAACCAATGGTCGATTGCTAGTGGCCGAAAATTTGATCCAGAGCTTCACCATGCCGTGGCTGTTCTTCGAAACAACACAGGCACCTTTCAGGCCTAGGTCTTCCAATGGCCGTCTGTGCCTATTTTCTTCAAATTTTTCCAGTGGCATTCCCCTTATCGGATTTCGACCTTCGAAATTCCCATCCCGGGATTCCGTTGCATCCTCACTGTTCCAAATGGCCTCATCTAAGCATCCTCCCGACCTTCAGAACCCGGACCTTTGAAGTCCGTGTAAACTCAGATATCACCATCTTCATCTTCAAATCTTCCCTCGGGATTCAGAATTCCCTTCCCAGAATTCCATCTCAATTTCGCCATTCCAAACGGCCTTCCCCGAGCAGCTTTTCGGACATCGCTTCCTGGCTGCTAGGTCTTTCATTTCTGGTCGAAATCCCTCGACAAATTTTCCTCTTCAAACTTGAAACTTCTGAATTCCCCTCTCAGGATTTTGTTGTGTCATCACCATTCCAAACGGCCTCGTCCGAACATCTTCTCGGCTTCTGGACCCTAGTCCGCTGTTCACCGAAACCCAAAATCTCGATATTCCTCCAAACTTCTTCTAGATTCTGAACATCGAAATTCCCCTCTCAGGATTTCATTCCACCTGCGTCTTTTCAAACAGCCTCGTCCGAGCAACTTCCTGAGCTCCATTCGCTGCCCGATTTTCCCGAACCCTCTGACTGCTTCTAGAAATTGCCTCCTGGATTTCCTCCTCCGGATTTCCACTTTTGTTTTGTCATCCCCAACAGCCAACCCATAGCCGCTTCCTGGTGACGGCAATCCGAGACCCAGATTCTGACGCCCGGAATTCCGCATCCTTTGCGCTATTTCAAATGGCTTCCCTATAGATGATGCCCAAACTTCCAAATGAGGCATCAAATGACCTCCAAATGCAAAATGGATTTCGACCCACTTGCTAAAATTTGGTTTTTCTCTGCCTCCAACCTCAAATCTTCAAATCAAACCTTGGGAAATGCCTATGGGAATTCCTTTCTCATTTTTCCCTTTCAAACGGCATTCTGCCAAGGGATTTCCGGCCTAAGAACTCTGGATTGTTTGCACTACCCTCTAACAATGAAGTATCTAGCTTCCATAGTTATTAAATATGAATTATGATTGTTGGACTAATCTTGACATGCAAGGATTTGTCGGTGGCCATTTTGTCAAGTTCATAATTACTAATTCTTGTCTTTTGTGCAGGATTTATGGAATCTGGTGCAGAGACTTCCGGTGCTTCCAAGAAAGGAAAAGGAATAGCCAAGCCACCAAGGGGCAAGGAAGATAGAGACCTAATGAAATACAAATTCTAGGGGGTCCCTATTCAATCTAGGATCACTATCCTTTGGAGGGATGTCTCAGATACCAACATCGAACAAGTCAATGTTGATGAATTCACACAGAGGGTCAGAATGAACCCAAAAACAACAAATGCAAGATTAATAAAGAGCAGTGGACTCGCTAAAGCTGCAGGTTTCCCGCCGGCCTTAGTGGCCCCAAAGCTGGTAATGGCATGTGTGGAGGCATACCAATTTGATACTAGAACCATAGTGGACCATCAAGGAAATATCCTTGTAGATATGTGTCCGTCGGGTATAGCAAAGACCTTCCACATTCCTGCCTTTGAGAGCATGGAGGTCGCCACCATGGAAGACTATAAAGAAGTGTGGGAACAAGACCCATTGGGGTGCAAGAAGCTTATCAACTAGTACTAGCTGAAGGACAAATGGGGTAGTGCTGGGAAGCTTCCTCAGGAGCTCTTCTGCAACAACTTCTTCGAGGACTACCATGACCTTGTGACTCTACTTAGCCAAGTAATGGGCCTCCCCAGAACGGTTTTCTTCCAAGAATGGATGTTCTTTTTCATAGAACAGATTCTCCAAGGTAAGGGCACCGTCTTCTATTGGAGCGAGATAATGAGTGAATGCTTCCACGAGCAGTTTATCACCGTGAAGAAAACCAACAAATTCTTCATGACCTCCTACTTGGTATATTCTCTCGCCAATCAGTGACATTATCAGGGGTTGACAATGATGCCTAGTGATCCATTGGGGCCAGAGCTCAAGCCTTATGACAAGTACCCCCAGTTACGATTCCAGAATTTCAAAAGAAACTACTACAGGGTGAACGTCGTGTTCATTGCTCACATCATTTGATCAGTAGGAGGGGATTTTCATTGGAGGACATCCCACAGTTTCAGGGTCCTCCTCAGGAAGTATGCCTTCTGGTACATTTAGTTCCCAAGGTTCACCTACATGCACGCTCAAGGATTCACCGAAAGACCGAACAAGCTGCCCCGGTACCCAAATGACCGAATCATTCTCTTGGAGTTGACTTGGCAGCTACAACACATTCACAGCATCTTGAGCGAAAAACATCTGGCGAGCCCGCCTATCCCATGAACCTTGGTCAGGGGATGTATAAGATCCACACCTCCCAATGCGCAAGATATTTGGAAAAGGAGCTGGCGGAGTATAACTTTGAACAATACACAACGAGGCCACGAATGGATCTTTATGGTCATGAAAGAAAGGCATTGGGATGTGAATATGCCCACCTCCATAACATCAAGGAATTTTGGGCCAATTGCAAGGATGATCTTGAGGTACGGTTGCGACATTACATGTGCATGACTATCATCCATGTATGAAGAGTGAACTTGTGTCCGATCCCTGATCAGGTAGAGGAGGATGAAGACACGGTTGTGGACCTAGATTATGATGCGCTTTCCAACCTACCCCTGCCTACAATTGATTGGAATGCACCAGAGCTTAATGACATTGGTATGCACACTAGGCCCATTGAAATCCGACTAAGGGCATGGATCGACGAGAAGGTGGCTCAATTGAATCAACAAGGGGTTGTCCTAACATTCACCGAACTTACAAGTGAGCATGTAAGTGAACCAATTGGCTCTGAGGGTGGGTTACCTATCGCTGCAACTGGGGAGACATCTAAGACCCCACTATCACTGAAGACTAAGAAAAGAAAGGAGGCTAGCAAATAGTTGCCCAAACCAAAGGTCTATGCCCATAAGTTTTCCGAGCCAAAGCCATCTAAGAAGAAAAGAAAAACAACTGGAGGCACAGAGACAATGGTGATGCCCAAGGGTCTGCCCCTTGGGATCAGAAAAGAGGGATCTAGCTCGTTGGATTCCCCACCTATTACAATCACCACTACCACCCCACCTGTAGTGGATATCTCTGTCCACCTTGCTCCTACTCCTCCAATGTTGCAAGTTATTTCCGTAGATTCATCGTCCACCACCACCTCGCCGATGACCTCTTCCTCCATGTCTCCTTCCCTTCCTTTTGTGTCCACTGCCACAACGCCAGCACTTAGCCTTCTAGAGTCTTTTGTAAAGTATATACATAATGTGTCGTCTGAGCTTTCAGGGATGCTCACCAATCTGATAGTCCAAGTTGCGATAGCTTAGGCTATGGCCTCCGCTCCAATGGCATCCCCCTCTATTGAATCAGCAAAGATGAAAGCAACCATGCAGATATCAGATGAGCATGAACGACAACAACTAGAGGCTGAGAAGGTGCCAGAGTATGAAGAGTTTGAATATCACAAACATCCCTTGTTCAAGCATTGGGAGATTCATGAGGTGGCCTATGAGTCTTCTAGCGAGGGCACTGAGGACCTTGATGCCGAACTAATTCAAGAGTCAAAATGATCCTGAGCTCAATGCATAGTGGGGCAAGAAGCTCAGGGAAATTGAGGACAAGGAGGTCGAGGACCGGCTTGCACAAGAAGAGGAGATTGCTACTCCAGGGACGGAAGGTGATAGGTCTCCAACCGAGGGACATGGCCAGACCCCAGAGCATGACAAGGAAACGTTCCTCCATGAGGACAAATGAGGGGAGAACCCCAAGGAGCATCAAGATACTCTAAACGAGAAGGAGGAGGATGCTAAAAAGAAGGATTCACCCAAAGGGAAATTACACACCGAGTCCCCCGCTAGACATGAAATATTCGAACAAGACCCTGATGAAGAAAAGGAAGATGCAGGAAAAAAGGAGAAGGCTGTTGTTGTCAGAACCATCGAACTTGAGAAGGAGGATAGCGGGACTCAAAGTGAACCACCAAGGGAGGAACCCCAAGTGCCTGATTGGTTGCAAAGGCAACTCAAGCAAAATACTCCCACCTCGAAGGATCGCAAGGTGAGACTGGAAGCCATTATGGCCAGGGCACGAATAAGCACTAAGAAAGAAAAGAAGCCGAAGGTCGAATCAAAAGTAACCATGGATGCCTCGGGATCAAGGGTAGTGCAGATAGCAACACCGATGGTTGGGGAACAAGGTATAACTTACAACGTCTCCACCATCGACTTAGGAGTGGCCACAAGGGAACAAAAGGTCGAGCATCTCCAAGAGTCAGTCGCCATAGTAGTGCACCTTATCCAGTAGGATAAGGTCTCCAAAGAGGAACTAAAGGAGTAGGTGGCTAATCTAATGGCCTACATTCAACAGTGGTAATCCTCGGATGAGCAACCTACAACATCATCCGCCCCACCTTAGTTGCTATCCCAAGAGCAAATTAACAAGTTAGAAAAGAAACAGAACTTGGACAAGACTATGGAAAACTGGTTCTGGCAGGTCTTAGACATAGGAAACACGTGCATCAATTTGGTTGTTCGAACAACAAACAAGTTCCTTGAAGTCTAGAAAGCTCTTGAGGGCACAAGGCGGATCTATGAAGAGTTCTCGAGGAGGTATGAGATGGCTTACCCAAAGATTGAGGCCATTCTTATGTTGCCAAGTGATATCTGGGAGAAGGACTTGGCCTTCAAGGACAATGATCACTGGCTAGTGGATACTTGGAAGCAAGACTATGATCACTGCAAGAGGAGGCTTGAGAAGATTTTGGAACGGATAGCGCCAGATATTGAATGGGCAAGGGATTCTAAAGAGGAGTGCATTCGGTATCTCAAACTGGTGACGGGGTACGAGATGCTCGCGGTCGAGATCAATCTTGAGAACATCAAGCCTCACTTCTTAAAGATCATGGAAGATGGAATTTCCGTTGAGGTCACCACTGAATTCATGTGCTTTGCTGCTCGAGCCTTTGCATAATTGGAACTCTTCAAGGACAATGCTGCTAAGAATGATGATGACTAGAGGAAGCTCGACAGCAATTCCCAGGAATGGTCTTACCAAATCTTGAAATCTGACATCATGGAGGTGGATAAGTTTCGATCCCTGGTCCTAAGTTTTATGGAGTATGTCGCATTGAAGAAGCGAGAGGGAAATCCCATCATCAACGATGAGTTCCTTGAAGAATAGCTACAGTGAAGGGCAAATGGCTAAAAGAAAAATTTGCTACAGTGCTATCACTAGATGATGAGATAGGGATGAAACAAGAAATTATTTATAAATGTAATATGTTTGGGGGTAGGTGAAACCCTAATGTAAAGTGAATATTGGCCATATAATTGAATCAAATCTTGGCCACTCATTTTTTTTTTTGAAAAATATAAATAGGGCTCTCCTCCTCTCATTCTAAGAGAGTTGAATTGTTGTAAAGGCATGCTACATAAATTATAATAGCAAATACAATCATTTTCTAGTGTATTTCCGGGTTTCTCGATATGTTTCATAATTTGTTTCCCTTTTAGTTACAGTTTTTTTTTTAGTTACTTTGCTATTTTAGTGCCTTTAGATTAGACTTGGTAGTTTTAGTATGTTATCTCTGGTTTTGAAGATTGTTGTTGTGTGTATGCTTTTCTTGTCCATACTTTTGGTCATTTGCCTTCGGTAGATGACTGTGCAAAGTTAGTCTGGACTTTGATTTCATTACTGCTCATTGAATCTCATCTTTATTCACCTTCCCATAATGAATGAATGATGAATATCTGCAGTCCTTAGAAGATAGCACAAATTTCATGATATTCTGAGAATTCTGGTTAAGTGAAATTTTGTTTAAGGAAACTGTCCACAGCAGGAACCTCCATGATCACTGTTCATCGGTAGTTGCAGGTCCAGGAAACCTCTTCCTTCCTTGCCCTTTTCTTTTTCCTTTTTTTTCTAGAAACAACTTGTGTTAACATTTGTTGCACATTGTAAAGCCAAATTTGATGAAATAATGGAGTCTAAGACTGCTGCCTGAGCCTACAGCAAAGCATAGTAATTCCAGATCTGTAGAACTCCATTCATTGACTCAATTCCCCTACAGCTTTGACTACGTAAGGCTACCCTGTGATTCCAACAAATCACATAAATCAACTGAAATATTCCAAGCCTCGTCATGACCTGACAGCCGAGAGACCTTGGGATAGTGTTTTGCAATTTGATTATGGAAGATTATCTTTCAAGAGAGGTAATGCACCTACATATTACCTGTGTTGTGAAGTGCATAAAACACCATCAACAATATCTTTGTGCCAAAGTTCGATACAAATGAAATCCAGTGGGTTCAAACTATTTTCTATTAAAGCTCCCCCCTAAGACCATGCTGAAACTATTTCCCAAAGGAATTATCTGTACTGGATGAGTGCACAAACACATTTAATGTTTTTGTCTCTTTTTTTCTTTTTCCATATCTTGTTCATTTCTTTCTTAACCTCATTCTTGTCAATTTTATTCACTGGTTCATTCTTCTTTACCAGATCAAATTGCTTGACCCCTTTACTTTTACATACTCTTGAAATATGTCTAGGTTTATTGCAATTGTAGCAACAAATGATTGATTCATTCTACCTCTATTAAACCAATTTATCATCTTATTTTTGCATTCACTAGCTCTATGTCCAACTTTCTTGCATGTAAAACATTGTCTGGAGAAGGATCCACCATATTGGTTTATTCTACACTATGATTCCTTGTGACCAAATTTATTGCATGAGAAATGAATACCATTGAAATATGGGTACCTTTGAGCATTTGGTTGTCTAATAGGTGGTCTCCTATTAAAGCTTCTTGATTTCTTTGTCTATTTTCTTTTACCCTGAGTCTTTTGATTATTCACTGTGTTTGAGGTCTCCATAGATTTTGATCTTTCATGTGCTTCCAATCCCAAACCACCTTTGTCTTTAGATGGTTTATGTCTTTCAATCAACTCATCAAGCTTGGTGGAGCTTGTTTTGAAGCTATCTTCATAGAATTTTATTTTTTTCTAGATATGTTCTCAGGTTTACCACTTCTTGTTCAAGCCTTGAGCATTCATCAGACTTACTTTGCACCTCTGTATTTAGGAAGTCTTCAATTCTCTTCTTTTCCTCCACTTGCACCTTCAATCCGGTGATCTCTTTGTTTTCTTGATTTAATTACTCACTTACTTATTTCTTTCTTTGAATTTCTTCAATTGCTCTTTCAATTTCTGGATGCATTCATTTGCCTCATCAAGATTTTCTTTTAGATCTTTATTTTCATTTTCAGGTTTTTCAAGATCATCATGAGTTTTCTAGAGTTCTTCTTTATCATCCATTTATTCAATCTTCAAGATCTTCCTCAAGCTGTTAGGCTTCTTCAGAGGAACCAAGATTTGATACCAACTATTGAATACCCAAGATACTGAGAGGGGGGTGAATTAGTATATTCTTAAACTTATTGAACAAACACCATCCAATTACTCCAATGCATATAATAGTAAAGATGAGAAAGAACATTAATATAACATAAAATCACACATCACGTGAACACCAAAATTTTTATGTGGAAAACACAGAATGGGAAAAACCATGGTGAGGATTAGCTCACAATATAATATAACTAGTTATAATATATTGCAAAGGGTGGCTCACTACAAGGACTCATTGTCCAAAATGAGAGGCTCAGTGCCTATAGAGATACAATAACAAAATGGCTTACAACAAGAATATGAACTGATGGAGTTACACCTAGCAAGTGGGTGCTAGCAAGAAGTTGAATCCAGTTTTTGGCCAAAAAGTGGAAGTGTTTTCTCTGATTTTCAGAGTTTGATGCATTTGACCTTAAAATTTGAAGCACTTAGAGATGAAATCTTCAAATAGGTCACTAATCATAAAATGTAGTACTCAGAGTCTAGTTTCCAAATATGTAATTTATTTCAATACCCACATTGTACAAATTGAGTTTCAATAAGTTCTGTAAAAACCACTATTAAAAAGTCATTTTTTTTTACCATACCATGCACGTGTACGACATCGATATTTTGACTTAAATTATCATATTTTTCTAAATCCTTTTGGGAAAAGACTTGTGACTCACTGATGTGTGCCCCAAATTTTTTTTTGAATATTTTTTTTTTTGTTAATTTTTAAGCAGGCATATTTGACATTTAGAAAAATCACCGTGTACGACATGCATAAGATGACCTAAAGTTATCATTTTTTGAATCTTTTTTTTTTTTAAATTGAAAAGAATTGTCTGAAGTTTTCCATTGTGCAATTCGTTTGTCAAAATGTTATGTTGATCAAAAGTTATTAAAATAGTAAAAAACATTGATATTTAAATATTATGGACCAATTTCATCAGAAATTAATTGAAAAATAGAAAAAATAATTCAATTGTAAAAAAAATTACATATTTGAAATCTGCATTGTCTCATCTAAAATGGGTTTTAATTTCGTTAAAAGATTTTGCAAAAAAAGTCGTCAGCCATATGTCCAAACTCGATTTTTTTCCATAAAATTGTTAGAACCTTCAAGTTGCAGGTCAAACCAGCTTGAAGGCCTAGGTTTGGACTCCCAATGCTTTTCCCAAACCAAAATCCAAAGCAAAAACCTGACTGCAAGGCCAAAAAAAATTCAAATTAAAAAAAATGGGATCCCGATTTCTTTTAATTAAATCTGGTGACCGTTGATAATGGAATGGGATCTCGTTCCGCTATCAATGGTCACCGGATTTAATTAAAAGAAACAGGATCCCGAGTTTAAAACGGGATCCCGTATCTTTAAATACGGGATCCCGATTTATAAACGGGATCCCGTTTCTCTGTCAACTGTGTTTTTTTAAATAACTGTCATTTTTTATTGTGAAGTCTGCAACTTCACATGTACGGCCGAGAACAGTAAAATTGCTCTATTTTTTTCATTGAGCATTTTTTTTAACAAGTGGTGACTTGTTTTTTTAATATATTTTTTCAAAGGAGGCATGAAGAAATTAGTTTTAAAGTAGAATTGTGCTAGTTTTCTACTTGTTTTGAGGAACACAAGAGGAAGAATTTAGTCCTTTTAGGTCTTCAACTTCCAATTTGAATTGGATTTTTTGAAGAATTTCACTATTTACATTCATTTGTGCTTGATAATTTTATAATCATGGGAAATAAATTTCGTAATAAGAGGAGGAAGACATTGACTCTTGAAGAAATTGAAGCAAACAAAGAAAAGGAGAGACAGAGACAAAGACAAAGAAGAATGAGAATTAAATCAATGAATGATGGGGGAGCATCCAATTCCACAACTATTGAAGATGCAAACATAGAGGAGACCATGGTTGTAGATGAAGCGAATTTGCAAGAAGTCAATTTGGAGAAGAATATGATCATACAATAAATTCCTACTATGTCTTCAAATCCCTCTTTCAATGCTATGGATAATACTTCAATATGCACAAATCTAGGTACATCTTCAAATCCACATGTTAGTGAGTTTGTAAATTCGTATGTAGAAATTTTGCAAGATGTTGGACTTAACGATGTTGACATTGATAATATTCAGAGAGATGAAACTTTTAGAGAATTGGTTGAAAATGATAGTGAGAATGATCCTTTTGTTGAAAATGAAATTGAGAATAATCTTGTTATTGAAAATGAAATTGAGAATAATCTTGTTATTGAAAATGAAAACAAAAACCGTTTTGTTGATGTAAATGAAAATGAAAACCGTTTTGTTGATGAAAATGAAGATGAAAATGTAAATCGTTTTGAATTTGAAAATGAAAATGAAAATGAAAATGAAATTGAAGATGAAAATGAAGATGAAGATGAAAATCTAGAATGTGATGTTGAATTTAATGAAAATACTTTTTTTTAAATTGAAAGTGGTGTTTTTGATAATCTTCCTGGTCAAATTTCTTGGAGGCAGATAAGAACACATGCAAATAAAATATACAACGAATTCTTTTATCATAAAAAACTTACAATTCAATATCAATTAATGATGCAATTGATGAGAATGCAAAAAATGAGGAAAATAATGAAAAGGTTAGGCTTTTTTGTTAAACCAAAAAGAAAAGATCAATCATTGAAACATGTTATGTGTACTATTGCTAGTTCCATTCAATTGATTGGAAAAAATAGTCGATCTAAAGATAAAAATGCAGCAAGAAGAGCTATAACAACTGTTATAGTTAATAAAGAAACTTTGAATAAAAGAATGGTAAGAAATATTAGTGAAGTTTTAAAAATACATCCTAAAACATTGCTAAGAGCTGCAAAAAGACGAATAATTATAGAAAATGATCCTATCAACTAATGTTGGAGTTTCAGTGGTTGACTCTCGAGGTCTGATATGAAATTGAATGTTGAAATTAAATCTTTGATTGAAAAATATTGGCATGGATTCAACCTACACATGTGTGGAATACTTTTAAATGTAGGTACTTGATTTGTGTACATATAGCTAGTTTTATATAAATTAAATTATGTATCTTTTGATGATTGCATTGATATTGCTTGTACCTTTTTGATATTAGGTGGTGTGAAGACCTAGTACATTTTTGGCATGAGTTTGAGATGTTCTTGAGATGGCATATCCAAATTTTGTAAACATTATTTTGAGATGACATATATGTACATATATGTCCTTGTATGTCTTCAAAATCTCTAAATTTCATGCATACATTATTGTTAAATCAATTATATCTTTATGATGTTGTATTATGACCCCTTAAGACATTGTATTGTGACCCCTTAAGACATTGTATTATGACCCCTTAATACATCCCCTTAGACATTGTATTATGACCCCTTAAGGCATCCCCTTGAGATATTGTATTATGAACCATTAATACATTGTATTATGAACCCTTAATACATTGTATTATGAACCCTTAAGACATCCCCTTAAGACGTTCTATTATGAACCCTTAAGACATCACCATAAGACATTCTATTATGAACCCTTAAGACATCCCCTTAAGACTTTGTATTATGACCCCTTAAGACATTCTATTATGAACCCTTAAGACATCCTTTTAAGGCGTTCTATTATTAACCTTTAAGACATCCCCTAAAGACGTCATATTATGACCCCTTAAGATGTCCCCTTATTTGTTTTCAATGTACGCCTTATAATTTAGTATTGGAATCCATTATTTGTGTTGACAACTTAAAAAATAGTATTGGATGCCATTATTTGTTTTGACAACTTATAAATTAGTGTTGGATTTAGTTATTTATAGAATTTATTAATGCTTTTGTTCTCTAATCGTGTATGGTTTTGTTTATTTCTTAAAATTTTATCCTTTCTGGTATATAAACGAATTGCTTTGGTTTGTAAATTATGATTTATTGACTAATTATTGATTGACGTGAATTGAATAAGTTCATTGACTAATTATAGCTAATTATTGAATGTACATATCATGTATGAGATCACTAAATTTGTAAACTATAAATATTTAAATGTCTTATTAATTTCAACTTTAATTTCATATTTATATTTAATTTCACATTAATGTCCTATATTAATATCTTGACTATGAACATAAAATGCATAAATGTATATGTGTAAATTAAAATTTCAAACAATAATAAAGTCCATAATTTATGTAAATATATTAAGTGCATGAAAAAAATTCCATCATAGTATAACCCATGAACTAAAGTCCAACTAAGTACTCAAGAACCATGAATTATAAATTCCAATAGAGTACGTGACAAACCAAAAATATAGTCCACAAAATCATGTTTCTAGGTCATGTATTGTCTCTATAATCAAGAGACCTCTTCGTACCATGCGGACTATGCAGATGACCTGAAACACTTTGTACAAGAGAAATATGAAATCATATGTAAGACAATGAAAAAAAATTTAATGACAATTTAATTTATAATTCATCAAATTAAAATTAAATTACCGTCATATCTAGGTTTGGATGCTCTACTGTACTTGAAGTAACCTCTACATTCTTTGAATCAATCTACACAAACAATACAAAAAAAGTTGAAATTAGATGCACAAGTCTACAATTAAAAATGATTTAATTGAAATTAATTTATAATTTATCATATTTTAATTGTACCATATCCATAGGTTGTGCACCCTCTTCTGCAGGACATGTTTGTACATTCTCAACTACTAGATGTGTCACATGCTATAAAAGAAAAAGAATTTAAAACATGTATTAGCTCAAATTATATTAATATTCAATTTGAAATTTGAAATTATTTAGTTATATATTCACAATATATAATTTATAATTGAATTTAAATATAATAAAAAATTTAAATTACCATTTGATCTAGAGCCTGCTCCACAGGCCCTCCTGGAGGTGTAACTATGGCTGGGTCAGGGCTGAAAGTCGCACTAACAAAGTCCTACAAGATCAAAGTTAAAGTATGTACATACTTGAATTACGTAAATATATATATATTCAAGTTTGCACATTTTGTGTAGAAATTTATTTAAACAACCTGAAAATCAGAGGCCTCACGAGTAACCGCAGAATCTAATGTTTGCTCGATGCCCATTCTTATTGTGGTATCAACCTAGACAGACATGTAGACACATTTAACACAAGCTTATAATATTTTCAAATGAACATGCACATTTCATATATATAGTGAATTAAAAATTCATAATTGTAACTATACTAATGTAAGTTAAACAATTTACAATATAAATGTACCTACCCCTGGTCTATGATGGCCGATAGTGGAGGAGTGCTCGACAACCCCTCGGGTGGAATCAACATGGAAGTCGATTGAATCACCTAAACCAACATTAATATTTCAAACATATACATTATTCTATTATAAATTTAAAACTCAAGTTAAAAATCATTTCATTTATAATTAAAAAAATTGAAATCAAAATACCCCATAAGGGTTGCCGATTAGGACTGGTGTCGATGTATGTACTAGTGGAACGGATGATTGCCCCATCGTTACTATAGTCTGTACACCAAATAATTTGATTGTTAAAATGTATTGCAAACTTTACTTTGATATATACATTCACCAAAATTCTTATAAAATGAACGTGTAGATGCATATTTATACCTGTGTACTAGTGTCCTCAAGATGTTCACCTCTTGTAAGAAACTCTACAAATGAAATGATGTGACCAAATGAACCACCAAAATCTCCACGTCCACCTGAAATAGGTGTGGCCTGATCAAGTCCATAGCATAGTTGATGGCAATTGGTACATACATGTGGGACGAGCCTCAACACTCTTGGAGTGGTACTCGGACTAGCTCCATAGAACACTCCTCCATCATCATCTCTATGCTCCCCACCCGCTATCGCAAAATCATGTTGATCAAGGTCTCCTATGAGTGTACTAAGGGAACCTAATGTCAAGACCATAGATCGATGATGCATAGGTGCAGGAATAGGAGGACCAAGAGCAACAACAAGGGGTTGTGCATGCACATGGCATTGGGGATCAACCCTTGCCCCTAACCTCTATTGTGGCATGCCGCCACCAACACCATGAAATGATTTAAAATCAAATAATTGGTCTTGTGCCCCATAACAAACTCTACATATAATTTCCTCAAAAAATACAATGGGCACTCCCAATTAGCATGTGGGGGACTATCAAAAACCATATACCATCAATCCCAAAAATGTGCACTCATCTGTGGATGTATGCACCACCTCATGGATATTCTAGATTTGTTCATAGGAACGGGCTATCGAGTAACGGGGTCGAGAAAGTAGGGGGCTAGGTGGGCTTTCATTATTTTAAGGTCTAATATTTCTTTATAAGAGAGACCATCAGCATAAAATTGTCTCACTTGTTCTTTGTCTCATCTATGCCTATCTAGATCAGAATCAATGGTCCTGATGACATCCACAACGTTTTGCATTGTAGATGTAAAATGTATAACATGGGGTGGAATCAATGCTTGACTCTACATAGCATTGATTTGATTTTGTATTGATCCAACCTGATCATTTATGCGTGCTCGTAAGCGAGCCTCATCAGATGCAATAGGTTGTGGAGGGGGAGGTGGAGGGGGAGGTGGAGGTGGAGGTGGAGGTGGAGGTGGAGGGGGACGTGAAGGTGGCTGAGCTGGTGGATTGATGATATCATCAATATTAAAATCATCCATGATATGAGATATAAGTGTGCACGTGCATTAAATTATACTAAATTAACATACAAACTTAAAAAATTACAAGAAATAGTTAAATTTGAAACACAAATGCAAATTTGTTTAAATATGATACATGCATACATATATTAAGATCATATAAAATTGAAACACACATATACATTGATTGAACTTGATCAAGTAAAGTATGTACATACATTTAAAATAAAAAAATACCATGCATTTAACATACATACATTTAAAATAAAAAATACCATGCATAATTTGCATGCATACATCATTAAAGTAAACTATGTACATACAAATTTCAAAATTTAACAACTATATGTGCAATTTTAATACATGTGTACATAGTAAACAATAAAATTGAAACATTCACAAAAAGCTCATTTTATGTCTAACGCATGTATATATATCCATCTAGAACCATCCATCTAAAAATATCCATCTAGAACCAAAAACATAAATTCACGTCACACAAAATATCCATTGTTCACCAAATTCATAAATTCATAACTATTTAAGATCATTGTCTTAATTTAAAAACTATTGTGGCTTTCTACTGCATCTCTTCATTTATTTGTGTTTTTCCTTTTCAAAATCAGAAGTTCTCCTCTCCTCTAGCCATTGTCGATGCTCATCTAAGATCCCATCCATAGCCTTGACAACATCAACAATGGTTTGCATCCTAGATGCAATCATCCTCATAGGTGGTGTGACAAATTCTTCATTTTGAATAATGTTGATTTGATCTTGGATGGTTCTAACATTGGAATTGATTTGTGCTTACAAATGAGCACCATCGATTTCAGGTGGTGGAGGTGGGGGGTTATGAGGTGGAGTGGGTGGAGGTGGAGGTGAAGGCGGTGGAGATGGAGGGCATGGAGGTTGATTGTGGATATTATTGAATCGATCCATGTGATATCTAGAAGATATGAGTGAACCTGCATTAGATTTGTAATTTCAAAATGTAAGATACATGTTTAGGATTTATACCCTTAAACCATTCAATATAAATGGCCTAATTGAATACATATGATAAAATAAAATTTTAAGCCTCATTTATGTCTAAGGCAAGTTACTTGAATGAAAATACAATTAACTATTAATATTAGACAATTTATGAATGTTATAGGGTTTACAGTTTAGAGTTTAACATAGATCCCCTTAAGCCATCCTACCACCCTAAACCATAAATTAATCAACCTAGATCATGACAAAATAACATGGCTTAAGGGAATCAAATTTGGTGGAGTTTCCTAAGGCAACCAAATTTGATTTTAAGGTCCTAAGATAAAATGAATGCTTTAGTGAAGAACATTTTCTTGTGGAACAATTGATTGAGATAGGTCTTGTTTCAAATATCATCCATATTATAATCTAGATCAATCTTGTTATTGTTAAATTTGGTTGCCTTGGGCAACTTCACCAAATTTTAAAAACTTCTTTCATCCCATTAAGAAATGTCATATTAGGACCCCTTAAGACATTGATTTACGATTCAGGGTGATAGGATGGCTTAAGGAGATCTATGTCTAGTGAGGTCCTAGGACAAAATGACATGGCTCAAGTGAATACAATTTGGTGAAAAAATGATGTCTTTAGCCTATTTAGGGTTTATAGTTTTGAGTTTAGGGTTTATGGTAATACGATGGCTTAAGGGGATCTTTGTAGTAAGGTTCTACTACAAAATGACATGGCTTAAGGGAATCAAATTTGGCTTAAGGGGATCTTTGTAGTAAGGTTCTATGACAAAATGACATGGCTTAAGGGAATCTAATTTGGTGGAGTTGCCTAAGGCAACCAAATTTGATTATAAGGTCCTAAGACAAAATGGATGCTTTAGTGTTGAGGGTTTAGATTTTAGAGTTCAGGGCTTAGGGTTTAACGAACTTAGGGTGAAGTTTGGGTGGCCCTTGGAATAATGGACTTGCAAGTTAGTGCCTAGTTTATGAATATTTTTTTATTTTATGAATAGATTGATTATTTCTGTAATAGAAACACATAATTGCATAAGTGCACCAAGATGGTTCCCAAAAAGGGGACTTAAGTTAATAGCTTTTTTTTGAAATCAGGAAATACTGACCTTGGACATGAAATTGAGGATAATTAGACTCAAAATTTTGAGATGGAACAAAAAGAAGGATTCAAGTGCTTTGAGTCTACTTTCTAAAATACTAATCTATTTTGAAAATGGTTGAGATTAAGGGGTTCAAATGAGGGACGTACACAAATTGGTGTTGTTTTTGTCAAAAAAAATAACATAGCAACTCTTGTACGACCCTCGTACGGTGAACTTTTTTTTAGAATTTTTAAAATCGCAATGGTCTGAAGTGAGCTAATAGTATGTAGTTGATGCACGATTTGTATGATAATTTTTTAAAGAATATTTTATTTTTTACTAATTTGCGAAGTGGACATATCCTGAAAAATAGAATTTTGGCCATGCTAACCCTACAAATTTTGTAGAATGGAGTCTAGTTTCTAAAAAATGTAATTCTATTTGAAAAATTGATGAATGGTTAATTTATAACGAAAAAAATACCAAACACTACTTTTTGGCAAAAAGAAGACATACAGATGTAGACATGGAAAATGTACAAGTTTGTTTTGGCATACCTGATCCCAATTACTAACAACATTTCCTCCAAAATCATATTCTCAGCATTTCATCGAAATTCTATCTCTTAATTTAATAAATCATTATTTATTGGATTCAATCTTCCTCTTTCAGTAATTATATTAATCAATTTAATTTAATTAACCTTACATCTCTGTTTAATTAAATAAATCTTTTTATTTAATTCTCTAAAGTCCTCTTATTAAATTAAATAAATTAAACCTTATTTGATTTAATCTAACACGTTCCTTCTTGATTAAATAAATTAAATCATTTATTTAATAAATCATTTCCTCTCAATTCTTGACTTAAATCAATTCATAAAATTAAGTCTAAATTGTCACATCCCCTAATTCCTCATTAAATTAATCAAAACCATGATTAAGTTAATCCATTTTCATTAAAATCCTCTAGAGAATGCAACTTTCACAATAAATCAATTACTTTGATTTATTAATTCATCTATTTTCCCTCACAAAGCATCAAAAGGGAATATTCCCAAATTTGAATTCAAAAAGGCCAACTGGACTTGGTCCTTCCAACAAGGCATTTAAGACTTCTTACATGTCCTTTTTATTGAGCCAAGTGGTCATAACTCCATTTGAGTTCTCATCCACCTTGTCATTTCAATATTTCAAAATTCAAATTTATGCATTTATCATGCACATTGGCCAAAATGTGCTCATTCCTCATCCAATCACATGTGGAGAAGTGGCACAATGCCATTGGATTATCTTTAATCCCACATTGCTCAAATCTTGATTTCTCTTCCAAATTGAAAGTTATAAATTGGAGACTCCTCTCCTCATTTCTCATCCACAATCTTCATGCAAAGTTACTCTCTCCAATTGAGAACTAATTTTTCTCATCACATCCAAGCATTCACCATTTTTCACATTTTGTACAAAGGTTATGCTCAAATCTCTTAGGAGATTTGACCATTTCTAAATCATCTTCATTGCAACCTAGGAATTGGGAAAGGCCCAATTGCAACACTCCATTGGCACCAATTCCCCCATGGTATCATCAATCTATTGGCTAAATTGGGATTTACTTTCATATTGTTTAAGTTTTGTTCTTCATTTCCTAATAGTAGCTTAAATAGGTGGATTTCATGGGGAGTCTCTCACTCTTGTATGCATTTTGATCTAACATCTAATCATTTTTGTTGTCTTTGTGCATGTGCAGGTTTAGGGGTTCACAACAGATAAAATAAAATATGGATGAAAGACTTAACATTTTCAGAAAGTGAAAAAATTACATCGTCGGATAGCTAAGAGATAACCCAACATTACCCATGTGCTCGATATTTTCGATATTGAACCACGTACAATCCTGATGGTCAGCATGAACTCGATTATGAGAAATATGGTGGATTTTATAAAAACATGTCTCTGGTCATTAGGAATGCCTTCCAAGCCTTTGGGTTGGTATTCCAAGGCAAGTACCAAGCTTAAAGTTCGGTAATTCCAAAAGCAAGATATAACACGTGTGCGTTATAACATGCATGCGTTATATCTCACTTTTGACATGGTTTTTGTTTATGCGGGGAACATGTCTACTAGACCATAAGGTGAGCGCATTATAATGCGCTCATGTTATGTGTTACTTTATGTTAAATGCTAATATATTAATGTATGCTGATATATTTTTCTATACATGTATGTATGTATGTATGCTTGTATGGAGGGAGAGAGAGAGACGGAGGTCAGAGAGAGAGAATTGAGGGAGAGGGAGAGAGAGAGAGGGGACTGGGAGAGATAGAATTAAGGGAGAGGGAGAGAGAGAGAGAGAGAGAGACAAAGAGAAAGAGAGGGTTATGTAGGTAGGGTGCGAGAGGGAGAGAATTGAGAGTGTGAGAGGGAGAGACTTGAGAGTGTGAGGGGGGTGAGAGGGAGAGACTTGAGAGATAGGTAGTGAGAGGGAGTGTGAGGGAGAGGGAGTGGGAGAGAGAGGTAGTGTGAGTGAGAGACCTGAGAGAGGGAGAGGGAGTGACCTGATAGAGGTAGAGAAAGAGGGGGTGGAGTTGGAGGGATAGATAGAGAGAGGGGAGAGAGACAAAGAGAGAGTTACCTAGGTAGGTTGCTAGAGGGAGAGACCTTAAAGAGAGAGGGGGTGGGAAGAAGAGACATGAGAGAGAGGGAGAGAGAGGTAGTGGGAGAGAGTGGGATGGATTGGGAGGGAAATAAAGAGAGATGGATAGAGGGAGTGAGAGAGTGTGGTAGGGATTGATCAAATGAGAGGTATGCAAAAAGAGGGAGACGGCAGATAGAGACAATTAGAGAGGGTGGGATCGAGGGAAGGAGGGAGAGGTGAGATGTATATATAGAGAGAAAGTGATAGGGGTTGAGGGTATAGGGTTGATGGTTTCTAGGGTATTAGGGTTTAAGGTATGAGGGTTGATGGAATAGGTTTGATGGTAGAGGGTATTTGGTTGAGGGTATAGGGTAGGAGGTTTAAGGTTTAAGCATTTAGGGTTGAAGGGTTTAGGGTTAAGTGTTTACTTGGTTGAGGGTAGAGGGTTTAGGGTATAGGTTTGAGGGTATGGGTAAGTGCACCAATTTGTGACACAATTTTGGCTCTTAAGATGCCACTTTTTTTTGAAATCAGGAAAATCTGATTTGCACAAGAAAATGAAGATAGTTACGCTCAAAATTTCAAGATGCAGCAAGAAAAAAATTTGAAGTGCTCTGAGTCTAGTTTCTAAGCTACTATTGTTTTTTTAAGTTAATGAAGATTAAGGGTCTCAGAAAGGGGGGGGGGCCAAAAAAGGTCTTGTTTTTATCAAAAAAAATAGCATAGCGCCTGAGGGCTCCCCACTTTTTGGTTAACTTTTTTTTAGAATTTCAAAAATCCCAACAGTGAGAAATTAGCTAACACCATATAGTTTATCCTCCTTCTTTCGGATAATTTTTTTAATGAATATATAATATTTTATGAATTTTCAAAGTGGACACATCCTAAAATGGTGAAATTTGAGCGTGCTCCCCCCCAATTTTTTTGCAAACTAATCGAAAATTGATTATTTTTTTTTCATCATGTGTAGAATGCAGTCTAGTTTCAAAAAACGTAATTTGTTTCACATTCCACTGAACGTGTAAAAATATATCCTAAACGTAGCACATGTTGGTTTTTGACCAAAAACGAAGGCATTTACAATAGAATCCATGGATCAAAACCTTAACTAAATCAAAATGAAATTTTTTTATATATTTAGATAGCTGAGATAGAGGTTAACACTATCACTATTTTTTTTATTCCGTGGTTTTTGACTTTTTTTTTGCAGACACTAGTCCAGATATGATCAATGAAGATGGATACAAATTACAAATCAAGGAATTATAGTATTTGATCAAGAAAGATAGGAAAAAGTGACACAAAAATGTGATATTAAGAAAGATTTAATGAGTAGAAGAGATGAAATGATGGAAAATGGGGAATGCTATTATGTAGCTAAGAAATAAGGTGTGTAATATAGTGTCGGTTGCACGACACTATATTGCGCCACTTTCAGCACCACGACGCGATACTCCACCGCGCGGGTCTATATTGAGCCTCTCTCAGTGTTACAGCCCTATATCGCACAGCGTGTCCTCCAAACTCCGCCGCCCTGTCTGTCCCACGTAAAAAATTCCAAATTCTAAACCAGGCCACTTTCTAAACTTTGTCGCTTGCCTCTGTCACACTGCTTTTGCACTCTCTGTTTCTGCAGAGCACCACGCAAAGTCAACCGCACAACACTATATAGCATCACTTTCACTCCAAACTCTGCCGCTTTTTCAAACTCTGCCGTGGGAAGACATGGAAGTTTTAAATTGACGTGTTTTTAAAATTTAGGATTTTTTAATCTTTAATCTGGTTTTCTATTTTTATTGTTCTCTGGTTTTCTGTTATTTTGCAGGTTGGAAGAAAGGAAGGAGTCTATCATGATATCATATTCAGCAAACCCGAAGTGTTTATAAACACTAAAGTGTTCTACAACACTCTTTAAGAAATTTTTTAAAAAATCTTTGGCCTTAAGACACTAAATTTACTTTGGGTTTAAAAAGAACAAGAAAACTTTTATTTATGGCACCATGCTTATTTTGTACAAAGTGTTTTTAAACACTAAAGTGTTCTTCAACACTCTTTAAGGAATTTGATAATTTTATTTGATCTTAGGATACTAGATTTTCTTTTAGGTTCTAAAATAAACAATCAAATTTCTTTCAAAAGTTGCCAAGGGGCTAAGAAGAACTTTAGACAAACATACTAGATTTTGTTTAAAGGATAACAATTGAACAAGGCAATCTCACATTTCATTTTGGTGCTTAAAAAGAACTCATCATTGCTTTGAGGAATTTAAAATTGAACATGTTTCCTTTGTGTTTTGTAATTTTTTTTGCAAAGTAGTGTCATTTAAAAGGGCGTATGTGGTTCTCTCATGCTTCACGATGATCTTGAGAATCAAAAGTCCTTTTAATGACCCTAAGTTGCATAAAATATTGCCTCCACATTTCAATTTTGGTATCTTAAAATTGAACAAAACATGCGAGTGTGAGTACGATATATTGCGGAGGTTCTCCCCTTTTTTTTTCAACAAAGGCTGTGTGAACGACGGGATATGTTAGCTTGCTTTTGTTTATCTTAGAAGGTCTGCCTTGTGGGAAAAAGTACTCACCCAAGGGAACGACCTAACTGGGAACACGCTAAAGCCAAGCGACTTCCAACCGGTATATAAGTGTGGATTCTTGAGGAAAGTTCAAGAATCATGAGGATTATTCCAACGAGATGGACAAAAATGGACTCTCGTCGATGTTGGATAATCCCCCATGAAAAAAATGCCCGAATTAGAACCCTTTGTTTAGAAAAAGGCCAAAACCTTTTCTATCTTGTTGGTGCAAAAGGTCATGTCCTTTGAATCCGCCCCACATTATACATGCGGTCTTGTTGTAGAAATGGAAGGTATGCGATAGGAGATTCATGGGTACTAATGCTTGGCTGACCCGAGAAGTGTGTGTCATGGATGAGAGCTAGTGTGGTCAAGCATTTAGCCATTCACACAAGATATGCATAGCTAGATTTATCCAAGTGGGAACCCAACAAGATATTGCCTCATCATCCTAGGATTGTAAAAGTGCTTGGAAAGAATACATTGCTTGGCCATCGAAAATGTTTGAAAACAAACATTCACGAAACCTTCAAATTTCAAACCCCTTTAAGGAGACAAATACCTTTGACAAATTTGAACACTCTTGCTTTCCCTAGGGATTCTATCCTTAGAGGTTTCTAAGTGTTTAGATTTTATCGTCATTTGTCTTCAATAAGGTTAAACATAGGAGAATTTTGGTTTATTTCCCTTGATTTCCACATAATGGACCTTGTGGGATGAAAAAGGAGGTGAGACACTAGACATATAGTTTGAAATGTAAGCAAGCAAGTGTCTTTGATAAAAGGAATTTATTAAGCCAAGATAAAGAGACAAATTGAACCACATATGTGTTGTTCCCAATGATTTCCTGAAAGATCAAGATTCCAAAACCAAAGTTCAAAAAGATAAGTCTAAAAGCCTATGAACAATGCCTTGAGATGCTCCTTGAGGTATGAGAAAGACTTGTATACAACTTCTACAAAAAGGCTTCAAGGAACAATCCAACTTTGTATGCATTTTAATATCAAAAAAATCCCGAACTCTTTGAAAGGTTTGCTTTTCTCCCATAAGGAGTCTAGCGTGATCTTCAATACCAAGTTCTTGTAAAAAGATTTGTGTCTAGGTTCAAGTCTAGGATCAAATTCATCATCCTCATTCATCTCTGCACCAACCAAATGTCATCTCATCATCAAACTTCTTGAGAACTTTAAAATCACTCATGCTAAACTAAGAGGGCTAAATCAACATCATCCTATTTTGGCTTAACACACCTAGCCACAATAGTCAAAACTCTTAGACGAGTTTACCTCTAGATAACGCAACTTCCTAAGGTTCATTAGTGCACAATCACATTTGGCTTAACACACCTAGCCAAATTCATCCACTTGTGAATGTTCCCCTAGGATAACACAACTTCGTAGGGAATACAACTTCACTACCAATCCTGTTTGGCTTAACACATCTAGTCAAATTATCATAATCAATCTAAGTCCTAGCAGTTTAGCATACCCCTTTAAAAAATTTCTCCAAAAAGTTTCATTCACTCATTTTCATCCGTTTATCCCGTCATCATTACCACCCTCTTTGATAATTTAGCTTTCCTAGTTCTTCTCTTTTGGACCTAAGAGGTGAGGATCAAACAATCCCTTTTTTTTTATGGTCCAAACAAGATCTCAATACAAGAAGGACATGGAGAATATCAGCAAAATATCAACTTCCATGAACATGAGTCAACTAACCTCCAAAGTAAATCTAGCGGGATCAAGCAATCCCCCAAGTAACTCTCCTCTAACATCACACAATCCTCAAGAGGAGAGCCATGAGGAAGGCATCAAAAATGAAGACATAGGGATGACACAATCTGAAATAATGAAAATGGTTCAAGATCCAGAGAACCACCAAATTGTTAGTGCCATGTTCAAATACTTAAACATGTTAGCAAGAGGAGGGGTCCAGTTCCCTCCCGACCTTGGCGCAAGCCCTAGTATGGACATGCCCCTTACAAGTGCATCCCAATGTAAAATATCAATCAAGAAGTACCTCACATCACCTTAGCCATCACACCAGCCTCACTAAATGCAAACAAGGGGAGTGCCTTGTTTCAAGAGTTACAAAGGCATCGCCTTATGGCTAACAAAGAGGTGGCTGTCAACACCACACCGGATAACTTTGTTCTAGAAAATCGATTACATCCGTACATCCCAGTCACATTCCATGATCCCACTGGTTCATCTTCATTCCATGCCTCACCAACATATCAATTAAACATACCAACTTCTCTGCCACAAGGAGAAGGTGATTTGTTTAGAACAACCGAAGTCATTGATCCCTTTTCTTTCCAAAGTAGCCTACCACCTTTACCCCCATTCTCATTCACAACCACATCACCTCCTAGATTGGGTTTTCCTCCTCTAAACATCGATAGCTTCTTGGATCTGGGTAGCATGAACATCATATCAAGTTCTCTCATTTTGCTCATAGCATCACAACAAATCACAGCCATTCAAACCACCCCCACAAGTACATCAATTGGTCCTCAACTATCCCAAAGCATGCCTTCTCAAGGACCAAATATCTCAACCACCCCTATAACAACCCAAATCCCAACCACCACCGTAACCCTTTCACCTATCACAATGGTTTGCATCATTCCCATTCCACCACCAATCCCACCAAAAGCCAACACAACAAATTCGTTTACCACCCTAATCCAAACCCTCCAAAAGGCCAACCAACAAAAAGTACTCAAGAAAAAGTAGCAAACTCAAGCTCTAGCTCTAGCCCAAGCCCAAGTGCAAGCTCAAGCTCAAGCCCAAGCTCAAGCTCAAGCACAAGCACAAGCACAAGCCTAAGCTCAATCTCAAGCACAAGTGCAAGTTCAAGCCCAACAACAAGCCCAAGAACAATACCAAGCGCAAATGCAAGCGATCCATCTACAAGCATACCAACAAGCCCTGCAAGACTTCCAAGCACAGCAACAAGCCAAACAACAAGCTTTGTTGGCACAATAGTAGCTTGACCAACAACAAGCTTTGTTGGCATAGCAACAGCTAGATCAGTAGCAAGCCTTGTTAACACAACAACAACTTGACCAACAACATGCCTCATGGGAACATAAACAAGCATTGCTGGAACAACAACAGCAAGATCAACAACAAGCATTGTTGACACAAATGCAGGTATACCATCAAGCTTTGAGTACATAGTAGAGCTTGCAACAAATTCCCACTAGTACTCTTCCCACTCATCAAACGCCTCAAACACCTCAAAACACGTCCATTCCACCTCTCGATCCGAGCAAAGATGTCGCAACACAAATCACACTACTTTTGTAGCAAGTGTTGGACTTACAAGCAATAAAAACCATGAGAACACCAGGCAACTTGTGCCCTTACCCTTTCGACAGAAGTCTCACCATGATACCATTCCCAAAGGGATTCAAGATCCCCAAATTTGACAAGTATAATGGAATGGGTAACCCTGAAAACCACATCAGGGAATTTCAGGTGCATTGCATGGAAGTCTCATATGATGGCATGTATCTAATGTGACTATTTCCCCAAAGTTTGATTGGTCCAGCCATGGAATGGTTTTCTCACCTACCCACGGGCATTAAAACATTCGACAAAATAGTATAAGCTTTCCTTAAGAATTACGCTTTCAATATGGGTGCGGATGTTAGTTTGGAAGAACTATCAGCACTCAAACAAGCAAAAGGGGAGCTTTTCACATCATTCTTGCAAAGGTGGTGATCCAAGGCCAACCAAAGCAAATGGACCATGCCAGAAGAACAAAAATTTTGTACCATCATAGCGAAGCTGGATGAAAACTTGGCATTCTACTTGAAAATTCAATGCATCACTTCATATGATCAACTCATCCCAAAGGTGCTCAACATCGAAAGAGCCCTTACTGCACAAGGAGGTGCACCAACATTCATCCCACCATAGGACAACCACCTGTCCAACAACTATAATGATAAACCTTGAACATGGTCGAGGAATAAAAATATCACAAACGACGGCGTGGTAGATGCTAAAGTGGTCATCAGTGCCCCTAAGCAGAACGTCCAATCCCACCATCAACCACAAAATCATAATCACAACAGTGTGCAGACTAATGCAATAGTGGCACAATAACCACCTTGCACCAATCAAATTAATAATTTGGGAAATCAAGGAGGACCACCTCCCCACAACAAGTATCCTCCCAAGTGGAAATTCACAGCTCTCGGAGAATCAATTGAGTCCATAATGAAAAAATTGGTCAAAGAGAACCTAATCAAAATCTCTAACTCCGAGTAGTACATGGAACCCATGACCAAACCACCATGGTACAATGAGAACCTCCTTTGCGACTTTCACAAAGTCAAAGGACATACCATCACCAATTGCATGACGTTAAAGAACATCATCCAAGACCTCATCAAGGATAAGGTTATAAATGTTGAGCAACCAACCAGAAACCAAGACTTGAAAATATACATGAATCCGATGTCAAACCACAACCAAGGGAACAATCAAGGAAATAATCAGGGGAACAATAAAGGTAAGCAAAATTATGCTAGCACTAATCTGGTGTACGAGGAGATAGTCGAACGTGTTGATGAAATGGTCATAGTTATAAATGTCAAAGGAACCAACAATGATTATGGAGTCACTACGCGTGGCGGAAAGGTCACCATTGTTGGGGTACCAGCTAAGACCCTCATTTCTAATACAAAAGCCATCCCCTATGACTACAATGTCATTGACCAGCTAAAGAAAACTGCCGCCCAAATTTCCATCATGGAACTATTGAAAATCTTCGTAGCCCATAGGAAGATCCTTGATGAAGCATTAGTTGCATCCAATGTCTCCGCCACCATTGACATAGATTAGTTCTACGCTATGGTTGGAAATATTGTTACCCTGAATCTCATTACTTTCTCTGACCAAGATTTCCCCCCACAATGATCTCATAATCGCACACTCCACCTTCAAGTGCTTATCCATAAAAAGAAAGTCAAAAGAGTCCTGGTGGATGGACGTGCAGGCCTTAACATTTGTTCTCTAAAGCTCATAAAGAAATTGGGATTCAGCAAGGATTCCATTAACAAGAACAAAAGCATCACGATAAGGGCATATGATGACCAAGAAAGAGTGTTTCAAGGCACTATCAAAATCCCCATTCAAGTGGGACCGACAACTATGGAGACCACCTGTCAGGTCCTTGACCTTGACCTACCTTACAAAATCCTCCTTGGACATCCATGGATCCATGGAATGAAGGCGGTGGCCTCAACTTATCACAAATGCATCAAGTTCTCACACCAGAATGAGGAAGTCACCATATATGGGGATCCAGAACCTTTTTCCTACTGCAAAAACTTGGAAGCCAAGTTTTATAAGATCCCTCAAGTACCAAAAAATGATGAAGGCCCATCTACTTCATATATTGACCTAGCCAACCTTGCCTCCACTTCTTTGACAGAGACACCCGCCATCCCAGACATATCTGAAATCAAAAACATGATCCAGGACAATGGATGTGGTGACTATAGAATGGAAAGAAATGCATTTGTTGTAGGAGACTTCCACAATCTCCTAGGTCACATGGACAACCTCAGCCAGTTGAAACACCTATCCACACTGTTAGGGAAAATCCTTCTGGATTCCACCATTGGGGGATCTCAGTCGAGAAAATGTTGATGAGGAGGACATCTCAAACATATTGTACCAAGATGAAAGGCCCAACCCTACCCTGCCCATGGATGAAACTAGCAGAGGACTGCAAATGATGTTTGGTATGGGCTACAACAGGAACGAAAGCCTTGGAAGAAATAGTAATGGACGACTAGAGCCCATCATTGTAGAAAGAAGAATGTGGAACCTTGGCCTTGGATATATACTCCTCTGAGTATAACCATACGTGGCAGAGGTACTCCCAGAAGGGCAGTCTGGTCCTCTCCTCAGGTAACATCAACCACTCTTAGACCACCTATATGCCTAGGTATCCCACTTGATAACTTCACCTTTGACATCACTGATGTTTGTGCCAGTAGTGACGAGGATGACACCATAGCTGACCTTCCTCGGCTCTTTGAGGATTCCACTTTGTTAATGATTAGTTCCTCCACAACTGAGCCAAACCAATGAACCCACCGAATCACCTTAGTATACCCTCAACTCATCGATCACGATCAACGAGGACTGCCAATTTTGGACTCATTCAAAAACGATGAGGCGCTCTCAGAATTCATGGGACTAAGGGATACAGTTCCATGTGGGGATCACAAGGTAGGATTTGACATAACTTTAGACACCAAGGCATATTATGGGGAGACGATCGAGTCCTTCAGTTGCAAAAGGAAAATATCGAGAATAAGCTTGGAGTCATTGAGTGAAAACCACACTGTGGCACTCTCTAACCATAAAACAGTAAAAATTAAAGGACACATCCAATGGTGAAAACCTCTCTGAGGTGCCAGAGGATGAAGGATTCAATCTCCCCCCTACTGCTTTACATCAAGAAAATTCAGCAGTCCTGGCAGAGTAGTGCAACCCGATCAACTTAGGAACATAAAAAGAACTGCAAATCACTTTCTATGCTAAGTCTCTCCTACCAGAGGAACAAGAACTGTTAGCAGCATTTCTGAAAGAGAGAAATGTAAAATTTGCATGGACATATGTTGAAATTCCAGGTCTGGATCCTGAGGTGGTGGTTCATCATTTTGGTTGTTTTCCCTGAATTAAAACCAGTCAGACAAAAGCTAAGAAAGATGCACCCGCAAATAGCCTTGCTCATCAAGACTGAGTT
The DNA here is from genome assembly GCA_007115665.2 of Sequoiadendron giganteum. Taxonomy (NCBI): domain Eukaryota; kingdom Viridiplantae; phylum Streptophyta; class Pinopsida; order Cupressales; family Cupressaceae; genus Sequoiadendron; species Sequoiadendron giganteum. The sequence continues at coordinate 171,932,406 of CM021106.1, read as the reverse complement.
ACAAAAAATTATGGATGTTGGCTTCATATGCCTGATCGACTATCTAGAATGGGTATAAAATCTTGTACCAATCTCCAAACCGAAGGGGGGCATCCGCATCTGCACATATTTCAGAGACCTAAACAAGGCATGTCCTAAGGATGATTTTCCACTACCCAACATCGACATGATAGTGGATATGACGGCTGGACATGAGATGCTATCCCCAATGGATGGCTTCTTAGGGTACAATCAGATAATTATAGCAAAGGAGGACCAGCATAAGATGGCCTTTACATGTCCTTGGGGCACCTACTGCTGGAATGTGATGTCGTTCGGGTTAAAAAATGCAAGAGCTACATACCAAAGAGCCATGACATTGATCTTCCATGACATGATCCACAAAATTGTCGAAGACTATGTGGATGACATATTGGCTAAATCAAAGAAGCGATAGGATCATATAGCAACTCTAAGTGCAATCTTTGAAAGGCTAGAACAATACAAGGTTAGGCTCAACCCAAAGAAATGTGTCTTTGGGTGCAGTCAGGAAAATTGTTGGGGTACATAGTTTCAATGAGGGGAATAGAGGTGGACCCTGCAAAGGTAAAAGAAATCCTTGAAATGGAAGCACTGAGAAAACTAAAGAAACTCAGAGGATTGCAAGGTAGACTCTAGTCCATCCGGAGATTAATAGCACAATTGGCAGATAAACAAATCGCTTATTCACACCTACTCCACAAGGGAGTAGTATTCAAGCGGGATGACAAGCGTGAAAAAACATTTAATAAAATCAAAGAATACTTACTTACACCACCTGTGTTGATGCCACCGATTGTAGGAAAATCTTTGATTCTATACATCTTAGCAACAAAAACCACCCTTGGTGCCTTGTTAGCCCAACATGATGAAAAGGGAACCGAGCGAGCCATTTACTATATCAGTAGAACAATGGTAGGGCATGAGCTCAACTATACATCAATATAAAAAGCGTGCCTAGTAGTGGTGTTTGCAGCCCAGAAATTTAGACACTACATGCTAGCTCATCAGATTAAACTGATTGCCAAGATAGACCCCCTCAAATATCTATTGTCAAAAGCAATGCTTACAGGCAGAATGGCTAAATGGGTGATGATACTATCAGAGCATGATATTGAGTATGTAGAATGAAAGACAATCAAGGGACAAGTCATTGTAGATCAGCTAGCAGATGCTTCCCTCTACATAGGTAACCCACTCGTATCAGAGTTCCCGGATGAGTCCCTTTTTAATCTCGGTGCAGCTGACCACTAGAAATTGTACTTTGATGGCTCCCACACACAACATGGATCAGGAGTTGGCATGTTCTTTATTACCCCACAAGGAGATTGTATACTGAGATCCTACAAATTAACATTCCCCTGTACAAATAATATTGCAAAATATGAGGCTTTAACCATAGGTCTCAAGATTGCATCATAGTGGCAAATAATGGCACTAAAGGTCTATGAAGATTCACAGCTTATCATCAGCAAAGTCAACGGTGAATACCAATCTAAGGATGATAAGCTTATGCCTTACAAGAAGGTGGTAGAAGGACTCAAGGAATCATTCATTGACATCACTTTTGAGCAAATACTGAGGGAAAACAACAGAGCAACGGATGCAATGGAAACAACCGGATCCTTGCTAGATATCCCTTGCAATGTCTCGAAACATGAATTCCTAGTAGAGAAGCTTCTCGTACTCACTTTCGAGGTACTAGAGTAAGAATAGGCATGTGAATTCATTGGTCCCAGTGATCTTTGGTACCATGACATCTACACCTATATGAGATTGGGAATCCTCCCAGCTGACACTACCCTAAACCTCAAGCAAACCTTTGTCAAAAGGTCCTTACGATTTGTCATCCTAGGAGAAACCCTCTTTCGTAGAAGTGTCGATGGGACCCTGCTACATTGTTTAACACTTGAGGAGGCCTTGACTGCCTTAATTCAGGTACACAATGGCACGTGCAGTTCACACTCAAGTGGTATGACCTTGCCTAAGAAGTTGTTGAGAACTGGGTACTATTGGCCGACAATGGAGAGAGAGGCACATGACTTTGTCAGAAGGTGTCTACAGTGCCAACAACATGGAGACCTTATTCATGCACCAGCTCAAGAGTTACAACTTATTGTAACACCATGGCCTTTTTCATAGTGGGGGCTCGATCTCATTCGTAAAATCTCACCCACCTCATCCAATGGCCACAAGTTCATTATTATCGCCACCAAATATTTCACAAAGTGGGTCAAAGTAATTCCCATGACCTACACAACTGGGAAGCAGATATCCAAGTTCATCCTGAACTACATCATTTGCCAATACAGTGTTCCCCAATCCATTATTTCGGAGAATGGGACACCCTTCAAAAATCAGGATGTCCATGACTTGTGTGAAAAGTTCAAAATCCAACACCACTTTTCCACCCCATACTACCCACAAGGCAATGGCCAAGTAGAAGCTACTAATAAGACTATTCTAAAAATCCTCAAGAAAACAGTCAATGACTCTAGTCGTGACTGGCATCTATAGCTAAATCCCTCCTTATGGGACTACCGCACCAGCATCCACACATCGACAGGTGCCACCCCATTCTCCCTAGTCTACGGATCAAAGGCCATACTCCTAATCAAGATCGAGCTCCCATCCTTGAGAATATCTTTGCAAAACCTCATCACAAATGAGGAATATAGGGTTACAAGATTGAATGAGCTAGAATTATTAGATGAATGATGCATGGATGCTCTAAATCATCTACAGGTCTACCAAAATTGCCTAAGGCGGAGTTAACACAAGAAGATCAGGCAACGTACCTTCCAAGTTGGGGACCTTGTGCTAAAAAAGAACCAAAAGAGTTTACCCAACCCAGATACAAAAGGAAAGTTTGAGCCTAACTAGCCGGGACCCTTCATCATCATTGCAAGCTATAAATCGAGGGCATATCAATTGTCAACACCAGAAGGCGAGCCTCTGTAGGAGCCTTTGAATAGCTCTCACCTCAAAAAATTTTATGCCTAAAAACTTGCAAGGTATAGAAACAAAAAATACAAAAACAATTAGAAAAAGTCCTGAAAAAATGGTCTCCTTGATGAAAACCTAGCAAACAGGCATCTTGGCGACAACAAAGAAAAATCAAAAAATCAAAAAATCCAAAAAAATGAAAAAGGATAGAAAAAAAAAAAAAAGCAAACAAAAAAATCGTCCTCTAGTGAAAACCACTTCGATGGCTCTTTGGACAAGTACCTTGGTGAAAACTTGGCAAATAGGCGTCAAGTATAAATAAAGTACTCCCTATCCTCTAGGATCTGCACAACTCACTCACCCTTTCCATCACACTTCACTATTCCTCCATCCACCCATCCACTCGCATCCATACCATAGCCTGGGTTGATGTCTATATCATATTCCACCATAGTACTACTTGGCATACCTAAGGTCAGTTTGTCCTACCTTTATCGAAGTAGACTATTGCACCACATTGGGGACATGCTCCTGTATCAGAATTGGATCAGATTCGTGTATATTCTCGTAATCTTCTCAAAATCTCATCAGAAAAATCCAAAAACATCCAAATCATTCAAAAAACCGAAAACATGTCAAAATATTAGAAAATCTTTAAACATTCATCATTGAGTCTTGTCAGTCTTTCACCTAGTTGAACTACATCATCTCTAAGCTTGAACGTAGGCAAGGTTGATCTTTGATCATCCCCCAAGAAAATTAGAGTCAGTCCTTAGGCGTCCCTCACATTGGCAATCCGTTTGCCCATCTAGTCTGCACTTAAGTCAGTTCTTTAAGCAATAAAATGGCAACCCGTTTGTCCATCTTATCATCAAGTCAGTCCATCATCTGTCGAACTACGTGGTCTCTGCATGTATAAAGTAGGCAAGGCTAATCTATGGATTAGCTCCTGAGACCCCTAGGATAGGTCTTTAAATTGCCATTATCTTTTTATCTATTATGCTTGTGGGATACCCTTGTAAAATAACTTGGTCATATATGTTTTGTTTGGTTTGTGGAGAGGACGTTTTAAAAATCTTGTTGACCACATAGGAAAGCTTGCTTTTCTGTGTTTTGGTCTGAGATGTTTGAAATATTTGAACTACATCCTGAATGGAGTATGTATGTTAAGTGTGAACAAGAGTACTCCTATCTGATTGTCAAGTCAAATTCCATCACACTAAGTATCATGCCATCCTACTTCTTTATACCTCGACGCATCGTACCTACGTGTGTTATCAAACATAACGCAATTTGACCCTTTGAAAATCCCAATTCCTAGCAATGAAAATCACCATCATCATTCGAACTAACTCATCAACTCTGCAATTCTTCTATCTTCTTTCCACACTAACATGGTATCATAATAGTAATCAAAACATCGCCCATGCATACACCCTACACCCACATAATCATTCGCATTAACAAACATTGTATCATATCATTATCTTAAGTTACGAAGAATAATATAAATGTGTTGCATCATACATGATCATTTGCATCCATTACCATCATTAACATACACTACATCATTAAAACATGAAAAATATACAAAAATGCATCCATTACATACATCACATCACATAAGCATAAGAATAGAAACATCTCATAGCATCACAACATTTGCATATTATACATCCACATATTCATACATGTGCACCATACATATCATAAAAGGGCGAATTATCTCATATATATATAATCAAAAGATACTATTTTGACACAAATCGGATCAAGTGTACATCAAATACATAGTACAATAAGGCCAAATACTACAGCCCGTTAATCAAAAATGCAAAAAAAATGTCCTATGATCAAAAGGGCTAGCCCTGTTGGCTATGGCCCTCACCTTCCCCTGCCTGCCTCTCACCATGGGCCTCTGTTGGCCACCTCCTTGTCTACTGGGAAAAGTCTGGCACTTTGTCTGCTGAGGGCACTATCTATCGGTAGTGCTGCTGATAATACTCTGCCTCTCTGATGGCATCCCTATACTCTTGAATAGCGATAGAATGGCCCCAGGATGTAGAAGTGGCACTCTCTAACTGCCTCCATCAGCCAACCTCCTGATCCCTCTCAGATCACGCCAGGTCTCTCTCCGCTATGGCTGCAATAGCCTACTGTCGAGCCTCATCTTGCTCCGCTATTAGAACTTGTACCTGGCCCTGTAGCTGCTGAATCAGTGCATCATGGGGACCTGGCTACCCTACTGGCTATCTTGTTGGCTGCCCTCTTGGCTACCCTGCTACCTACCCTACTGGCTCTACTGCTAGCTACTGTTGTGGTGGCACCTGGGGCTGCCCATCCTGTCCTATTGCTGGTTGCACTGGTGGTACACCTCCCTGACCTCTGCCAGCTAACCTACCTCTAGCCCTCCGATGTGGAAGTATTGTCCCGAGAACTCTCAACCTCACTAGAGGAATGAACCATGCCATGTATTCCAGAGTCACCCTTGCATCTGCTGGCCCCTAATCATATGCCCATGGCCGAGCAACCATCTGCCTGAATGAGGTCACTACCTCGTCTGTCGGAATAGGTAGTCCCCATGATGTCTCCTTTGCCATATAGGAAAAGGTGGTCATGTATTGATCATCAAGTATATCCTACACCTCGCCGAACTACCTAACTACCCTATCGAGAAGGTATCTCTCTATCAAAGTGTGCTCCCAACCCTGCATAAGTCTATCCTAGCGATTAAAGAAGACTTGCTCTGCATCATCCATCCACGGACCTATACCCATATACGACCTCTAGATGAATATTGTCATCTCATCTAGAACCCACCGCCAATGAGTTATTCCATCTGTACCCATGTGAGTGAAGCGAATCCTCGCCTTGCCATACCGCCACACCACAGGATCATCAATATCTAGAACAACCGGTGTCACAACTGGGTGAAGCACTGGAATCCTCTCAAATACCCAAATGTGCAGAAGGGTCAATCTGGCCCCAAGAGCTCAACCATCCAAGTAGGAAAACTCATGTAAATCCCTGTACAAGGAGGCCAGCAGTACTGGTCCCCAGGCATAGCACACTTGACGAGTGCACATCTACTGCCATGCTAATCCCCAACCCGGACTAAAGTATCTACCATGTTGATCAAGAGCTACAAGGCCAGAGATGATGGCGGCCACAATCAGGCTATAAGTAGGGGATATACCCCGATACCTCTCCAAATCTATTTGACCATCGCATAACATGAGCTCATCCACACCCATGACACCAAAGCAGGCATCCCTACCCTCCTCCAAATCATAAATCACTCGCTCTCCATGAATGGATAGTCGCAGGATGCACCAGACATCCTCCAGAGTGATAGTGGCCTCACTAGTTGGAAGATGAAAAGATGACATCTCACTATGCCACCGCTCGGCCAAGGTATGCATCATACCCAGATGTGCTCGAATAGGAGGAATGTAAGCAATGAACCACAAGCCAAGCATCCCAAGCTACTCCTGGAGGAATATGTGCACATCTTGTAATCGCTCAAGTACTAGCCACTGGTGCTCCCTCAAATGAATAACCTCATGTCTCTCCTATGCAATTAAAAGTGTCGCGTTAGCTTCCCTACAAAAAATTTGTTGTCCATATCACCTTTTGCTTTTGAAAGAACAAAAGTGACGCTGTTTGCAAAGGAGGTGCAGTTTTAAAGTTTCCAAACTGCGCCGCGCAACGGACTTAGAAAGCAAACGGGCCTACGCAACAATGTTTGGGCAGGCGATCGAGTTAGCTACCCTAAATTTCCTAAATGGCAAACTGTGTCGCGCAGCGCTCTAGGCTCAAGTGGTCCTATATGGACCCATGCGGGCATGTTTGCAAACTTTTCGCGATGCTATATCATGCCACAAAGACTCGACCCTACCTAAACCCTAATAAATGCATGCAAAACGAGAAAAATAAAAGTGGGATAGGGGTACATACCGTGGGTCCCACTGCAACTAGTCTCTAGTATACTCATACTCGCTTCGACACGTGCAGGGGAAGCTATCGTTGTGCCATTTTCCTTAGGACTCAGAGCTCAAGTGTCAAATTTTTCAAGGTTAAGATTGCAAATGTATTGAAAGTGACACCTCAAGGTTTGTTTAAGCCAAAAAATTAGGGTTTTTTTACCTAATTTGACCTTCTAGAGGGGGTTTTGGTCCTCCAAACCTATTTTCATCCAACCGAGAGCCGTTTTGCATCCCTCTTGGCATTTTAATCCATTTTCTGGCATTCTGGGGCATTTCTGGTCTATCGGGCACTTTGTTATTTTTTTTCGCGAGATCACCCAAAAAATCAAAATTTTCGTGTGATCTCTTGAGGGGGCAATATCCAGCAATATACTTCTGCTGGAGCAGTAGTGGGGCATCTAAAAAATTCAAGAAAATAATGAACCTTTGATCACAGTAGTTTATTCTTTGAATCAATGCAACAAGTACATTGCTTCAAAGAGGGGCAAAATGTAGACATGAAAAATGTACAAGTTCATTTTGGCATACCTGATCCTGATTACTAACAACATTTCCTCTTAAATCATATTCTCAACATTTCATCGCCATTCTATCTCTTAATTTAATAAATCATTATTTATTGGATTCAATCTTCCTCTTTCAGTAATTAGATTAATCAATTTAATTTAATTAACCTTACATCTTTGTTTAATTAAATAAATCTTTTTATTTAATTCTCTAAAGTCCTCTTATTAAATTAAATAAATTAAACCTTATTTGATTTAATCTAACATGTTCCTTCTTGATTAAATAAATTAAATCATTTATTTAATAAATCATTTCCTCTCAATTCTTGACTTAAATCAATTCATAAACTCAAGTCTAAATTGTCACATCACCTAATTCCTCATTAAATTAATCAAAACCATGATTAAGTTAAACCCTTTTCATTAAAATCCTCTAGAGAATGCAACTTGCACAATAAATCAATTACTTTGATTTATTAATTCATCTATTTTCCCTCACAAAGGATCAAAAAGGAATATTCCCAAATTTGAATTCAAAAAGGCCAAGTGGACTTGGTCCTTCCAACAAGGCATTTAAGACTTCTTACATGTCCTTTGCATTGAGCCAAGTGGTCATAACTCCATTTGAGTTCTCATCCACCTTGTGATTTCAATATTTTAAAATCCAAATTTATGCATTTATCATGCACATTGGCCAAAATGTGCTCATTCCTCCTCCAATCACATGTGGACAAGTGGCACAATGCCATTGGATTATCTTTAATCCCGCATTGCTCAAATCTTGCTTTCTCTTCCAAATTGAAAGTTATAAATTGGAGACTCCTCTCCTCATTTCTCATCCACAATCTTCATGCAAAGTTACTCTCTCCAATTGAGAACTAATTTTTCTCATCACATCCAAGCATTCACCATTTTTCACATTTTGTACCAAGGTTATGCTCACATCTCTTTGGAGATTTGACCATTTCTAAATCATCTTCATTGCAACCTAGGAATTGGCAAAGGGCCAATTGCAACACTCCATTGGCACCAATTCCCCCATGGTATCATCAATCTATTGGCTAAATTAGGATTTACTTTCATATTGTTTGAGTTTTGTTCTTCATTTCCTAATAGTAGCTTAAATAGGTGGACTTCATGGGGAATATCTCACTCTTGTATGCATTTTGATCTAACATCTAACCATGTTTGTTGTCTTTGTGCATGTGCAGGTTTAGGGGTTCACAATAGATAAAATAAATTATGGATGAAAGACTTAACATTTTTAGAAAGTGAAAAAAATTACATCGTTGGATAGCTAAGAGATGACCCAACATTACCCATGTGCTTGATTTTTTCGATATCGAATGACATGCAATCCCAATAGTGAGCACGAACTCGATTATGAGAAATATGGTGGATTTTATAAAAACACATCTCTAGTCATTGGGAATGCCCTCCAAGCCTTTGGGTTGGTATTCCAAGGCAAGTACCAAGCTTAAAGTTCGATAATTCCAAAAGCAAGATAGAACACGCGCGCGTTATATCTCACTTTTGACATGGTTTTTGTTTATGCGGGGAACATGTCTACTAGACCATAACGCGAGCATGTTATAATGCGCTCGCATTATGTGTTACTTTATGTTAAATGCTAATATATTAATGTATGCTAATATATTTTTCTGTATATGTATGTGTGTATTCTTGTATGGATGTAAGATTATATGTACATATGTATTATGCTTGTCTGTATGCATTTATGTATGTCTTTAGACGAAGGGAGAATTTAGAGAGAGTTTAGAGAGATGGAGAGGGGGTCAAAGTGAGATTTTAAGAGAGAGGGAGTGAGAGATAAGGGATTGGATTGAGGGGGACTTATCTAGGTAGGGTTGGAGGGATAGAGGGAGGGAGAGAGAGAGGGGGGGTTCGAGAGAGATAATTGAGGGAGAGGGAGAGAGAGAGAGAGGGGGGTGGGAGAGAGAGAATTGAAGGAGAGGGAGAGAGAGAGAGAGACAAAGAGAAAGATAGGTTATGTAGGTAGGGTGAAAGGGAGAGACTTGAGAGTGTGAGGGGGGTGAGAGGGAGAGACTTGAGAGATAGGTAGTGAGAGGGAGTGTGAGAGAGAGGGAGTGGGAGAGAGAGGGAGTGTGAGTGAGAGACCTGAGAGAGGGAGAGGGTGTGAGAGGGAGTGACCTGATAGAGGTAGAGAAAGAGGGGGGTGGAGTGAGAGGGACTTATCTAGGTAGGGTTGGAGGGATAGATAGAGAGAGGGGAGAGAGACAAAGAGAGAGTTACCTAGGTAGGTTGCCAAAGGGAGAGACCTTAGAGAGAGAGGGGGTGGGAAGAAGAGACATGAGAGAGAGGGAGAGAAAGGTAGTGGGAGAGTGTGGGATGGAGTGGGAGGGAAATAAAGAGATATGGATAGAGGGAGTGAGAGAGGGTGGTAGGGATTGATTGAACGAGAGGTACGCAGAAAGAGGGAGGCGATAGATAGAGACAATTAGAGAGGGTGGGTGGGAGGGAGGCAAGGAGGGAGAGGTGAGATGTATAGATAGAGAGAAAGTGATAGGAGTTGAGGGTATAGGGTTGAGGGATTAGGGTGGAGGACCTATAGGGTTGACGGTTTCTAGGGTATTAGGGTTTAAGGTTTGAGGATTGATGGAATAGGTTTGATGGTAGAGGGTATAGGGTAGAAGGTTTAAGGTTTAAGCATTTAGGGTTGAAGGGTTTGGGGTTAAGGGCTTAGGGTTAAGGGTTTACTTGGTTGAGGGTAGAGGGTTTAGGGTATAGGTTTGAGGGTATGGGTAAGTGCACCAATCTGTGACACAATTTTGGCTCTTAAGATGCCACCTTTTTTTTGAAATCAAGAAAATCTGATTTGCACGAGAAAATGAATATAGTTGTGCTCAAAATTTCAAGATGCAGCAAGAAAAAAAGTTGAAGTGCTCCAAGTCTAGTTTCTAAGCTACTATTGTTTTTTGAAATTAATGAAGATTAAGGGTCTCAAAAAGGGGGTGGCCCAAAACAGGTCCTGTTTTTATAAAAAAAATAGCATAGCGCCTGAGGCCTCCCTCCTTTTTGGTTAACTTCTTTTTAGAATTTCAAAAATCCCGATGGTGAGAAATTAGCTAATACCATGTAGTTTATCCTCCTTCTTCTAGATAATTTTTTTAATGAATATATAATATTTTATGAATTTTCAAAGTGGACACATCCTGAAAAGTTAAAATTTGAGCATGCCCGCCCCCAATGTTTTTGCAAACTAATCAAAAATTGATTTTTTTTTCATCATGTGTAGAATGTAGTCTAGTTTCAAAAAACATAATTTGTTTCACATTCTGATGAACGTGTAAAAATATATCCTAAACCTAGCACATGTTGGTTTTTGACGAAAAACAAAGGCATTTACAATAGAAGCCATGGATCAAAACCTTAACTAAATCAAAATGATTTTTTTTTTATATATTTAGATAGCTGAGATAAAGGTTAATGCTATCATGGTTTTTTTTATAAAATTTCATTGAAAGATGTGCAAATGAGATGGGGAGCATGGTCGAAAATATGAGAAATTTAGCAAATCCTGTTATTTAACACGTCTAAAGTAGGCCTTTTGGTGAGCGCCAAATTTGGCGTGCGCCAAATGTGATGAGTCATTTGGCAAGCACCAAAAATTATAAGTTGAAATTTACATATGGAAATTTACTTTCTTATACTTTAAGTTATATTTCATGTATATATAGGTAGGATGTTTGAGACTGGTTTCAGATCTCTTAGAGTTATAATGCAAATTCTAGTTTTTGGAAGATCTTAAAAATTTCAAATAGTAAAATTTCAGTAATCAGCATGTCAAATTTCAATAATCAGGAGGTCAAATTTTAGTACTCAGGAGGTCAAATTTCATCTTTCTCTCTCTATCTCACTCATTTTCATCTCTTATTCTCTAGACCTCTCTCTCTCACTATCTCCATCCCTTTATCTAACAATATCTTCCTTGAGCTCAAGAACTATGTCTCTACATGTCCATCTCTCTCTCCTTCCCTCTCCAATATCTAGTTCTCTCTATCTCACTTCTCTCTCCTTCCCTCCCTCTAGGTCTCTAATTTTCTCTATCTACCTCTCTCTCTCCTTCCCTTTTTACTTCTCTTTATCTCACCTCTCTTTCTCCCCCTCTCTCTCTTCCTCTCTCTTCCTTTCACCCACCTTTGCTCTCTAATTCTCTCTATCTAACCTATCCCTCTATACATCTCTCTCTCCCCCCTCCTTCCATCTCAATCTCTCCACCTTCCTCATTATCTCTCTAATTTTAAGCTCCATCACACATCTCTATCACCTATCTCACTTCTCTCTTTCCCCTTCCCTCTCTACTCTCTTTCTCTCTATCTCACCCCTCTCTCCCTACCTATTCATCCCTCATCTCTCTTATCTCTCTCACCTCTCTCTCTCCATCCCTCCCTCTTCCTCCCTCTCTCCTTCCCTCTATTTTTCTCTTTATCTCCTCCTCCCTCTATCTACCTATACCTCTCTCTATTTTTGGCCCACCTTTCTCTCCATCCCTACCTCTCCCTATATCTCTCCTTTCATATCTACTTCTCTCTACCTAGTTTTCCCTCTATACATATTTCTCTCTCCCTCCTTGCCTCCTCTCTCTCAATATCTCCACCTTCTTTCCCTCTCTAATTCTCTCTCTATCTCTCTCCTCCCTCTCTACTCTCTATCTCTCCCTCCCTACCCCTCTTTCTATCTCTCCTCTCTCCCTTCCGCTCTTTCTATATCTCTTTGCCCTCTCTCTACCTATATCTCTCTCCTTCTATCTATCTCAACTATCCATCTTTACCTATCCCTCCCTCCTCTCTCTCTTCCACCAAAATTCACTCTACATCTCTTTGTCTAGCCTACCCCTATATACCTCATTTTCTCTCCCTCTCTCTTTCCCTCTCTCAATCTATCTACCTTTCTCATTACGCCTCTACTTCTCTCTATCATCTCTTTCTCTCTCTCCCTCTTCCCTCTTTACTTTTTTTCTCTCTATCTCACCCCTCTCTCCTTAAATATCCCTCCCTCCCTCCTCTCTCTCTATCTCACCTATCTCTCCCTCCCTACCTCTTCTTCCCTCTCTCCTCCATTCTCTACTTCCCTTTATCTCCCTTCCCTCTCCTTACCTACCTCTCTCTCTCTCTATTTCACTCTCTCACCTCTCTCTAAATCCTTATCTCTCCCTCATCCCTACCTCTCCATCCATCTCTCCTTCCCTCTCCACTTCTCTATATCTCCCTTTCCTCTCTCTACCTACCTCTCTCTCTCCATCCCTACCTCTCCCTCCAACTCTCCTTACCTCTCTACTTCTCTCTACCTACCTATCCCTCTATACCTCATTCTCTCTCTCTCTCCCTCTCCCCATCCTTCCCTCTCTCAATATATCCACCTTCCTTCTTCTCTCTCTAACTTCTCCCTCCCTTCCCCTCTCTACTTACCTATCTACTCTATCTCTATCTCAACTCTCTCTGCCTACATATATATCATTCCCTCATCTCTCTCTCTCTCTCCTACCCTCTCTCCCTCTCTCAAGTCTCTTTATCTCTCTACCCTCTATCTCTCTCCCACTCCCTCTCTCTCTTTCTCTCTCTCTCTATCTCACATCTCTCCCTCCTATCCACT
>CM021106.1:171728352-171919216 GCA_007115665.2 Sequoiadendron giganteum | reverse complement strand
CTCTCTCTCTCAAGTCTCTTTCTCCTACTTCCTCTCCCTCTTTTAGGTCACTCTCTCACTCATTCACTCCTTTTATCTCTCTCTCGTCTACCCTCTACCCTCTACCCTCTAATTGTCTTTATCTCCTCCCACCTCTATCTACCTAGACCTCTCTTTGTTTTTTCTCACCTCTCTCTCCATCCCTATCTCTCCCTGTATCTCTGCTTTCATATCTACTTCTCTCTACCTATTTCTCTCTCCCTCCTTGCCTCCTCTCTCTCAATATCTCTACCTTCTTTCCCCCTCTCTCTCTCTATCTCTCTCTCTCTTCTCTCTACCCTAAACCCTAAACCCTTAAAACCTCTACCCTCTACCCTTAACCATCTACCCTTAACCCTCTACCCTCTATCTCTCTCCCACTCCCTCCCTCTCTCTCTCAAGACTCTCCCTCCTACCCCCTCTCCCCCTCTCCCTCTCCCAGGTCTCTCTTTCCCACACACTCACTAACTCCCTCTATCTCTCTCCCCTCTACCCTAAACCCTTAACCCTTAACCCTTACATCCTAAACCATTAAACCCTATACCCTCTACCCTTAACCCTCCCTCCCTCTATCTCTCTCCCACTCCCTCTATCTCTGTCTCTGTCTCTGTCTCTCTCTTTCAAGTCTCTCCATCCTACCCCCTCTCCCTCTCTCAGGTCTCTCTCTCACTCACTCAATCCATCTATCTCTCTCCCATCTCCCTTAAACCCTATACCATCAACCCAATACCCTAAATCATCAACCCTATACCTTCAATTCTCAACCATCTAACCTATACCCTCTTAATCCCTCAACCCTTAACCCTTAAACCATAATCCCTCCACCCCCATACCCTCTTAATCCCTCAACCCTATACCCTCTTAATCCCTCAACCCTCAACCCTTAACCATTAAACCCTAATCCATAGAGATAGAGAGAGAGTGTGAGAGAGATGGAGGCAGAGGGAGTGGGAGGGAGACACCCGAGAGAGGAGAGGGAGACAAAGTGGGAGAGAGGGGGTGGGAAGGAGATATCTAAGAGAGTAGGAGAGAGAGGGGGTGAGAGATAGAGGGATGTGAGAGATACAAGGAGTGAGAGAGAGAGAATTGAGAGATAGAGAGGGGGTGGGAGGGAGAGGGAGTACTCGGGGGAGAGGGAGTACTCAAGATAGAGGGATTCAAGAGAGATGGAGGGGGTGGGGGAGGGAGATACATGAGATAGAGTGAGAGAGAGAGAGAGTGGGAGGGAGATATCTAAGAGAGGGAGAGAGAGAGGGAGAAAGACAAAGTGAGAGAGAGGGAGTGGGATAGAGAGGGAATGGGAGAGAGATAGAGGGAGTGACTGAGTGACATACCTAAGAGAGGGATTAGGGTAGAGATTTTAATTGGGTTTAAGGGTTTAAGTGTTGAGGGATTAGGGTTGAGGTTATTGGGTTGAGGGTAGAGGGTAGAGGGTTTAAGGGTTTAGGATTTAAGGGTTGAGGGTTGAGGGTTTAGGGTATAGGGTTGAGTGTTTAAGGTTTTAAGGGTTGAGGGTACAGGGTTGAGGTATTAGGGAAGAAAAGGTGGGAGGAGATAAAGATAAGTAGAGGGTAGAGTTCTTAAGGGTTTAAGGGCTAAAGGTTTAGGGTTTAGAGTTAAGGGTAAAGGAGAGAGAGATTTAGGGAGTTAGTGAGAGAGAGAGACAGGGAGGGAGTGGAAAAGTGATAGAGGGTAGAGGGTTAAGAGTTAATGGTAGAGGGTAGAGGGTAGAGGGTAGAGGATAGAGGGGAGAGAGATAGAAGGAGTGAATGAGTGAGAGAGAGGCCTAAGGGAGAGTAGGAGGAGAGGTGAGAGAGAGAGGGAGGGAGTGGGAGATATATAGGGGTAAAGTGCAGTGGGGTTTTAATGGTTAATGGTTAGGATGGAGGGATATAGATAGAAGAGTGAGTGAGAGAAAGAACTTGAGAGATCGGCGAGATCGGCGTCGTCGAATCAGGATCCGGGATCCGGATCCGGATCAGGCATCAAAATCGAATCGATCAGGATCAGGATCCAGTCGATCTTTTTTCAAGAGATCCGTCAAAATCCGTCAATCAGGATCAGGATCGAGATCCAAATCCGCGAATCCATTCACGCGTCGAAATCCGTCAGATCCTTCCATCCATCCGTTCAGATCCAGATCCATCTTCCATCCATCCGTCAGATCCGATCCATTTTCCATCCATCCTTTCCATCCTTCCTTCCTTCCTTCCATCCCCTCCATCCGTCCAGTCCGTCCATCCGTCCATCCGTCCATCCATCCGTCCATCCATCCCGTCCGTCCGTCCGTCCATCCGTCCATCCGGTCCGTCCAGTCCGGTCCGTCCGTCCGGGTCCGTCCGTCCGTCCGTCCGTCCGTCCATCCGTCCGTCCGTCCGTCCGTCCGTCCGTCCGTCCATCCGTCCAGTCCGTCCATCCATCC
Source organism: Sequoiadendron giganteum (assembly GCA_007115665.2). Taxonomy (NCBI): domain Eukaryota; kingdom Viridiplantae; phylum Streptophyta; class Pinopsida; order Cupressales; family Cupressaceae; genus Sequoiadendron; species Sequoiadendron giganteum. The sequence goes on along the minus strand of CM021106.1, from coordinate 171,916,776 downwards.
GTCCGTCCGTCCATCCGTCCGTCCGTCCATCCATCCGTCCATCCGTCCGTCCGTCCATTCCGTCCGTCCGTCCGTCCATTCCATCCGTCCGTCCGTCCATCCATCCGTCCGTCCATTCAGTCCGTCCAAGAGTTTGAGGGATTAGAACAGGGTTGAGGGTTGAGGGTTGAGGGATGACAGATTAAGAGGGTATAGGGGTTGTGGGATTAGGCTTTAAGGGTTGAGGGTTGAGGGATTAAGAGGGTATAGGGATTGAGGGATTAGGGTTTAAGGGTTGAGGGTTTAGACTTGAGGGTTGAGGGATTAGGGTTTAAGAGTTGAGGGATTAAGAAGGTATAGGGGTTGAGGGATTAGGGTTTAAGGGATTAGGGTTTAGGGGTTGAGGGTTGAGGGATTAAGAGGGTATAGTGGTTGAGGGATTAGGGTTTAAGGGTTGAGGTTGAGGGTTGTGGATTAAGAGGGTATAGGGGTTGAGGGATTAAGGTTTTAATAGTTGAGGGGTTGTGGATTAAATTATAGGGATTGAGGGATTAGGGTTTAAAGATTGAGGTTGAGGTTAAAATTAGAAGGTATGAGTGTTGAGGGATTAGGGTTTAAGGGTTGAGTTGAGGGTATAGGGATTGAGGATTAGGAGGTTTAAGGGTTGAGGTTGAGATTAAGAGAATTATAGGGGTTGGGGATTAAGAGGGGTATGGGGTTGAGGGATTAGGGGTTTAAGGGTTGAGGGTTGAGGGTTGACGGATTAAGAGGGTATAGGGGTTGAGGGATTAGGGTTTAAGGGTTGAGGGTTGAGGGATTAAGAGGGTATAGGGATTGAGGGATTAGGGTTTAAGGGTTGATGATTGACAGTTGAGGGATTAAAAGGGTATAGGGGTTGAGGGATTAGGGTTTAAGGGTTGAGGGTTGATGGATTAGGGTTTGAGGGTTCATGGAGTATCAATACACAAAAGATGGCATGATTTTTTTCTTCATGTACAATGCAAGACTGGAATGATTGTGAGTCAGGGGAGTGGGTTGACAAATGGTTCACAAGTTATCTTAGCCCACTTCACATGTATCACCCTTCGTCGGCATTGGAACTGACACAGATAGAATCATCAGTCGACTTTGACCACATATCAAATCTAGTTCAACGAGGTGATATATCTACTTTCTTAGTTGTTGAAATTCCATATTGTTAGATATTACTTTGTAAGTTGTATTCGTAATGTTGACAAATTTCAAGAGATTTTTTGCACATATCAATGCAGGGCATGTTTATGCAGCTATTGCAGATGAAGACAATGAAGAGGGAACATACTATTATTTGTGTCATTATGTTGAGACCAAAAACAAATTGGAGGCCCCAGTTATAGATGGAGAAAACATCGAATACCCTACAGGCTTAGTTGTGGTTATTGGAACATGGCTTAGAAGGTACCCACATTCAAGTGTTAAACATTGGCTATTTTAGGACTTTGACATGCATCGTAAGATTCTTCATTACTTGAACCTTGTTGTGGCATCCAATGTTCATTTGACCAAATATGGGGGTAGACCTTTGAACAAGAAGTTATGGAAGGTCCGTGAGTCTGACCATGAGGCAATACTTGACACAATAAAGAGTAGAGTAGACCCAGATGGTTCGTTGGATTAATTTGTAAGTATATGCACATTGGTTCTTATTAATTTATACTTGTATGCACATTAATTTGTTTTATGCCAATGCTATCATCTTCTTTTACAGTGATTGGTGTCCCCTTGCAAAAAATGTAGATATATGAGCCATCCAAGAGAATGTCAACCAAAAAAGCAATGCAACATCCTTATTTTGATGCCTGCATGCAACATCTGTAAGTGCCTTCCATCTATTTTTATTTCATTTCCATTTTGGATGCTCTTTATTTTTCTCTTTTACTTTGCATATTTGTAAGTAAACTACTAAGGGTTGATTGATCTTTCGTTGCATAAAATGTTGATTTAAGAGCCATCAAAGAGAATCTCAGCCAAAAAAGGCAATGCAACATACTTATTTTGATGATTTTGACAAATCTCAATTTTGATTTCAAGCCATTATAAGAGAGCATGTGAAGCTTAGCGAGGGAATCTCAAGTTACTCATTTTTAGTTAACCTCATAATGAGTACCTATGATGTAGACATTTAAAGAGAATATTGAATGTATGAGTGACATTGTAAAAGATTCGAGAGAACGAAGTGCAAGAGGCATTGTAATAAGATTTAATTACATAATGAGGTATACTCAAATATTGTAAGGTTGGAGTTCATGTTTGGTGTATTAGCACCTTGTTCTGTAAATGCCTTGAGTAGGAAAATTTGTAAACTTTGAATTTTGAAATGTAAACAATGTGAAAAAGGTCATATAAAGGTCATGTAAACAAATTTGTACACATTTTTCTCCAACTCGTGTGACCAAGTGAACTGTTTCAACATGTCAGAATAGGTATGTTTACGCTAGTCATGGTCCTCTTTCACACCGAAACATGTAGAATCGCTCTGAGCTATGTTCCACCGGATTGATCCCTTAAGGGTCCAAAGTGCAAAATGGCTACAAAATTCAACATGCTAGTACTTGGATACCGTGACACTTAGAAAATTTTCGTCTAATTGTACAGAAAGGCATTGGGCCCCTCTAGAAAAACCTCTCTCAGTTTTGGCTATCTTGGAGTGGTTTTCTCGTGGCAGCGGATTTTCACTTGATGGAAAAGTGTCAAATTCAAGCAGTGCAAAGTTGCAAAGTGGTGCAACTTTCACTCTGCAACTTGTGTGACCAAACTAACTGCTCCAATGCATCCGAATAGGTATATTTATGCTAGGCATGGTCTTTTTTTGCACTGAAGCACGTGGAATCGCTCCGAGCTATGTTCAACCGGATCGATCCCTTAAGTGTCCAAAGTGCAAAATGGCTGCAAACTTCAACATGCTATTACTCGGATACCGTGACACTTAGAAACTTCTCGTCTGATCTTACAAAAAGGCATTGGGCCCCTCCAGAAAAACCTCTCTCGGTTTTGGCTATCTTGGAGTGGTTTTCTTGTGGCAGCGGATCTTCACTTGATGGAAAAAGCATCAAATGCAAGCAGTGCAAATTTGCAAAGTGGTGCAACTTTCGCTCTGCAACTCGTGTGACCAAGCGGACTGTTCCAACATGTCCAAATATGTATTTTTATGCTAGGAATGGTCCTCTTTCGCACCGAAACACGTGGAATCGCTCCGAGCTATGTTCCACCGGATCAATCCCTTAAGGGTCCAAAGTGCAAAATAGCTACAAACTTCAGCATGCTATTACTTGGATACCGTGACACTTAGAAACTTCTCGTCTAATCCTACAGAAAGGTGTTGGAATCCTCTAGAAAAACCTCTTAGTTTTGACTATCTTGGAGTGGTTTTCTTGTGGCGGTGGATTTTCACTTGATGGAAAAGGTGTCAAATTCAAGCTGTGCAAAATTGTAAAGTGGTGCAACTTTCGCTCTACAACTCACGTGACCAAGTGGACTGTTCCAACATGTCTGAATATATATTTTTACACTAGGCATGGTCCTCTTTTACACTGAAACACGTGGAATTGCTCTGAGCTATGTTCCACCGGATCGATCCCTTAAGGGTCCAAAGTGCAAAATAGCTAAAAACTTCATCATGCTATTACTTGGACACCATGACACTTAAAAACCTCTCGTCTAATCCTACAGAAAGGTGTTGGACCCCTTTAGAAAAACCTCTCTCAGTTTTGGCTATCTTGGAGTGGTTTTCTTGTGGTGGCGGATTTTCACTTGATGGAAAAGGTGTCAAATTCAAGCTGCGCAAAGTTGCAAAGTGGTGCAACTTTCACTTTGCAAATCGTGTGACCAAGAGGACTCTTCCAACATGTCCGAATATGTATTTTTACACAAGGCATGGTCCTCTTTCCCACCAAAACACGTGGAATTGCTCCGAGCTATGTTCAACCGAATCGATCCCTTAAGGGTCCAAAGTGCAAAATAGCTGCAAACTTCAGCATGCTATTACTCGGATACCGTGACACTTAGAATCTTATCTTCTAATCCTATAGAAAGGCATTGGACCCCTTTAGAAAAACCTCTATCGGTTTTGGCTATCTTGGAGTGGTTTTCTCGTGGCAGCGGATTTTCACTTGATGGAAAAGGTGTCAAATTCAAGCTATGCAAAGTTGCAAAGTGGTGCAACTTTCGCTCTGTAACTCGTGTGACCAAGCAGACTATTCCAACACGTTCGAATATGTATTTTTACACTAGGCATGGTCCTCTTTCGCACCGAAACATGTGGAATCGTTCTGAGCTATGTTCCACCGGATTGATCCCTTAAGGTTCCAAAGTGCAAAATAGCTGCAAACTTCAGCATGCTATTACTTGGATATCGTGACACTTAGAAACTTCTCATCTAATCCTACAGAAAGGCGTTGGGCCCCTCTAGAAAAATATCTCTCGGTTTTGGCTACCTTGGAGTGGTTTTCTCATGGCGGCGAATTTTCACTTGATGGAAAAAGTGTCAAATTCAAGCAGTGCAAAGTTGCAAAGTGGTGCAACTTTCACTCTGTAACTTGTGTGACCAAGCAAACTATTCCAACACGTCCAAATAGGTATGTTTATGCTAGGAATGGTCTTTTTTCACACTGAAACACGTGGAATTGCTCCAAGCTATGTTCCATCGGATCAATCCCTTAAGGGTCCAAAGTGCAAAATAGCTACAAACTTCAGCATGCTATTACTTGGATACCGTGACACTTAGAAACTTCTCGTCTGATCCTACAAAAAAGCGTTGGACCCCTCTAGAAACACCTCTCTCAGTTTTGGCTATCTTGGACTGGTTTTCTCGTGATGGCGGATTTTAACTTGATGGAAAAGGTGTCAAATTCAAGTAGTGCAAAGTTACAAAGTGGTGCAAATTTTGTTCTGCAACTCGTGTGACCAAACTAACTACTCCAACACATCCGAATTGGTATTTTTACACTAGGCATGGTCTTTTTTCGCACTGAAACACGTGGAATTGCTCTGAGCTATGTTCCACTGGATAGATCCCTTAAGGATCCAAAGTGCAAAATGACTACAAAGTTCAGCATTCTATTACTCAGATGTCGTGATGCTTAGAAACTTCTCGTCTAATCCTATAGGATCGCGTTGAGCCTGTCTACAAATACCTCTCTCATTTTTGGCTATCTTAGAGTGGTTTTCCAATGGTGGCAGATTTTCACTTGATGGAAAAAGCATCAAATGCAAGTTGTGCAAAGTTGCAAAGTGGTGCAACTTTTGTTCTGCAACTTGTGTGACCAATTGGACTGTTCCAACATGTCCAAATAGGTATGTTTACTCTAGGCATGGTCCTCTTTTGCACCGAAACACGTGGAATCCCTCTGAGCTATGTTCCACCAGATCGATCCCTTAGGTTGGAGGAGTCTTAAGTTGCAAATTTGTAAGTTGCTTAAAGCAACAAATTTTAAATGATATTGAATGGCCCACTTAGCACTCATTGCATCTAAGTGATGCTCATAGAGGTGAGGCACTAGGCCTTCCCGGGAGGTCACCCATTCTAGTAGACTCCAGCTCAAGCGCTTAACCACAAAGTTTTTTCCCCAAGGTTAAGCCCACTTAGCTTGCAACCCCATTTGAAAAACCTTTAGCAAGTATTGTGCCTTATGAAACATTCATTATAGAGCCCCTTTAGCTCATCAATTGATAAGTAGGATGTATTTCCTACAATGTGTCAAATTGTGATATTGCTATCAGGATTCCATTGAGCAGTCATCTGTAGTATTAGATATAGCTCTAGCTTCTACAATATTGCAGATGATTGCAGATAGTTTCAAAGATCTAGATAACATCAATAGTTCACATTACTCAAGAAGGATGAACATCTTAAAGAAATTTGTGGAAATCAAGACAAGTAACCTTCTTGTGGACTTAGGGTTGCAATATTTGATCTACAACATGTTCCACCATTTCTTCAATAGGATCAAGAACACACATAATGAAGGTGTGTTTGTAGCCATGAAATATTATGGTTCGAACTATCCATGGGAGTGATGTTTTATCTCGACCAACCATATCTATACCATGGTTTGTTTGGAAACAAGGATGGGTTCTCTCTTCATTGGCATATACATTATTCCTCGATGTGTTCACACTAGTGTTACAAGACTAGGACTCGGGCTCAGAGCCCAGACTCGACAAATAGAAAAACCTAAGAAATTCAAAGATTTGTAAGGATTTAAAACTTGTTTCATGCACCCTTTAATAAATAAACCTTAAAGACACAATAGCATCATCAAATAGAAATTACTATGATCCCATACACAAACATACATCAATCACATAAGTATAAGCACAAATTTTAGTTGAAGGAAATAACACATTTAGATATATAAATATTGTGATATTGCTATCAGGATTCAATCGTGTAGTTTTACAAGTCAAACTCATTGACCCATGATTCATCAATAGTGGTTCACAAGAACCCATCTCTCATGATAATGAATCGTTCATAAGGAGGAAGATAAATCTTCATACATTTCTTCTATCACAAGTGAGATAAGTGCTTGGTTTCATGAAGGTCATGAGACAACCATTAATGGGGAGTGGATGCATGAAGAACTGATGGAGAATGATAATGGCTTTAGACCTGCTATAAAAGAAAAAAAAATTTGTTTCAATAATGCAAGAGGTTTTTGGTTTCACTACCAAAATGAGCCTACGAAGAATGCATGTGAAACTCCTTTTGACCTTGAGGGTGTACTTACTCCATCTCAAGGATCATGCATTGAGGATGACATAGATCAATGCTAGGGCTAACCAATTAATAATTATACATGTGAATAAGTCAAACATGTACATGTCAATAAGGGAAGTACAAGTACTCAAAAACACGTAAGCCTCAAAACGTATACACACGAATACATAGTATACACAAATTAAAACAAAGTATATGCACGAATATAAGGTATATGCATGAAAACATGTAAGCCACAAAGTATACACTTGAATGCATGTAAGTCACAAATTATACACTTGAATACACGTAACTCATATCTATTGAACCATCAATTTAGAATGCAAATATGGACATGCATCGATAAAAGATATTTGTATTAACCAAATAGCCATGTAGGCATACATAAATATATGTTGATATAAGTATGAAATATATGTACAAAATAGCCATATAGGCTAATGAGAATGCCATCTAGGCATACAATGTCAAATATGTCCAATAAAAAATATGTACTAAACTGCCATGTAGGCATACAACAAAGGACTCTGGAATCAAAAGTCATTGCTCTCCATGCGCAAGAAATAAAATCTTTCCCTTTCCTTTTCACTCAGATGGCGATAGGTCTGTCACTCATTTTTGTTGTGCTTGTGGAGTGCTCCTGCTACTCCTGCTAGGGTTTAGTTCATGGTGAAGTTTTAACTACTACAATAAGAAGTAAAGACATGAATATATAGAAATTACATTATAAAAAATGATATATTTGACAAAACAATCACTTATAACCATCTCACGATCTCTCCCCATGAGGGAAATATCCTTATGCCCATGCTCAGGCATGCTCAAGCCCTGTATAAACCATACAAATAGACAAAAACTACGTGAATCAATAATGGTTTGATTTTTCACTAACTAACATCTATAACAACAAATGTAAATTAAAATTTACTAATTTTCCTCATACCTCTTCTGTCAGAGCCATCGAGGATTGTATAGCAGATGTCACACCAATATCCATTTCCCTCATCACATTCGAAGGTGTATCATCTCGCAACAACTAAAAATAAAATAACAAATTATTCAACGTAATCAACGATGTGCATGTATAAACTACACAACTGTATTAAGTACTTGATTCATTAGTTAAACTCTTTATTCTATTACCTGCGTGAAGGTTTGAGTAAATCCACCGCCACTGGGAAGTGTTCCATCAAAACCTCCAATATTAGTCTGTTCAACATCTAAAATTGCATATTAAATTACCATTCGTAAAACAATGCCATTAATATGCAATAAACTTATAATTGTTTAATAGTTACATACCCTAGCGATAAGTGTACTACAAAAATAGGTTGGTGGGGGGCCAGTGTATCCAGTCTCAACACTCTGACCCTACAATTTTATTAAAATCATAAAACATTTTTAGTTAATCTTTCATTTTAAAATTGAACTTTAATAAATTAAATTCAATGAACACATGCACTAACTTTTACCTAACTATCAATGCCATATGCCTCATGCAAAATGCTAGCTGCCCTCTCCATCTCCATAGCTGCAAACGGATCCTATGTACCAGTCTCCTAAGGGTCGGTGGGGTCATGTGAACAAGTAGCCCTGCAAGATTGACACACATGTGTTCGAAGGCCACCACTAGAAGACTCCCTTGGATGGCGTTGTAGAATAGGGCTAGTATGATGGATGACACTCTGGGTCAAAGTGTTGATTGCCTGCAATGTCTCTACATCAGCACTTTCCTTCATGATGGAAGGCATAACAATGTGCTCATGAGGTGGCCTAGTGAGAGCTCGTCTACCTTGCCGCGTAGGATCTGACTATGCACTAGCTCTATCTTGAGCTGATCCCCCACCTCTCCCTTGAAAATCCCTCATATCAAACTAATTTGGGATTTTGTTCAATATGAACTCACTGTATAGTTTCCTAAGGAAATATTGCGGGACCTCACAATTGTTGCACGGTGGGTATTCGAAGACCATGTACCACTTATCATAAAACCGCTCCTTCATCTGTTGGTGGTGGCACTAATGGATAGGAAACCTCTTCGCATTGAGGGTAAGATTTTGATTTTTGCATGGGTCGGTGAATAATGAGCACAAATCACCTTTTGTAATTTTTAAATCTTTCACATCCTTGTATGAAATTTTATTTGCATAATAGTCCCTAGCCGCCTGCCTCCTATCTTCCCATCCAGTTATTTGTTTGCTAATTGAATCTGTGTTTGTTAACATATCTTTTAGTGAATTTGCTAGGGTCATTCTTTCTATGGTTGAACCATTTGGATCACTCAACCTATTGATCAAATCCTCAATTTGTTTTTTGTTGTTCTCAATTTCATTCATTAAATTTTGTTGAGTGCTAGGAGGGGGTTGAGTGATTGGTGGAGGAGGTTGATGTTGTGGTTGATTTTAATCTTCACAATTTGGTTGGTCTTCCTATTGAGGATTTTGAGGGTTTCTAGGTTGATTTGCATCTCCTAAAAATTCAAACAAATAGATATCAAATTCAACCTAAAACTAACAAATTCAAAACAAAAACCATAGAATCCTTACCTCTTACAACTCCTCATCATCATGGTGACATCGTTGTGAAGAAATACGGATTATTGGCAAAGAAATTCTCCTCCTACAACCCAAGCGCGATATTTTGGAGTTTTTGGCCGTAGGTGCAACAAAAAAACCAATCGAAATGCAAATGAGAGATTTGCATTTGTTTTTTTGCTTTTAACAATTGATAATGTGAGTGCGCTATAACGTGCTCACGTTATGTCTTTGTAGTTGTAGCCACCGAGACCTTACCTAGGTTTAACGAAAGACATAACGCGAGCACATTATAACGTGCTCGCGTTATGGTTTTCAATTTGTTTTTTTTTAGGGTGTCCACAGAATTGCTACCCATTTCCATGCACCCACCCAATTATGTGTGATTAAGATTGAGTTTGATGTATATTTTAATTGGATGTTTTTTTAATTGAATATAAGATTATTTTATTTAATATTTTTTTCATTAATATTGAACTCACTTAAATGAATTTTATGATATAAAACATGTATAATATAAAATTAATTAATGTTGAATTGAAAGTATTTTAGTTTAGATTGTTTGTAATTGAAAGAACCTAAAAGAACTTAGAAAATAAAAATATTTAGATTATTTAGTGTCTAGGTAACTAGTGCAAAAATTTAAATCCTAGACCAATACTCTAAGTACATATGGTAAATGCTAAACCATGGATTTAATCATTAAAATTTTAAAATTTAAATTCAAAATTTTCCATCCCTTACACATTTACTAAAACATTATGAGCCAACTGAACTTGCTTAGTATTCGAAGGCATTCAGTTATCTTTATTTTATCATTTAATTACACTTGATCATTATTCACAAAAGGTTTCATCGAAATACCACATTTCTTCTTAAGTAGTTCAACTTCAATTCAAGAACCCTAGATCCCTAGATTAAGCTAGATTTTCAATTTAATCCTCACTTAAGGTTTTGAATAGACCCTAGATGAAGCTAGATTTAGAATAGATTGATTATTTGACCTAAAATTAATTATCAAAATTCATATAAAAGATAGTTCTAAATGAAAATTCATATAGCAATAATTAACTCATATAAAAAAAAATGGAAAGTTTTTCTAATTTAATTATAATTTGACATTGAAACTAAAATTTAACATATCATTTTATACAATGCAAATCAAATTTAAAACATTTAAGCAGTGCAAAAGAATTAAAATAGTTGATGGCAAATTTTTAGTTTATTTAAATTTCTAGGGTTTTGAAATGCAAATTTTTTGTTTCGTTTCGATTAGGGTTTTGAAATGCAATTTTTTTGTTTTGTTTCAATTAGGGTTTTGAATTTTTCTTTTTTGTGTCATCAAACAATTCAAGTTTCAAAAGTTAAATTTTGTTTCTAAAATACAATTCAAGTTTTATTTTTTTGTTTCTATTGAAAATCTTCACAATTTGATGTATTTTTTTAATCTATTTCTAAAATTTCTTATTTCAAAAATAACACGAAATAAAATGCTTAAAATGGAAATAAAAATTGAAATAAACATGCTAGAAACAGTAAATTTATCAACAATTTCAATTTCGAATGTAAAAATGCAAAAAAAAGAGGAAGAGTACGGGTACCTGGAGGTCTTCTAGTAGTCAATGTCGCTCTCAAACCAGGATCCCATGCACGCAAGTGAAAATGAAGTTTTCTTCATTTTAAAAACAATAAATAGTCTTACAAAACGGGATCCCGATTTGTAAAAAATGGGATCCCGATTCTTAAAAATCGGGATCCCGAACCAGAACAGGATCTTGATTTTTATAACTTGGGATCCCATTTTTAAATATCGAGATCTCATTTTTGCTTAGCCGATTTCATTTTTTCGGCTAAGGCAAAAACTTCCACATTTTGTGGACCCAACTTTGTGCTTTCACCCAATTGTTGATTCAATTCCTTTGATGCTCAGTAGACTCACATACCAATAGACATATTTTCTTTGATTCGTATTTGCATTCATTCCATCCTCTTTAATCTCAAAAATATCCAATATATATACCTAACTCATCTGCAAGCATCAATTAGGTCGGCCTAATTAGATGCATCCCTTATTCACCAAAAATATAATTGTTGGCTTCAACCATGTACAAAATATTTCTAAAAAAACTTCAAGCATGTAGCACACTACAAAATGTTGGCTTGGACCTAGGATCGGTCGCACATACATCCACAATACAAAAAATAATCCATTACAACATCAACTATACATTATGTCAGCCCGAGATAGACCTAATAAAAAAATGTAACAATAGAGTAATGCCAACTCGCCGTACAAGCACATGAACACATGAGATTTTGGACTTACAAGCTTCCAACATCCAAAAACCATTTCCCAAAACTGTAAGCAATGATGATCATCAGAGGAGGATTGCAAACCAAAATACTAGAGGATGATACCTACATACTGGTTCAAAATATCGGATCAACTTTGAACTTAAACTTGAAGTTGCAACTCATATAACATGGTGACATCAATGACAACACAAAATTTGCATAAGGATATGTTCTTCTTCATTCTTCCAATAATTTCTATGTATGTATGTATGTATATGTTTCTATGTATGTATGTATGTATGTAAATGTTTCTATGTATATGAATCTATCTACTTTGTAGGAATGTCTACAATTTGGGTTGGCAGTTGAACACATAACAATAATCTTAATTTTTTATTACTCTTCATATGTATATATATTTGTATATTTAAATATATATAATATAGATGTGTGTGTACATGTGTGTGTTTTTGTCTATACATACATACATGTATGTATACATACATATGCACATACAGATCTATATATATCTATCTATGTATATATATGTTATTATATATATATATATATATATATATATATATATATGTATCTATATATATATCTATTATGTATATATAGATGTATGTATTTTTCTATAAATATATGTGTGTATCTATATATGTGTGTGTGTGTGTCTATATCTGATGCAGGAGCATCCAATGGTGTAAGGGAAATCTTGCATCACCCAAAGATATTGTATTTTCATTATGTTTTAGTTCTATTTAGTTGTTTTGGGGTCCATGGCAACACATGCAATATTTGGGATAGTCAAAATTTTGAATCACCTAGTATTTTTTAGTAAGTTGACATATTTGGGTTCCTATGGACACAAAAACTAACCCCAAGGAGGGAAATTGAAAAATAAAATTATTATTGAAAGAATTATCTCAAAATCCTATACCATTTGGAAGATATTGAATTTTTCATCCCAAGAAATTTATCCAATGAAGTTTCAATATCAAAATTAAAGGCCTTAGGAGCCCTTAAATAGGTTGAAAAGCGTTGATCATATAGATCAAGGAAAAAATGTTGTAGATCTCTTCACAATATTTCCAACGATATATTACAGTTGAAAATATAACGGTTAGATTGAATGTTATGACCTCGAGAAGTTGTAACTATATAAAAATAAAATAAAAATCTTCTAGAGCAGGAAAATGAATGGTGGAATTTTTGGTGTTAAAATAGGGTTACACCTTCCAGAATATTCTAGGGTAGTTGCACTTCTTGGATAAAGTTGGAGAATAGGGTCTATAGAGGGGGAGTCTCATGGTGTAGATCATGGTTTTGGCTTGTAGATTTTTGTAAGGAGAAGGCCCATGTGGTTGTAGTATGTTATTTTTTTGGGTATTGTGATTTCACTTCATCAAGATAATAGAAAGAAATTATTTCTTTCTACATTTCCTATTCAATTTCTCTTGCTTAGTTGTGTGTGTGGTTTTGTAAGGGGAGTTCCCTTCATCTGTATATATATATATATATATATATATGCAGGAGTTAATGGTGTGCAAAGTTAGCTATTACACCATTTAGTATACGAACTTGCACAAAATGTTATCTATATAAGGCTCCCCAATAAACATCAAATCCAAATATAATGTAGAATTTAGTAATTTCAACATAAAAAACCTACGTAAATGACAACTATAAATTCATATGATCAAATAATCCCCAAACAATTTCAAAATTGAAACACAACAACCAAATTGAATGTATTGAATTGTCAAATTTGAATTACTAATTAAGAGGGAAAGTAGCCAACATCAAACTCAATTAATCTCCTCTGCTAATATCCTCTCCATACTACAGAGCATTGATAGGCATCCTCTGCACATTCCTCATATATCCACGAATGATGAAAATTGTTGAATATAACTTGAAGTTCTTATCAAATATAACTTGAATATATCTTGGTATACAATGTAATTCACATATATATGTTTTTATGTTCATAAATCGGTACACACATACACACACACATTTATCTCTTCATATGTGTGTGTTTGTGTGTTGATTTACATATATATGTGTTTTCCATATCGAAATATTAAGATGTCGAACTTGCTTAATTATGTGTTGCTGCACATGCAATATTTTAGAGGTCCTTTGATGTTTGTTCGTTACTACCTCAGTTGTAAATTTCTTCTTGTAGGTACAGGAGAACATGGAGAGGTGATGCGACAATGTTGATGGCAAGTAATTCAATGAATGTGTTTGTTAACACACCACATAATTTTGGATATTTTGTTCATGTGGCTCTAACTATGAGTTTAATAATGCAATAATTCTTTCAGTAGCCAATATGTCATTATATTTATTTCATTAACTATTTTCATGTATGCTTGTTACTTCAATTATATAATTATTCTATGGCAGGCATATGAAATGGCAAGGAGGTTTGTAGAGCATCTCAATTTGTAAGATGACATTTTGGGTAAAGTATTTCAAGACTTTACTTTGGAAATGACCCGATAGACATTATATTCTTTTAAAATGTTCATCACATTCATGTTGTTTGTTATTCATGTTTTTTTATACTTACATTTACAAATAGACTTACATATACATACATATAGATTTATTCATTGATATGTTGCATGTACTCTTCTAGGAAAGCATCCATTCATTACATTTACATGTACATTTTCAAATAAAAATGCATGCACACACACACACACACACACATATGTATGTATATATCATTTATATTCAATATTAGATGTATTCTTTTGTGTTCAATTTCCAATTGAAACCTTAGACATTCATAAAACGTTGACAAATATATAGTTAGTTAGTTAGTTTTTTTGTGTGTTAGTATGTTGCTATGTTCTATGTGCAGTGAAAAGTAAATATAAACTAACATAGTTTACATAAAATGTATGCTATTGTGTTCTTATGGATAGTCATGCATGAGTAATTTAAACATAAGTAAGATGAATATAGACTAGGTTTTCTGATATATGCCAAAAATGGAAGGATTTTTTAAAAAAAATCACATACAAGTTTAGGGTTACATGATAATAATTCCTTATATAGAAAAATACACATTTTTTTGTAGACATGTGGTCAAATTGATGTGAAAAAGAGAGGAGTACTCAGACAATATATATTCATGAGTAACAATCTATGTAAAATGAAAGGATAAATGATAGGTTGACATTAGCTAAAACCATGGAGAGTATCACATCTCTAGAATATCACATGATGGAGATGGCATGATAAAAAATTATGAAATATGTCAAAAAGGTGTTTATAATTACCACATAATCAAATAGCCAAGAAACTCTTCACGGATACAACAAAAAATGTGTAGTAAATAGATTCAAGAGTACCATTCTTTGTATTTTGAAAGGAGAAATACAAACTTTATAGATACAAAGTTTCATGACTGTAAAGATAGAATGTACAAAAATAGATATATACATATACATGTTTAGATATGTGTATTTGTATGTATACATATAAATATATATGTATATATGTATAGATATATCTTTGTGTGAATATCTAAGAGTACAATGAAAATGTAAGTTGTTAAGTAAAGAATAAAGGATACAAACTTCCTCTTATATATGTATGGTGCCCTACTGTATGTGCAATGGAAAGTAGACAATTACTAACACATTTTACAAGAAATGGATGCTATTGTGTTGTATGGACATCCGAAGGATAGAAATTTAAACGCAGATAAAATAAATATAGACATGGGTTTTAAAATATCTACCCATAAAGGAAAGCGAGGGTTTCATGATAATAATTCTTTAATCACATGAAAATAGACATGGGTTTTCAGATATATGCCCAAAATGATAGTCTCCATTTGATCATGTGCTCACAGATATCTCAGGCTCTGTTAAACCCATTTATGCCCAAATAAAGAAGGGTTTTTTTAAGAGAATAGCCCATAGTAATTTAGGGTTTCACCCAAAAAACACTTTAATGAGATAAATACAGATGAGGGTTTTCTCATATATGCCCAAAAAAAACCATTTATAAGAAAGTGTTGTATTATACTTAATGGTTTTATGATAATAATGTAATAACTAGATGAATTGAGACACGGGTTTGCAAATATATGCCCTAATAATCATGGGTTATTAGGAAAAATGTCCATAGAAGTATATGGTTGCATGCTATTAATTTCAAAAGCATTATATTTGGATTTGATGTTTATTGGGAGAGCCTTACACTAGTATTTATTTGTGCAAGTACCTATAGTGAATGGAGTTAATACATGTAGATGACAAAGAGAGTATTGAAGACTAGTTAATACATGTAGATGACAAAGAGAGTATTGAAGACTAGTTAATACATGTAGATGATAGAGAGAGTGTTGAAGACTATGCATTTGACAACCCATAAATTTGATAGGAGTTTGTCATTATGTCATTTGAGGCACCTTTAACTATGCATTTGACAACCCATAAAGTTTATAGGAGTTTGTCATTATGTCATTTGAAGCATCATTAACTATGCATATGTATTTGTAAATATAATATGTAATGAGGGTGACACCCTTTGCAAGTGGGGGTATTTGTAATAATAAAAAGACTTCTTTTAATTGAAAATGTGGGTTTTTGTGTCAAACTTGTCTTGTATTGTAAATGCAAATGTATGTGTAGTTGACTACATACATTGGTCAACTACACATTGACTAGTGAACATGTATTGGTGTTTTGTATCATGTTACTGAATTTTAAAAAAAAAATTTGTGAGTCAAATGCAATTTTTTTTTTGGGGGGAGGGGAGCCGGGCAGTTAAGTGAATAAGAAGGTGGCAACTGGGTCCTTTCCCCTAAACCATAATTTGTTTAAGATATCAAAAATAATGTTAAAAAATAATCAATAAAACAACTAAATAATGGTGAACTAAAATTTCTCTAAAGGTGTCAAAATAAGTGACTCGTTTTTCGTTTCTGCAATATTTTTATTAGCTGGTTATTAATTGAAGTATCACTCCTCCATTTCCTTTTTCGTCGATTCACCTTGGAGGATTCAAGCAAGCAGCTGGAAGAATGGATATTGTCTACACAAGTTTTAGAAACCAATCCTATCCAAGGACATCATCATTATTATAATAGTAAGAATAACATCATCCTATTTGGTTGATCTTGGTGTCGTTGGTTAGATCTGATTGGGACCCATACAAAATTTTAATGGAAAAATGGCGTATGAAATAAGTGATGGACAGGCGCATGGGACAGCAGTAAAAAACACTGATAAGGAGACAGGCTGTCGGCGTGTAGGTCAAATAATAACATATAAACGGGGTCGGGTTAACTTGAATGGTATTCTAAACCGGCAATAATGGAGATAAGGTGGTGAAGTAAGGCGGGAATGATAGGAATGTGTTGAAAGACTCGGGCTAATTACAAGAAAATGGTCAAGAATATGATAATGGCTTCAGACTGGGTATTGGCTTTTGTGTTGGTGATGTTTCCTAGATCCTTATGCCCACAATTTGTTTTATTTGTTTAAGAGTTTTCAAACTTAGGGTTGCCTGATTGCCAGCCCTGTCACAGTATAATCTGAATTTTGTATAGTTAACTCTTTGTCTATGTTCTTTCAAATGATTACATCTCTGTCAGTTGTCCAACAGCTGTTAATTTATGAGTAACTTAGCCACAAATTCCTCTGCAAATCTTTTTTGCTAAACATTCTATAAGTCGCTGCATATTGGTCATTAAAGTGACCAGGATATAAGCATATTGTACTGTTGCAAATTACTTTATGAGGAAAAAATAATCAGAGCTCATTACCTCTGGATTCATTATTTATTTGTGTTGGGTAATGACTGTAGAGGTGTAATATATGGTGGCTGCTCTATTACAGCTGTTGAAGTTTTGATGGAGCAATGGAGGATCAGAATGCTGAAGCAATTCTTGATTTGTATAGTTTTTAAAGATTGTAATGGGAAATCTAGCAGCAGATGGGGCAGATGGCAAAGTGAGAATGTGTATTCAGTACAAACTTAACCAGAAAAAGGATTGTTCAATCTTCTGTTTTGGTATACAAGGAGAATGCCAGGCAAAGCTTTTTTTCTCATTTCATTTTTGTTCTGTTACATTATATATAATAGTGTTACAAATAAATCACACCTGGATCAACGATGGATTGGTCATTTCATTTTTGTTCTGTTACATTTATATAATAGTGTTGGAAATAAATCACATTCGGATCAAAGATGGATTGGTCATTTCATTTTCGTTCTTTCACATTTATATAATAGTGTTGGGAATAAATCATACCTGAATCAAAAGATGGTTTCATTTTCGTTCTGTTACATTTATATAATAGTGTTGAAAATAAATCACCTGAATCAAAAAAGGACTGTTTGTCTAACTGATCTTTTAAAAGCTCAACAAAGAAATATGTAAAGCTCTCTCTCAATAGATGATAAAAATACATTCTCTTAATGATTTTGCAACAGGGATAGGCATTGAATGTAAACAAAGAATGGAAATCTCAATAGTTGTTTTATATTCATTTCATCTCACACTGTGTACACATTTTAAGAATTCCATCTCTTTTAGGGTTGGACTTCATTTTTTTCATGTTTGGGTATGATCATCAACTACAGTAATGGAGATTCTTATTTTGTTTATTTACCAATCACTATTGTAAACTACAAGCTGTTATTAATGGTAATCTTTTAGTGTTAGGCTGCAACAGTGTTTATTAATGTATTATATGGATTGCTTTGGAACCATCGTTGTCTATAGTAAGTGCGCTGTGGATCATGTAGAGTTGTTGATGGAAGTAATAAACTAATATGAATTTCAACAATATGTCTGCCATTATTTTGTTCGTTTAAATGATGAGTACATATTAGAAATAATGTAAATGTCATTGAACTGGCCACAAGTGGGATATGACTGGTGAACAGAAAAAAATATTAAACAATAAAAAAGAATGACATGGTGGTAAGAATAATCTCCTCATGAAAAATGAAATTAGTGGGTATCTCTGTATTCACCATATGCACGAGGTACATTTTTGCAGGACCAAAATGTCTTTGAAAAAAAAGAGCATTAGTACTTAAGAAGGTACCTACATTGAAATGCTACAAATAATGATTCTGCCACATACACTCCTCCATATTAAATACTTGCAACTTCAGCATTGCCTTCAATAATATAAAAATCTACACCAGCATTTCTTAGAACATACTCAAAAAAGTCAACTTGCCGTGTGGAAAAATAAACTAATGGATCTGCATACAAATAATCTAGCTATGTTATCATTACCGATGTGGAATAATATATGGTAATTAAATCTGAGGTATGAATAAACTAAACATATATGATTTGGTTCATTATAAAAGTGACATAACACATTGGCATCGAAGATTATTAGTTGATTAATCACATTGTAATTCTATATGACGAATTAAGTATAATTGATTTTAACAATTAGTTGAACCACTTTATATGATTTAGCCTTATTTTAATTGTGCATTTTTGCATGACCTTGAAGTTAATCTAATTCATACAGTAGTATATGTTACTCTTTCACTTTTCATAATGTATGTTCTTTTTAAAACTAGTTCAAATATTATTAGTATTTGTCTCATAAAAGAAATTTTTAATAATTTTCAAAAGTTTGAAATAAAATATTGTTATAATTTTTTATTTATTTTATTGTTTGATTACAATTAAGATGTGAGAATTCATGTTATTTTTAGGTGTATAAAAAAATATAATAGAAATCTTATATTTGTTTAGATATGCTTTACTTTTAATTATAATTACATATTAAATATTTTTTTTGTTAAATTTTAAATTTGTGTTTGTATTAGTTTGGATGAGTATGCAATTTATTTTGGAGATATTAAATGGTGTGTTGTATTAGAAAAGAAGAAGATAAATTTCTCATATCAATTTTTGTGATAATTTATATGTCAAGAAAAGATCTTTCATATTGATTCTTGTGTTTTAAATATGAACCACTTTCTATGAGTGACTTGGTAAAGTTGATTCTTGTGTTCTATTAAATTTAAAGCATAGATCACTTTCCCCATATTTTATTATTATAGACATGCAGATTTGACATCATCGTCAATGTTCACCTTTTGATTAAATAAATCAAGTTTTATTTAATTAAATCATAAATCTTCTAAGGTCTATTAATTTAATCACCAATATTAAATTAAATGATCAACGCTCATTTCCTCTCATTTGATTTTAAAAGAAATACAAAATCTAAAATCATATGTCATCACTTAAATCATCTATTAGATTAATCAAATCATGATTAGTTTAATCCTAACTACATGAATCTTCTAGATTCATCCACTTACACCAATAAATCACTTTATTTGATTTATTAAAACCCATATTTTCCCTCATTAACTCTCATGTTTGACTTTTTTGGACAAACACAATTCCCCCCAAAAACCCTCAACCACATGCATTTATGACCATTTTCAATTTTGAATGGGCACATTGGCCAAGACTTGCACATTCCTCACCCTCTCACACCTTGACAAGTGGCATCTTGTCATTGGTCGATGAATGACCCCACATTCATCAATTTGGCCTCTCCTCCCTTCAAGTTCAAGTATAAGTTGAAGGCTTCTCTCCTTCAAACAAACAACACATCTTGATGCAAGGTTACTCTCTTCATTTGAGAATCAATCTTGCTCTTCATCATCCACATTTGAAAGTATCTACACTATAGGCAACTTGAGCTCATAGCAACTCATTGTCTATCTCATTTAGCTTGGAAAGGGGTTGGGAAAGGGCTCTCTCACATCTTCATGGAGGGCACCAATCCATAATAGAATAGGTTGTATTTCATTTTCTCTATTGCATGCTTGATTTAGTTTTATCAATTGTTGGAGTAATGATTTATGTTATTCTATGAGGATGCTAGTCTATGCAATCCATGTGTAGATTTTGGCATCCACAAAATGACGCTAGAAGGAGGGCAGGCAGCTACTTGGTTATTATCACTTGTATCATTTGCAAACTTGTCTTTTATCATGCAGTTCTCGGGGTGGTACTACTTTGCATTTATCTAAGTCCTATTTAAACAGAGGCATGCATTTGTATTTACTTTCAGGCTCAACATTTAAATATGCATGTGATAAAAATGAGTTTATGTATGATTTGAGAAATACTCATACATTTATGCTTTCCTGTCGCTACAGAGTGCATACTTCTGTTATTTACTCTCTATGTATATTGTTTTATGTTGTGTACGATGTGTGCTCACTTCTGCATTAGCATTTTCTGGGATTTAGTCTTTTTTTTTTTTTAAGTGTTTTCCTAGTTCATAAATTCTAAAGAAAGCTCTTTTGTTGGTCGCATTATCATCGTTGTTTTGTAATATTGATCTGTGGGAATATCCTGTTCTATGTAACCTGTTTGCTTGATCTGTCATTTTTAACCAATGAGCCGCCTTGTTCTATTCATTTGGTGAAACAATGGCAATGCCTGTTGAAGAAATCCGTGCTTTTTGACTTTGCAGAAGCAAATCCCTTGTCATTTCCAAATGAGTGGATCCGCATAGCTCGTTGACATTAGTTTACTGTAAGAATGGTTTCGCCTATTCAAACCATGTTTTCTGTATCCTGCCAATATGGCGTTCCATTCAACCATGATGTAGAAGAAATGAATTATTGTTGTTATGTGATGCTGAGTGGAAATAAGCTAGCGTGATTCTCTGCCTTTAGATTATGTGGCAACTTGTCTTAGATCTCCTTGCAGTGATCGGATGTTATTATTACCCCAATCCTTGTTGCATCCATCCATTATCACCTACCAGTTGCTTTAGAATCCATGCACCTACAGCTAGAACACTTGACAAAGCTTCTTATTTGCTTATCCTCACAGTTGTCTGTGATTTTAGTCGTTCCTGAATTTTTGAATGGAGGAATAGAGGCGATCTGCATTAGTTATAAATCTACCTGGGATTCTAATCTTACTCTCCTCTTTAAAGAGGTATAGCTGGCGCACATTGTCTTCATCAAAACTCACCAACATGGTTTTCATCAAAACTCACCACGCGTAGGCTTTTTTTCATTGTCATTCACCCATTTATGAATTGTCCCTTGTATTCATACGCTTTGGCTTATATAGGGTCTTGGTCCATACTGCCTTCTTCAACAGTAAATACCACTGTCATTTCAGGCTTATAGGCTGTCTTTTCTTATGACTGTTAAAAAAAGAAACATTTATAGACAAAATCTTCGGAGGTATCATTTTTAGACAGGAATTTATTGTAGATCGTAGACATTTTATCTATGCAATATTTATTATTGGCACCAAGTTGAATGTTGTGTTGAAATGATGTACATTATCTCCATCATGGTTGGCCTAATAAATTCATGTAGACAAGTTAAATGTGAACAATTGTAAAATCTTCTAAGCTGCCTTATTCGATGCTTAAAGGCTTCGCACTGTCTAGAGCAGGTCATGATGATATCATCCAAGGTTTGATCCATTGATCTGATTTTATCCATCGAATAGATATAGATTTCATCATTTTTTCCTTTTTCTACAAGCTTTTAGATATGTCTTTTATGAGGAATATGATTGTTTATTAAATGCGCCCATTTAAAAGCTTGTGGGAGAGCACTAGAGTTTGACCTCTAGAAGGGCACAAGAGTGCGAACGTAATCTGGCAGGGTGTGTCAAATCAGGAACAAAAGGCTAGGTATTTCTCAGACAATAACTCCAACCTCTGCCTTCAACTCCCATCTGCCAACAACATCATGAGAGATGAACATTAGAGCTGTAACAATTAAATAGAGGTCTCATTTTCAGAGCTTTTTGCTTGGTACCACCTGTGAGGGCTCGAGTCTATGGGTTGCATGGGTGGAAGTGCGTAAAATATTTAATGATAAAGGATAAATCCATTTGGATTTTGCAGATCTAAAAAGGGAACCTATGCAGATTAGTATCATTGTGGAAAGAAACATCTACTTGCATTAAATTTGACTACAATTACTGTGCTGCCTGTTTATGAAAATGCAGATCTTATTTTGATATGATAGACTTATAACCATTCATAACACACTAGTCAAATCAATGGGATATGAGTGAAGTGATTAATGAGCAGGTTGCTATTGTCTTTTTATTTAAAGATTGCAAGCTATGAACATCTTCGTTATTAGTGTAAGGCTAAGTCGAATCCTTTGTTGTCATGCAAGTCATTTAAGAGCCACTGCTTAGTGTTGCCACACAATAAATTATGTTTGCCACTTTTCCAGCATTAACATTGAATTGAAAAGACCTTTTGTCAGGTATCTATATAAAATCTAATACAATAAGTGGTGTCAAGTATACAAGAAACAACAGTAAGGCTATCTGCATCAACTATTATTTATCTTAGTATAGATTACGTTTCATGTTTATCCATGGCTATCAACTATTGTTTATTTTGATTTCCTTGAAGTATTGTACTCCTAATTTATGATAACTTTGTATTGATTGCAGGTTGGCATAAAGAATTAGTGACATCAAAATTGGGCATTAGAATCGAGGAACCACAAATAGATCAAAGTTGGAGTTAAAAATTTGAACATCAAATTTGAAGTTGATAAAGCATTTTTTAATGCTTGTTGAGCTAGAGCTTCAATTCACACTTTAGTTTTCTATTTCAAACCAAATCACCTTTCAATTTTGGATTTAAAATTAATCAGTGATTGATTTTCTTTTTCAAATTGGGATAAAATTGAACCTTAGAAACACTTACTAAAATTTCAATTTGGTCTAAAATTGAACAAGGCAAACTTCACATTTCAATTGGTTATTTTAAGACAAACTCATCACTACTTTGAGGTATAAAATGGACAAGTGTCTTTCATGTTTTGCAATCTTTTTCACAAATTAACATCATTGAAATGTGTATGCGCTTCTCTCATGCTTCACAGTGATCTTGAGAATCAAAAGCATTTTGGTGATATTAACTTGTCAAAAAAAATTTCTTCACATTTCGATTTGGGCATTTTAAAATTGAACAAAATACTTTGCGAGTGTGAGTAAACTTGTTGCGAGTGTTCTCCCTTTGTTTCTAAGCGAAGGTTGATCGAACTATGGATGAGTTTATTCGCTTTTGTTTAACTTAGAGGGCCTACCTTGTGGAAAAAAGTACTCACCAAGGGAATGACCCAACTAGGAACATGCTAAAGCCAAGCGACTTCCACCGGTATAAAAGTGTGGATTCTTGAGGAAAGTTCAAAAATCACAAGGATTATTCCGATGAGATGGACAAAAATGGACTCTCGTCGATGTTGGATAATCCCCCACGAACAGAATGCCCACATTAGAACCCTTTGTTTAGAAAAAGGCCAAAACCTTGTCTATCTTGTTGGTGCAAAAAGTCATGTCCTTTGAAGCTGCCCCATGTTATACATGCGGTTTTGTTGTAGAAATGGAAGGTATACCATAGGAGATTCATGGGTACTAATGTTTGGCTGACTCGAGAAGTGTGTGCCGTGGAGGGGAGCCAGTATGGTCAAGCATTTAGCCATTCGCACAAGATATGCACAGCTGGATTTATCCAAGTGGGAACCCAACAAGATATTGCCTCATCATCCTAGGTTTATAAAAGTGCTTGGAAAGAAAGAATACCTTGCTTGGTCTTAAAACACTTGAAAATGAACATTCACAAGACCTTCAAATTTCAAACCCCTTTAAGGAGATGAATAATTTTGACGAATTTGAGCACTCTTGCTTTCCCTAGGGATTCTATCCTTAGAGGTTTCTTAGTGTTTGAATTCCATCATTATTTGTTTTCAATAAGGTTAAACATAGGAGACTTTTTCCCTATCTTCCTTGATTTCCACATAATGGACCTTGTGGGATGAAAACGAAAGTGGGACATTAGACATACAGTTTGAAAACATTATCAAGCAAGTGCTTTTGGTAAAAAGAATTCACTAAGACAAGATAAAAGAAAAATTGGATTACACATGTGTTTTCTAACATGATTTCCCGCAAGATCAAAATCCCAAAACCAAAGTTCAAGAAGCTAAGTCTGAAAGCTCGTGAGGAGCGTCTTGAGATCTTGAGTTGTATGAGTTTTACTATCAACAAAATCTTGAACTTTTTGAAAGGTTTAATTTCCTCCCATAGGAAGTATAGTGTGTTCTTCAACACCGAGGTCTTGTAATAAGAAGTGTTATCTAGGTCAAGTATAGGATCCAACTCAATCACTTTCATCCATCTCTCAACCATCAAAATCAGTCAAAAATCACCTCACCAACAACTCTTGGAAACTTTGTAAACATCTGTTATGCTAAACTTCTAGGTGAAATAAAATCACTTTGTTTGACTTAACACAAATAGTCAAACCATCATCCTATACATGAGTTCTCTCTTGGATAATACAACTTCCTAGGGTTTACGAGCTCATCTTGTTTGGCTTAACACACCTAGCCAAATTATCAAATCATCACCTCATTTGACTTGACGCACTTAGTCAAACTACCATCTTGTAGGAGTTCACTCTTGGATAACACAACTTCCTAGAGTTTTACGATTACATTTATCACTCTTTTTTGACTTAACACATCTAGTCAAACTATCAATCCAATCACGATTAATCAAAGTCCTAAAAGGTTAGCATTTCTTTCAAAGTTTTCTTTAAGAGTTCCATTCATCCGTATCACTCATCTTTCATTTATCTCATCCTCATCATCACTTTGATCCTTCAATTATCCTAGTTCTTCGCTTCTTTGAACCTAAGGTTTAGATTGATCTAAAGGATTAGAGGTTCATCTCTTACATTCTTGAAAATTGATCTTCATTTTATGGTTCAAACTTGATCTCAACACAAGAGGGACATGAAATATAAACTTGATCCATCCATCATGAGCAATTCGAGTCAACCAAACTATCCAAGTCTCACAATGCCAATTGATTATCGAAACTCACATTTATGCAATTCAAACATGGCATCATTATCCCCTCCAAACTTCAATGATACAAATGTGAGTATGCCCAATCTAAAGTTTGGAACACGTTTCCCAATGATAGATTTAAATCCAAGTCCAAATCTGCAAATCTATCAACCAAACACTCAATGCATGAGTTTTCCAAACAACATTATCCCACCAAATCCATACACGCCAAATACAAGTTTGTTGAAAATGAACATTTCTAGTCCACACTTGGTGAACTTTGGGATAGATATGCTTGCAAATCCCCCTAATGTTGTTCAAAATCCTAGCAATATATTGACAAATCCATATGTTGATTCAAGTCAAGGTAACACCATGCAAAATCAAAGTTACCTAAATCAAGGCAATATGATTCTCAACCACAAAAATGTTCAAAGTCAACCTATAATGCCGAATCAAAGCATCATACCAAATCATCCCATTTTGCCATCGAAATCGCAACAGCAGATGGCAACCATCCAAGCAATCCCAATGATCAACACCATTCCCATTCCACCACCACCACCACTGCCAAAAAAAAACACGACCAATTCATTCTCCATCATGTTGCAAACCGCAAAACAAGTTGCCTGCCAAAAGGCACTCCAAAACCAATAAGCCGCACATGCTGCTCAGATGGCACAAGCAATCCAACAAGCACACGCTCAAGCACGAGCGCAATTCCAAGCTCAGCAAGCGCAAGCACAAGTACAATACCTAGCTCAATTTCAAGCCCAACAAAAAGCATTGTTGGCACAAGAACAACACGACCAACAACAAGCATTGTTGGGTCAGCAGCAAAAACGAGAATTACTTGCTCAACAAAACATGCAACAGATTCCCACCGCAATTGTTGAAAACAATGATCAAGATCTATCCATCAATGACAACATTGAAGATGTTTCCATCTCATTCAATGATCAAGTCAACACACACCAAGAACCACTTTTAAATCACGATCAAAACTCACCAACGATGTCCAACAATGATCTATTGAAAGGAGGGTTAACATTATTTGATCCTATAATTTGTGATCCTTCAACTAATGATCATGTTGAAAGTGTCTCTACATCACCTAATGAGTTAGGGTATATCTCAAGATTTTTCCCCGAAGCATGATCAACATCTTTCACTTAAGTCTAGCAATGGTCCTTTCCAAGACATATTGACATCTTTTGACCTCATGGTAGTAGATATTGAGGAAATACTTAACTCACCATTTGATCCAAATCCATTCAAACAACAAACGGATATTAATCCACTTCCCATGCCTAAGGATGATGTCCAAGAATCCCTTCTAAGCAATCCATCCTTTGAAATCAACCCATGTCAAGAACTTGATCCAAAGCATATTGAATGCAATTTTGAAACCAGTCAAGATCAAGAATTCGTATCTCCAAGATACTACAATGATCTAATGGGCACTCTTTTATCTATACAAGATGCCACAAATAATGATCATATCCATATAGCACATACTCATCCATATTCCCATGAGATGCTTTCTTTGGATGGACACGTAGATGATCTTCATTCAAACCAGGAGTCTCATACTCTTGATATTATTACAAAGGAACAAGAGTCTCATACTCTTAACATGATCAAGATATAGATAAATGTAGAGATATATCACAAAAAAATCATGAAGAAGGCTTCTACAGAAGTTGCAAATCAGAAACATCATGTGAAAGCATATCAAGAATGAATCATGAGGAGGACTTTTACAAGGACAGTGAAGCATCAACACTCCTTGAAGAAGTAGTACAATATTATATTTCACAAGATGAAGCTAAAGATATCAATCAGGCATTCATCCCACATATGGAGGATCCTAACAGTTATAAAGTTGGATCACTCACCTTTGTAAGGGAAAATTATCTTATCAATAAGGAAGCTGCCACTTTTGAAGATCCACCACAGAGCAGAGAAGGATTAGCACCTTGTTTCCAAGGTAAATCATATCCTATGGAAAATAATTTTTTTCAGCAAATGAATTATCAAGGCAGAGGATTAGGCCTACATGAATAGGGTATCCTAAAACCAGTGCAGATTTTTGGCAATCCTACGCATCAAGGACTTGGTTATTCGACAATTAAGGAATATAAACATATTAGTAATATTTCCACAAAATTGGGGGCAACTTCATCTCAAGCAAACGTCAACATAGGGAGCATGAAGAATCCTTATGATGAAACCAGTGCCAATAATATAACCCGCCACGTCATGAATCTTCATCCACCTATCACCCCATCCATAAATTGGAACCAACATCAAAAGAAAGACTTGAATCGAAGCATGAAGAATGCTACCAAGGAAAACAAAGCTAAGAAGCATGAAGGAAAAATCAAATACATATGGATACCAAAGAATACAAAGAAAGACTATCCCTATCAAACTCCATTAGTCAAAGAAACTATGGGGCAAAATAAACAAGGGAAAAGTATCCATCAAATACGTCCACAAAGTAAAAAAGAAGGCTTCTCAAGCGACATACAAAATGTATCAAGCAGTTGGTCTTAATTCCATGCACACTTCCGTATCCATCCATTATTGCTCATCTTCCCAAGTTTGGAGAGTCAAAGGTTCCAAACCATCAACCAATCCATCTTTTACTCCTAAACACACTCCATCCATGCCTCCACACATGATATCCAATTCTCACATTGACCATGTATTGGCAGCGACCCTTCATCATAAGGATTCAGAAGACACTCTATCACAATGTGCGCACAAAGGTAGAGTTAACTCCGATATAAGCAAAACAGATCAGGGATCTCAAAAATTTTCTTTCAAGTGCACGTATCTTGGCAAAACAACTTCTTCAAGCAGGATATCGATGGCACATTATGACAGAAGCATCAATGTCAATAGTACCAGGTGATTCAACATCAACTTAAAATCTCTCAGAAAATACAAAAAAATTAAAAAAATGTCCTAAAAAAATGGTCACCTTGATGAAAACCTGGCAAACAGGCGTCTTGGCAACAACAAAAAAAATAAAAAAATACAAAAATACAAAAAATCCAAAAAAAATCAGAAAAAGGATTGAAAGCAGTAAAGAAAAAAATTGTCCTCTAGCGAAGACCATTTCAATGGCACTTTGGACAAGTACCATGATGAAAACCTGGCAAACAGGAATCATGTGTAGAATTGAGCATCTACGTGTACCATTTCAGGAGAAAGCATCTTATCGCATTCATAATAAATCCATCATTTGAGCCACATCATCTGTTCATCCATGAACCATTTATCCAATCCATTTTCATCCATTTGCATCCATACTCCAAGGTATCTTAATCTTGATGAAAATTTGGTGCAGACTTTACACTTGTTTATGGTAAACATCCTAACATGGGTCATTTTCACTGATTCTATCCAATCCAAACATTATTTGAGCCTTGAAGAATTATCCGAATGCCTTGAAGCATTATCCGAATGAGCATTCCTTTGTGCGAAAACCTTATCTTATCGTAAGATAAACCTTGGCATCCTTTGCATACTTACCATATCCATCCATCCACACACCTATCCAAGCATTCACCCATGGCATTCCATACATTGCTAGACATTGGGGGCAGATATTTGCATCTTGCTTCGAGAATAAATCTTGATGTATATCCTCCAACTTATGTGGTGATCCGAGCATTGGAAAATGCGAAATAAAATTGGTCAAAGCATTTATGAGCAAAAAGGCCAAAATCCAAATCACTAGCCCATGGCATATTTTGACAGGAAGACATTCCTCATCAAGCTTTATCTTTCATCGAATATCAATCCAAACAATTCATATCAGTCACATCAAATGTGCATATCTATATCACATCAAATCATCAAAATAATTTTGTTCCAAGTCAAGCTTCATCAATCTTGATCAATTGAATCGAATCAATCATCACCTTGTTTGACTTAACACACTTAGTCAAACCAACATCTTGTGCATGAGTTTACTCTAGGATAACACAATTTCCTTGGGTTTACAAGTCCATTATCATCTTTGTTTGGCTTAACACACTTAGCCAAATTATCAAATCCATAACCACCTCATTTGACTTAACACACTTAGTCAAACCATTCCCTCTTGTATGAGTTTACTATGGGATAACACAACTTCCTAAAGTTTACGAGTGCATTATCGCTTTTGTTTGACTTAACACACTTAGTCAAACTATCAATCCATCAATCCGATTGATCAACATTAAGCTTGGTTTTCAGCAAAATCCCAAAACATAGCACCGATATCATCACATATCCAAATTGTCAAAAT
Organism: Sequoiadendron giganteum; assembly: GCA_007115665.2. Taxonomy (NCBI): domain Eukaryota; kingdom Viridiplantae; phylum Streptophyta; class Pinopsida; order Cupressales; family Cupressaceae; genus Sequoiadendron; species Sequoiadendron giganteum. The sequence continues at coordinate 171,887,018 of CM021106.1, read as the reverse complement.
CATGCAAAAATTCAAAAATTTCAAAAACATTCAAAAAATTCATCAAAAATCCAAAAACATTCAGAAAAATCATCAAAAAACTCAAAAACATGTCGAAATATTAAAAAATCTTCAAAAATAAAATAAAATTCATCATTAAGTCTTGTCAGTCTTTCACCTTGTCGAACTACGTCATCTCTGAGCTTGAACATAGGCAAGGTTGATCTTTGATCATCCCCCAAGATAGTTAGGTTCAGTCCTTAGGCGTCCGTCACAATGACATTTGTCTGCCCATCTAGTTATGCCTCTATCACAGAGGCATTCGTTTGTCCATCTTTTTCACAATTTAGGATTTTAGGCGTCCGTCGCAATGACATCCATCTGCCCATCTAGTTAGGCATTCGTCGCAGGGGCACCTATTTGTCCATCTAGTTTACATTTTAATATTTTAGGCATCTATCGCAATGACATATGTCTGCCCATCTAATTAAGCGTCTGTCGCAGGGGCATACATTTGTCCATCTTTTTCACATTTTAGGATTTTAGGCATCCATCACAATGGCAATCTGTTTGCCCATCTATCTCATTAGCAGTCAAGTCAATTGGAGTCCGAACTACGTCATCTCTGAGCTTAAACCTAGGCAAGGCCATCCTTGATTGGTCCCCAAGACACGAAAATCCCAAAACATTCATAAATCTCAAAAATACCAAAAACATTTGTAAAACATCTCAAAATTCCAAAAACAGCCTCAAAACATTTGAAAAAACCCAAAATGGTGCACCTGTCTCATCTCACTTTCACCTGCAATAATAAGCATCTCTCATAATAAAATCATTCGTTGCCTTCATCCTTTGGAGAAGCAATCAGAAGCAAGTTTAGCAGGTTCCAAAGTGAACGCTTAATTGTCAAAGTCTCAAGTCTAGATCAGTAAGCAAGCAAGTTGGTCAACTTAGAATATCAATAGCTTATCACCCAAATCAGTCCCATCAAAACCCTGATCACTACATGTCCTAGGATGAAGCTTTCCCATGATGGACATAAGCATCAGGTAACCCACAGTAGTTTAGCCTTGGCTAGCGGTACGAAGAACATTAGCTTGTTTGTTTACTTTGTCTTGGTCTTTTTGACTTATCTTATTTTGCACTCATTCCAAAGATCTCTCAATGATGCCTAAATAAAACAGGTTTAGAGAGAAAGGAATGGGATAATGATCATTATCTTTTTATCTGTTATGCTTGTTGGATGTTCTTGTAAAATAACTTGGCGAATACTTGCTTTGTTGGGTCCGTCCTAGCAAGGTTTTTGTATGTCAAGTGTGAACAAGAGCACTCCTATCTGATTGTCGAGTCAAAGTCCATCACACTAGGTGCAACACCATCCTGGTTCTTAATACCTTAATGCATCGCACCTACGTGTGTTATCAAACATAAAGAAAGGTATGCTCTTTTCCCATCCTTGGATAAGCAATACATCATCATCATTCATCATCATATCCAATAAAGTCTCGATGACTAGAGGACTTGTTGGACTTCTTCATCTTCTTGAATTTAAGGGTTGATCCCTCTCATTCTTCTATCCTCTTTCGTGCTAACAATGCATCCATGTTGCATCCATGCTGCATTCATCCTCTCATCTTGCATAATCACATCATATCATTATAGGACAACATCATCCATCTCATCCATCTCACATGCATTGCATAATCATTTAACATGCTTAAAATAATATAGATTTGTTATTTTAAGCATCTTCCAAACATCTCATTTACATCATATAGCCCATCCATCCATACATTCATTTTGAACCTCTTTGTCACGAGATCCACCTCAATATTTTCACTCGATCTCTCGAGGGGGAAATGTATTAACATATTTCTTTTCACTGGGGCATCTGATAAATCAAAAATTCTTTATTTTTGATGTCAGCAGTATCATTCTTTGAACCAATGCAACAAGTACATTGCTTCAAAGAGGGGCAAAATGTAGACATGTAGATTTGACATCATCGTCAATGTTCACCTTTTGATTAAATAAATCAATTTTTATTTAATTAAATCATAAATCTCCTAAGGTCTATTAATTTAATCACCAATATTAAATTAAATGATCAATGCTCATTTCCTCTCATTTGATTTTAAAAGAAATACAAAATCTAAAATCAAATGTCATATCACTTAAATCATCTATTAGATTAATCAAATCATGATTAGTTTAATCCTAACTACATGAATCTTCTAGATTCATCCACTTGCACCAATAAATCACTTTATTTGATTTATTAAAACCCATATTTTCCCTCATTAACTCTCATGTTTGACTTTTTTGGACAAACACAATTGCCCCCAAAAACCCTCAACCACATGCATTTATGACCATTTTCAAATTTGAATGGGCACATTGGCCAAGAATTGCACATTCCTCACCCTCTCACACCTTGACAAGTGGCATCTTGTCATTGGTCGATGAATGATCCCACATTCATCAATTTGGCCTCTTCTCCCTTCAAGTTCAAGTATAAGTTGAAGGCTTCTCTCCTTCAACCAAACAATACATCTTGATGCAAGGTTACTCTCTTCCTTTGAGAATCAATCTTGCTCTTCATCATCCACATTTGAAAGTATCTACACTATAGGCAACTTGAGCTCATAGCAACTCATTGTCTATCTCATTTAGCTTGGAAAGGGGTTGGGAAAGGGCTCTCTCACATCTTCATGGAGGGCATCAATCCATCATAGAATAGGTTGTATTTCATTTTCTCTATTGCATGCTTGACTTAGTTTTATCAATTGTTGGAGTAATGATTTATGTTATTCTATGAGGATGCTAGTCTATGCAATCCATGTGTAGATTTTGGCATCCACATTATATCTAAAGGATGGATCACATTCAATGTAAATTGTATTGAGAAGAACAACTTTCTATGTTCTCTTTTCTCTTTTATGTTCAATTTTTTTGAAATAATAAATAACTAAGAAAAACTTGTATCTAATTAGTTCTAGAGTAACACTAATAAAAAATATATACAATAACTAATTCATGGAAAAATATAAATAGTAATAATATATATATATATGAATAGCTAAAAGAAATTTTTAATAATTATTCAATATTTAATTGTATTAAAAATATTAAATTAATTTTATATATGAGATGAGGTAACAAAACAAGAAACATTTATTTTTATTCCTACACTTCTTAATTGCATTCACAAGTAGTAAAGTATTTGGACCACATGTTATAAATGGACCGCATGTTACAAAGGGGATATAAGTGATTAAGCCTCACTAAAGAAGGTATATAGACCCACTTTAAATTCATTGAGAAGACACATGATGGAAAATATATTGAATAAAGTTCCATATTAAGGTGTAATCATTTATTGTTGACTTGTTGAAATAGAACTAGATACATTTAAAGATGATAATTTACTTCACTAAACTCAGTATCATAGCCTTTTTGGACTAAAAATGATCGTGATTTTTTTAAAAGAATTTTTTAAATACACGCTACTATTTAGATATATTTATAATATTTCGTTCATATAAAATTTTATAAAATAAAGTCTATATGTCTCAATTATAAATCTAAAAAAATCTCTTTAAAATATTTAAAATTGCATATTTTAATCTTTAGAATTGTAAAAAACTAATAAAATTTTAAATATTTTGATCATAAAAAAATTGATTATTTTTTTATAAGGAACATAAATTACTTTTAGTTCTTAGTGCACAAACATCATGGAGAAGGTAGCCAAAGGTATCCATTTGTATAAACTCCAAGAAACTTGTTACATTTGGAAGAGCATTTTCTCTCACTTTCTTTTATAGGTATAATGGACATTGAAGGAATTTACTTAAAATATATGGATTTCATTGTTAATTCTATGGGATACAAACATCTTGTTAATAAAATCCATGAAACTCTATATCGTCTCTAGGCTAACATACAAATTATAACACATGTTCTTTGAGGTATTTAAACCTATCATCTACTATATTTTTGTGAGTGCCAAAATATATTTTATTCTACATCCTACTCAAAAATCTTACCTCTAATATAAATATTTACACCTTGCACCATGACATAATTTTTCCACCACCAAACCATTACTAGATGAGAAAAGAAAAAAATATATATTTGAAGAAAGAAAGCTAAAAACTTCAACCAAGGAAGAAGAGAATACAAAAATATATTAAGTTATAAAAAATATTCCAAATGATTTTTTGTTGGGCAGGTATATTAATAATCATTTTTAAATCTTATAGTTTATAAAATTAACATTTTGTGAGATGACTTAACTCCACAAGTTTAGTTAACATGTAATGAAATGGATTAAGGTGTTATAAATCTATCCTAAAGATAACCCCTTGTAAGGATAAATTCATAACCAAAATTTAAATTTGATAAATTGATATCCCTTGTTGAATGTCCTAATACTCAATCTATTAATTTCAACTTCACAATTTAATATATTCACATTTTGGGAGGGACTACTCAAAATTTATAGTGTCATATCAATATAGCATTACACATATAGTAAGATATATTAGCATACAATTAAAGAGTCGATGAGATATAATAATTTAAACTTTATCAAATATATGATGGTAAAAAGTAAAAATGCAAAATTAAAGGAGTCAAGAAATTAAAGGAAAGATTGGAGGTTACAATTGCTCTGCAACGCATTCCTAGAGTTGCATGCTTGATCATATTGCAAGCGCCCGCACGTGTCAGGTGGGAGAGGCCTGGCCCTACCCCACAGAGGTTTGGCTAAGTGGTCCCTCGTCGTAGTCCGAGGATTTATTGCTTGTTTCTTTAGTGCCTTCTCTTTTCTTTTTTTCTCTTTACCTCTCTTTTGTTTTTTTTTCTCTGGATTCTCTCTGTCGCTTGTTTTAACCGTTTCCTCCTGAAGCGCTGACGCTAGGGTTTCCCTTGGCTCCCTGAAGGCCTCAATGGTTGAGGGAAAAGAACCCCCGATGATGCTTCCAGTGGTGGCGGGTGTAAGTAGTCTGCAAAGTCCTTTTAGGATGCAGTTACAAACGGTGATATCGACATTCCTCTCTCTGCCAAGTTCAATATTAGCGATGACCTAAGCAAGGTGGTTTTCATTGGCATGCAGGGAGGAGAAGGTAAGCCCCCAGATGCTTCTTGTTATGCAAAACTTGTTCTTAACCCTGAAATGAAAGAAATTGTTAAGGGCCAAAAAAATAAACTCAGAGATGTTGCAATATTCTTTGTTGCAGTAGATGTGAATAAATTGCCTGCTAGGAAATTCTTGGATGCTTGGTTTTCTAAGGTTTGGGCACTGAAATTTTGGATTCAAGTTAGTTACTGCAGAATGTTACAACGTGGTATTTTTGTTAGCTTTTTGAAAGACCATTCTATGCAAGAAAAATCTATAAATAAATCCTCTAGAATCTTGGGGGGTGCGTCTTTCGTGCCTTAGCCTGGTCGCTAGCGGCCATAGCTGAGGAGGTCCTTTCCTTGTCCTGCCCAAGATGGATGGTGATTAAGAATGTCTTGTCGGAGTATTGGAAGTTGGTTTCGGCCCTCCTCGCTCCATTTGGCAAGGTGGTTAGGGTTGATGAAACAAAGGCTTCTCTCCCCATCTTGATGCCAAGGTTCTAGTGTCCCTCAATCCTGGGATCAATATCTCGCTTGATATTACAATAGAAGACGATGAAAAAGACATTAGTTGTCCCATTGAAATGCTTGGTGGCATCAATGCTTACTACATGTACTGTAAAGAAGGGCATATTAGGAAAAACTATCCTCTCATCAAGAAACCAACTGAAAAAAGAAAAAATAAAGGTACGAACCCTAGTACTAGTGTGGAACCAAAACATCAGCCTAACCTGGGTGCTCCAAGCAATAACTTTGTCTTTAAGAAGCCCAACATGGGAGAAAGTTACGACAGTCAACTGAAAATGAGCACAAACATCAACCCCTCAACCTAGTTGGGTGAAAGTGAACCCAACCCAAGCAATAATGGGGCAGAGGATGAGGTGGTAGCTACCCTCGAGTCCTCTGAAATTGGGGATATTTTCTCATCTAATTCCCCTCCTAAAATTAACCCTGAACAGATGGAAAGGCTTAATGCCTGCCAAATTTCTATGCGTGAAATTAGAAAAAGGATTGAGGAAAATCACTTAAAGGGTAACCACCCCCACAGTGAAGTAACCACAATACACCTAAAAAAAGACAATGGGAAACACTCTCTGATTAAGGGACCAAGGATTGACACTGGTGTAGTCGGTGTTGGCTTGGCTAAGGTCTCGAGTAGTGGGGAAATCTCTATCGGCCATACTCTTGATGTTAAGGATGCCTCTGGGTCCTTAGGTAAGCCGCCTCCTCCTCACTTTGACCACGGCCAAGACAACATCCACTCCACTCTCTTCCAACCTAAACCCCCTCAAGCCAGAGGAAGACCCTATTGTAAACCAAGAACAAGAGAATGAATGTGCAATCTTTAATATAGTGGATACTAATAACATTTTTTAACATGTCCCAACTCTTCCCACCCTGGACCTTGTAGAGGGAACTAAGGCAATTTCTGATGAGATTATCACAAAGGGGCAAGTGGAGAAGCCTCACAAAACTAGAAATGTGTCAGGAAGGCCCAGGAAATATGGACCTCTCTTGACAGCAAATGGAGATCCCAAGCTAATAACAACTAAAAGGAAGAAGATCAACTTTATAGCCCAATCCCCGCTGGCTAAAAGACCTAAGGGGGTGGAGAATCTCCCTAAGTGCTTTGAGCCATTCAAGACCAACCAAGAGGACACTCTCACAAACGTGGATGATGAATCTTGACCTCATTTCTAGGAATTTTAGGGGGTTAGAATCCCCCAACATAAAATATATTGTCAAAAGGTTCTTATACTTGGAGAAGAAGAAAGACTTTGTGCTCCTCCAAGAAACAAAAGCAGTTGGCTTCTTACTTGAAGTAAATCTGAAATTCATCTGGAAGGACTCATATTTCTTCACCAATAACCATGAGAAGGGAAGAGGAGGCATTGCCATCCTGATAGATAGAAAATGGAAACAGTATATTAGTAACCAGGGCTCTTCCCCATGTAACAGAGCAATCTAGATAACCTTAAACAAGGATGGTGAAAGCTTTGGGATATGTTCAGTGCATGCACATAATGACCATCATGATATAATTATGTTGTGGTGATGGTTGGAAACCCTACCAGAGGTACCTTGGTTAATTGGAGGGGACTTTAACATGATTGACCAATCTGAAGACAAGTGGGGTGGAATTGACATGACTTGGAAAGGGGCTAAAAATAATTTTTGGTTAAGGGAAAAGAATAGATTAAGGCTCCTTGACCCATTGGAAGGAGGAAAAACAAATTGTCAAGGAATGTGATTTACCTGGTGCAATGCCTAGAAGGTTGGCAAAAGGCTTTACTGCCAGCTAGACCGATTTTATGCCAACAAGGGCACCTTCATATTTTTGCCTATTGACTCTGGGTAGCAAGTCTGCGTGTATCCCTATACCCTATCGGACCACCACCCCATATTAGCCAAAGTAGCCACCCATCATGAGATTCCTAATGAAGGTCCAAAACAACCAAAGTTCATCTTGAATACAAGCCTATTGCAGGATAATGACTGTAGGGATGGAATTGCTTCCATTAAAGAAATCAATAAGTGACTTCTTAAGGGAAAAAGTGTTATTGAGAAATGGGAAAGCAATGTGGAGGCATGGATCAAGTTTCTTCAAATGATTGGTAAAAAGAGAGCCTTAAATTCAAGAAAAGAGGAAAATCAACTAGAAGAAAATCTTGTTAAAACTGAAACTCTAATTAAGGCTAATCCAAATAACATCAACCTCAATTAGAAAAATGCAAGCTCACAAAATTAGAGGCATCAAGGTAAGAACCAAACTCAATTGGTTAAGCTATGGGGATAATGGCTCAAAGTTCTCTTTCAACTACATTAAAGAGAAAAGTGGTATAGAGCTTGTTGGGCAAATTTGGGAGGAAGGAACCCTCTTCTCCACATAGGAAGATATTTTAAGACAATTCCACTACTTCTACAAGAAACTCTTCACCTTAGAAGATGTTGGGGATTGTAATAAGGAAGATAGGAATAACATTAACAGGATCATTCCCAAGAAAATTAGCAAGGAGGATGCATCAAAACTTGTTGTTGGAATATCAAAAGAGGAAATAGTGAGAGCTAACCACTCCATGAGTAACGAAAAATCCTCTGGATGAGATGGACTCTCGATGGAATTATACAAGGCCTCTAGTGACTGGATAAGTGAGGAGTTGCTTCAAGTCTATCAAGAGGCCCTAGAGCGGGGTTCTTTGCATAAAATTATTAATAGAGGCATCATCAATCTCCTCCCCAAAGGGGGTGATAAGACCCTGATAAAAAACTAGAGACCTATTACATTACTAAATGTCTCTTACAAAGTCCTGGAAAAGGTCCTAGCCTTAAGGCTGGTTGATATCCTCCCAAAATTCATCAATAACACTCAAAAATGTTTCATCAAAGGACGCTACATTCTTGAGAACCTTATCACAAGTTGGGAGGCCATGGAATGGGCCAAACAATCTGGTCAAAACTCGGCAATGCTTCTACTTGATTTTGAAAAAGCCTACGATAGAGTGGGATGGAGCTTCTTAAGAACTACTTTAGAAGCATTTGGGTTTCCATTGGAGTTTTGTAATGTTGTTGACACTGTGCTAAAGGATGTTGTTTCTCAGGTGGATGTGAATGGTACACTCTCAAAGGAAATTCTGCTAGAGAGATCTATCGGGCAAGGTTTCTCCCTAGCCCTTTCCCTCTTTGTCATTGCATCAGATGCCTTGCACTATTTGTTGAGAGATCATTCTTTTTCACCCAAGGTCAAAGGTATAATCTTGCCAAACCAAAATGAACTAATCAATATCCAATTTGCGGATGATACAACTATATTCCTAGAACAGGAAGCTAATAAACTTTGACTCCTGATGGAGAAGATCAATATATTTTTCCAAGCATCTGGTGCAAGGATTACAAGTGTTAAATCAAGCTTCTTGGGGTGGAATGACTCATCATTGAACTGGTTACAAAATTACAACTTTCAGTGGGAGGGACCCAACAAACAAGTGAGGTATCTAGGAATACCTTTTGCAGTTAGACCCAACTTGAAGCACATGTGGTTTGGATAAGTGAGAAAATTGAAAAGAAACTAAAGAACTGGCATAGACATTACCTGTCTCTGGCTGGAAGAATTCAACTATGCCAGAAGATCCCATCCTCTTATAGCATTTATTTTGCCTTAGTGTGGTTCTCTAGTATTTACCAAGTAAACAAAATCCAAAAAAGTATCAGGTTCTTCCTTTGGTCAGATGGCAAAGGTAAGAGGAAAAAGAACTCCTAAAATGGGAGTGGTGTTGCCTGGATAAGTTACAAGGTGGAATTGGGCTCAAGGATTTGCAAACTCAAGGCATAGCACTCACTGCTAAATAGATCACAAAATATGCTTATGGCGAGGAGCCATGGAAATTTTTGATAAGAAATAACATAACCTTTGCCTCCCCAAAGCAAGCAAAGACATGGAAGAAAGTACCCCTTTGTGATATTCTCATGAGTAAACACCCAATGTCTCCTGCTAGATCCTTGGTGTTCAAAAGCCTATGGAAGGCATGGGAGCTTGTGAAGCATAAAGTGAAGTTAAAATCATGTAACATTAATGACGACACTAATCTAATTTGTGAGTCATATTGCTCTTTGTGGTGGAACCTTGAGCACAAAGGGAAGCCCCTTGTCCTGCTCCAAGGGTGTTCTGCCAAAAAGTGGAACCTTTGTGGGATTCAAACCTTTCATAATATTTTGGATAATGGTAAAATAAAAACCTGGGATAGTCTGGTTGATGAATTCAATCTTAATGCTAACTCTTCCAAAACTTACAATGTTGTCTTTGAAACTTGCAAAAATGCTACTTTCTCTTGTAATTCTAGTATTGCTTTTGATATGGCTAATGATATCATTTGGGATGATGATTGTAGACATGGAAAATGTAAAAGTTCATTTTGGCACACCTAATCCCGATTACTAACAACGTTTCCTCTTAAATCATTTTCTCAGCATTTCATCACATTTTATCCCTTAATTTAATAAATAATTATTTATTGGATTAAGTCTTTCCTCTTTCAATGATTAAATTAATCAATTAATTTAATTAACCACTGCATCCCTGTTTAATTAAATAAATTATTTTATTTAATTAAAAACCTCTAAAGTCCTCCTATTAAATTAAAATAATCAAACCTTATTTGATTTAATCTAACATATTCCTCCTTGATTAAATAAATCAAATCATTTATTTGATAAATCATTTTCTCTCAATTCCTAACTTAAATTAATTCATAAATCTAAGTTTAAATTGTCACATCACCTAATTCTTCATTAAGTTAATCAAAACATCATCAAAAGGGAATATTCCCTCATTTGAATTCAAAAAGGCCAAGTGCACTTGGTCCTTCCAACAAGGCATTCAATCCCTCTTACATGTCCTTGTGCATTGAGCCAAGTGACATTAACTTCACTTCTCTTCCCCCTTCAACAAGTCAACTCACCATTTCAAATTCAAATTTATGCATTTATCATGCATATTGGCCAAAATGTGCTCATTCCTCTTCCAATTGCATGTGGACAAGTGGCACAATGCCATTGGATTATCCTTTGTCCCACATTGCTCAATCTTGCTCACTTCTTCCAAATTGAAGTCTATAAATTGGAGACTCTTCTCCTCAATCTTCATCCACAATTCACATGCAAAGTTACTCTCTCCAATTGAGAACTAATTTTTCTCATTTCATCCAAGCACTCACCACATTTTCATATTTGCACCAAGGTTATGCTCAAATCTTTTTGGAGATTTGACCATTTTTTCATCAATCTACATTGCAACATAGGAATTGGGAAAGGGCCAATTGCAACACTCCATTGGCACCAATTCCCCCATGGGATCATCAATCTATTGGCTAGATTAGGATTTAATTTCATATTATTTAAGTTTGTTCTTCATTTCCTAATATTAGTTTAAATAGGTGGATTTTATGGGGAATCCTTCATATTTGCATGCATTTTGATCTAACACTAACAATGTTTGTCGTCTTTGTGCAATTGTAGGTTTTAGGGTTCACATTTTGGCACTAGAAGGAGGGCTATCTCAAAATTTATCACGTTTTTCTTCAAAATTCCACGATTTTTTCACTTTTTTTCTCACATATAGGAAAATGCACCGCGGGTAGTTCATGCAGTCCTGCATTGCACTGCGAACTCAGATGTGGTGCTATATTGCACCGTGCCTCTTGAAAACCATGGCACCATATAGCACCACAATTGCTTCCCACGTCTAAAATTTGAAAATTTGCCAACTTTCACTGCTTCCAAAGTCCACTACGCGCCAAAGTCCACCGCACCCACAGTCTTTGTTTCCACAGAGCATCGCATACAGTCGACCATGCAACACTGTATGGCACCATCTGTTTTCTAAACAGCACCACACCCGCTAAACAGCACCACACCTGCTAAACTCCGCCGCGGGAAATAGTCTATTTTTAAATTTGAACACGTTTTTTAATTTTTTGAGCATTAACTTTGTTTGTTGTATTATTGCTCTCCGGTTTTCTGTCATTTTGTAGGTTGGAGAAGAGGAAAAGCCAAGAAAGAAGTTCATCATGATACCATGCTCACAAACCCAAAGTGTTCTTAAACACTAAAAGTGTTCTTCAACACTCCTTAAGAGAATTTGTTAAATATCTTTGGCCTTAGGAAAATTAAATTTACTTTGGGGACTAAAAAGAACAAGCAATCTTTCTTTTTTCTATGACACATGCTTATTTTGTACAAAGTGTTCTTAAACACTAAAGTGTTTTTTAACACTCTATAAAGGATTTGATAAGTTCTTTGATTTTAGGACACTAGTTTCTTTTGGGTTCTAAAATTTACAAATCAAATTTCCTTTCAAAAGTTGCCAAGGGGCTAAAAAGAACTTTAGACAAACACACTAGATTTTGTTTAAAATGTAACAATTGAACAAGGCAAACTCACACTCCATTTGGTGCTTAAAAAGAAGTCATCATTGCTTTGAGGTTTAAAATGAACAAATGTTTTCCATGTTTTCCAATCTTTTTTACAAGTTAATATCATTCAAAATGTGTATGCGCTTCTCTCGCGCTTCATTGTGATCTTGAGAATCAAAAATATTTTAGTGATATTAGGTTGTTAAAAAGATTGCTTCCACATTTCAATTTGGGCACTTTAAATTGAACAAAACATGCGAGTGTGAGCACGACATATTATGGAGGTTTTCCCCTTTGTTTTTCAACAAAGGTTGTCTAAACGATGGGATATGTTAGCTCGTTTTTGTTTATCTTAGAGGGCCTCCCTTGTGGAAAAAAGTAATGACCCAAGGGAATGACCCAATCGGGAACACGCTAAAGCCAAGCGACTTCCAATTGGTATATAAGTGTGGATTCTTGAGGAAAGTTCAAGAATCACGAGGATTATTCTGATGAGATGGACAGCAATGGACTTTCGTCGATGTTGGATAATCCCCCACGAACGAAATGCCCGAATTAGAACCCTTTCTTTAGAAAAAGGTCAAAACCTTGTCTATCTTGTTGGTGCAAAAGGTCATGTCCTTTGAAGCCACCCCATGTTATACATGCGGTCTTGTTGTGGAAATGGAAAGTATGTCATGGGAGATTCATGTGTACTAATGCTTGGCTGACCCAAATAAGTGAGTGTCGTGGAGGGGAGTCAGTGTGGTCAAGCATTTAGCTATTCACACAAGATATGCGTAGTTGGATTTATCCAAGTGAGAACCCAACAAGATATTGCCTCATCATCCTAGGAGTGTAAACGTGCTTGAAGAAAAGAACACATTGCTTGCTCCTCAAAACACTTGAAAACAAACATACACAAGACCTTCAAATTTCAAACACCTTGTGAGAAACAAATACCTCTTGATGAATTTGGACACTTTTGCTTTCCCTAGGGATCATATTCCTAGAGGTTTCTAAGTGCCCAAATTCTACTGTCATTTGTTTTGAACAAGGTTAAACATAAGGAACTTTGTCCCTATTTTCCTTGATTTCCACACAATGGACCTTGTGGGATGAGAAAGAAAATGGGACATTAGACATATAGTTTGAAACTTAAGCAAATGTCTTTGATAAAAATAAACTCATTAAACAAAGATAAAAGACAATTTGAACTTCATGTGTGTTGTTTCCAACGATTTCCCGCAAGATTAAAATCCCAAAGCCAAAGTTCAAAAAGCTTAGTCTAAAAACTCGTGAGGAGCATCTTGAGAGACTTTTCGAATTCAGAGAAAGACTTGTCTACAACTTTTATAGAAAAGCTTCAAGGAATAATCCTGCATTGTATGGATTTTATTGTCAACAAAATCCCAAACTTTTTGAAAGGTTTTCTTTTCTCCCATAGGAAGTATAGCGTGTTCTTCAACACTGAGATCTTGTAAGAAAGAGTTGTGTCTAGGTTCAAGTCTAGGATCAAAGCATCATCCCCATCCATATTTTCATCGAAATCAAATCTCATCCCATCATCAAACCTTTTGAGAACTCTAGAAAAATCACTCATGCTAAATTTAGAGGGCTAAACCAACATCACCCTATCTTAGGCTTAACGCACCTAGCCAAGATAGTCAACACTATTGGATGAATTACCTTTAGGATAACACAACTTCCTAAAGGTTTACTATTTCATAAAACACATTGGCTTAACACACTTAGCTAATTCATCCACTTGTGCAAGTTCCCCTAGGATAACGCAACTTCCTAAGGAATACAACTTCACTACAATCCTGTTTGACTTAACGCATCTATTCAAATTATCACAATCAATCTAAAAATCCCTTACAAGTTTACCATATACCTTCAAAAGTTCTTCAAAATGTTTCATTCATTCACTTCATCCATTTATCCCATTATCATCATCACCCTCTTTGATCTTTGGCTTTCCTAGTTTCTTCTCTTTTGAACCCAAAAGGTTAGGATCAAACGATCCCTATTTTTATGGTTCAAACTAGATCTCAATACAAGAAGAACATGGAGAATATCAATGACATATCAACTTCTATGGACATGAGTCAGTTGACCTCTAAAATAAACCTTGCGGGATCGAGCAATCCCCCAACTAACTCTCCTTTATCATCACAAAGTCCTCAAGAGGAGAGCCATGAGGAGGACATCACAAACGAGGACATGGGGATGACACAATCCGAAATGATAAAAATGGTTCAAAACCCTGAGAACCATAAAATTGTTAGTGCCATGTTCAAGTACTTAAACACATTAATGGAAGGAGGGGTCCCATTCCCCTTCGACCTTGATGCAAGCACTAGTACGGACATGCCCCTTACAAATGCATCCTAATGTCAAACATCAATCAAGAAATACCCCACATCACTACAACCATCACTCCAACCTCACCAATTGGAAACAAAGGAAGTGTTATGTTTTGAGAGTTACAACAACATCGCCTAATGACCAATAAAGAGGTAGCTGTCACCACCACGCCAAATAATATTGTGCCAGAAAATCCATTGCACCCATACATCCCACTCGCATTTCATAGTCCCGCTGGTTCATCTTCAATTCATGCCTCGCCAGCCTATCAGTTAAACATACCCACTTCTTTACCACAAGAAGAAGGTGATTTATTTAGAACAACTGAAGTCGCTAATCCTTTTTCTTTCCAGGATAGCCTACCACCGCTACCCCCATTTCCATTTGCGACCACATCACCACTCGGAGTAGGGTTTCCTCCCCTAAATACCGATAGCTTCTCAGAACAGAGCAATGTGCACATCACCTCAAAATCCATCTCTTTTCCCACAGCATCACAACAACAAGTGGCGACCATCCAAGCCACTGTGACAAACACATCCATTGGTTCTCAAGTATCCCAAAGCATGCCTTCGCAAGGACCAAACATCTCCACCACCCCTCCAACAACCCAAGTCCCAATCACTACCACAATCCCTCCACCTATCACAATGGTTGGCATGATTCTTGTTCCACCACCAATCCCACCTAAAGCCAACTCATCAAATTCATTCATTACCTTAATCCAAACTCTTCAAAAGGCCAACCAACAAAGAGTACTCAAGCAATAGTAGCAAGCACAAGCACAAGCCCAAGCGCAAGCTCAAGCACAAGCCTAAGTGCAAGCGCAAGCACAAACCCAAGCACAAGCCCAAGCACAAGCGCAAGCTCAAGAACAAGCCCAAGCCCACGCCCAAGCACAGGATCAAGCCCAACAACAAGCACAGGCACAGTACCAAGCGCAATTGCAAGCCTACCAACAAGCCTTGCAAGACTTTCAGGCACAACAACAAACTAAACAACAAGCTTTGTTGGCACAACAGCAGCTCGACCAACAACAAGCTTTGTTGGCACAACAACAACTAGACCAATAGCAAGCTTTACTAGCTCAACAGCAGATTGATCAACAGTAAGCTTCATGGGAACAACAACAGATGTACCAACAACAAGCGTTGTTGGAACAACAGCAACAAGATCAACAACAAGCATTGTTGATGCAAATGTAGGCATACCATCAGGCTTTAAACGCACAACCGAGCTTGTAGAAAATACCCACCAGTACTCTTCCCACCCATCAAACACCTTGAACACCTCACAACTCATTCATCCCACCTCCCGATCCGAGTAAGGATGTCGCAACACAAATCAAACTGCTCTCACAGCAAGTGTCGGACTTACAAGCAAGAAAAACCACAAGGACACCAGGCAATTTGTGCCCTTATCCATTCGATAGAAGTCTCACCATGTTACCGTTCCCAAAGGGATTTGAGATCCCCAAATTTGACAAATACAATGGAACGGGCAACCCTGAAAACCATGTAAGGGAATTTCAGGTGCACTGCATGGACGTCGCATATGATGACACGTACCTAATGCGACTCTTCCCTCAAAGCCCGACTGGTCCAACTATGGAATGGTTTTCTCGCCTACCCACAGGCATTAAAACATTCGAGGAAATAGTGGAGGCTTTCCTTTAAAATTACGCTTTCAAAATGGGTGTGGATGTTAGTTTGGAAGAACTGTCAACGCTTAAATAACGAAAAGCAGAGCTATTCGCATCATTCTTGCAAAGATGGTGATCCAAGGCCAATCAAAGCAAGTGGACCATGCCAAAGGAACAACAAGTTTGCACCATCATAGCCAATCTAGATGAAAACTTGGTGTTCTACCTAAAAATGCAGTGCATCACATTGTACGATCAATTGATTCCAAAGGCGCTCAACATCGAAAGAGCCCTTATTGTGCGAGGAGGCGCACCAACATTCACTCCACCCCAGGATAACTGCTTGTCTAACAACTACAATGATAAACCTCAAACATGGTCGAGGAATAAAAATATCACAAACGACGACATGGTTGATGCTAAAGTGGTAATCAGTGCCCCTAAGTAGAATACCCAAAACCATCATCAACCGCATAATCATAATCACAACAATGTGTAGACTAATGTAGTAGTAGTACAGCCACAACCATCTTCCACCAATCAAATCAATAATGTGGGAAATCAAGGAGGACCACCTCCTCACAACAAGTATCCTCCCAAGCGGAAATTCACAGCTCTTGGTGAATCGATTGGGTCGATAATGAAAAAGTTGGTCAAGGAGAATCTAATCAAAGTCTCTAACTCTGAGCAGTACACAGAACCCATGAACAAGCTGCCATGGTATAACGAGAACCTCCTTTGTGAGTTTCACAAATTCAAAGGACACACCACTACCAATTGCATGAGACTCATTGAGGATAAGGTCATAGACATTGATCAGCCGATCGGAAACCAAGACCTAAAGATATACACGAATCCGATGCTGAACCATAACCAAGGGAACAATCAAGGGAATAATAAGGGCAAGAAAAAGTATGCTACTGCTAATCTAGTATATGAGGAGATAGTTGGATGCGTTGACGAAATGGTCACCATCATAAATATCAAGGGATCCAACAATGACTATGGAGTCACCACACGAGGCAGAAAGGTTACCATTGTCAGGGCACTTGCTAAGACCCCCATTACTAATACAAAGGTCATCCCCTATGATTACAATGTTATTGACCAGCTAAAAAGAACACCCACCCAAATCTCCATCATGGAACTATTAAAAATCTTCGCTGCCCATAGGAATATCCTTGATGAAGCACTAGCTGCATCTAGCGTCGCCACCATCCTCGACACAGAGCAATTTCAGGCTATGGTGGGTAACATAGTTACCCCAAATCTCATTACATTTTCGGACCAAGATTTCCCTCCATAGCCATCTCATAACTGCGCACTCCTCCTCCAAGAACTAATCCACAAAAAGAAAGTCAAAGGAGTCTTGCTAGATGGAGGTGCAGGCCTTAATATTTGTTCTCTAAAACTCATAAAGAAATTGGGATTCGCCAAGGATTCCATCAATAAGAAAAAAAGCATCACAATAAGGGTGTATGACAACCAAGAAAGAGTATCTCAGGGTACTATCAAAATCCTCATTCAAGTGGGGCCGACAACCATGGAAACCACCTGTCAGGTCCTCGACCTTGACCTACCATACAACATCCTCTTAGGATGCCCATGGATCCATGGAATGAAGGCAGTGGCCTCGACCTATCACCAGTGCATTAAGTTCTCACATCAGAATGAGGAGGTCACTATATATGGTGATCCCAAACCTTTTTCCTACTGCAAAAACTTGGAAGCCAAGTTTTATAAGATTCCCTAGGTACCAAAAAATGATGAAGTTCATCCACGTCATATGTTGACCCAGCCAATCTCACCTCCACTTCTGTGACAGAGACACCTGCCATCCCTGACATATCCAAGATTAAGAACATGATCCAGGACAATGGATACAGTGATTACAGAATGAAGAGAAATGCATTTGTTGTAGGAGAGTTACCACAATCTCCTAGGTTGCATGGATAACCCCAACCATTTCAAACACCTATCCGCACTGCTAGAGCAGAACCCTCTAGATTCCACCATTGGGGGGATCTCAGTGAGGAGAATGTGGATGAGGACACACTATACCAAGATGAAAGACCCACTCCCACCCTACCCATGGAGGAAACTAATAGAGGGTTATAAATGTTGTTCGATATGGGCTATAACAGGAATGAGAGCCTGGGAAGAAATAGTGATGGACGGTTGGAGCCCATCATTGTAGAAAGAAGAATGTGGAACCTTGGCCTAGGGTATACTCCTCCAAGTATAACTATACATGGAAAAGGTACTCCCAGAAGAGAAGTCAGGTCTTCTCCTCGGGTAACAACAACCACTCCTAGACCACCTGTTTGCTTAGGTATCCCACTCGATAATTACACCTTTGACATCACTGATGTTTGTCCTAGTAGTGACAATGATGATACCATAGCAGGTCTCCCTAGGATTTATGACGATTCCACCTTGTTAATGATAAGTTCCTCCACAACTGAGTCAAACCAACCAACCCACTGAATCACCTTAGTACACCCCCAACTCATCGATCATGACCAATGGGGACCACCGATTCTAGACTCATTCGAAAATGATGAGGCACTCTCAGAATTCATGGGACTAAGGGATACAGTTCCATGTGGGGACTATAAGGCAGGCTTCAACATCATGTTGGCCACATAGACATACTATGGGGAGACGATTGAGTCCTTCAGTCACAAAAGGAAAATAGCGAGAATAAGCTCGGGGTTATTGAGTGAAAACCACACTATGGCACTCTCTAACCATAAAACAGTAAAAATAAAGGATGCATCCAATGGTGAAAACCTCTCTGAGGCACCAGAGGATGAAGGATTCAATCTCCCCCTACTGCTCTACATCAAGAGAAATCAATAGTATTGGCAGAACAATGCAACCCGGTCAACTTAGGAACATAATCAGAACCACAAATCACCTTCTACGTAGAGTCTCTCTGAACAGAAGAACATGAACTGTTGGCAGAATTCTTAAAAGAAAGAAAGGTAAATTTTGCATGGACCTATGCTGACATGCTAGGACTGGATCCTGAAGTAGTGGTTCATCATTTGACTATTTACCTCGGAGCAAAACCTGTCAAACAAAAGCTAAGGAAGATGCACCCACAAATAGCCTTGCTCGTCAAAATTGAGCTACAAAAACTCCTGAATGTTGGCTTCATACACCCGATCGACTATCTAGAATGGGTATCAAATCTTGTACCTATCTCAAAACCAAAAGGGGGCATCTGCATCTACATAGATTTCAGAGACCTAAATAAAGCATGTCCTAAGGATGATTTTCCACTACCCAACATTGACATGATAGTGGATATGATGGTCGGACATGAGATGCTATCCCTAATGGATGGCTTCTCGAGGTACAATCAGATAATGATAGCAAAGGAAGACCAACATAAAAAAGCCTTTACATGTCCTTGGGGCACCTACTATTGGAATGTGATGTCATTTGGGTTGAAAAATGCAGGAGCTACATATCAAAGAGCCATGATGCTAATCTTTCATGACATGATCCATAAAACCATTAAAGATTATGTGGATGACATATTGGCTAAATCAAAGAAAAGGCAGGATCACATAGCAACTCTAAGTGAAATCTTTGATAGACTAGAACAATACAAGGTCAGACTCAACCTGAAGAAGTGTCTTTGGGGTACAATCGGGAAAGTTGTTGGGATACATAGTTTCAATGAGAGGGATAGAGGTGGAACTTGCAAAAGTAAAAGCAATCTTTGAAATGGAAGTGCTAAGAATGTTAAAGCAATTCAAAGGATTACAAGGTAGACTCTAGTCCATCCATAGATTCACACTTGCTTCACAAGGGAGTCGCATTCAGATGGGATGACAAATGCAAGCAAGTATTTAGTAAAATAAAAGAATATCTACTTACACCACCTGTGTTGATGTCACCAATTGTCGGGAAGCCATTAATCCTATACATCTGAACAACAACAACTGCCCTGGATGCCCTTTTAGCCCAACATGACAAAAATGGAACCGAGTGGGCCATCTACTATATCAACAGAACAATGGTGGGGCACGAGCTCAATTATACATCAATAGAAAAGGCTTGCCTGGCACTAGTATTTACAGCCTATAAATTCAGACACTACATGCTAGCTCATCAAATCAAGCTGATTGCCAAGATAGACCCCTTGAAATATCTATTGTCAAAAGCAATGCTCACAGGCAGAATGGCTAAATGGGTAATGATACTATCCGAACATGACATTGAATATGTCAAGAGAAAGGCAATCAAAGGACAAGTTATTGTAGACTAGCTAGTAGAGGCTCCTCTCTACACAGATAACCCGTTTGTATCAGAATTCCCAGATGAGTCCCTTTTCAACCTCGGTGCAGCCGACCACTAGAAATTGTACTTCGATGGCTCCCACACGCAGCATGGATCAGGAGCCGGTGTGTTCTTCATCACCCCACAAGGATACTGTATACGTAGGTATTATAGGCTAGCATTCCCCTGTACCAAAAATATTGCAGAATACGAGGCTTTAACCATAGGCCTTAAAATTATAGCACAATGGCGAATCATGGCATTAAATGTCTATGGGGACTCGCAACTTATCATCAACCAAGTCAACGGTGAATACCAAACGAAGGATGATAAGCTCGCACCATACAAAAAGGTGGTAGAAAGCCTCAAGGAATCATTCATCGACATCACCTTTGAGCAGATACTAAGGACAAACAACAAAGCAGCCGATGAAATGGCAATAATTGGATCCTTGTTGGACATTCCTCGCAACGTTTTGAAACACGAATTCCTCGTAGAATAGCTTCTCGTACCCACGTTCGAGGTACCAGAGTCAAAATATGCATGTGAACTTGTTGGTTGATCCTTGGTATCATGACATATACACCTACCTAAGGTTAGGAATCCTCCCAACTGACATCACCCCAAACCTAAAATGAACCTTTGTCAAAAGGTCTTCACGATTCGTCATCCTAGGAGAGACCCTCTTCCATAGAAGTGTCGATGGAACCTTACTACATTGTTTTAAACCCAAGGAGGCCATGAATGCTCTAACTGAGGTACACAATGGCACGTGTAGTTCACACTCGAGTGGTATGACCTTGGCTAAGAAGTTGTTGAGAATCGGGTACTATTGGCCGACAATGGAGAGAGAGGCACATAAATTTGTGAGAAGATGTTTGTAGTGCCAATAGCATGGAGACCTCATTCATACACCGGCTTAAGAACTGCATCCCATTGTTACACCTTGGCCCTTTTCATAGTGGGGGCTCGATCTCATTGGTAAAATCTCGCCCACCTCGTCCAATGGCCACAAGTTCATTATCACTGCCACTAAATATTTCACAAAGTGGGTCGAAGCAATTCCCATGACCTACATCATGGGTAAACAAATATCCAAGTTCATCCTAAACTACCTCATTTTCCGATACGATGTTCCTCAATCCATTATCTCTGATAATGGGACACCCTTCAAAAATCAGGATGTCTGTGATCTAAGTGAAAAGTTCAAAATCCAACACCGCTTTTCCACCCCATACTATCCACAAGGCAATGGCCAGGTAGAAGCTACGAATAAAACCATTCTAAAAATCCTATAGAAAATAGTCAATGACTTTGAACGTGACTAGCATCTGCAGCTAAATCCTACCTTATGGGCCTATCACACTAGCATCCGCATGCCAACAGGCACCACCCCATTCTCCCTGGTCTATGGATTGGAAGCCATCCTCCCTATTGAGATCGAGCTTTTTTCACTGAGAATATCTTTGCAAAATCTCATCACAAATGAGGAATATAGGGTCACAAGACTCAACGAGCTAGAGTTACTAGATGAATGATGAATGGACGCCCTAAATCATCTACAAGTGTACCAAAATTGCTTGAAACGGAGTTACAACAAGAAGATCAGGCAATACACTTTCCAAGTTGGTGACCTTGTGCTAAAAGAAAACCAAAAGAATGCACCAAACCCGGATACAAAATGAAAGTTTGAGCCCAATTGGCTGGGACCCTTCATCATCACCACAAGTTACAAATAAGGAGCATATCAGTTATCAACACCAGAAGGCGACCCTCTGCAGGAGCCCATGAATAGTTCGCACCTCAAAAAAATTTATGCCTAAATCTTGCAAGGTATAGAAACAAAAAATACAACAATCAGAAAAAGTCCTAAAAAAATGGTTACCTTGATGAAAACCTAGCAAACAGGCGTCTTGGTGACAACAAAAAAATAAAAAAATGCAAAAATCCTTAAAAATTAGAAAAAAAGATTGAAAATAGTAAAAAGAAAAAATTCGTCCTCTAGTGAAAACCACTTCGGTGGCACTTTGGACATGTACCTTGGTGAAAACCTAGCAAACAGGCACCAAGTCTAAATAAAGTATCCCCCATCTACCAAGATTTGCACAACTCACTCATTCCATTGCATCTCAATAAATCATCCATTCACTCATCCGCTCGCATCCATAGCATAGCCTGAGCTGGTGTCCATATCATATTCCACCATAGTACTACTTGGCATATTCCTAAGGTCAGTTTGTCCTATCTTTATCGAAGTAGTCTATCGCATCATGTTGGGGGCATGTTCTTGTATCAACATCGGATTGAATTCATGTATATTCTCATGATCTTCTTCAAATTCATTAGAAAAAACCAAAACATCCAAATCATCAAAAACATGTCCAAATATCAGAAAATCTTCAAAATTTCATCATTTAGTCTTGTTAGTCTTTCACCTTGTCGAACTACGTTGTCTCTGAGCTTGAACGTAGGCAAGGTTGATCTTTGATCATCCCTAAAGATAGTTAGGTTAGTCCTTAAGCATCCATCACATTGGCAATCCATTTTCCCATCTAGTCTGCATCTTAAGTCAGTCCTTTAAGCAATAAAATGGCAATCCATTTGTCCATCTTATCATTAAAT
Source organism: Sequoiadendron giganteum (assembly GCA_007115665.2). Lineage (NCBI taxonomy): Eukaryota > Viridiplantae > Streptophyta > Pinopsida > Cupressales > Cupressaceae > Sequoiadendron > Sequoiadendron giganteum. The sequence goes on along the minus strand of CM021106.1, from coordinate 171,864,101 downwards.
CAAGTTTGTCGTCAGTCGAACTACATGGTCTTTGTGTGTATAACGTAGGCAAGTCTAATCTATGGATCAGCTCCTGAGACCCCTAGGATAGGTCTTTAAGTTAGTATGTTTGTCATAAATCTTGAAAATACCAAAAACATTGAAAAATATGAAAATACCAAAAATAGCCTCAAAATATCTTAAAAAACCCAAAATGGTGCATCTATTTCCTCTCGCTTTCACTCGTGATTATCATCACTCATAATAAAATCAATCATCACCTTCACCCTTTGGTGATTCAGTCAGAAGCAAGTTTAGTAGGTTCCAAAGTGAACGCTTAATCATCAAAGTCCCAAGTCTATGTCAGTAAGCAAGCAAGTTGGTCAACTCAGAGTATCAATAGCTTATCACCCAAAAAGTCTCACCAAAACCCTAATCACAACATGTCCTAGGATGAAGCTTTCCTGTGATGGACATAAGCATCAGATACCCCACAGTAGTTAGTCTTCGCTAGTGGTACGAAGAACATTAGCTTGTCTGTTTACTTTATCTTGGTCTTTTTTGACTTATCTTATGTTGCACTCATTTCAAGGACCTCTTGATGATGCCTAAACAAAATAGGTTTAGAGAGAAAGAAATGGGGGCAATGATCATTATCTTTTTATCTGCTGTGCTTGTTGGATATCCTTATAAAATAGCTTAGTCATATATGTTTTGTTTGGTTTGTGGAGATGACGTTTTCGATATCTTGTTGACCACATAGGAAAGCTTTCTTTTCTATGTTTTGGTCTGAGATGTTTAGAATGTCTAAACTGCATCCTGAATGAAGTATGTATGTTAAGTGTGAACAAGAATGCTCCTATCTAATTGTCGAGTCAAAGTCCATCACACTAGGTACAATTCCATCCTGGTCCCTTATACCTTGATGCATCATACCTATGTGTGTTATCAAACATAACACAATTGACCCTTTGAAAATCCCAATTCCTAGCAATACAAATCACCATCTCCATCCTAACTAATTCATTAATTCTACATTTCTTCTACCTTCTTTCCACACTAATATGGTATCATAATAGTAATCAAAGCATCACCCATGCATACACCCTGCATCCACATGATCATCAACATTAAAGCACATTGCATCATATCATTATCTTAAGTTATGAGGAATAGTATAATTTTTTATTCTAAGCACCTTAAGACAACATTACATCATACATAATCATTTACCTTCAATACCATTTGCATCCATTACCATCATTAAAATCACAGAAAATATACAAAAAAAAATGCATCCATCAAATACATCACATCACATAAGCATAAGAATAGAAACATCTCATAGCATCATACATTTCCATATTATACATCCGCATATCATACATGTGCACCATACATATCATAAAAAGGTGAATCATCTCATATATGTCATCAAAAAATACTATTATGATACAAATAGGATCAGATGTACATCGAATACATAGTACAATAAGGCCAAAATACTGTAGCCTGTATATCAAAAATGAAGCAAACTGTCTTGTGATCAAAAAGGGCCAGGCCCTACTGGCTGCTGCCCTCCCCATCCTGTCTCTCAAAATGGGCCTCTGTCGGTCACCTCCCTATCTACTAGGAAAATTTTGACACTCTGCGGTCTGATGGTACTACCTGTCGGTAATGATGCCGATAGTACTCGACCTCTCTGATGGCCTCTTTGTAATTATGAATATCGACCAATCGATCACGGGATGAGGATGCTGCACTCTCTAACTGCCTCTGTTGGCCTATCTATTGATCCCTCTTGGATCATGCCTGATCTCTCCATAGTCAAAGCCTGTACTTGCCCCTATAGCTATTGAATTAGTGCATCTCTATGATTGGGCTGTCCTGCTGGCTGCCTTGTTAGCTATCCTATTGGCTGCCCTGCTGGTTGCTACTAAGGATCCACCCTCGGCTGACAATCTTGTTACCCTACTCGGACAGGTGAATGTTGAACCCTATCCTTGGGAGGTGTCTGATGAGGAGGTGGCCCACCTCATCCTCTACCCCGCCCTCTGCTAGCTACCTGACCCCTGTGTCTGCGTCGTGGGACAACTACGCCTGGGACTTTCAATCTAAGTGGAGGTCTGAATCATGCCCTATAAGTTAGAGTGACCCCTGCATCTGCTGGCTCCTAATCATGTGGCCATGGTCGAGCCACTAACTGCCTAAATGAGGACACTACCTTGGTTGTCAGGATGGGCTGGCCCCATGCTATCTTTTTGGTTGTGCGTGCAAAGATGGCCACATACTGGTCATCAGGCCTGTCTTGTACCTCCCTGAATTGACAAGCAACCCTATCCAGAAGATACCTCTCAACCATGGTATGCTCTCACTACTACATCAATCTGTCCTGTCGGGCAAAGAAGACTTGTTGAACATCATCTCTCCATAGACCAACACCCATCCATAGTCTCCAAACGAACTCTCTCATCTCATCAAGAACTCGCTGCCAGTGTGGAATACCACCTGCGCCAGTGAAAGAAAAGTGCATCACTGCCTTGCTGTACCACCAAACAAGGGGATCATCTATCTCCAGGAGAACCTGTGTGATATCCTGGCGAAGCAGTGGGATCCTCTCCCATGCCCAGATCTGCAGTAAGGTACCTCTAGCCCCGATGGACCTACTGTCCAAATAAGAAAACTCATGAAGATCCCTATAGAGGGACACCAGTAATATCAGTCCCCAAGCAAAGCACTCCCTATGGTGAACCATCTGATCCCATGCAAGTCCCAATCCTAGACTAAACTATCGGCCCCATCAATCAGGTACTATAAGGCCTGAGATGATAGTGGCAACAATCAATCTGTACGTATGCACGCAACCGCAGTATAGCTCTAAGTCGATCTGACCGTCATAAAAATAAATCTCACCTAGCTCCATAACCCCATAACAAGCCTCTCTACTAGCATCTGGATCATAGATAACTCGAGTCCCATGAATAGGCAATCAGAGGATGTGCCATACATCCTCAAGAGTGATCGTGGTCTCGCCGGTAGGAAGATGGAAGGAGGAAGTCTCACTATGCCATCGCTCCGCCAGAGCCGTAAGCATACCTAAGTGAGCCCGAATGGGAGGGATGTACACAACATACTAGAGACCAATGGCACCAAGGTGCTCCTGGACCAACTCATGCATATCCCCTAGTCTACTAAGCACCGGTCGTTGATGCTCCCGCGAGTAAAGTACACTAGGCTCCTCCTGCACAGGGAAGGCCATCACATTAGAAAAGAAAAAAGTTTTAGTATGTCTCACATTAATTTCACCCTAAACTAGAAAATGCGGCGCTGTTTGCGGGTGCGATGCAGTTTGGAAAGTTACAAACTACACCACCATGGTGGAGTTTTCCATTTTGAAAGTTCCAAAGTGGCCCACGCGGTGCACTTTTCATATCCAGTCCAGCTTAAGGTGAACCCTAAATTCCTAGCTCCACCGCGCGGTGGAGTAAGGGCACGCAGTGGACTTTTGGTTAACTAAACACTAAATTACAAAGTGGCCCGTGTGGCACACTTCACATATGCGGTGCAATAAGGGACCGTGCGGTTGCAATAAGACACTTTTCGCAGTGCCATATAGCACCGTGTAGTTTGTACAGGACTTTGACCCTATTTAATGCACATAAAACGATAAATTTGAAAGTTGGATAGGGGTACATACCACGGGTCCTGCGCCGACTGGCCATTGGTGTGTCTAAACCCTCTCCAACACATGCCTGGGAAGATGTCATTGCACCATTTCAACCAAGACTCAGAGCTAAAATGTGAAATTTTCCAAAGGTTAAGATTGCAAATGAATTGAAAATGACCCCTCGAGGTCTATTTAAGCTTAAAAATTAGGGTTTTTTGACCTAATTTGATATTCTTAAAGGGGTTTTGGTCCGCCGAACCTGTTTTCGTCCAATTGAGAGTCATTCTTCATCCCTTCTAGCATTTTAATGCATTTTTCTAGCATTCTGGGTCATTTCGGGCCTGTCGGGCACCTTGTCATCTTTTTCGCGAGATCATCCAAAAATTCAAAATTTTCATCCAATCTCTCATGGGGGCAATATCCTTCCACTGGGGCAATAGTGGGGCATCTGAAAAAATTCAAAAAAATCCCGGACCTTTTGATCATAGCAGTTTATTCTTTGAATTAATGCAACAAGTACATTGATTCAAAGAGGGGCAAAATGTAAACATGGAAAATGTACAAGTTCGTTTTGGCACACCTGATCCTGATTACTAACAATGTTCCCTCTTAAATCATTTTCTCGTCATTTCATCACACTCTATCCCTTAATTTAATAAATCGTTATTTATTGGATTAAGTCTTCCTCTTTCAATGATTAAATTAATCAATTAATTTAATTAACCATTGCATCCCTGTTTAATTAAATAAATTATTTTATTTAATTAAAAACCTCTAAATTCCTCCTATTAAATTAAATAAATCAAACCTTATTTGATTTAATCTAACATATTCCTTGATTAAATAAATCAAATCATTTATTTGATAAATCATTTTCTCTCAATTCCTAACTTAAATTAATTCATAAATCTAAGTCTAAATTGTCACATCACCTAATTCTTCATTAAGTTAATCAAAACATCATCAAAAGGGAATATTCCCTCATTTGAATTCAAAAAGGCCAAGTGCACTTGGTCCTTCCAACAAGGCATTCAATCCCTCTTACATGTCCTTGTGCATTGAGCCAAGTGACATTAACTTCACTTCTCTTCCCCCTTCAACAAGTCAACTCACCATTTCAAATTCAAATTTATGCATTTATCATGCACATTGGCCAAAATGTGCTCATTCCTCATCCAATCGCATGTGGACAAGTGGCACAATGCCATTGGATTATCCTTTGTCCCACATTGCTCAATCTTGCTCACTTCTTCCAAATTGAAGTCTATAAATTGGAGACTCTTCTCCTCAATCTTCATCCACAATTCACATGCAAAGTTACTCTCTCCAATTGAGAACTAATTTTTCTCATTTCATCCAAGCACTCACCACATTTTCATATTTGCACCAAGGTTATGCTCAAATTTCTTTGAAGATTTGACCATTGCTTCATCAATCTACATTGCAACATAGGAATTGGGAAAGGGCCAATTGCAACACTCCATTGGCACCAATTCTCCCTTGGGATCATCAATCTATTGGCTAGATTAGGATTTACTTTTATATTATTTAAGTTTGTTTTTCATTTCCTAATATTAGTTTAAATAGGTGGATTTTATGGGGAATCCTTCATATTTGCATGTATTTTGATCTAACACTAACAATGTTTGTCGTCTTTGTGCAATTGTAAGTTTAGGGGTTCACAATGATACTCCTCTTATGGAAATTAAAGATAAAACTATCTATAAGATGTTAACTAGTAATATCTTTTTCATGCACAATGCTAACAAATGTTGGAATGTGAAGCTCATTGATAATAACTCGCTAAAGGTTTTCTACTCTATTTGGTATAATATTATGGATCTTAAAAAAGCTTGTTTTAGGTGGCTGCTCTTACTACAAGAAACTCCATTTAAAATCAATCAAACGGATGTACAAATTTGTGCAGAATGTGTAGGACTCTAGAAACTATTATGCATATTTTTTTAACTGCCTTTATGCTAAAGAGGTCTGAAATATTTTTTGTAATAATCAGGCTATTTGGAATGTTAATGGGAATCTGAATTAGTATGAGAACTTATTTACTAATAGGAAACTTAAAAATATCTTCATATCTTCTAGGATTTTCTATCTACATAAATTCTACGGCATATCTGGAGGGTTAGGAATGAGGAAAAATTTCAAGATAGGGGCTTACTGAGTCTAATAAGAGACTCACATTTATATCCATTACTTTGCAGGCAACAGTGAATGTGGATATGTCAATGACTGAGTTCATGAGGCACACGTGGCACCATGAGCGAGGAAACACCAAGACCTTTCTCAAGGCATTGAAGGATTTTTAGAGGGTGTTCAATGAGGCTGCAATCGATGCCAACTAGGCTAAAAATCTAAACAATTTGCAAGGTGCACAGGAACTAGTTTTTGATAAGCCATAAGTGTTGTAACAATATGTTTGTTCCTCCATTGGTATATAATTTTTGGTCTGATCTGATATGAGGTCATGATGGTATACATCCTTTTCCTGAATACTATAAATTTGGTGATATATTTGCCTCAATAGGCTGCATATGGCTTAAGTCTACTATTCCTATCTTTCAACTCTTAATTATCAATACAAAAAGGAGTCAAGAAAGGAGGAGAATAATATTTTTTGGTGCTTGGGTACAAAGATATAAATTATACACTATTGATGGTGTTTTCTGCACAACAACAACTCAGACAGAATGTGATATCCTATTTCTCTTGAAAGGTAAACCTCTATGGAAAAGAGACAACCCCAAGGTCTCTAATGTCAGGTCTTGACAATACAATAAAACAACTCAGTGATAAATGTGAAAATGTTGGTAATCACAAAGGGACCTCACTACAAGCAAATACTAGAATTTAAATTTAACAGATCTAAACCAATAATTTGATACTTGGAATCTTGATTTGAAGTCTGATAACAAAGAAACAACAAAAGATAAAGGTTTCAAAGATGATTCTAAGACTACTACTAACCCTAAGATTGAAAATGCCAAAAGATAAAATGCTCAAACTGGACCGATCTCTCATCAACTACTTTCTGTTTAATCCAGATGAATTTGCAATTTCATAGAAATAGTGCAATATTCTAAGGTATTTAAAGATTTTAAATTCACAAACATTCATTCAACCAATCCTATTGTAATTGAGATGAACAAATCCTTATAACTGAACTAAGCACAATTGAAAGTCTAGGCTAACTTTGCAAAGCAACTAACAATCAGCTAACTGCAAAAAGTATGGACTAGAGATCACTGCAAACATTCCAAACATGAAACCCTAATCATCACCAAACAATTTAACCATGATCTTATAAGCAATTTTAAAGATAGAACAACAAGAACCATGCCAGATGAAACTCCATAAGATAGATACCAAATCACAATATCTCTCTTATATTAAGTCATCCAAAATAGCAACAACTCCAGTTTTCTATTACAACACTTGCTTGAAAATAAACCCTAATTCGCTCAAATATGAAGTCTCTATTCTATTTCAAATATCCCTTATCTATCTTCCTATCTATATTCTCGAATGAGGCAACATGCCTATTTTATAGAGAATCCCTCAGATAGGTCGGCCCAAAAATAAGAATTTACAATAAAACATGCCACACAAGAGGTCGGCCTCAAAGATATTTGAACATAACATGAAATGTGCAATTTGCACCAATTTCATCCAAGTCGTCCTAGGCACCAAAAGGGTCGGCCCAATGCATGTGAATAATGGGAAGCACAAATCTCAATGTAGCCCTTATAACTACTTCCCATCCTTGTCTTTAGCTCGATCTTCTTTAACATGCACAGACAACAAGAATCTATCCAACTCAACAATAGGTGGCACAAGCAAAACCCTAATTATTCTCTCAAGAGACTTGATGTCATCCCTTGCCTTCTTAACTGTACCATCCCAAGAATCTATTAATAACTGCAATATAGGTTGCAACATCATCTAGTTGATGCTTAGTGACTTGATCTTCACTGATTGGAGAATAAACATCTCTCCACCACTTCCTAAGTTGCTCCAAATTAAGATGTTTCAAAGCAAACTTCTTCCTTCCTATCATGACCTCAAAAAATTAGATACACTTATCATGGATACCAGTCAAAGTGTCCTCAATCTACCTTGATTTTTTGTGAATCTTCTTCAAGGCCTTCTGCCTCATTTGCAAGATTTCAAACCATTCCCAAGGTTCAAAAACCCTTGGCAAAGGAAGAATCCCACTCTTCACCAACTTATCTTCGGTGAACCCCATAATTATTGTGGTTTTCTATAGTAGGAGATCAGTATCCTCCTTATCTTGAGCCAATGCAGTCTTCAACCAATCCACCGATCTCATGGCATCTCCTCTAGTTGACAAGATATCCTTAATTGAAGCATCTCCCTTGGTTTGGACACCTGCAACCAAGAAACTGTAGCATGTGTGGTGCTCTTCATCCTTTCCAGCTCAGAGATTGTTTCCTGAGGCAAGAAACCTACAGTAGAGGAAGAAGAGCTAATAGCTTGCAAGGGTTTCATACACTCTTGCAAATATTTCTTCAGTTTCTCGTTCTCTCTCCAACTCATGCCTAGTTTGCACAACCTTCTTCAACCTACCCACAATTAGAGCACTGGAGCCTTCATACTCCTCAATATCTTTCACCACAAAAGAATTCCCTAGGTCAACAATTTGCACATGATAATCCTTGGTAGTTACATTATCTCTATCCTTATCCGGAGCAGGGGTAGCAATATGGGCCACTCTGTTACCTAACCCATCTCTCTCAATCCAGGACACAAACCTATCCTTCTTCTTAGCCTTTCCTTGTTCAACATTCGCCATCAAGACATCCCAATTAGGAGGAGCATCCTCTTCTATTACCATTTTACTTTTCAATTCCTTATCCAACCAACATGGAACAATAGACTCAGTTGGCATTGTGTCCTACTTGTTCTGCTAGTCACTAGTTGTATCCTTTTCAACACTTGACACATTAGGGATATCCATGATTAGATTCTCCTTATCCTGCAACTGTTCCTCCACAACAACCTACACCGGTGAAGGGACCTTAGCTGGTATCTCCCCATGTTGAGGGGTTTTGTTCAATTTCTCTCATAGGTGAATCTGCATATGCTACCAAGGGAGACTGAATCACCTTATCAATTTCTGCCTTCGCATTATAAAGATCTCCTTCCTAAAATTCTTCCTCACCCAAGTCCTTAGGATCTTCATCCTTCCTTGGTTCTTCTTGTGTGCTACTGGTATCCTGAGGAATGGATACATTTACTTGTTCAACAATGGGAACATTCACTGGAACATTTTCCTTTACTACAGTATCTCTTGGAGAAGGAGCCCTTGACCTCCTCATATACACCTGGGTTCTTTCCCCTAAACTCTCCACCTCTACCACTAGTGGCTCAACCTCCTCCTTATCAGTTTTGGGAGCCTCCTCCAACTTCTATGATAGCATTGTAGGCCTTCTTCTCTTTGTCAATGGAGGAGTAATTTCTACCTCCTCTTCCTCTTCTTTGTCCTTTTTAGCATCTTTCCTCAAGGCATGTCTCCTCTTCTTTGCTACAAGTTTCCTCTATTTACTCACTTCTGTCACTTTCTTAGATTGAACATCCCTAACCTGGATTTTTGAAAGGGGAATCCACCTTTTCCTCACCTTTAGGATCTTGCTTGTGTGATTCCTCAGAAGCAGAATGGGACTCCAAGTCTCCCATCAGATCATAAAAACACTGGACACCCTAACTCTCCAATTCCAGCATCTTATGCTTCAACCACATTTTAGTGTACCTGATCACTAGAGTCATGATTTGATCAAACTCTGTTTTCTCTTCTTCTAACCAATCAACTTCTCTAACTAGCTTATCTTTCACCACCTCATAGACATGACCCTGGATTAAATTTCCACCCTCCTCCACCTGGTCAGGGATGGCTTTCACATTGTATAACCTTACTTAATCCACTGGAAATCTGGAGAATTTCTTCTTCCTTACCTCAAACTCATCAGCAAGGTTAACCCAATAATATTCAATATTAACCTTATGGTTGTATTCCCTACTGGCCTTCTTTTTTGCTTCCCAAGTGATGTCAAATCTTACTCTCTTGGAATGGAAAGAGAGGCCAAAATTACCCATCTCCTCCTTAGAAGCATGAGTAGACTGGATAGAAGGACAAATCTCACCCATTCCTATCTTTAAGGGAAAGTCATTCCCAAAACTTATTTTATGCATTTCTCCCTTCACAACATTATCGAAGTCACAAATATGCTTGGTGAGCTCCAATAATACAATATGATTAGTAGGGTACCTCAGTAGTCTATAAGGAGCCCTTTGACAACCATCAATTCTAATGTATGAGAAAGTAGGGAACTAGATAAACCATGCCCCATATCTCAAATCAATTTTTTAGCTTTATCAAAAATTCTTACATGCTCTGCACCTTGGAACAATTTGGTGATGTACATTGTGAAAGCATCATTTGATCTTCTATAGCTTCTTCTAGTTAGGTGCAACTATGGATATACCTCATATATAACATCCTGTCCAAAGGTACCCCTAGTGCTTAACCCCTTGTATGGGTGAAGTCTTTCCAATGCATACACTAGGTAGGAGGTCATGGTGAAAGTATTGGTTTGCAAGACATTGCACAACTACTCATGGATTACTGCACTAATGATACTTGCCCAGTCATAGTCTATTCCCTGCTCCATCTGAGCAATAACATTAAACATCCAAGTCTCAAATACCCCTGCACTCTTCAAACCTACTAGTCTGCTAAGAAGAGTGATGACATTGTAGTATTCCCTTTTGAATTTGAGTTTGAATAGTTGCTTTGGAATCTTGGAGAAATGGGACTTAGGCTTCTCCAACCAAGATTTAATCACCTATTAGTACTTAACTACATTTTCCTCATAGTATTTCCTCGCACCCTCCATATCAAAAGCCACCACATGGGACCTGTCAGGCATATCAAAGATTGAAGCAATGGATACAGGGAAAAAGCCAGCCATAATCCTTCCTTGGGGAAAAGTTATCCTTTGTGTCCCTCTATCATAATTTTTGGCACACTCAAGCACCAATTCATAACACTGCATCATGGAAGGGAAACCTACTACATGAGCTAATCCAGAGTCCACAATTCTTCTGGCCAACAAAGGAGGGCACTGTGCTAACATCTCAGCCTTAAACTCTTCATAGTCCCACATACCGACATTGGTATCGGTGATTCCTGACCAAATAGAAGTCAACATGCTCTTAGGAATCCTTTTTTTTATGTCCAACTTGACCTTCTCTGCATTAGAAATGGAAAAAGTCTCTGCACTTGGATCCGTTGCCTTCCCTTTGCCTCAACCAACAACATCTTGTCTTGATCCTGCATGCAAACAAATAAAGATGACCACAACAAGATCCAAAAGAAACAATAGGTGCAGAAAATCAATATTCCAAAGTTTCAGATTTATCCAACTTCGCAGATTCCACATTGGAGAGGATTTCTGGGAAAATTCAGACCGGGTGGATTCCAGCAAACCAAGCATACAAACTCCCATAATACCACCTTAATCCATAAATTCAACAAAGGAGTAACCCTAGAAATACTTAGCATAAGTTCATTTGATCAATTAAATACATCATCAATAAACCAATCCCTCATAATCATCATATTCAAAATTTTCCCAAAAAACTCGAAAGAATTCGACCAGGGTGGATTTTAGCAAAAACATCAATAGTTATAGTCAATCCAAGAAAATGAAGAAGACACAGAACATCCGAGAAAATCCGGAGGAAGCGGATTTTAGCGAGAATCAAATAAATCATCATCAACACATGAATCCGATAAAATGACTCAACCGAGGAATCCAGAGGAAGCAGATTTCCATGAGACAAACAAAAGTCTAGTTTAAAGTGGCAAAAGAGAAAGAACGGGAAAAGTTAGGGAAATCCAGAGGAAGCGAAATTCTGTGAGGACCCCGAAAACCCGAACCCGTCCACATTTTTCTCACCTTTACCAAAATGATTCAAACAAATCTGGATCCAAGGCCCGCACCTCGACAACGAATTAACCTAGATCACCAAAGGATCAAAAATGAATTTAAAACCCTTCTCACAGAAATTTGAGAGGGATTGGCTATTTCGTAGGTCAAGAACCCTAAAATCCACCATGAAAGCATGGAGAACTAGGGACAACTTGCTTACACACTAATATGGGGAGTTTAAGACCAATGCAAGCAAATGTCCCAAAGAATAGAAATACCAAACCAAAAATAAGCATTCAATGATCAACCTGGTAGACTGGTAGAATACCGGAAACCCCAAAATGCACAGACATGATGCACACACCCAAGGAAATAACAAAGCAACGAAAGACCAAAAAGAAAATGAAGCAAAGTAACCAGTAGAGAAAAAGGGTATATCTACATACCATGAGAGAAAAAGGACTGGAACTGGTGATGCCAACCAACCACTCTCAAATGCAAGCAGAATACAAGCCACGCACACAAAATTCAAATGCAGCAGTCGAAACAGCTTTTAAATCCATGATCCAACAATACAACAGAGGCTCCAACACTCAACTCAAATTATAAGAAAATAAACAAACTCAAATGGCCAATTACTTCCCCAAAATTCAATATATCATTGCCCAAAAAATTCTCACAAGCGCAATTAATGCGGTCGACAAGACGTCCAAGACCAAAAAAAGCCAGGGATTCGACAGGGCAATGAAATTCAGAGAAATCTAGACACGAAAGATTTCCCCAAATCTGGGTTGAAAGGCAATCACTTCCAGACTCCAAAAGAAAATTGGGAAAATTCGGAGGGAGCAGATTTCTTCGAAAACAGTGAAAACTCCGGAATGCATTCAAAACTCGAGATTTTCAGTAAAATTCACAAATGTGCCACTTCAACTAGAAAGATGAACATCAAAGCATGAGCCCAAGTAAGAAAAAACCCCCAAGAAAGAAGGGGAAAGACACCAAAAAACAAAAAAAGAGGGTCCCCACTTTCAGTGGGGCGTGTGTGCAAAAAACTGCACAACAAATGGCAACTCCATTGGGAAAATGCTCCAGAGAGTTTTGAGAATAAACTAAAATCAAGAACCCAGAATCTCTGGATGCAATCCTCTCATCAAGACTCCTATGAACGAAGTTTCAAAAACCACAAGCAGGAAGACCTTTTCATATACCAGGGTCTGAGTGTGTGAATTATGCATTCATTTCCTATCCTGTAAGTGCAATGGGAACCAAGGCAAATCTAACCAAGTTACATAAGAGTTCAAACTTCAAAAGCAACCTGGATAGAGCCTTGCTTCTAGTCAGGCTTCCATATCCCCAGTGAGGTTATCGTTGTGACCCTACCAAGCATAGCTCTACTACTAATTAGGCATCTATAGCCTCGATAGAGATACTAGGATACACCTGATAAAGTGAAAGCTTATTCAGATTTTCAAAATTTTCTTTTTTTCTTTTTCTATTTTTTATATAGAACCTTTCTTCTTCACCTTTGTAAGTAATGAAACTCACACTCAGGGATGAGGAACATAGTGGCACTAAAGCAGAATATAAGATTTTTCACCAAGCCAAATCAATCAAGAACCTTTTATGCAATTCCATAATCTTTAACGTTGGTGTAAAAATGTGAGTCCCAAATATATTCCAAACCGTATCCAAAACAAGTGACTCTAATTCTAAGTACAAGGGACATCAGATAAAATAATTCCACCACTTGACTCTAAAAAACTGATTAGAGTTTATAAAAGAAATTATCAAAACAATCCCAAACAAAATAGTCTGTTATACAGACACAACAACCCCAAGAAAACAAGGAACCCAAAAGCAAAAAACAAAAATGAAAAGTGAAAGAAACCAAAGAAAACCTAACCTATCAAAGAAAAACCAGCAAAGCAAAGCTGAAAACAAACCTACTCTAACTATGTACAGGATGAACTACAGAATAGTTCAAGGTTGAAAATAATTCTTTAGATACTCCCCATTGACAAGCAATGAGATAGCCTCACCAGTGAGGGTTTTCAAACAAAAAACATTATCTCCTAGAATTTCTAAAATCTAGTAAGGACCAAGCCAGAGTTTATCAAATTTACCATGCTCTCCCTTATGGTCATGGGATTTATCCTAGTAGAGAACTAAGTCAGAAAATTCTAAAGGCCTTCACCTTAGCTCTCCTTTCAAACCATCTTTTTACCACACCCTAATGTTTAGCAAAGTTTTCTAGGGCTTCATCTCTTTTCTCTTCCAAGTGCAACAATTCAGCCAAAGGGGCTTCACGTTTGTCTTCTTCATTATAGTACTCATTGATAAATTGTAGGGTAGGGATTTTCAATTGGACAGGAAACACAGGTTCCAAACCATACACAAGGTGATAAGGAGAGGTTCCTATGGATGCCTTTTGTCTAGTACGGTCAACCCACAGAGCGAATCAGAGTTGGGTGTGTCAATCCTTAGGATTTTGTTCTAACAACTTACTGATAACTGTCAGTAGGTTCTTATTGGAAGACTCAGCTAAACCATTACCCTGAGGTTAATAATTGGATGAAAATTTAATAACAATTCCATGATCAAATGCCCAATTAGAAAATTTCAGTGATGTAAATGCAGGACCATTATCACAGACCAAAGACAGTGGACAACCAAAACGATTGATAATTCCTGATTCAAGAAAATTGATTGCCCCATCCGAAGTACACTATTTACAAGCTAGAGCCTCTGTCCATCTAGTAAAATTATTAGTTATGGTAAGAATATACCTGTGGCCCACAAAAGATGGAGGATTAATTAGACCTATGAAGTCCATACCCCATTAAGCAAACGGTTCTACCTCTATGACAGGCTGGAGCGGAAGAGCTACACGTTTTTCCTTGCTATAGTTTGACATATGTGACAAGTCCTCACATGTTGGTGTACATATTTGAACAAAGTAGGCCAGTAATAGCCTACCCTCAAGATCTAGTGTGCAGTGGATGATGCAGAACCATGGCCTGTGCCATATTTCTCATGAAATTTAGTCATCAAGTATACACCCTCATAATTTCTTTTATACAAGATAGTTCCTTTCATCATAAAACTTCCACTCCTTAGGCACAAGGCTTGCCTCTAAACTATATTAAGGTGATCAGGACACTGCTGATTCAAAAAATAGAAAATGATTTCATCATACCAATCTCCCGAAGATACCTCTTGAAGGTAATACTATTGAGCTATGAGATCAGGACCAGCCTCAACCATTGTCTGTGTAAGTCCTTGTCCTCTTACCAGTTTCATGGGCTAGATTTCCATATCATACTCCTGCAACATAGTCACCCATTTCTCCCTTCGTTCACCCAACTCATTCTTCATTAACAACAACTTTACTGCAGGATCAAGCACTATGGAAAAAACTTTATTCCTCAGAATATAGTGCCTAAACTTCTTCACTGCCCTAACCAAAGCATAGGCCTACTTTTCTACATTATGATATCTTAATTTTTCATCTTTTAAGGGAGTACTCATGAAGGCTATAGGGTGTTCATCACCTTGATCAGAATTTTGAGTTAACATTACAGCATAGGAGTGATCAGAAGCGAATGAATATATGTAAAAAAGTTTAGTATAATCTGGACTCACCAATATTGGAGCCTCAGCAATAGCTTTCTTGATTTCTACAAATGCTTCCTTAGCTTCTGCATTCCATTCTATTTTTGCTTCTTGTTTCAACATAGCACTCAATGGCTTAACTATCTCTGCAAATCCGGTGATAAATTTCCTAACAAAGTTAATCTTACCAAAAAATGACTTCATCTCTTTCTTACTTGCAGGAGGCTGAATCTTCAAGATAGCCTGTATTCGCTCAGGATCAATAACAATACCCTATTCTAAGATAATATGTCCCAACAATTTTCCTTTTGTAACTCCAAAAATACATTTTCTTGGATTAAGTGAAATACTAAACTCTCTGCATCTTTGGAATACTTTGCATAAATCCATTATGTGATCGCCTCATTTCTTGGAGAAAACTACACAAATCATCCATATAGATAATGATGCACTTACCAATTATGCCTTTAAAAACAATGTCCATAGCTCTTTGGAACGTAGCTCCAACATTGATCAACCTGAATGGTATCCTTCTGTATACAAAAGTTCTCCATTTCATAGTAAAGGCAGTCTTGTGCCTATCCTCATACTATACCATAACTTGGTTGTATCTAGAATACCCGTCCAAAAGGACATCATTTGAGATCCATTCACGATCTGAAACACCTCGTCTAGCGAGGGAACTGGACAATTATCCTTTTCTGATGCTCTCTTCAGATTCGTAAAATCCACACATATTCTAATTTCTCCATTATTTTTCCTTACTAGAACCAAATTCACAACCCAAATAGAGTGCCTTACTGGAAATATAATGTGTGTTAAAAGTAGTTTCTGCACCTCCTTTTGAATAATGGGTTCTAACAGAGCATTGATTGGCCTCTGTCTCTACCTAAATGGTTTGACATCTAACTTCAAAGGGATGGTGTGTGTAATGATTGAATTATCATATGTTTTCAAATCTTCATAACTCCAATCTATTGCATCATGATATGTATGTAAGGTATCAATAATTCCCTTTCTTTCTTTTGGAGTACATACCTTTCCAATCAAAACATTCTTCAAGTCATCTTGTGTCCCCATATTATATGTTTCACACTGGCTACTAAGAGACTCCCTTTTATTCTGTTGTTCTTGATCTCTTATCTTATCTAAATCAAAAATTCATTCAAGCTGCACCATACCTCTTGGAATAGTATTGGTTTTCAAATTGATGATTCCTCCAAAGTCAATTTCTGCTTTCTTGAGGTTCTATCTCATCAATAACTTGGGAAGCAAACACATCATAGCTTGTAATAAAGTCCAAAATATGCTTATCATCTTCAAATACCTAAAAATTAGTAACATTGGCAGGCATCAAAGGCACTGGAGTGAGCTCAATTGTAAATTTCATCAACCCTGAGAGTGACAAAGGCTGCAAGGTGCTAGCAGCTTGTGCTAGAGAATCAACAACTTTTTTTTTGTTTCGAGGGATCAACTGGATATTAAAAACATCAAACCCCTCAATGACATCCCACACTCTATGCCTGTAATTGGTCATTCTTCTATCACGACATGAATATTGTTTTCTTACTTGTTTGATTACTAACTCTGAATCTCTGAACACTTGTAATATCTTAACTTTCTTCCTTGATGTCATTAATAAGCCATGGATCAAAGCTTCATATTCAACAACATTATTAGTGCATTGGAACTAGAGTCTATGAGTAGCAAAATAATTCTTACCTTTAGGACTGATCAACTCGAACCCTGCTCCAGCACCTTGCCTAGATTTAGATCCATCAAATCTTAATGTCCAACAACCATCAGGTTCTCTTGGTTTTAATTTATCTTGCTTTTTATTGAAAATGGTGGGCTTTTCAAGAAGTGTTGGGCTCTTACCCTTATCGTTGTTTGATTCCTCCTACATATTAAGTCTGACGGTTGGAACTGGATTAGCGCATTTTTGTATCTGTTGGACAACATTTTGACACAAGTTATATTCCAGCTCGGAATGAGGGGCATCATGGACTTTGCACCAATTTGGAAGTAGTAGTTCTTCAAATTTCATGCTTCCTTTCAGTTGTATCTAATCTTCCATACATTTCTAGATAAAATCTTGAAAGTTATTCAATAAACTCACGTGCCTATCCTCCTGATCACTTGTTTCATCCTCTTGTTCAATCAATGTCCCAAGACTACTGCTCTCTAGAATGTGTTTATCTACATAATCCTATAGCATGAAAACCTCTTCATCTGTTGTAACTGATGCAGCTAATACATAGTTTCCTATACCAACCTCAGACACCAACACCTCATTCAGAACATTCTAATATTCAGTGATTACATACTTCATTCGGGGTTCTCTTTCAATTCTAATCTAATTTGGGACTCATTTCCATGGTAACCACATATGAGAATGGTCTTTATATGTATATCCATTTAATGCCTTAGTGAAATCTCTACCTAGGATCAAACCATAAGTATTAGGAATGTTGACAACCTAGATATTGATCACTTGTTGCACCCTAGTGTCTGATGCAAGCTGCGTAGGGATCATGTTCAATTCTCCAACTACACTTTCTTTTGTTTTGTCTAATTGAGTAACCTTCTTTTGAGAGGCTATTGGGGTAATACCTAATGCTTTGCAAACAACAAAGGGCATAACATTTGTAGAAGCTCCTGAGTCTAGAAGACAATTATGAAAATTCTTTTCGAACATATATTAGGAAAGGAGGGGTTTCCATCTTGCCTTGAAATAAATTCAAATGAGTATTAGATTGTGCAACTTGACCCTTATCCTTATCTCCCCTTTTCTCTACAGGTGGGACCTGACTTCTAGGTGTTTGAGAATTAGAAGACCTAGTAGTAGTCTCATTGGCAACTACACCTTGTGATGTTATACTTGAACTAAATGATCCAAAAATTGCATTCGTAATAGTAGGAACTCTTAATAACTCAAAGGCAGAAAGACTTACCTTTTCTTTCTTGAATTCCTCAGTCACATATTTTCCCAATTGCTCCACATTTAGGTCAACATGGGCTTCCTTGTAGCCACTGGCCTGCTTATCTTTGGATACTTCAGCATTGTTTCCCTTTGACAAGTACTATGTTGGTACATGAGGATAAGGTGGATTATTACTAGATTATGGATCTAGTGGATTAATTAAATTATTAGGAGGGATAGAAGTAGTGAAAGGACCTCCAGCCTATGGACCCCTATTAGGTCTATTTTTTAAATCATATTTCTTAGTTGGTTGTTGAAACATCTAAACTTCTTCAACACTAACTTCATCCTCATCCAAGGGGCCATTATCATTCTCATTTTCTTCATTAAACAACTGAGAAATCTCATCTTCATTCAACACCTGCTCTGCCTTATTCTCCTGGTCACTGGACTCCTCTGGTTCATTTTCCTCACCTTTGGGCAATGGGGCATAATTAAGTACCAGTACTGGAGAATCATAGGGGTTTAAGGGTACAATTTCCTATCCACTGGAATTATTCTCCACTTCATACTAAAAAATAGAAGCAGTCTAAAATTTAGTACAATCTAGCTCAGAGTGTTGACTTGTCTTATGGAGTCTACACCAACCAAGCAAAGTTGCTTCTCATAAGTATACACCATTCAGAGGCTTCTCCTGAGTAGGAGGATGATCCAAGGGAGTAGGAATCCCTCCATTATTAGGTCTAGTATTCCATGACCTATTCTACCTAGGTGGTTACCCTCTATCAAACCCTTGTCCACCTTATTGATTTCTATCAAAATTCTTACCAGAACCTTGTCTTCTATCGAAATTCTAACCAGAACCTTGCCCTCTGTCATAATTTTGATTTCTTTCAAAGTACTGACCTCTTTCAAAGTTCTTGTTCTCCTTGCCCTAGTTAGATTGTATATTCTTCTAAGAAGCCTGAAGCTAACTATTCTGATTTCTCAAATAAGTTACCTTTGTATTCAACCTCTTCACTTGTTCAAATAATTCATCCAACCTCTCCTTATTTAGACTGTTAGGTGGTGCTGGATTAACATTACCTGAAGGATATCTAGGTATGCTTCTAGAACCAAGAGCCTAATTCAAAACTTCTAAATTCTGCAAATATGTAGGGAAACTAGCTTGTTGCTGATGAAGGGGTTGATTAGGTCTTTGCTGAGGATAAGAGGCCCTAGGTTGAGCTTGATTTAAAGGCGAACTTGGATGAGGAACCAAAGGCAATGAAGGCATAGGATTCATTATTGGAGCATGACTATTCAAGGCCTGGTTAAGGTCCTGGATTTTTCCAGGGTGAGCAGTAGGTCCTAAGGATGGTAAGGGTCTTGATAAGTGTTGCCTCAAATCTGTGCTGACCTTCATAGCCTCTGCATACACAGTCAATAAAGTATTTGGAAGATTAGTCCTTTGTTTAAGGAAGGTGGCATTAAGGCTATCCAAGGCCTCAAGGTGAACTTCTAAAGTAGTATTTTCATTTCCAGCATAAGGTGCCTGGAGTCTAATATATGCTCGATGAAACCTATCATTGAATGATCCTATTGGCATATTAATCTCTCTTTTCACTCCAGTAAATTGCAAGTACAACTCATTGGCACTCATGGGAATCTTGAACTTTTATAGAAATGTAGTTTCTAATTCAGTCCAATTATGGATGGAAGCAACAGGTAAGTGATTATACCAATAGAAGGTCTCTTCTCCTAGGGAATAAGGGAAAATCTTGCACGCAACATCCTCATGGTTAATTCCTCTATCCCTCAGGAAAGTTTGGAAAAATCCTGATATGTTCTTCTACTATTCTGTTAGGGTCATGAGGATGAAACTTAGAGCAGAAATGCTTAGGGTTCTTGGGCATGACATTGTAATTATTAAAGATCAATGGGGACAAATTATTAGCAAGAAAAAACATTGGTGGAGGTGGGGGTGGTAATGGCTGATTTATGATTGGTTGTGGCTATGGATAAGAATTCCTTCAGAGTCAGACGAAGATGAAGATGATGGAGATGATGGAAGTGGGTGAGTGGATGATGATTCTTCCCTTTCCCTGGTCCTTCTTGACCTAGTAGGTGCTTGTAACTCTTGAAATTATTCTCCTCCTGGAGTAGATCTATTTCTTCTTCTAAGCCTCTCAGGACAGATGGCATTTAGGAAACGCTCAGGTTTGCTTATTCAAGGCCCTCCTTCTAGCACCAATATGTTGATGGTGTTTTCTATAGAGCAACAGCTCAGACAGAATGTGATATACTATCTCTCTTGAAAGGTAAACCTCTATGGAAAAGAGACAACCCCAAGGTCTCTAATGTCAGGTCTTGACAATGCAATAAAACAACTCAGTGATAAATGTGAAAATGTTGGTAATCACAAAGGGACCTTACTACAAGCAAATATTGGAATTTAAATTTATCAAATCTAGACAACGAATTGATAATTGGAATCTTCATTTGAAGTCTGATAATAAAGAAACAACAAAATATAAAGGTTTCAGAGATGATTCTAAGACTACTTCTAACCCTAAGATTGAAAATGCCAAAATATAAAATACTCAAAATGGACTGATCTCTCATAAACTTCTTTATGTTTAACCTAGATGAATCTGCAATTTCATAGAAATAGTTCAATATTCTAAGGTATTTAAATATTTTCAAATCACAAACATTCATTCAACCAATCCTATTGCAATTTAGATGAACAAATCCTTATAACTAAACTAAGCACAATTGTAAGTCCAGGATAACTTTGCAAAGCAGCTAACAATCAACTAACTATAAAAAGTATGGACTAGAGATTGCTGTAAACATTCCAAACATGAAACCCTAACCATCACCAAACAATTTAACCATGAACTTATAAGCAATTTTAAAGATAGAACAACAAGAACCATGCCAGATGAAACTCCACAAGATAGATACCAAATCACAATATCTCTCTTATATTAAGTCATCCAAAATAGCAACAACTCTAGTTTTCTATTACAACACTTGCTTGAAAATAAACCCTAATTCGCTCAAATATGAAGTCTCTATTCTATTTCAAATATCCCTTATCTATCTCCCTATCTATATTATCAAATGAGGCAACATACCTATTTTATAAAGAATCCCTCAAATAGGTCGGCCCAAAAATAAGAATTTACAATAAAACATGCCATACAAGAGGTTGGCCTCAAAGATATTCAAACATAACATGAAATGTGCAATTTGCACAAATTTCATCCAAGTCGTCCTAGGCACCAAAAGGGTCAGCCCAATGCATGTGAATAATGGGAATCACAAATCTCAATGTATCCCTTATAACTACTTCCCATCCTTGTCTTTAGCTTGATCTTCTTCACCATACATGGCCAACAAGACTCTGTCCAACTCAGCAACAGGTGGCATAGGAAAAACCCTAATTCTTCTCTCAGGAGACTTGATTTCATCTGTCGCCTGCTTAACCATACCATCCCAATCAGCTCTATTAGTTAGGAATCTGTCAAGAATTGCAATATAGGTTGCAACATCATCTAGCTGATGATTAGTGACTGGACCTTCACTGATCAGAGAATAAACATCTCTCCACCACTTCCTAAGTTGCTCCAAATT
This sequence comes from Sequoiadendron giganteum, assembly GCA_007115665.2. Lineage (NCBI taxonomy): Eukaryota > Viridiplantae > Streptophyta > Pinopsida > Cupressales > Cupressaceae > Sequoiadendron > Sequoiadendron giganteum. Next base: position 171,842,332 of record CM021106.1, on the reverse strand, counting down.
AAGATTTTTCAGAGAAAAGTTCTTCCTTCCTATCATGACCTCAAATAATTAGATACACTTATCATGGATACCAGTCAAAGTGTTCTCAATCTACCTTGCTTGTTTGTGAATTTTCTTCAAGGCCTTCTGCCTCATTTGAAGGATTTCAAACCATTCCCAAGATTTAGAAACCCTTGGAAAAGGAAGAATCCCACTCTTTACCAACTTATCTTTGGTGAACCCCACAATTGTTATGGTTTTCTACAATAGGAGATCAATATCCTCCTTATCTTGAGCCAATGCAGTCTTCAACCAGTCCACCGATCTCATGGCATATCCTCTAGTTCACAAGATATCCTTAATGGAAGCATCTAACTTGGTTTGGACACCCTACAACCAAGCAACTGTAGCATGTGTGGTGCCCTTCATCTTTTCCAGCTCAGAGATTGTTTCCCGAGGCAAGAAACCTACAGCAGAGGAAGAAGAGCTAATAGCCTGCAAGTGTTTCATCAACTCTTGCAAATACTTCTTCAGTTTCTCATTCTTTCTCTCCTACTCATGCTTGGTTTGCACAACCTTCTTCAACCTACCCACAATTAGAGCTCCTGAGCCTTCATACTCCTCAATATCTTTCTCCACAGAAGCATGCCCTAGGTCAATAGTTTTCACATGATAATCCTTGGAAGTTACATTATCTCTATCCTTATCTGGAGCAGGGGTAGCAATATGGGCCAATCTATTACCTGACCCATCTCTCCCAATATGGGACACAACCCTAGCCTTCTTCTTAGCCTTTCTTTGTTCAACATTAGCCATCAAGACATCCCAATTAGGAGGAGCATACTCTACTATTACCATTTTACTTTTCAATTCCTTATCCAGCAAACCTGGAACAATAGACTCAGTTGGCATTATGTCCTGCTTGTCTTGTTGGTCACTAGCTATATCCTTTTCAACACTTGGCACATTAGGGATATCCATGATTGGATTCTCCTTATCTTTCAACTATTCCTCCACAACAACCTGCACTGGTGAAGGGACCTTCACTGGTATCTCCTCCTGTTGAGGGGATTTTTTCAATTTCTCTCTCATAGGTGAATCTGCATATGCTACCAAGGGAGACTGAATCACCTTATCAATTTATTCCTTTGCATTATAAAGATCTCCTTCCTAAAATTCTTCCTCTCCCAAGTCCTTAGGATCTTCATCCTTCCTTGGTTCTTCTTGTGTGCTACTGGTATCCTAAGGAATGGAGACATTTACTTGTTCAACAACGGGAACATTCACTGGAACATTTTCCTTTACTGCAGTATCTCTTGGAGAAGGAGTCCTTGACCCCCTCATGTACACTTGGGTTCTTTCCCTTGAACTCTCCACCTCTACCACAGGTGGCTCAACCTCCTTATCAGTTTTGGGAGCCTCCTCCAAATTCTATGATAGTTTCGTAGGCCTTCTGCTCTTTGTCAATGGAGGAGTAATTTCTACCTCCTCTTCCTCTTCTTTGTCCCTTTCAACCTCTTTCCTCAAGGCATGTCCCCTCTTCTTTGTGACAGGTTTCCTCTGTTTACTCACTTCTATCACTTTCTCAGCTTGAACATCCATAACCTGGATTTTGAAAGGGGAATCCACCTTTTCCTTACCTTTAGGATCTTGCTAGTGTGATTCCTCAAAAGCAGAATGGGACTCCAAGTCTCCCATCAGACCATAAGAATATTGGACACCCTCACTCTCCAATTCTAGCATCTTATGCTTCAACCAAATTTTAGTGTACCTGATCATTGGAGTCATGATTTCATTCAACTCTGTTTTCTCTTCTTCTAACTAGTCAACTCCTCCAACTAGCTTATCTTTCACCGCCTCATAAACATGACCCTGGATTAAATTTCCATCCTCCTCCACCTAGTCAGGGATGGCTTCCACATTGTATAACCTTACTAAATCCACTGGGAATCTGGAGAATTTCTTCTTCCTTACCTAAAATTCATCAACAAGGTTAACCCAATAATCTTCAATATTAACCTTATGGTTGTATTCCCTACTAACCTTCTTTTGTGCTTCCCCAATGATGTCAAACCTTGCTCTCTTGGAATGGAAAAAGAGACCAAAAGTACCCATCTCCTCCTTAGAAGCATGAGAAGACTGGATAGAAGGAAAAACCTCACCCATTCCTATCTTTAACAGAAAGTTATTCCCAAACCCTGTTTTATGCATTTCTCTCTTCACAACATTGTCAAAGTCAGAAATCTACCTAGTGACCTCCAACAATACAATATGATCAGTAGGGTACCTCGGGAGTCTATAGGGAGCCCTTTGACAACCATCAATTCTAATGTATGAGAAAGTAAGGAATTGGATAAACAATGCCCCATATCTCCTTATCAATTCTTTAGCTTTATCAGAAATTCTTACATGCTCTGCACCTTGGAGCAATTTAGTGATGTACATTGTGAAAGCATTGTTTGATCTTCTATAGCTTCCTCTAGTTAGGTGCAACTGTGGATATACCTCATATATAGCATCCTGTCCAAAGGTACCCCTAGTGCTTAACTCCTTGTATGGGTGAAGTCTTGCCAATGCATACACTAGGTAGGAGGTCATGGTGAAAGTCTTGGTTAACAAGACATTGCACAACTACTCATGGATTACTGAACTGATGATACCTGCCCAGTGATAGTCTATTCCTTTCTCCATCTGACCAATAACATTAAACATCCAAGTCTCAAACACCGCTGCACTCTTCAAACCTACCAGTCTATTGAGAAGAGTGATGACATTGTAGTATTCCCTTTTGAATATGAGTCTGAATAGTTGCTTTGGAAACTTGGAGAAATGGGACTTAGGCTTCTCCAACCAAGAGATAATCACCTATTGGGACTTAACTACATTTTCCTCATAGTATTTCTTGGAACCATCCATATCAAAGGCCACCACATGGGACCTGTCAGGCATATCAAAAGTTGAAGCAATGGATACAAGGAAAAAGCCCGCCAGAATCTTTTCTTGGGGACCGATTATCCTTTGTGTCCCTCTATCATAATTTCTGGCACACTCAAGCACTAGTTCATAACACTGCACCATGGAAGGGAAACCTACTACATGAGCTAATCCGGAGTCCACAATTCTTTTGTCCAACAAAGGAGGGCTCTGTGCTAACATCTCAGCCTTAAACTCTTCATAGTCCCACATACCGACATTGGTATTGGTGATTCCTGAACAAATAGAAGTCAGCTTGCTCTCAGGAATCCTACTCTTTATGTCCAACTTGACCTTCTCTGCATCAGAGATGGCAAAAGTCTCTGCACCTGGATCCATTGCCTTCCCTTTTCCTCGACCAACAACATCTTGTCCCGATCCTACATGCAAACAAATAAAGATGACAACAACGAGATCCAAAAGAAACAATAGGTGCAAAAAATCAATATTCCAAAGTTTGGGATTTATCCCCCTTCATGGATTCCACATTGGAGAGGATTTTCGGGAAAATCCAAACCAGGCAGATTCCAGCAAACCAAGCATACAAACTCCCATAATACCACCTTAATCCATAAATTCAACAAAGGAGTAACCTTAGAAATACTTAGCATAAGTTCATTTGATCAATTAAATACATCATCAATAATCCAATCCCTCATAATCATCATATTCAACATTTTCCAAAAAAAACCCAGAAGAATCCGGCCAGGGCAGATTTTAGCGAAAAAAATAATAGCTATAGTCAATCCAGGAAAATGAAGAAGACATAGAACATCTGGAAAAATCTGAAGGAAGCAGATTTTAGCAAGAATCAAATAAATCATCATGAACACAATAATCCGGAAAAATGACCCAACCAGGCAAATCTAGAGGAATTGGATTTCCACGAGACAAACAAAAATCCGGTTTAAAGTGGAAAAAGAGAAAGAACGGGAAAAGCCAGGGAAATCCGAAGGAAGCAGAATTCTGTGAGGACACCAAAAACCCGAACCCATCCACATTTTTCTCACCTTTACCAAAATGATTCAAATGACTCTAGATCCAAGGCCCGCACCTTGACAAAGACTTAACCTAGATCACCAAAGGATAAAAAATGAATTTAAAATCCTTCTCACAAAAATTGGAGAGGGATTGGCTATGCCCTAGGTCAAGAGCCCTAAAATCTGCCATGAAAGCACGGAGAACCAAACATGACTTGCTTACACACTAAGATGGGGAGTTTAGGACTAATGCAAGCAAACGCCCCAAAGTATAGAAATACCAGACCAAAAATAAACATTCAATGATCAACCTGGTGGATTGGTAGAATACAAAAAACCCCAAAATGCACAAACATGATGCACACACCCAAGGAAATAACGAAGCAACGAAAGATGAGAAAGAAAATGAAACAAAGTAACCAGCAGAGAAAAAGGGCATATCTACATACCATGAGAGCAAAAGGACTAGAACTTGTGATGCCAACCAACCACTCTCAAATGCAAGCAGGATACAAGCCACACACATAAAATTCAAATGTAGCAGTCGAAACAGCTTCGAAATCCATGATCTACCAATACACTAGAGGCTCCAAGAGTCAACTCAAATGATAAGCAAATAAAAAAAATCAAATAGCCAATTACTTCCCCAAAATTCAATATATCATTGCCCCAAAAATTTGCACAATCGCCATTAATGTTGTCAACAAGACAGCCAAGACCAAAAAAAGCCGAGGATTCGACAAGGCAACAGACTTCAAAGAAATCTGGACATGACAGATTTCCCTGGATCTAGGTCAAAAGGAGATCACTTCCGGACTCCGAAAGAAAATCAGGAAAATCCGGAGGGAGCAGATTTCTTCGAAAATAGTGAAAACTACGAAATGCATTCAGAACTCAAGATTTTCAATAAAATTCACAAATGTGCAACTTCAACTGGCAATATGAACATCAAAGCATGAGCCCAAGCAAGAAAAAATCCCCAAGAAAGAAGGGCCAAGACACCAAAAAGCAAAAAAAGAGGGTCCCCACTTTCAGTGGGGCGTGTGTGCAAAAAACTACACAACATACACCTCTTTTTTTGAAATGATCAATTAGAAATTTATATTTCCCATACCTCATAGTTAATATCAATTAATATAAAGGGAAAATAATAAACCTAATCCTATTTTGTTTACTCTCACTTATTAAAGTGGTCATAGATATATGGGATTGTGATTTACTTTACTACAAGCTCTTTTGGATTGACATGCCTAACAAGTAGATGAATATGTATGCACTAAATAGTGTAAGGGTAGTCTTCACAAAGAGATATCATTGAACCCATTCTCTTAGAAAAATGGAAAGTTCTAACTTCCTAGGTGTGAGAAAAGGAATTATTATAATGCCCACTAAACCTAACAAAAATGTGTAGTTGTGTATACACTAGGTCTAATAACCTTCAATAATATGGAAACTTGTATATCTACAAATTTTATGGAATAGAATAATATTTAGAGAAGGTTAGATTCCTCATTTTATTTTTATCTCTAAATTAATTGTATAAATTAAAGCTGGTATAATATAAATCTATCTCTAAACTATAACTAAAAAGGGAAAATACTAAACAAGGGATGCGAGTTAGAGAAACAACAAAAAATAAAAATTTAATGATCCAAAAAGAAGTGATAAATTCACCCTCCTTATAATATTTAAAACTTGTCCATTTATTTTAAAAACATTTAGCAACAATAACTGAAATTGGTTCAAATCACTTTTGTAGAACTACTAGTATGTTGAAACCTTAGAAGACGCCAATAATGCTTACAATTTCCCAATGTGCATTGGTAGAACACTTTTGATTGAGGTTCGTTAGCAAGAAACTATCATATACACAACATCAATGTACAAGACAATCTATAAGATGATAATTTAAGAAAAATGATAAAATTATTTATACACATCAAATATTCAAAAGAAAGATATTTATGATAGAAATATCCATATTTATACATACAAAGGGTGTCTCAAACTCTAATGGTCATGATTAGACACCAAAAAAATGATAAATGGAGGATAAGAAAATAACATATGGAAAATAGCTCAAGACATATGGCTAATGATATATGAGAGGTCACAAATCCATAGTCAATAGGTTGCATGCATGAGAAATTTGATAATAGGTAGTCACGTTATAAATCATGATGCTTGTTATGATCTCTATGCTAGAGTGCTAATGAACATCTTATGAAGAGGGAATAGTTAATCCTACGAGATCCAATTGATCAATTTTTAGTGTTGTAAATGACACACCAAAAATATATACAATCACCTCCTCTCTTGTAAGTAGATTGAGATTATTCCAAATGTCTCTAAGGTAGTGAGTCTCAATACTGTATAGTAACTTAGAGGAGATGAATTTTTTTCTAACAAGGGGCTTGATAAGAATTACCTATAATGTTTTAGATGGAAAATTTTATGTTTTGTTTAAAGAGAGAAAAACCTTAGCAATAGAGAAAGAGAATGAAACAAGATAAAAGATAAATTAAATTTTGTAAATTAGATTCTACTCCAACTCTTTAGTAAAAAAATAAAAAGAGAATTTGTTTAAAACGATTAAGTCTTGTAGTCCTAACAATAAATGGTGTGTCACTATATGCATGGACCTCACATTAACTAATCTCTCTTCTAACCTAATATTACACCACTAGAACTAGAAAAGATGTAATCACTAATGGGAAGTCCAATCACAAGAGTACAAGATCATCTAACACCATGTACATGCATAAATAATAACCCAAAATATGAATTGATAAGATATAATTTAATATTAGGGTAAGTGCACAAAGATTAGGGGCCAAAGAGGGGTCTTAAGTGTTAACTTTTTTTTGAAATAAGGAGATACTGACCTTGGATGAGAAATTGAGGATAGTTACACAAAATTTTAAGATGAAACAAAAAAATGGATTGTAGAGCTCCAAATTTACTTTCTAAACCACTATTTTTTTGAAAATGGTATATATTAAGGGGTCCAAACACATTACCCACACAAATTGGCCTATTTAAAAAAAAAACATAACATAGCATCTATTTTGGGTACATCAAAAGGTTAACTTTTTAAAATATTTTTAAAATGTCTTTGGTGAGAAATTAGATAACATCATGTATTGTGGTCTCAAATTTTTTGATAATTTTTTAATGAATATATAATTTTTTACTAATTTTCAAAGTGGACACATCTTGAAAAATAGAAATTTGACTATATGAACCCTATAATTTTGAAAACTAATCAAAAATCCAAAGAAAATTGAATATGTGTAGAATATATTCTAGTTTATAAAAATGTAATTTATTTGAAATTCTAATGAATGGTTAAAAAATAAAGTAAACCAAACATTGGTTTTTGATGAAAACAAATACACCAACAAAAGAAATTAAAAGATGAAAACCTTAACATAGTCAAAATGTGAAAAAAAAATTACATCGTTAAATAGCTAAGAGAGAGCTTAAAATTACCGAGGTGTTTTTTTACTCAACCTTGAAACATGTGTAAACCTGATGGTTAGCATGGATGAGATTATATGCAAAATTTTGTAGAATATGCAAAAACACATTTTTCAACGTTGGAAAGGTAGTTCAAACCTTTTGGTTGGAACTCCAAAGCAAATCAACGCCAAAGGCTGGGGGATTCCTAAAGCAAGACAAAACTTGAGCATGTTATAATGTGCTTGTGTTATGTCTTGCTTTAATTAAATGTTTTTCAGTAAGTTTGTATGTATGCTTGTAAGTATGAATGTTTGTGTGATTGAAATGTATGAATGAATGTATGTATGAATGTATGTATGTTTGTATGTATGAATGTATGCTCGTAAGCATGTATGTATGTATGTATGTATGCACGTATGTATGTATGTATGTATGTATGTATATATGTATGTATGTATGTATGTATGTATGTATGTATGTATGTATGTATGCATGTATGTATGTTTGTTTGTTTGTTTGTATGTACATGTTTGTATGTATGCATGTACATGTATGCATGTATGTTTGTATGCTCAAGAACGTATGCATACACATGTTTGTATGCATTTGTATGTTTGTATATATGTACATATGTATGAGTGTGTGTAAGTTTGTATGTATTTATTGTGGAATCCATCTTCTTAGAGTGAGTATTCAACACTAGGATGGGTCTGAAAGTGGCTTTAAAAAGTATGTCAAATTTATACAACAAAATTGTCAACTTGAAGCGATAGAGTATAGGGTTTAGGTTATTAGGCTAAGGCTTTAGGGTATGTAGATGAGGTTTGAGGGCTTAGGGCTTAGTTTTAAGGTATAGGATTGAGAGATAGTGTTCAAGGTTGAGGGTATAGGGTTAAGTGTATATGCTATAGGGATTAGGGTTTAGAATATTTAGTATAGGGTTGAGGGTTTATAGCTAGGTTAAATTAGGGCATAAGCTTGAATGTAGGATTCGGGATATAGGTATGTGGTTGAGAGTTGAGGGATTATATTGAGGGATAATGTTCAGGGTTGAGGGTATAAGGTTAATTTTATAGGCTATAAGGATTACAGTTAAGGATATTGGGTATAGTGTATAGGGTTCTGGTTGAGGGTATACAACATAGGGTTAAGGGTTGAGTGTGTAGGTTATAGGGTTTAAGTATAGGGTTGAGGGACGATGTTCAAGGTTTAGGGTATATGATATAGGGATTAGGGTCGAGGGTGTAGGGTTTAGTGTTTAAGGTATAGGGAATTGAGGTTTGAGGGATAATGTTCAGGGTAGAGGGTATAAGATTAAGTGTATAGGATATAGGGATTGAGGGCATAAGGCATAGGGTTAAGGGTTGAGATTTTATGGTTTAGGTTTTAAGTATAGTGTTAAGGGACAATGTTCAAGGGGTTAGTGTATAAGATTGAGGGTATAGTGTATAGGGATGAGGGTTGAGGGTCCAAGTTTTATTGTTTAAGGTATAGGCTTCAGGGTTGAGGGTATAGGGTTTTAGGGTTTATAGTTGAGGAATAATGTTGAAGGTAGAGTGTATAAGATTATGTGTTTAGGGTAAATTTACGATATTGGGTTTAGGGTTTAGGGTATGGGTTTTTGGTATAAGACATAAGGTTAAGGGTTTAAAGTGTAGGGTTTAGGTTTTAAGTATATAGGGTTGAGGTTTGAGGGACAATGTTGAAGTTTTAGGGTATAAGGGTGATGGTATAGGGTATAGGGATGAGGGTTGAGGGTGTAGGGTTTAGGGTTGAAGGTATAAGTCTAAGGGATGAGGGATTAAGGCTTAAGTATAGGCTTGAGGGTTGAGGGTTTATAGTTGAGGGATAATGTTCAACCCATAGAGTGTATAGGATTAAGTGTGTATGGTAGAGGGATTAGGGTTTAGGGTATGGGTTGAGGGAAAAAGTCATAGGGTTAAGGGTTGAGGTTGTATGGTTTAGGTTTTAAGTAGAGGGTTGAGGGACAATATTCAAGGTTTGGGCTATAAGGTTGAGGGTATAGGGTATAGGGATGAGTGTTAAGCGTGTAGGGTTTAGGGTTTAAGGTATAGGTTGAGGGTTGATGGATTAGGGTTTAAGTATAGTGTTGAGGGTTTACAGTTGAAGGATAATATTTAGCTCATTGAGTGTAAAAGATTAACTATGTATGGTATAGGGATTATGGTATAGGATATTGGGAATATGGTATAGGGGTGATGGATTGAGGGTATAAGGAATAGGTTGAAGGGTTAAGAGTGTGTGGTTTATAGTTTAAGTATAGTGTTGAGGGACAATGTTTAGGTTTTAGGGTATAAGGTTCAGGGTATAGGGTAGAGGATTGAGGGTTTATAGTTGAGAGATAATGTTCAACCCATTGACTGTATAAGAGGGTAAAACTACAAATTTGTGTCACTTTTATAAAGGAATTTTCCAAAACTAATCCAACTTTAAAACTTGAATCACTAAAAAGTGGCATATATATATTAAATTTTAAAATGATGTAAACTAATAAAGTATGTATTTTTTAGTATATTTTATGTTTGTATTTAAAAAATTAAGAAAATATTTTAAAATAGTTTTTAATAAATTGAAACTATAATTTAATTGTTGATAAAATGCATAGGGTTTAGGATATTAGGTTTAGGGTATAGGGTGAAGGGTTCAGAGTGTATGGTTTAGTGTTTAAGTAAAAGGTTGAGGGACAATATTTTTGGTTTACGATATAGACGGAGGTTATAGGGTATAAGGATGAGGGTTGATATTGTATGGTTCAGGCTTTAAGGTATAGGGTTGAGGGTTGATGGATTAGGGCTTAAATATAGGATTTAGGGTAAATGGTTTGGGTTTGAGGGTTAACAACTAAGGGAAAATGTTCAAGGTTGATTGTTTAAGGTATAGGGTTAAGGGTTGAGAGTGTAGGGTTTATTTTTAAGGTATAAGGGTGAGGTTATAGGGTATATGCATGAGGGTTAAGGTTGTAAGGTTTAGGATTTAAGGTATAGGGTTAAGGGTTGAGGTATTAGGGCTTAATTATAGAGTTGAGGGTAATGGTTGAGGGTTTATAGCCGAGTGATAATGTTCAAGGTAGAGTGTCTAAGGTATAGGGTGAAGGTTTGAGGGTGTAGGGTTTAAGGTTTAAAGTATAAGGGTGAGGTTATAGGGTTTATGGATGAGTTTTGAGGTTGTAGGGTTTAGCTTTCAAGGTATAGGATTGAGGGTTGAGCTATTATGGCTTATGTATAGGGTTGAGAGTACATGGTTGAGGGTTGAGGGATTAGGGATTAGGGATTAAGTATAGGGTTGAGGGTTGATGGTATATGGTAGATGGTTGAGGATTTATAGTTTAGGGATTACATATTATATTTAAGCATAGGGTTGAGGGACAATTTTGTGTATAGGGTATAGGGTATGGATTGAGGCTATAAGGCATAGGGTGAAGGGTTAAGAGTGTGTGGTTTAGGGTATAAGTATAGGGTTGAGGGACAATATTTTTGGTATAGGCTATAAGGGTATAGGGATGAATTTTGAGGTTGTAGGGTTTAAGGTTTAAGGTATATGGTTGAGGGTTGAGGGTTTACAGTTGATGGACAATGTGCAAGGTTGAGTTTCTAAGGTATAGATTTAAGGGTTGAGGGTGTAGGGTTGAGGGTTTGAGGTATAAGGGTGAGGTTATAGAGTATAGGGATGAGGGATGAGATTGTAGGGTTTAGGGTTTAAGGTATAGAGTTAAGGGTTGAGGGATTTAAGGGCTTAAGTATAGGGTTGAGGGTTTACAACTAAGGGACAATATTCAAGGTTAAGTTTCTAAGGTATAAAGTTAAGGGTTGAGGGTGTAGGTTTAGGGATTAATGAATGAGGGTGAGGTTATTGTGTATAGGGATTCAAGGGATGAGGTTGTGGGGTTCAGGGTTTAAGGTTTAGGGTTAAGTATTGAGGGATAGGGATATGTTGAGAAGGAAAATTGAAAGGATGGAACTCTTGAATCAACAAGAGCATGAACCTATTTCTATTGCCACCATTGGCCCTATTATCACAAAAATACTTGGTAGTAATACTATGAATGCTCCCATAAAGAATACCAATACCATGGCCTAGACTAGTTCCACTATTACTAGTTCAATTGCTTAGCCTAATACCTCAAATGTTCAATCCAAACCTATTGATAAAGGGAAGAAGCCTATGAAACAATTAGTCATTAATGGAAATGCATCATTCCATAAGGCTCCTATATTTGATGCATCAGAGACATTGGAGCTTAAATTGAAGAAGGAGAATGAGGATCTATGAAAGGAATTGGAGAGGATTTAGATATTAGCCGCTAATGTTGAATTAAAAAGAAATATTGATTTCCTAAAGTCTTCATGTCTTAATGGATATTCTATATCCTCTAGCTCCCAAAATCCCTCATCTTCTTTAGCTCCACCCATACCAACAATTGACTTAAATACCTCATCTAATATAGTTTAGTCCATCCCATGTTCCCAACCCAAAAATACAAGTAAAATTGAGATTACACACACAATCTGGTACCAAGAATGTTAACAAGAAAGGGGATCAAAACATGGGAGGAAATGGAGGTGGTAGGTAGCACAATAATCAAGAAAATTACTTTCATAGAAAACCTTTGCAGTTAGAAAGATATAGGTAGTTATGCTTTGATTGGATTCTTGGTTATCCTAATCCCATCTCCAATGACATTAGTATTGTGTTGAACAAATTCACTAGAAACAATGCTATATCTAGAGAGGATCATTTGAGGAAATTGTTGAATCTACTAGATGATTATGAAGTTGAACATGAAGATGTGGCTATGAATATTTTTATGCAATCATTAGTTGAAGATGCAAGGGATTGATATAGAGGGATAAAAGAGGATAGTATTGGGTTATGAGATGAATTCAAAAGAGTATTCAGGGAACAATATGGTGATAAAACAAATCCTAGATTCATGATTTAATGAATTCAATAACATTTCAAAAGGATAGAAGAAAATGGTTTCAAAATTCAATACTAGATTTTAGAAAGTCGCGCATAGACTCCCTATTAATTTGAGGCCAAATGATTATATTTATCTGGTCACTTACTATAATACATTTGATTCAAATATGAGTTATCACTTGAGAGAAAAAGAATGAGAAGGGATTAGGAAATGAGAAACAAATTTTTTATAGAAATCAGAGGTCACTGAGATTGCAGGATCACCCTTACAATACCAATTGGCATAATGTTAATCCAATCCAAAATAACCAAAATAATGTACAAAGTAAGGTTCCTCCTAACCCATTTCAAAATAATTTTGTTAATTTTATTGATGAAGCACCATGGTGCATAGCTTGTCAATTACCACATTCTCCTTTTCAATGTCTAGTAGAAAAAGAATTAGAGGAGGATCAAAATGCATCTAGCAATTATGATTCATTCCATGAAAATTATGGATAAATACATGTACTTATGAACAAATTAGATTTTTTTGATGGTGAATGTTCTTTTGATGAAGAGTCACATGAGGTAGATGTTAATAATCGAAGGAAAAAAGTAGATGCTTACCACCTGCAAGTTATTTCTGATGAAGATGGTGAAGATGATCATAATATTTGTACTTTGGAAATAGATGAGCCAAATATATTTTTGAGAAGACCATTTGATAAAGAAGTTAAAATATTGACAACTGTAATAGTTGCACAACCCAAGAGTACCTACCATTTAAGGAATAGAATTGTGAAAGGTGATCAAGGTAAGATTGACAATATATTCATTGAAGAGAAGAATGTAGAAAAGAAATGGTCTAAAGAAAGAGTAAAGTGGATGAGGCTAAATCCAAAGAATATAAGGGTACTAAGATTTGGGTCAAAAAAAATGAAGCAATGAAAATTGATGGTAATATTGTTTCTCCAATTGTGAAAGAAAAAAATCAAAAGAAAAAAGTTCAACAAGGAAAGAAAAATGATGAGAAAAATATTGAAGATAAATGGGAGCAATAAAAGGATAAAATTGGTGAACAAGGTATGATATCTTATAATTTTCCTAAATACACTTCTATGGACATATTTCAGTTGCTATCACAGGTCAAATTTATAGTCCTTTACTTGAAATGATGAGGATAGATGAACAAAATCAAAAGGTAGTTGCCCTTATCAATGATGTAACTACAACCTGTGATGATAAAAGGGTGTCTAGTTAGTCTAAAGTGAGTAGAAATGAATTGAAATATGAAGACGTAGAAGGTGAAAGATGAAGACGTATAAGGGATACTCAGTGATATCCATTATATTTACTTGGGTACCACAATTACGACTTGCCCCAGGTAGGTGCATCCATTTTATAAGTAACTCTCATTATTGATGGAAAGTTTGTGAAGAGATGTACCATTGATTCTAGAGCTTCATCTAACATTATGCTAGTTAATATATTTTGGAAACATGTGCCTCAATCTTCTGACCTGAACCTCCTGAAAGAGAAAAATCAGTGAGACACCTGAGATGTAGTTTCGACAGGTTGTTTATCTCTAAAGGCTCGAAGTGGTCAGACTGATGAGACATGTTTTCGGTCTTCCGACGACAACTGTCGGTGTGACCTTGAACTATCAGTGCAAGTGTTTTATCTCCTATCAATGTTAGAAGAATGGTCGAGGTGTTTTATTGGGGAGACTCTTTTCAATCTGAGTGAAAGCCATCGGTGTGACCTGAACTATTGATGTGAGTTTTCTAACTCATGTTGATGCTAGAGGTCTAGCCGAGAAGTTCCATCGGGGAGAGTCTTACCGATCTCAGTGGCATTGGGGTAACATCGACCTTCAGTTGGAATTGAGAATTTTATACCAATTTCGTTGGTCTTGTTGATGGCTATTGAACATCAATGTAACCCAAAGATGTTACATCGATAGAGAGTTCAATTGACATATCAATCTTATTGATCAACTTAGTGTAACTAACTATAGTTATGTCGATGATTTTTCTATCAGTGTGACTTAGACTATCAGAATGATCTCTAATTCCTTCACCGATGTAGGGAGTTATCCCAATAGGCTTTCATATCGGTGGAGCTATGTCGATGGGTGTATTGAGGCCGTGAATGTTTGAATGGGTAAGTAACAAAAGGCTAACTCATGGACATGTAAAGTCATTGGGCTTTTGGATTTAAACTATTGATCATTTCTATCCTACAAAAATGTGGGATAATGTAATCCAAAAAATTCAGAATGGTCGATGGTTGGACCTCCTTGACAGTTGAATGAACTGAATCATTTTGGAAAGAAATTCTTGGAGATCAAAAGGTCTTTGTAAGAACAGTGAAATGATTTGAATATTTTGACATATTGGGTTCTTCATTGTATGTTGTACAAGCATTGTAACAGTGAGTCATAGAACTGTAATCAGGATTCGATTTGTAATAGGTTGATCAGTGAAATGTTGTTGCTGTAAAATTGACATCTGAAAGTGAAGTTTGATAAATATACATGTAATTTGTTTAGTGTAATACAAAGAGGCTTTACTTGTTGTATGGGTTTTTTTCTCTTGTAAAGGTTTTCCCACTTGAAATACTAGTGTTGAATTTTTTGTGTGATCTTAATTTTCTATTTTGTTATTCCATTAATGTGCATCTTTAATGAGCTATAATTGAAATTTGAATATGTAATCTGCACTATTCCTCTTAGAATTAACATTAGGAAGGCGTTTCCACACCTTTTCTTTCCTTACAAGTGGTATCAGAGCCTAGCCAGTTGTGTTATCCTTGTGGGTAGGGTTGGTTTTCTGTGTCAATTTTGAAGTGGGAGTCTTGTAGGAATCTAGTAAATTGAAATTGCATATTAAAATAGAAAACACATCTAGAAGAGTAGATATCAAAAATTTCAATGGCAGCAATTTTGAGTTATGGAAACTTAAAATGGAAGATCTATTAGTGGAGCGTGATCTTTGGGTTGTTGTGTCTAGAACAAAACCTTCTAGCATGAAGCAAGAATAATGGGATCTGGTAGATTGAAAAGCAAAAGGGCTAATAAGGCTCTATTTAGCAGACTTTGTTCTCCTAAACATTCAAGAAGAGAAATCTACATCTTCGTTGTGGAAGAAGCTTCGAGACATTGATCAGGGCAAGTCCTTGGTCAATAAGTTGTTTTGAAGGAAGAAGCTATATTCCTTGAATATATAGGAAGGAGCATCTATTTCTGATCACTTAAATACATTTAGCACGTTTATTGCTCAACTAACATCTATGAGTGTGAAAATTGATGATGAATATCATTGTATGCTTTTGTTGTGTTCTTTGCCTAACTCTTGGAATCATTTAGTGATGGTGATTGTGAGCACAAAAACCACATTCAAGATGGAAGACGTGGTTACTTCTTTGTTATCAGAAGACATGAGACAAAAATATTTTGAGATGGAAAATGAGGCTCTTGTTGTTTGTGGAAGATCGAAAGAAAAAAGAAAAAAGAAGGATAAGAAGTCCAAATCAAAATCAGGAGGGCGATCAAAGTCTCCTAGTAGTAATTCTAAGGTGAAGTGATGGAACTATGGGTAGCCTGGTCATCTCTGAAAGGATTTCAAAGACGAGAAAAAGAAGAAGAATAACTCTTTCGATAATGATTCTTCTTAGAGTGATGCAAATGCCTTCATTGCAGCCTTGGCAACTCAGGCATCAGATGATGTCTGGCTGATTGATTCTAGAACATCTTTCCAAATGACATCTCATAGAGACTGGTTCACAAATTATGAATAGTATGATGGTGGAAAGGTGTATTTTTCAAGTGATTCATCTCTGGAAATAGTTGGCCGTGGAAGAGTTAGAATTCAATTCCCTGATGGAAGAATCAAAGGAATTAATGGTGTATTGCATATAACAGGTCTAGCTTGGAATTTAATTTTTCTAGGCAAGTTGAATGATGTTGGAGTGCAAGTCAAGTTCTCAAGCAATGGCTGCAAAATTACTAGAGGCTCAATGGTGCTAGCTAGAGGTGCTCGAATCGGTACTCTGTACAAGTTGGATGCACTTATTGTTCAATGTAACAGTGTCTCTGTAAAGTCACAAACAAGTGTTCGTGAAGAGGAGGAAAAAATTCATGTTAGTGCAAACTCTTTGGAAGTTAAACTTCCAGTAGAGAAAACTATGCTCTAGTATCAAAGGCTTGGTCACATTGGTGAGAAAGGTTTACGAGCCTTGAAAAATAAAAACCTGGTTGAGGGGCTTGATGATTGTAACCTAGAATTTGAATTTTGTGAACATTGTATATATGGAAAACATCATTGTGTTTCTTTTTACTCCAGTCCTCATAAATCTTCTGTTGTTATGGATTATATACACTCTGATGTTTTTGGTCCAGCAAATGTTCCTTCGTTATCGAAATCAAGATATTACATTTCTTTTATTAATGATTATTTGAGAAGGGAATTTGTATATTTTTTGAAAAGTAAATCAAAAGTGTTTAGTCAGTTTAAAGAGTTCAAGAACTTGGTTGAAAATCAGATTGGTAATAAGATCAAATGCTTGAGGATAGATAATGGTGGTGAATTATGTTCTACAGATTTTGAAATGTATTGTAAAGACCATGGAATTAAAAGGAATAAAACAACACCTTACACTCCATAGCAAAATGGAGTTGCTGAAAGGTTGAACAAGACACTGATGGAGAAAGTGAGAATTATGTTGAGTAATGCTAGTCTAGAGCAAAAGTTCTAGGTTGAGGTTGTGGCTATAGCATGTTACTTGGTAAATCGATCTCCCCCTTCGACACTTGTTGACAAAATGCCTATGGAAGCTTGGTTTAGTAAGAAGCCCTCTTTGAGACATATTCGAGACTTTGGCTATGAGGCATATGCTTATGTGCCTAATATAAAAAGATCTAAATTGGAGAAATTTTTTGTTAAGTGTATCTTCATTAGCTATGATATTGGTGTGAAAGGATACAAGCTTTGGAATCTTGTGACTGAAAAATTGTGTACAACAAAAGTGTTATTTTTCGTGAGTTGAAACCTTCTTCAGTGGATTTGCAGTCAGGGATGAAAGAAGTAAAGGAGGAAAATGATGTTGTTGAAATTCCTCCAATGCCAGAAAAAGAGGAACAATAAATTGACAGTGTACCTAAATCTGAGGAGAGTTCAAGCAGCTCTAAGAGTTTTGAAGAAGAACCACAACCTCAACCTCAACCTATGAAGAGGTCTACATGTGAGAAGCAACAACTTGAAAGGTAAGGTTTTTCCATGTTGGATGAAAATTGTGCTTATGATTTAATTACTAGCACTAATGACCCTAGGACTGTAAAAGAGGCAATTGGAATGCCCGGCTCAAACTCTTGGTTGGAAGCCATGAAGGAAGAAATGGCATCATTGGAGAAGAATGAAACTTGGAGTTTGGTGCCCTTGCCTGAAGGCAGGAAATATCTTGGATGTAAATGGATATTTAAAAAGAAAATCTTCCTAGATGGCAGTGTTGACAAATATAAAGCGAGGTTGGTTACGAAGGGATATTCCCAGGTAGAGGGAATTGATTATGGAGAAATATTTTCTCCTGTAGCTAAGCTAACATCTATCAGATTTCTTTTGTCACTTGCAGTAGTGTATGACTTAGAAATTGAACAGATGGATGTGAAGACAATGTTTCTTCATGGTGTTCTTGAAGAAGAAATCTATATGTCCTAGCTTGAGCATTTTGTGGAAAAAGGTAAAGAAAATCTAGTTTGCAAGTTAAAGAAATCTCTGTATGGTTTGAAACAACCACCTAGAATGCGGTACTAGAAATTTGACACATTTGTTTTGTCATTGGGATTTGTAAGATAAAAATCAGATCATTGTGTGTATTTCAAAACTGAAAAATGATTGTATTCTTATTATTGCCCTTTATGTTGATGATATGTTATTCATAGGGAATAGTAAGGTTATGATTTCTGATCTAAAATCTCAGTTGTCTGCAAAGTTCGAAATGAAATATCTTGGTGCAATTAGGTATATTCTGGGGATGAAAATAGCTAGGGATAGAAAAAGAAGAAATATTTGGCTTAGCTAGAGTAAGTATATTAACACTATTCTAGAGAGATTTGGTATGAACAATTGCAAGAAACTAGTTGTTCCAGTGTTGTAGGGAACGAAGCTCTCTATTGAAGATTGTCTAAAATATCCTATTGAGATGGAGGACATTACCAAAGTGCCTTATGCAAGTGTAGTTGGTAGTTTAATGTATGCAATGGTTTGTGCAAGGCCAAACATTGCCCAAGAAATGGAAGTACTTAGCTGGTTTATGGTGAATCCAAGAAGCCCACATTGGGATGTTGTGAAAAGAGTTTTTAGATATTTAAAAGGTACCTCTCAGTACGCTTTGTGCTCTCATGGAAACTCGTTTAGTTCAAAAAGATCACTCAACATTCCCGATTATGTGGATTCTAATTGGGCAGGGGACATTGACAGTAGAAGGTCCACTAGTGGATATATTTTCATGTTAAATGATGGTGCAATTAGTTGGATGAGAAAGAGGTAGGTTGTACTCGCTTTATCCACTACTGAAGTAGAGTACATGGCATCAACTCACACCTGGAAAGAATTTATTTGGCTTAGACATTTATGTTCTGATATTGGGGTTAGTGCAAGAAAAATTACAAATTGTTGTGATAGTTAGAGTGCTATTTGTTTGGAAAAAAATCCTACTTTCCATTCCAGGATGAAACATATTGATGTGTAGTATCACTTTGTACAAGATATGGTGGAGGATGGAAAGGTCTGTTTAGTAAAAGTGGATACTCTAGAAAGTGTTGTAGATGCATTGATGAAACCAGTGAGCACAGACAAGTATAGGTGGTGTACTAGTTCGATGGACTTTGGGGCCCATGAATCTCAATAGTTCCCAAATGCTCTGGAGGTGTTAGAAGATCTTTGTCAAGTGGGAGTTTGTTGGAAACATGTGCCTCAAACTTCTAACCCGAACCTCCTAAAAGAGAAAAATCGGTGAGACATCTAGGATGATTTTCCAACAGGTTGTTTATCTCTAAAGGCTCGAAGTGGTCAGACCAATGAGACATGTGGTCTCTCTTGCCGACAATAGTTGTCAATGTGACCTTGACCTACAGTGTGAGTGTTCCATCTCTTATTGATGTTAGAAGTCTGGTTGAAGTGTTTCATCGAGGAGATTCTTACCGATTCGAGCAAAAGTCGTGGGTGTGATATGAACTATCGATGTGATTTTTCTAACTCATGTTGATGTTAGAGGTCTGGCCAAGAAGTTTTGTTAAGGAGAGTCTTATCGATCTCAGTGGCATCGGGGTAACATTGGCCTTTGGTTGGACCTGATAATGTTATACCGATTTCGGTGGTCTTTCCAATGGCTATTGAACATTGGTGTAACCCGAAGATGTTACACCAATAGAGATTTCAATTTCCATATGGATCTTATTGATTAGTTTGGTGTAACCTAACTATAGTTATGTCAATTCTTTTTCTATCGATGTGACCTAGATTGTCACACTAATCTCTCTTTCCTTCACCGATGTAGGGAGTTATCCTGATGGGATTTCAGATCGGTGGAGCTATGTCGATGGGTGTATTGAGGCAGTGAATGTTTGAATGGGTAGATAACAAAAGGCTAACTCATGTACACGTAAAGTCATTGGGATTTTGGATTTAAACTATTGATCATTTCTATCCTACAAAAATGTGGGATAATGTAATCCTAGAAATTCATAATGGTCGATGGTTGGACTTCCTTGACAGTTGAATGAATTGAATCATTTTGGACATAAATTCTTGGAGATCAAAAGGTATTTGTGAGAATAGCGAAAGGTTATGAACATTTTGACAGATTGGGTTCTTCATTGTGTGTTGTACAAGCATTGTAGCAATGAGTCATAGAATTGTAATCAAGATTTGATTTGTACAAGATTGATCAGGAAAATGTTGTTGCTATAAAATTTACATATGAAAGTGAAGTTTGATATCAGTATGTAATTTGTTTACTTTGATACAAAGAGGCTTTATTTAGTGTGTGGGTTTTTTCTCCAGTAAGGGTTTTCCCACGTGAAAAACTGGTGTTCAATTTTGTGTGTGATCTTAATTGTCTATTTTTTTATTCTAGTAATGTGCATATGTAATGAACTATAGTTGAAACTTGAATTTGTAATCTGCACTATTCCTCTTAGAATTAACATTAGGAAGGCATTTCCGCACCTTTTCTTTCATTATAATATCATGAAGGAGATGGGATTGCAAATAAATAGAGCATATGGAAAAATTTATGCCATGGATTCTAGGGAGGTACTTGTAATTGGAGTCATAAAAGATGTAGCCTTCAAACTTGCTACATTCCTTGAGAAAGAATTCTCAATGAGCATCACAATGATTTACATTCCGCCTACACATGGAATGTTTTTTTCTAGAAAGTGGAGTGTCACAATGGGGGGAAATATGTAGTGTGATATGTCATTTTCTACCTTTCCAATTGATGGAAAAGACATAAAGCTTGTGAGGGAGCTAAGAGCCCCACACATGATTGAAGAAATGACCCCTGTAGAGAGAATCCACTTTATTGATACTAGAATAGAAAATTTTAGGGTAGAAGAGTTATAAGAGGAAGAGGACAAGACACCTACGCCTTTGGAGAAGTAAGTTTTGAAACAAGCTGAAAATAATGAGCTTTCAAAAATGTACTTTGATGGTGCTTGTTCAAATGAAGGATCGGGTACAAGAGTAATCATCATCTCTCCTAGTGGCAAGACCTTGAAATTTTCACCCTCTTTAATGTTTGTATGCACAAAAAATGTAGTTAAGTATGAATCTCTACTACTAGGATTAAGATTGGCTGAAAAACATGGAATCGAGAAATTGAGTCATTAGTGATTCAAAACTAGTTGGGTCCCGGGTCAGATCTAGGTTTGTATCTAAAAACAAAAGATTGAAACAATATAATTTTTTTGTTTGGGACTCCATGAATAATTTGATTCTTTTGGTATTGAATGGTTAGAAAGAAGTAATAATGTTGTAGTAGATATGTTGGAAAATATAGCATTGAAACCTACTGACATAACTTTTTCTAGTATCTCAAAATTTGAGTTAGAAGTAAGACCAACAGTCCTTGACAACATTCAAAATTGGTAAGTTTTCAATGAAAATGATGACATATTAAAATTTTTACAATGTCTCGATCATCATGAGAGCCAAGAAATTGATTTTAGAGCAATTTTTCAAGGTTGTAGATGGAAAAGAAATTATGTTTGGAAATGAGGTTATCCAACTGAAGACAAATACAATTCCTAAAGTCCTAGCTTCTTTAGAGAGGTTCTTTGATGGACCTGATAAAAGTGTTGTTAAGAAAAACTCAACTTATCAGGATGACCTAGAAGAATTAAATATAGGTATAGAAAATCCTCTAAAGAAGGTATATCTGGGAAAAACGATGAAGCCAAAAATTAAAGAAATGTTGGTTACTTTATTGAGAAAGTACAAGAATTTATTTTCCTAGTCATATGACAATTTGAAGGCCTGTAGAGAGTAACTTTTTCAACATGAGATTCCTCTCAAACTAGATGCTAAGCCTTTTAAGAAAAAACAAAGGCTTGTCAACCCAACCCTAGCACAAAAAATGCAAAAAGAGATAATGAAGTTTAGGTATGGGGGAATTATTAAGCCCATAAAACACTCAACTTGGTGTCAAACTTGGTGCCAATGAGGAAAAAGAATGGTGACATCAGATTATGTGTTTATTTTAGAAATCTAAATGTGCCACCTTTAAAAGACAACTATCCACTACCTAACATGGAAGTAATGGTTTAAAAGGTAATAGGTTTTGAGTTATTGTCCATGATGGACATGGTTTTTCTAGGTACAGTCAAGTTAAAGTTAAGGAGTCAGATTAGTATAAGATTGCATTTACTACAACTTGGGACACCTATGTCTATGTTAGAATTCCATTTGGCCTAACTAATTTTGGTGCCTCTTTTCAAGGGGATATGGATGTATCCTTCTCTGATTTCATAGACATCTTAATGGTGGTGTATTAAGATGATCTAACTGCATACTCAAAAAGGGAGGAAGATCATCACATGTACCTATAAAAAATCTTTGCTAGAGCCTTGGAATGTGAGATGTATTAATCCCAAAGAATGTGCTTTTGGAGTCAAGGAAGAAAAAATTTTAGGGAAAAAAGTGTCTAAAGAGGGGGTGAGAATTTAACTAGAGAGAGTGGTTGTCATTGATAAGATCCCCTAGCCAAATAATGTGGAGGGAATTCAATCCTTCTTTGGGAAAATCAATTTCTTGAGGATATTTGTCACAAACTTTGCATAAACTACTAGTTAAATCTCTAAAATGTTGAAGAATGGAGAAAAGATAGCTTGGAGTGATAAACCAAGAAAGGATTTCAAGGAAATAAAGCAAGCAATTAAGGAAGCTCCAGTGTTAAAGTCTCTTGACTTCTTGAAACATTTCAAGTTGTTTTATTTTTCTTTGTTCCATACCATTGTTGTAGTGCTTCTATAGAAAATGATGAAGGGTTTGAATAGCCCATTGCCATTTTCAACAAATCATTATAGTTTTTTTAATTAAAACATGATATGACTAAGAAATAGGAATACACCTTGGTAAAGATAGTTAAATAATTTACAACATACCTAGTTGGTGCCACAATCATTGTATATGTGCCTACAATTGTTGTAAAAGACATCTTCACCCAACATGAAGTCATAGGAAGGAGATCTAGATGGATCAACATGATTCAAGAATATAAAATTGATTTACAAATCACCAAATTCTTTAGAGGTCAAGGACTGGCCAAATTAATGGTAGAATCAAGCGTGGAATCAAATTAGGTAAAGGGTATGTGCAGGATCATGATGGGCCAAAAAGTGGCGATATGTAAGTGATATGATGGCCCATGTGGCTAACAAATTTTTTTTACCCAAAATTGATGAAACAAAAAGGCTTTTTAAAGGTTCTAAGCTTTCCACAATTATAAATTATGCTTTACTTTAAATTTAATAAATAATTATTATTCATTTTCTATTTGAATTACAACTAAAGTCCTAATTGATAGGTTGATTGAAAAACATCTATAGCTTTCAAATGGTGTCACATTTTTGAATCTGAAACATGCATCACATTCTATGATTTTCATACTATAGGATTAAAAAAATGAATTTCATGAAGTTTTGACCAAGTTAAGGTGGTCAGAGATACAAATTTTTATATTTTTTAAAAGTTGTAATAAAAAATTCATAATTAATTATTTACTTGGAAAAAAATTACAAAAAAATATGCATCACATTGGGACATGAGTCCTCTACTTATATCTAAAATATTATAAAAATATATTATCATTTTATTGTTGTTAGGGTTGTCAGACAAACACCTACTTATTTTTTCCCTAAAATTTAAGTACTACTGCATTGAAACTTCAAATTTTCACCAAATAGATTTTATTCTTTTAAATAAACCTAGGAGTTTAGAAACTACATTCAATTTGTTACAAATTCTATTCTTACATATTTTTGAAATAATATAGATAACTTATTCAATTTTTTACATCAAATCGCCTAACTCTAATTTTCTAAATTTTCATTGCCACTTAAGGGCCTGTTTTTTCCATGATGATCCTACACATACCCTAAACAATATTGACTATGTTGATGTTTCTCAAATATGTGATATGTAGGCATTAGGATGGTATAGACACATAGTGTACTATTTTCATAACATGTCATGTCTTGAAGAAATAACTGATAATGACAAGATAACATTGAAGCTACAAGCCATCAAGTATGTGATTGTAGATAATGAGTTGTGGTAGAGGAATGTTGATGGATTTTTATTGAAATGTGTTTATGGAAAAAGGACCTTTATAAATCTTGACAAATATGCACAATGGTGTATGTGGTGGCCACTCTATGGCTAAGACCACTTCTCATAAAGTCTTAAGAGTAGGGTTTTGGTGGTATACTTTGTTCAAATATACACACAAATTGGTTAAGGAATGTGATGCATGCTAAAGGTTTTCAAGAAAATTAATGTTTTTAGGGAATCTACCTCTTAGAATGATTACATTCCAAGCACCATTCTTGTAATGAGGGATAGAATTAATTGGAGAGATCACACAAAATCTAATGGAGTACACTCCTAGATACTAGTGACTATTGATCACTTTACCAAGTGGGTTGAAGAAATCCCCACAAAGAAAGCTACAAGAAAAGTGGTGGCTGACTTCTTTTTAAACAATATCTTGATCAAAGTTGAGGTACCAAAAAAAATAATATCAGTTAATGCTATGTACTTTAGGTCTCATGAATTTACAAGTTTCTATGAAAAATATGTGATACAAATATCATATTCTTCCCCTTATCATCCACAAGGGAATGGACAAGATGAATCAAGAAACAAAATATTGATGAAGATCATTAATAGGATGATAGAAAAGAATAAGAAAGCTTGGGACTCTAAGCTAAAACTATCTCTTTGGGAAGACAGGGTTACTATCAAGAAGGATGCAAGACAATATCCATTTTTCTTGTTGTATGGCATTGAAGAAAGATTACCAGAAAATAACCTCATGAAGATTTATAATTTTTTTCAAGAGTATATGATGATAATATCTATGATGAGATTCTACACTGGACAAACATCTTGACTGAACTAGATGAAACTAGAAGAGAGGTAAAATAGGAAAATGCTAAGTTGGAGTTGCAAGTAAAATATTTATATGAAAAAAGGTCATCTCCAAGGAAATTTGAGATAGGAAGTATGGTACTAATGTGGAATTTCAGATCCCAAGACAAGGGAAAGCATGGGAAATTTGAAGCTTTTTGGTTAGGCCCTAATTTGGTAAGCAACACCCATGGAGAAGACTCATACTATTTGAAAATTATAATAAGTGAGTTTCTTGAACTTCCAATACATGGATAGTTCTTTAAAACATACTTTTCACAACCTATGATATTTTCAACATACATTATATTCTATGTAAATTTTTGTTTATAGGTCTGGTTTGCTTTGGTTTGGTTTGTTCTATCTGCCTAGTCTGAGCATGTCTTAGTTTTGGTTATTTTTTCTTTTCTACTTCACAAGAGATTTTGGGATACTTCTTTGTTCATGCTGAACAAATGTCCCCAACTAGAGGCACTGATAGGATCCTTCACAATAAAAATTGGTTCCCTGACATACATTTCATTATAGTATGAGATTCATTGGTCTTTCAGTGGTTAGGGTTTATCAAATAGTGCCTAGGGTTTATTATCCCTTCAAAAGAATACCTTAATTCACTATACCTTTGTTGCTTTTGATATATTTCATGGCTGACTTGTTGACTTATGCAGGAGCATCTAGGCTCACAAGCAATCCTTCATCACCAAAAATAATCTTTTCTTGATTATTTTTTTCATTTTTGGTGTAGGTTGGAGCTTCAAAAAAATATTGTGGATTTTTGAAGGATGAAATATTTAATTTTATCAATACTTGGCTTCCATTCAAAATCAAAGGTAAACAAGGCGTTTAATGTGATTTTAAAATTATTATATTGCATAATTTCAATGTTTCAAGGGTTGGGGTCCATTGGTATATTATAAATTAAAAATTAATTAATTTTCTCAATTTGGATGCCTAGAGAAGTTTTAATGTGGCAAGTGGCATTTGACATTCCATTCTTTCAATTTGTATGCCTAGAATTGAGGAAAAAGCTAGTGATATTTGGAAAAAAATAATTAATGACTTCACTTTTCAATTTAAGGTAAATGAGCATGAATTATTTCATGATTTTATTGATTTTTATGAGGCATTTACATAATCAAGTCATGGAATATGGTGCAACAATTTTATGTGCCATATTTGGAAGCATTTAATGATGAAATTTAAGCACAAACAAAAGAATTTCAAAAGACAATTGGAGGGAAATGAAAGAGAAGATTTGGGTGCCTCTTTTGGTGCCTTAAGAAGGTTTTAATATCTATAAAATATATCCTTTAATGGATTCAAGAAGCAACAATCAACAATAGAAATGTTTGACAAAGAACTTGTAGGTTTCTCTTGAGAGTTACATAAGAAAGAGTGTATAAAATCAGCTTGTGAAGAGAAGATGAATATGGGTATGTGTAGGATCATCATGGAAAAAATAGGCCCTTAAGTGGCGATGAAAATTCAGAAAATCAAAGTTAGGTAGCTTGATGTAAAAATTTGAATAAGTTATCTATATTATTTCAAAAATATGTAAGAATAGAATATGTAGCAAATTGATTGTAGTTTCCAAACTACTAGGTTTATTTATAAAAAAAAAATCTATTTGGTGAAAATTAAAAATTTCAATGCAATAGTACTTAAATTTCAGGGGAAAAGTAAGAAGTAGTTGTTTGTCTGACCACCCTAACCGCAATAAAATGATAATATATTTTCATAATATTTTATATATATGTAGAGGATTCATGTCCCGATGTGATGCATATTTTTTTGTAATTTTTTTCCAAGTAAATAATTAATTATGAATTTTTTATTACATCTTTTTAAAAATATAAAAACTCGCATGTTTGACCACCTTAACTTGGTCAAAACTTGATGATTTTATTTTTTTTAATCCTATAGTATGTGAAGCATAGAATGTGATGCATGTTTTAGATTCAAAAAATGTGATACCATTTGAAAGCTATAGATTTTTTCAATCAACCTATCAATTAGAACTTTAGTCATAATTCAATTAGAAAATGAATAATAATTATTTATTAAATTCAAAGTAAAACATAATTTATATTGGTGGAAAGTTGAGAATCTCCTTAAAAAACCCTTTTCATTTCATCAACTTCGGGTAACAAAAAAGTCATCAGCCACATGGGCCATCATATCACTTACATATCGCCACTTTTTGGTCCATCACGATCCTGCACATACCCATATGAGAAGAGAAGAGGGATTTTGTAGGTGTTCAAGGAAGCCATAAGGGATGCATAATGAAGATAAACATAATATTTTAGAAGATTATTGAATTCAATAAGGTTTGAATACATGAGGATTTGAAGACTTATAGGCAGGAGGTTTCTAGAAAACTATGTAAAATTTTGGAATTTTGTTGGAATCCCCACTATGTAATTATTCTTGAAGAATTTTTTTCTATGACTATATAAAATTTTTGATAAAGCTATGCTTTATACTTTGTTGCAGTATATGTGTTTATGTGAGGTAGATGATATGTAAATGCTACAAGGTTGGGTAGTTTGATAAGTCCCCCCACTCTTGACTAAATCAGCATGTCCTAGTTTTGGTTCTTTGTGATTGGTATGCTTCACCAAGAGATTTTGGGATCTTACTTTGTTCATACTAAAAAAATGCCCTCAACTAGATCCATTAATAGAACCCTTAAAAAAAAATTGGTTCCCGAACATATATTTCATAGAGTCTAAGCTTTCTTTGTCTTTCAATGGTTAGGGTTTATCAAACAGTGCCTAGGGTTTATCATCCCTTCAAAAGAAAACATTAATTCATTATACCTTTGATTCTTTTGATATATTTCATGGCTGAATTGTCGAGTTGGTATCCATTTGGTTAAGTCATTACTTAAGTCCTTGTATTCATGTGTTAACTGAACCCTTCTACATTGGTAATATTTCAAATATTTCCTTGTCTAAGGTATTTTAATATTTCCCATGTTACACCCTTTTGAAAATGTATCAAGTGCCTTCTCAAAATATTTGAAATTGATGTCCTAAGTTTTGTTTATGCCTTGGGATTTTCTAAGTCTTATTCATTCATGTTACCTAGGTGGCCCCATCTTAAAAATAACTTATTCGACACATGCAAATTAGACCACTTAAGTTGTTTCTCCATTGCAAGCCTTCTATGCGTCGTATTTTATTTCCTCACCACTATTTATCAATTTGTGATGTGTGATGCCTTTGCATCACATTTCTCCCACACATATCATTTTTATTAATGCTTGCTAAACCATTTTTTGTGATATGCAATTCCCCTTTATTGCTCTTTCACATCATGTGATGCCTTCATGTTGTATTTCAATAATTTCCCACTTACTAAATGCGATGTTCGCTAGCTCCACTAGTCTCATATCATGGACACATGTTCAAATCTTATTTCATCATTACAACCCTTTGCATCACAAATTGTATCTTATCTTGCCTAATGCTTTCTATGATATGCCCTATTCATCAAGATTGTGCCACTTGGCTTAATCTTATACTATCACATAATTCTTTTGTATCGCTCTTATACATAATGACCAAAAACCAATTTGTGATATGCAATAGAAATGAGGAAGGAAATAGATGATGAAGGAATATGCTAAGAAGATACTTTACACAAGTGTCAATCATTTTATGCATCACTTACTTTTTTTGTATCATGAACTACACCCAAAATGGATGAAGCAATAAGTGATATGCACTAGAAGACTTTTGAAATGTTTCATTGCACAACCTTGGTGCATCATAGTTATGGACCATAAGGGTAAAATAATAAATGTGATGTGCAATGGAAAGGAAAGGAATATGCTCTGAAATATTCCTTGTATTGCAAGGTTCCTTTGCATCACAATTTCATTCTACATGGTTCAAGACTCATCTATAATGTATGATAAGTAAGGTTTTTTGGTGACATATTGTGTTTTCATTTCATCGCACCAATGTAGAACATCATAATTTTAACCCTTCCAATTAGGAACAAGAAAGTGTTATGTCATAGCCTCCAAAATGAATTTATCATTGGGTGGCTATGTGGCGATATTTCATTTCACTGTATACTTCCTTCAAATTGTAGTTTGAGGTATAAGATCTTTAAAACAAAAATCAATGTAAGAAGGGCATGCAACAGCCATCGATCTTGTTTCAAAACAAATAGATCAATAGTTGGAATTCAAACCTGAATGACTAATTGAAATTTCACTCCTTTCACTCATGTGAGCCATCTTTCACCGTTAATGGTGTATCTTCTCAAATTGGAAGGCCATAAAGGTGTGAACTATTTTATTTTTCATTATCTCAGCAAGAATTCATAGGAAAGCATGCAATTCACAAGTGAGAAAATTTGGTGAGTGAAACAACTAGGGTTTCTAGGTGAGTTAATATTTTTTCTCTTGTGTAAGATTTTCTATAATAGGGAAATTGAAAGGGAACTGGTAGTTGTAGAAGGGATTACGAACTAGGGTCTTTTGTAATTCTAATAAAATTTTGAAGAGAAATTTTTAGACCCTAGTTTTGAATTAGACAAGTATTAGTAGGGTTTATTGCACAATTTTAATGTTGAATATTACATACTTCTACTAGGGTATTGGTTAAATTAGAACCCTAGTATCTTGAATTAAAATTTTAAAACCCTAGTGTCTATCAAATTTCCAAAATGAGTTAGGAAAACAAGCCCTCAAATGAAAAACCCAAGCCTATAAAAATGAAGCCTAAATTAGAAAATCCATAACTTGAAAATTATAAGTCCAACACCAAAGGGGTGAAAATATATTATGCTCATTTCATGGAGGATGATTTAATGGAACTATTCCCTAGAGCTAAAATAGTTGGTAAGAGAGATACTAGAGAATGATGTTTGATCATTTGCAAGATTTCACTAGAGACATTGGTGATATTATAGTACCACAATGTGAGTGGGAACTATTTCTATATGTATACAAGAGGTGAACTACTCATCATCCAACCTATCATTTGTGGACTTGTGACCTTGGGTAACTCATTGTCCAATTTTTTTTTAGGGAATTTGACTTGATGAAGGAGATTGCTAAATTTTATGACCCTAATGCTAGAGTCATCAAAAGTGTGAAAGGAACTCCTCTATTGGACTTTACTAGGAGTCAAATTGTGACAAAATTTGGTTTTGATCCTTCTGCAACTATTTCCATCCACTTCAATGCATTATATCAAAGGTAAGAAAGGGACACATATGTTTATTTACATCATGTGTTGCCAAGTCATAGGAGAAGATACTTGGGAAATAAAGGAGTAAGGTTTACTCCAAAGGAGGTTGAGACTTTTAGCTGCGATGAATTTGAAAATTACTTCAAGAACACCTTCTTTGGTTTGTCTCAGGTTCTTGGGAGGAAGTATCATTTGAGGATGCATTTTATATTCATAGTAATGGCCATGGATATTTATAACAAAGAATCAAATAGATGTTTTTATGATGCATCCTACATTGTTGAGTAAATGTATAAACAATTGCTAGAGTTGAAGGAGTCGAATGTGCCATTTTGTTTCACAGATTACATTGTTTTGATGCATGTGTTGTTATGAATTGGTAGGAAGGATTGGAAAAATTTTATGGAGCTTAGAATGATGGATGCAGAGGGTAATGATCTACCAGTACAAATGAGAACTCATATCTAGGGTCAAAATTTCCCTGACTCCAACTACACTACTTTCTACAATGGATTGAAGATGGGTATATTGGATAATTTGGTTTTGAAGTCAATGTATAGGATTTCTAGGAGAATCAAGGAAACCCTCAAGCCTTTAGAATTCAAGGAAGGCACTAAATTGGATCACAATTGGGGAGATCGATATCTCCATTCTTGGTGTACTATCTTGAAAGTATATGATGCTTTAGGGCAACTGCATTTTTTGTCTATATATGTTTCAAATAGAATTGCTTTCATGGAGATCATATGGCAGTTGGATGTTATAGATACAGAGAATTTTAGAGTTGCAAAGAAAGGTTCTTCATTCTAGTTCAGTTTTCATTTTCACATTTTAGGGCCACTTCAAAGGAAGGGCTAGAAAATTTTCCAAATATGTTGAAAAATTATAGAATAAATATGGAAAAGGTAACGAATTATGACCCTAAGGGTTTTATAGATAGAGAAAGAAATAACAGAGGTGGGTCAGAGTTTTAACATCATTTATTACACTGAAGATGTGATCCAAAATTTGGCATTAAGTGCTCTGGTTAGTGAGAATAAAAATAATGGATGCATATTTTTGGTAGTGAAGAAACTAGGATTAAAGATAATCCTTTTTATGCGAGTCCATATGCAAACATTGAAGACCTCTTCCAAAGATCTATGTTGATGTTGGATTCCTACAAAAAGGGAACACTCATCAATATGGTTAGACAAATTGAAGAGGTTATAAGGAAGCAAAAGGAGGAGCATGAGGCTCAAATCCTAAACTAGCTAGCTCAGTCAAGAGCGAAAGGACCACCTGCCCATCCCATGGAGGTTGAAGGACCAATGTCAATCCACTTCTAGAGTATTTTAATGAGACCGAGGGGGGACATAAAATGGAGATACAATCTATAGATTATGCACCTAATGAGGAAAAGTTGAAAGAAAGACGTGCATCCCCTATTATGAATGATTTCTTGGATTATTTTATCCCTATGGGTAGGGTTGTAGTAACAATTGATGATAAAAATATTATTGATGATGAGGATGTGAGAGTAAGAGCATTCCATGAATTCATGGATGATGAATCCTTTGTGCAAACAAAGGATTTTAGAGAATTTGTGATCCAAGTTAGGAGCAAGGAAATTAAGGAAATGGTTAAGAAAGAAAAAAGATTTGATCGTTCCTTGCATGATAAAGAAGAGAAGCAGGAAGAGGAAATAATTTTGAAATAAATTTCAAAGATCTCTCTTGTTGATGGTATAGAACCGGTCAAAGTGGTATTCTCTTGCTACTAGAATGGGATCCAACTTTTTTAATTGACATGGACACAATTAGGTAGGATCCTGAAGCTTTCATTTCTTAGGAACAATATGACAGTAAGTTTTTTGTCTCTACTTTTATCCGAAGATTGTATACTTTGCCAATTTGGTCAATGGGACAAACACATGAAGGTCAAGAGTGATCAGATCAGTGGGTGAGATCATAAGATATGTAGTAAAGAGAGCCTCTCACATGATACCAACACAAGAAATGAAATTGGATGTACATGCTACCATTTTGAGAGTTCATAGTGTTGAGATTTTCCAAGAAAAACATGAAAATTTGTTGGATAAGCATAATAGATTGCTTGATGAGTATAATAAGTTGAAGGAAACTGCTTCTCAGTAGAAGCTAGCAATAAAAGGCCACCGCCTTCCGCCTCTTCACTATAATTTTTAGCTCAGGATAGAGAGTCATTGTCTCTCAGGACTCAAAGGCTAAAAGATGAATTGTGGATAGCTAATGACGAGAAAAAATCCGAGGAGACAGGGAAAGTTGTTATTGAAGTTATTGGTGATATTTTGAGACATAGAATTGCATGCATACTCCATAAGCTGGATAATGTATGGAGCTTCTAAAAAAACATATAGAAGCTCCAAAAAATTCTCCATAGCTAATAAAAGGAATTGGATTGCTTGGTGAAATTTATGTTTTTCAGAGAAAGCTTGATTTGCAGCTCAAATTATATCGAAAATGTTCATATATATGGAGAAAAATGGCATGCCTCAGATCCTGAATGAGGCAAGAGAATTGAAAGAATTTAATGTTGCATTGAAATATGTGTTTTGGTAACTTGTACCTTCTTTATCCAATTTCATTTACATTTTAGGAAAGCTTGATTTTACAAATCTGGATAATTCTATTGATGATTTGTGCAGAATGGAAGTAAATTTGGATGTCTTTGTGAAAGAGGCCAGGGCAATAATGGATGCAAGGTATAATGCACAAAACTATAAGGTGAATTTTTTTTTTGAAGTTCAGTGGCCAAGTGAGGTGGAGTACAACAAATGGCTTGAAAATTTTACAAATTAAACCTTTATTATATAAATGTTTTAAAAGTTGTTGATGTAATATGCTAATGTGGAAGATGTACTTTATCCTTTTATTTTTTATGCTTTATGTTCTAAAGTTTTCGAAGCATGTGAGGATGGAGAAAAATAAATATTTGGTTTTTTACACAACCATCCTCTTTGACAAAGTTCATTTTGGAAGGTGGGAATATCTTCTTCAAAAAATGAAAAAATCATTTGTCTCATATGGAATATTTTTCTATGGGTTGTTATAGCTTTCCTCTTGTGGAATGTATTTGAAATTTTCAAATGAAAATGTGACAAGTGTAATTGGCCCAAAGATTGTTGCTCCCTTGTTATATAAAATGGAATTATGGAACCTTCAAACTTTTTAGATTTTGAGTGCCCATAATGAAAAAAATGCTTTGCACACTCAGAAATGCACCTAAAAAATCTGCCCTAGTGACCCAATTTGGAGGGTCATAAATCAGAGCCAGTTGATTTTCATGCCAAATCACTTGGTGTGTGTATTAATTTATCATATCCGAACATGTATGTTTGATTTAAAATTCTTGTGATAAGTTCTGATAGGGCTTTGAAGAGCAATGATGGAGGGTTTTGGGACTATTTTACAGTTTGCAAATTCTCAGTCCTACGAAGTAGCTTCCTATTCGGGTGGATATTTCACAACTAATTGATTTTCATGACAAAAAAATTGTTTCCTTATTGTATTCCCCTCATATTCATATGCTACCTACTCTATCTTTAGAGTCTCATGGTTTGATTTGATATTTTTTCAAGGACAAAATCAAATGCAGTTTGTTCTGTTTTTATAGTTGCATTTTTAGAATGTTTCAAGGAGGTCAAGTTTGACCCTTAATATCTTGTGAAGAATGTGGATTGAGGGAAATCCCTCTTTCACACATACTCAATGGACCTAAATTATTCGGTGTTTCTAGTGGCAATTCCTAAGAGATGATTTGGTATTTTTTAGGATGGTGACTTGGTGAGCCCTAATTGGTTTTTGATAGGTGTAGTTGTAGAAAAGTTTGACTAGGCCACTTTAGATGTTAATATCTTGCATCTAAGGATGAATTTTCCCAAGCCATTTGTTGCATTTAATTTTAGGTCCAAATGAAAACATGCATGCTCAATTTCAGGCCCCGAGAATGAGTTCTAATGGGTCATTTAATTACTTTCTAACTGCGACTAGGTCAAAATTGGTGTTCTGGAAACTTTCAAATTTTTCAATTTTTAAGGGAAACTCATTTCTCATTCTGGTCTAAAACCTCTCCAGCTCCATTTTAATCAAAAACAAATGTCATCTAATGCATTATTTTAATGCATTTCAGTCATGGCAAAGGCATCCGATAGGCCATTTTACAAAGGAGGTCCTAAAAATCTTTTGACAATGCAAGTTATTAAGAAATGGGTTTTCTCTAAATAATTGATAATATCCTTATGCAAATTTTCATCGCTTCAGGTGTCTCGATTTTCCCATAATAAATTTTACCTATTTGGGCAGCAACTGAAATTAAATTTTCACTATTTCCTAATGTTCAAGTTGCACATATTTAAAATATCTTGCATATTTTAAATATTATAAAAGGAAAAATGCATGGGAATAAAGGAAATGTCAATTAGGGAATTTTTTTTTGATGAATAGGAAACTATATATATTAAACTATAAAGATAAATTACATATTCACAAAAAAAAGGATGGGTGGTAAGAAGGCACACCCCGAGAGTCACATGGGTAGAGCCCAAAAAATAAAAAAACACAGAGTCACATGGACCTAGCCCAAAAGTCTAAAATCATAACATAAAATGGCCATCAAGTGGCCAAAGTAGTTCCAAAAGAGCCAGGAGGGTCTCTATCATCCATATTTTTTCCCCATATGTCAACAGGGTCGAGAGTGATGTTAGGAGGAGGACTCCAACCATCATCAACTTATTTTTATTTCTCTTTATCTTCCTCGCACTAGGGCAAGAGTGCAAGTGCCAGACATATAATTTTTTTTCCAGAATCTATCCAAATAGAGTTGCTACCAGGCCAACTAGAGCCACTGGTAGGAGTGGTATCAAAGGGCCACCCAGAACCGCCACTGCAAATCCTCCAGAGGGCCACCCCTGGAAAACTTGTAGTGGAGGATAGAGAGACCGCCAAGGAGGGTGGGAACCATTCTGAGGTGGAGGTTGAGAGTGGGGGCGAGCAAAGCCATTCCTCTATCACCCTCGAGAGGGTGACCGACCGTGAGAAGAGGAGGGTGAGGCAAGCACCCGAGCCATAGTACACAAGGCATTGCCCCAATGATCTAGAAGCACCTGAAGGTGATCCACCTCAAGAACATCTTTGTTCACTTGTAATTGGATCTACAAAATCACATTAGAGAAAATAATATCTTTAGAATACAAATAATTTTTTTTATCCATTTGAGTGTGAGAAAATATGTAGGTATTTCTTTCTCTCCAGATATTGAAAAGGATTTACACCTTGAAAGTGTGCCAAAGTTGGCTATACTTAGACAAAAGTCTGGTTGAATTACCCTATAGAACCATATGCTAGGAGAAGGGTTTCAGCCTAAAAGGTCAAAAGAAGTCATGAATCCAAATCCAAAACTACTGAACTCTGGTGCAAAACCAAATGAGATGCTTAAAAGACAACTTTCCCACAAAAAGGGCACTGAGGGTCCTGAACCCCCAAGTGAACAAGCCAGGACCCCATAGGTAAGCCTTGGAAAAGAATACACCAAGCAAGTTGGCAAGTTTTGGCTCAACACTTGCAGACAAAATGTCAGAGAATCTTTTTCACTAGGCATGAGTGGAGAATTGGAGAATTCATCTGTGATTAAGACTATCAATCATAGGAAAATGCAGCGATAGCCACATATAGCCAAGCCTAAGCTTGTAATTTATGAAATGAGTGTCTAGGTACCACTTCTAGTCCTTCCACTAGGGATTTGATCCACAAATTCCCACCTTTTGAAGACAATCTATAGGAATAGAATTCACCAGACCATCATAAGTATCACAGTCATGGTTCTGAAGTCTATAAATTGCACAAAAATCCTCCCATGACATAATGCACATTGTGGGTCTATGAAACAATTGTTGTAAAGTTTGAATGCCTTTCTTATGGAACCTTAGCACCTTAAGTGAAGGTGAATTGGCCAAAGATTGACCATTACTAGCAAAGAGATGCAAGCACCACACATTTTGTTGATTGAAAAAATCCCATCATGGAAACTAGATCTCGCCTAGCGAAGCCAAGTCTTAACCGCCTCCTAGGCTTTCCAAATGCTCTTGGCCAGGAAAGTGCCCATGATTTGGACTAGTTCCTTAATGACTAGAAGGGTTTGAAATCCAATATTCTTCTAGGCTATTCTATGGATAGGAAAGCTAGATTGAATACAATACTTGAGAAGAATTTTCCAGGCTTCATCTTCAGAAAGGGTTCTAATTATCCATTTGACACAAAAGGCAGTCCCTTGTCATTCAATGGAGAGCAAACCAAGCCCTCCAGAGTCTCTGGGAAGGTAGCAGAACTCCTAGGCAACATGATGAAACCCTCTATTGGAATCCACAGAGGTCCAAAGAAAGTCTTGAAGCATATTTTCAAGCTTGGCATAGGAAGATTTCGAAGGGGCCCAACAAGAAGAGTAGTAGACATGAGTAGCTAATAGAATCTTTGAGCACACTCGAAATTTTCATGCCATAGAAAGAGGCTTGGTTATCCAGTAGGCTAGATTTTTCTCAATCTTAGAGAGAGAAAAGTGCCACAACTCAGTTGGAGAAGCCTGCAAGGTGAAGGGAATGCCCAAGAACCCATTTTTTTTCCCTAGCCCAATCCACTTCCATCCGCACTACTGAAGCCAATGAGGAGTGGGCATAATAGATTTCCTATAGCACAATGTTTTATGCCACTGAATGGAAGAACGAAAAGCATCACAAAAAATTCCAAGGAACTCAAGAGTCACCTTGATATTATCTTCTTCCTCCAGGAGGGTGAGGAAGGAATCATCAAAAAAATGACCATTAACAAGTTGAGCGTGGGAGTTAGATAGGGCAATGCCTCTACCCCTCTACTAGGAGACAACATTGGCCAAACGATAACCAAAACCTTTGGTAGAAAGCACATAAAGAGAAGGAGGAAGTAGACATCCTTGTCAAATAGAATGGAAGAGGCCAAAAGATGAAGATTGGTAGCCATTAATGGTAATGCAAGTAGAGGCATCTAAAAAAAGCATTTGGACGACCTAAATAAAGCTAGGCCCAAATCCCAAGGCTTTCAACATGGAAAGAATTAAAGGCCATTCTATATGATCATAAGCTTTAGAAAAATGAATTTTGAGAAAGATGGCTCTCTGGCCCAAGCATCTAGCCCACTCCATACCCTCCCAAACAACAATAATGTTGTCAAGAATAAATTTGGATTTGATAAATCTAGTATGTTCTGGGCACACAACCTGAGGCAAAAGATGGAAAATATTCATAGCCATAGCCTTAGCAATGATTTTGTAAGAGACATTGAGGAGCGTGATGGGCCACTAGTTGTAGATTTCTTTAGAATCTCTAGGTTTAGGTATGAATTTAATATTTCCCTTATTGATTATATTACCCATAGTTTTTGAATGAAAATCCTCAAGATAGAATTTATGTAAATCGTGGCCAACACGGTCCCAAAGGGCCTTGTAAAACTCACAAGGGAATCCATCCACACACGGGGCCTTGTTTTCTACCATAGTAAAAGTGGCTTCTTTCAAGTCTTCAATAGTGAGCAGTTGCTCACAGAAGACTTTCTGGGCAAAGGATAGCCTATTTTCCACAATTGCAAGGCATTTCTAAAGAGCTTGCTGACGCTCTAGAGTGTAATCTTGGATAGTGAAAACTTACTCATAGTGTCTGACAGAGGCCTGGAGAATATCAAGTAGCTCAAAAAGAACTTGAATCCATCTTTGATTTTTTTATGCCTAGAGAAGAGTGCCTAGCTCGCAAGGGCAAAAAAAAATTCCTTTGAGGCACGGTCGCCAATTTTTAACCAATACAATTTGGCTTTGATTTGTGCACCTCTGGTAGCATAATTATCTAGTTCTTTCTTTTTCTGACTTAACTCCGCCACCTTGACTTGCAATGATGGGGAGGAAGGGTTAGCTTTAAGAGACTTTTTAGTTGAGTGTAAGTTGACAGTGGTAACTTCATAAGACCATCGATGGTAAATGGCCAACTAGTGCCCATAAATATGGAGAAACCTAGCCATGCGAGTGATAGCATCATTCCACCAATTAATCCAACCATTTTTATGAGTTGGCCTACACTCAAAATTATATTTGTGAATGTGGTCCAATGTGCGTTGATGATAAAGCATAGAAATGTTAAAAAAGAACTGCATTTTGCAAACCTGAGGTTGTCTTGTCTCCCAGTCAATGCAAAAAGAAATGGGGAAGTGATCTAATAGAGTGACATCCACTAATGACTTAATCGAAAGTGAAGAGTTGTCAAAAAGAGAAGAAAGATTGAGCCAAGATCATGGAAAAATCAAGGTGCTTAAATATCTTGTCAGAGCTAACCTTATAATTACACCAAGTGTGCCAGAGGGAATGAGAATGGTGACGACCAATATTGGGATAAAATAGCCCCAATTTATTGTGCATGTAAAACCACACCTCCCATTCGCCAATTTCCCATCTGAATGGTACAGTACCATCCTTATCATATGCCATCTCAACCATGTTGAAATACCCACACAAAATCCAAGTAGCAATTGGTAATGATTCTCAATCCAACGCCAAAGCAAGGAGTGTTCCATAGCATCATTAGAGGCATAAACATTAATAATCCTGCAAGAGTGATTATCAATATTAGGAAGGATCTAGATGAGCTGATGTGTGGGGTCAAACCCATGATCCATAACACAAGATTTCCACCATGAAGACAAAACAATGATAGCTCTACCACGTCTGCCTTCATGAACAGTACAATACATATGGTTGGCTGGCCAAATAGAACAACACACTGAAGCAAGCAAAAAATCAGAAATTTTAACTTCTTGGAGACAAAGCACTTCAATACCAACATACATTTGTAAACTATCCCGAACAAAATACTTCCTGGAGAGGTCTATTAGACCTCAAACATTCCATGAGAGGAAATTCATGAATGAAACTCCTCCATATT
Organism: Sequoiadendron giganteum; assembly: GCA_007115665.2. Lineage (NCBI taxonomy): Eukaryota > Viridiplantae > Streptophyta > Pinopsida > Cupressales > Cupressaceae > Sequoiadendron > Sequoiadendron giganteum. Next base: position 171,803,145 of record CM021106.1, on the reverse strand, counting down.
GTCAGATTCTGGCTCCTCCTCATTCAAGGTGGAGAAGCGATTCTGCAAAAATTTAGGTGGGACTGACCCAATTTTAATAGATAGAGAAGAATTTCTCCTTTTCTCCTACACATATTCTCCTTCTTCTAATGGCAGTGAAGGACTATGAGACCACCATTGAGCTCCTGACACAAGAGGAGAAACTTTTGGTTGTGCCATTATAATAGTAGTAGGCTAAGGCATAGCCTTCAGCCTGGGCCATGCCAAGGAGTTATCAGGCCCTACCAAGGCATCTTTCCCCTTCACTGAATGGTTTAAAACAATTTTAGTTGGCTTGGGACCTTTGGAAACTGACCTAGAGCCACTAGCCTTGTTCTTGCGGTTCATGACCGCGGTCCATTTTTCATCAAGTTTGGCAGCAGAAGTATCTACTTGGCAAGACTTATAATATTCCCACAACAGAGAAGGGGTACAAGGCATTGCCAGAGGGTAGTCCTTGATCTTGTGCTCTATGAAGTGACATTTATAACACGTGTTCTTAAAAGTAAAGTAACTTTCTGGGTATACCAAAAATTTCCAATTTGAATTTCAATGGATTCTTTCAAATCTTGAGAAAGATCCACTTCAACACAAACCCATTTTGGGGGTTGGGCCTAAAAAAATCTATCTAAATCAATACAAATGACCTTCCCTAAAGAGGAGGCAATATGGCTCAAAAAAGGCACACAAGGAAAGGGTAATCCTGGAAAGTCAATCCAAACCAAGACCCGCAACTTGGTGTCATTCGAGATAGTTAAGTCTCAGGTCCACGACTGGATAAATAATAAAGAAGACCTAACATACCAAGGGCCATGTTCTAGGATTTCTTGGACATGATTGACCTTCGCAAAGCAAACAAGAAAAAAAACCCCTTGTTAAATTCCGGACCTTATCAAGGCGGAGCCCATGAGGGACCTAGGCCTTGTTGGCTCATTCTTTAAGCACACTTTCAGGGGGAGTCCTCCCAACAAAATATCCAACAAGGGTATGTTGTTCAAGTCATTGACAAGTGGAATCAAATTCAGGCAAAGGAAAAACCACATCAGCTAAGGAGTCAAAAGAATTTCCTCATGAAACACTTTTAGAACAAATTTTTGAGGCCGTTTGGTTGGTGGAGGAGCCATTGAGTAGATTTTTCAAACTGCCAACACTAGCATGAACTACTGGTTTAGATCTGGTTGAAGGAATAATAAAACAAAAAACTATAGTAAATGCAGTTATATGCACATGAAAAGAGGGATTTCCTGTGCAAAGAGTGCAGTATGATGCAAGAGGGGCCAAGATTGATGATAGACACAAGAAAACCCTAACAAAGCTCCTACACCCTCTTGTTGTAGTTTAATATTTTTATTAGAGCATATTTTGATATTTCATATTTTGTAAAGTTTCAACTTTATAAACTTTTCTCTCATGGAAGTAGCTTTCCTCGCTTGTCCAAGTGGCAGTAATGCTCATAGCACAAAAAACTAGGGGGAAGCAGGGAGAGGAGAAGAAGCTTACAAAAACATGGTGATGAATTAAATTATTTTTTATGGCTTCATTCAAATATTGGAAGGCAAAAAAATATTTTATGAGCCTCTTTTAGTGTGTGTCTGCCAGCCTGTGGGAAGTAATGCTCACATTAGAGGAAGTTCACGAGGAAGTAGGGAAATGAGGATAAGAGCCTATGGGTAGAAATAAAATGTTCAAAAACATTTTATTAATCTTTATAATACATTTTTCATTGATGTGAGGAAGAGATTTTCACTATGGATGGAGCTGAAAATATGCAATCACGTTTTTGGCTTTGGAGTAGTTTTTTGAAGATGTATGTGTTGCAAATGGTGTTTTGAACCTTCCAAATTATTTTGGGACTTATCCACATGTGTTGAGAACACTTTCATTTCTTTTTTGATCATTTTTCAGGTGCTTACAGCCATTAGAATGCCCTTTCATTCAAAAAAAACGACCCAATGTATCACCATTTCATAGCAGCTTGCATTGATAGTGAGAATGTATTAAAATTGTTTGAGGAAATTCTATTTCACATAGCATCGATGAAATGCGGATATGATTGTATATTAACCACTATAAACATTTCTTCAATCCACCATGATTCATTAAAGTGGAGCTACAGAACAAGAACCATGCTTTCCCCACTAGCCCGTGAAAAGAAAGGTTAACGTCAGCATGAGGGTGTGGGGAAGCGGGGAGGAGAGGTTTATGGATTTTAATGAATCCATCTTTGACAATTATAAATCTTTATTTGAAAGCTTTGAATCTTATTTTCCCATGAGCCCATGTGTTTTGTTGTTGCCATCAGAGGAGAGGAATGGGAGAGGGGGGATTGGAAGGAAGGACTTGGTGGGCCCATGAGGTAGTTTTTAAAGGCAATGTTTGAAGAAATATAAATGTTGCCCAATGGTAAAATATTTAAAAGCCTTCATTTCACTATTCAAAAGGTAAGCTTTTAATTATAAGGTGAAAAATAAAAGGACGTGGGTAAAAGGTTTTGTGCAACCCGATTTCAAGTAAATTACAATATAAAGAAAAAAAATTGTGTTGGGGATGAAAAAGTGAAATAAGGGTAAATTTTTAAATATGAAATGTAAGGCCCACAGGTAATGGATTTGAAAATCCCACTTAAATGAGTTAATCATTCACTTTATAAATGAAGGTCTTCTTTGCTGGGAAAATATTAAAAGAAGAAAATATTTTTCACGGGTAAAACTCATTTTTTATTGTGAAAAAGATAAAAGGAGTAGAGTAAATTTTTTTATAGAGGAGTAGAATATTGAAAGTTTTTACAGAGGAGCAGAATATTGGTAGCCCGGGTAAAATGGAGAGAATTTTTCACAAGAAGGGAGTAATCTTCTATTTGCAAGCTGTGAACCCCTAAACCTGCAATTGCACAAGAACAACAAACAAATCAATGTGTTAGATCAAATGCAAACAAGAATGAAGGATTCCCCATGAAATCCATCTACTAAAAGTTAAAATAGGAATATGAAGAAAAAAATACAAAAAACATGTAAATCCTAATTAAGTGAGTAAACTTGTGATCCCATGGGGGAATTGGTGCCAATTGAATGTTGAAATTGGCCCTTTCCCAACTATTAAGTTGCAAATGTTGAAGTTGTAGATTGATCAAATCTCCATGATGAGATTTGAGCATAACCTAGCTATGAAAATGGTGAAATATGTGAATGATGGAATGAAGTGCACAAAATTAGCTCTCTATGTCAAGAGAGTAACTTTGCATGAAATTTTGGATGAATGATGAGAAGGTCAGCTTTCCATTTATAGACTTGAATTTGGAAGAAATGAGAAGATTTGGGCAATGTGGGACTAACTTTTACCCAATGATCAAATGCCACTTGTCACCATGTGAATGGTTGATGTTTGTGCACATTTTGGCCAAAGTGTCAATAAATGCAATTAGGTAGAATTTGAATTTGAAGAAATGACATGTGAGAGGGAAAAAAGAATGAAATAAATGTCACTTAGCTCAATGCACAAGGACATGTAAAAGGAGTGAATGCCTTGTTGGATGTACAAGTCCACTTGGACTTTCTGAATTCAAACTTGAGGGAATATTCCTTTTTTATGCCATTTGAGCGAAAAATAGAGATTTAATAAATGAATTAAATCTATTTTCATGTGCAACTTGCATTCTCTAGAAGATTTTAGTGATAGGGATTAACTTAATCAAGAATTTGATTAATTTAATGAGGGGTTAGATGATTTGATAATTTTGACTTAAATTAATGAATTGATTTAAATCAGAATTGAGAGGAAATGATTAATTAAAGTAAATGATTTTGATTTATTTAACTAAGTGGAATAATGTTAGATTAAATCAAATAAGGTTTAATTTATTTAATTTAATAAGAGGACTTTAGAAACTTTAATTAAATAAAATGATTTATTTAATTAGACAAAAATATAAGGTTAATTAAATTAAATTGATTAATTTAATCACTAGAGAAGGATGACTTAATCCAATAAATAATGATTTATTTAATTAAGAGACAGAATATGATGAAATGTTGAAAGTATGATTTAGGAGGAAATGTTGTTAGTAATCAGGATCAAGTGTGTCAAACCGAACTTGTAAATTTTCCATGTCTACACAAGCCAAGTGATTGATAAAGTATGTGAAGTGTTAAAAGATAAAAGGAGAAAATATAACTTTCATGGACATTTTTTCTTTCACAAACATGATGTTTTCAACAACAAGGCATAGATGAATGATGGCTCATCAAGAAGGGAATATTTTTTTTTTGAGGGCAAGGGAATGCAAGATGCATGAATCAAGGGGCAAGATGAAGATTTTTTCAAGTGCTGGAGGTAGTTATTGATTTACAAAGTTGAGTTTGTCAAGTGTTTGTTGGAGATCTTCACTCAGGGTTTTGCATTCTCCTTAAGTGCATATTTTTTGTCTCAGAATAAAGGGGGTTGTTCATTATTTCTTGTCTCATGGGAAAGCATATTTTGTAATAGGATCAAGAATGCATAGTGTTTGGTTTTAGGTTTCTAAAGTTTTTTGAGTCATGTAATGAAGAAATTATTCACAAAAATGTTATATTTGCATGTAAATGATCATATATTTTGAGTTAGTTGTCTCCATTGTACACATTGCATAGATTATGAATAAAAGAAATCAATATTTTTTGTTATTTGTCTTCTAGTTTTTCCTTGAATGTCTGTTTTGTGTTGTTACTTTAATTTAGAGAATGAATTAAATTTTATGAACATAAACAGAGGTTTGTGCAAATGTATACCCAGATTAATTAAGTATGACTAGTTTGGTTTCTAATATCAATTGTGTAATACATAATCTAGTAGGCATAATTATGATAGTGTGAATGTTGTAATGAATTTTAAACTTCATGGTTTAGATGACTCCACCCTAGGATTAGGAACTTGTCTTTATTGTTATAGTTTCTTGAGATCATTTTGTGAGAAGCTACAATTTTATAATTAATTTACTTATCAATCTTGTTGTGTGTGTGTGTGGAATTTAATGCATAATATGTCTCATGTTTAAGTTAGACATTGTCACAAAGGCCAGCCAAACCTTTAAGTTATTGTGTCCATTAAAAATTTAAGGATAATCATTTTTTTAGTGTGTGTTTGATACTTTGGCACACAAGTATTTGAAAGCACATTGTAGAAATTATCCTCCTAGGTTTAACGGAGAATGAAGTGTAGGGGAGAAAAGGTTGTATATCAAGCTCCCATTCATTGGCCACTGACCTTGAAGATTCTTGAGAATAAGGGTTGGCCACCGTTTAGAGGATTTTAAGGTTCTTCTAGAAAAATAACCAATAAGGAATTCAAGGCCAATTGCATAGGATGATTGATATCCTAGAGAATTTTATAATGTAAGTAGAGAGAATAGAAGTCAAGTCTTTGCTTAGGTTGTTGAGTGTGTATTTTCTACATTTTGTGTTATAACAATACTAGCATTTGAATACAAAGACAACATAATTTTGAGTTAGTTATCTCCTATGTACACTCTTCATGAATTATTAATAAAAATGATCAAGGATCTTTCATTTAATCTCCATTATTGTTTCAATGGATGTATGCTTTTGTCAATGTTTTGATTCAAATAATTATTTAAAATACTTTGATGAAAGTATAGTTCTATGAATTTGTGTGCAAGGATTTGGTAATAAGAGTTGGTTTACGCTATTGAGTTCAATATTGTAAAAGCTCTATAATGTTAGGATTGAAATGTTGTTATGTGTCATGATTTGTATTGAATTTGACTACATGCCCTAGGATTAAGGTATTGCTCAAGAATTTGTGTCATAAGTTGCAAGTTCTAGGATATTTCACTTTAAAAGAACAATTATCAAATTTTATTTTAGTTAAAGTTAGTTCATGGAAGTTTCATATAGTTACATACTCTCTTTCTTTAGAATGTTAAATGTTGTGAAGGATTAGCTAGATTCTAAATTCTTTCATCTATTAAGAAAAATATAAGAGAATATATCTATTAAGTCACAATGTATAAGGTAAATTGCAATATAGAATCTTAATTGCATTGTGTGGGATTACCCTCCCTAGTTTCACAAAGCCCAAAGTGTAGAGGGAAATGGATCACCTGTTCATTGGCCAATTCATCTAGATAGCTAACTATTGGAAATATAAAATCCATAGGTTATCTGTGAGATCAACTTGGTATAAAACACCAAAACATATCTCCACATTAGATCGGTGTTAGGAAGCATTTTAGTCTACTTTGATTCCTTGCAATTAGTATCAAAGCTTGATTACCTATAATTATAATTGTTGGGCAAAGGGTTTTTTGTACTGATCCTCATTTGAGTGGGAGCCTATGTAGTGGGTCTATATTTTTTATTGTAGGAGATATCGAAGGAAAATTTGGGAGGTTTCAACTAGAGAAGTTCAATGGAGGTAAATTTCAGCTGTGCAAACTCAATATGGAGGACCTATTATTGGATAAACATATATGGCTCATGGTACTCAATTTCATGTCACTGGGAATGAAAAATAAGATTGCAATCAAAATGATTGGAAGGCTAAGGGTCTCATTAGAATCTATTTAAATGACTATGTCCTATTTAATGTTCATGAAGAGAAAACAACAACAAATTTGTGGAAGAAAATTGGAGAAATTTAGCAAGATAAATCTATAGACATCCAAATTTGACCTCTCCCATAAGGTCAAATTCATATTTTTCATTCATCTATCTCGCCTTTCCCATCGATGTTGATTAAATGATTTATTTAATTAATATTTCGCCTTTCCCATCGATGTTGATTAAATGATTTATTTAATTAATATTTCCCCTTTCCCTAATGTTCCTAAGGTATTTAATTTAAATAATTAAATACTTTACCTCTGTCCCCTTTCCTCTCTAAATTAAATAAATACTCCTATTTATTTAATTTAGTCATGTTCCTTTATGAATTTAAATCAATTTTAAAATCATTACTTTCTCTCTCCTTGTCCCATCCTCCATAACCCTTACTTAACCTGGATTAATTTAATTAATCTCTAATTAGGATGTGCACACCCTTAATCAATATTAATGTCACATCCTCCATCATAGCCCACTTCTCTTAATCCTTCATTAGCCATCTTAATCACCTATTTACACAGCCTAATTACTCGATTAGGTCACCTTAATCCCATATGCCGTTTATGACATACCCTCAAGTCAACTTTTATTAAATGCTTTCTCCTTTTGGGGAAGGCAACCCTTTCCCAATGTGAATTTTTAATTCACATTTATTCCTCCAAGGTATTTTGAGGAATTTTTAATTCCTCAAAAGTCTCATCACCCACATGGGGACAAGGACCTCCATTACAAGGAGATATTGTCCATTCCCAAGGTACAAGGAAGTACCTCCACCTCATGTCCTCCTTTACACATCACCTCCTACATGTCAAGATGTAAGGGCTTGCGATTTATCAACTCAACCTGGCCCTTGATCTTGTCCAAGGTGGTTGCATCTTGGCCCTTCATTACTTAGAGGCCTTTCCCCTAAAATTAGAAGAATTTTCCCTCATTTGCATTATGCAACTTTGAACATTGAAGCACTCAAGCACACTTTCATTCTCAAGCACCCACTGTTGCTGCAATGTTTGAGCTTATTTTGCATCCATATCAAGCATCTAGCCAAATTCCCACTTGCACCATTGCATTCCTCATCTCATCCACATCATTTTGCATCTAGTTTCATGCTATTTTCTATTGAAAGGAGCACACAAATCAAGAAATCAATAGGGCCAACCAACCAATCAACTTGGACAAGGTATATCACTTCTTTATCTTTTATTTTGTTCAAGTTCAACTTAGGCCAATCTTGAGGTGTTGTTTGTGTTTTTCTTTGTTTGAATTTCTTTTTGTTTTGCATTTTAGACTAGGTAAAACACATGCACACATTTATGGAATGCCTGGTAGGACCCACGTCATTGGTCTATACTTTTACATTCTTTGTTGTTTGAGTTTTGCAGGTTTAGATTTCAGTTACAGAGGTAAAATTGCCCTAGCGGGAAAAATTTCTCTGTATAGGGGTGAATTTTTCTAGACAGACGGGTGAATTTTCCTTCAGGGGTGAAGTTAACTTTATAGAGAGGAAAATTTGCATATTACAAGGGAAAATTTTCTCTCTGGGGTGAATTTTCTCCCTTCAAGGCTGAACTTTCCTTAACCTCCAGTGACAGATGAACTTGATACTTAGATGGGTGAACTTGCCCCCTTAGGGGAAAACTTGATCACTTAGATGGGTGAACTTGCTGAATTAGATGGGCGAACATACTTCACATAGAGGTGAATCTGAGGTGAATCTGAAACTCTAATCTTCCGTTTTCAGTGTTGTTTTGGTTTTGGTTTTACATACTGACCTGCTAACTCGTATTTTTGTGGGTGTACCTAGTTTTCACTAACATTTTGTGTAGTCATTTCTCGTTCGTCCAAGACTACTAGTTCAAAAATACTAACACATTATCTACAGAATGATTGGTCCAAGACTGTTTAGTTAATTTGTTTATCATTTTTGCATACTAGCTAGGAACACATAGCTTTAATTAAAGGGTCAATTAACTTGTTTATCATGTTTGTGAGTATCCTGTTGACGTATCCACTCCCCTTGCACCTTTAGGTGATCCTAGGTGATGAGAAATCATAGCTTGCACTAGTCCAGTCGAGTCTACCTATGAGGTACTAATGTGTCTAAGCTCTCCCCTTACACTACGTGTGAGCCTAGGGACCAACTGAAACATCTAGTATCTTTTTCCTTTAGTGGGACCTACCTGGGATTTCATCACTCAGCAGACAATTCAAACTATGTGTTACCGGCGGGGTATATAAATGGGGGAGAATGAAAGTTGTGCCCCAATCTAGTCATATTGTGTCTAGTGAAGTGTTGAAGCTAGGTTGATACCTAGATAAGATGTGAAGAGTTGGTTTGAGTTTCCAATACCTCACTCGGGCTCCTAACTCATGCTTGTGATGGGCTGGTGTTCACAATTGTTCATCACATACCTTATGTATATCGAGGATGCCTGAGATAGCCTTGTATTGCCAAGATAGAGACCCATGTTTCAGCCGCAGCTTGGTGTAGTGCAAGTGATGTGGACCATACCCTAAAGTTACTCACCACGTACTCCCTTGGGTTGACATAGGAATCCATGTGGTGGACTATGATAATCCTCGAGTGAGAGCGTGAAGGTGAGCCCATTGCATCTATTGATGATCATGTCCCATTGGAATGCTAGTTATCCACCATCACGAGAAAGGGTGCTCCAAAGAACCACCTTAGTATGATGAAGTATTAACCTTGGGTTGTCCACTCAAGGTGGTGGGGCTACATTAAGTTTGCAAACCCACATCATAATTTTAGGATCATGTTGCCTGGAGTGTCTTCTTTGTGTGATACCAATGCTTTTACTTTCAATTGAGTCAATCCAACCTTTTGTCTATTATTTGTCATGCATGTTGTCCTTTGCCACAATCACCCCCCAACCTTCATAGGTGAATTTTCCCCTTACAAAGGAAAATTTGCACTATAGACAGGCAATTTTTCCCTCCAAGTCTCAGTCTAATCTAGCTCATCTTTTTAGGCGAGTTTTCCTTTGTCAAAGACGAATTTGCCTGTGGGTCACTTTCTTAGGTGACCCCATTTTCACCCGTTCCCTAGAACAGGTGAGTTTTTCCATCCCTTAGATGAGTCTATCAGTTTTTAAATTTTCCCATTCCTAAGAATAGGCAAAGTTGCTCCCCTGTTAGGTGAATTTTCTCACTTGTTGGGCGAATTTTCTCACTTGTATGGCAATTTTTCTCCCATTGGGTGATTTTTCTTACCTGTTGGGTGATTGTGCTTCCTTATTGGGTGAATTTTCTATTCATAGGGGCAAACATACCTCTCATTCTTCGTTTTCAGTGCTCGTTTGGGTTCGTTTAGGTATTCGTTTATCCATTCGTTATCTCATTCTCCATTCTAAGTCCTTGTTCAGGTCCATTCAAGCAAATCCATTTCCCTGTTAGTGATCTTGTTCTCCATTTTGAGTCTCTGTTCGGGCTCATTTAGGTATTTGTTTGTCCACTCGCTGTCTTTTCTCCATTTTGAGACCCCGTTCGAGTTCTTTTAGGTGAATCTGTTTCCCCATTAGTGATCTCGTTCTTTGTTTTAGGTCCACGTTTAGGTCCATTTAGGTGTATATTTGTCAGTTCCTTATCTCGTTTTCTGTTTCAAGTCCCCATTTAGGTTTGTTTAGTTGTTCGTTCTTCATCCTAAGTCCTTGTTCAGGTCTGTTTCGATGTTCGTTGCTTTGTTATGATCTTGTTTTCCATTCATGTCCCCATTTGGGTTCATTTAGGAAAATTTGTTTGACCATTTGTGATCTCTTTCTCCATTCAAGTCCCCATTCAGGTCCATTTAATTGAGTTTTTTTGTCCGTTAGGCAAACCTCTTTTCCATCTGAGTTCTCATTTGAGTCTTTTTAGTGAAGGTTGTCATCCCGTTAAGTGATCTTGAAAGTCAAATATGCTCATTATTTAGTAATTTTAAGGTTTAGGAAAACTTGTCTATTGTTTAGGCAAATATTTTAGCTTCTTGGGTGAACTTGTTAGCTTCTTAGGAAAACCTGTTAGCTGCTTGGGTAAAATTTTCATCTTGTTGGGAAATCTTGATAGTTTCCGGGGTGAACTTTCACCCTAATAGGTGAATTTGCTAAGCAAATTCACCTATTTCCAGTGTCTATCAAGTCTTGGGTGAACCTGTTTTACCAAATAGATGAATTTTCTTAGCAGATTCGCCTATTTCTTGTGTCACTTAGGTCTTGGGTGAATTTTCCATCCTGAACAGGAGAGCTTACAACCTTTAGGGGTGAGTTTGCAACCTATAAAGGAAACTTTTCTCAGCCTAGATGTGTGAGCTTAGAACCTTCAGATGTGAGTTTGTGAATTACAGAGGTGACCTTTCTTCACATAAAAATTCCAAAAGATGAATCCTTTGGCCATTGAAAGTTTGTCATTTGTCAAGTCATTTACTACGATCAAATTTTTTTTATCATCATTCGTCTTCTCGTAATCATCATTTTCATCTATTTGCATTTTCAATCATTTCATCAATCAAATCATCTAGGAGCATCTTAGAGCATCTTTAGATCATATATCCATCAATGGTTCATCAATCTGAATCCCCTAGACTTTGTTTTAGAGGTTTTTATCTAAGTTGGCTTAGGTGTCTGATCCCGATCATCATCATTTGTATGTGCTTAGGATTGCATCTGTCTTGAGTCATTTTATCCCAATCAATCTACCTTCATCTTAGGGTAGATTCGGTGTTGTAATCATCAATCTTGCACTTTTATCCGATCATTCAACACCTTACATCATCTAATCAAAGCTTTTGAAACTTAGTTTAGAATTAATCTCATCGGTCCAATCCAACCGATCATATAATCCAATCAATCATATCATCCTATCAATTAATCCAATCCAATCCAATCCAATTGCATCCTTTATCCATCATCTAGCTCAATCAATCAATCCTTCATCTAATCCAACCAATCTTTCATTCATCACTTAGGCCCGTTTTGCAATTTCATGTTCATTACCCAATCACAAGCAAAGAAGCTCATGGCAGACCAACAAGCTCAAGGTGCTTAGCCCAACATCCCTCAAGATCCTAAAGAGGTTCATCACATTCCAATACTAAGATCCAAACCACATCACCTCCTATTGACAAAAGCATGGTCAATCAGCCCAAAGTCATAGTTGATGAGTATCTTAATAATCTTGTCAATCTTCAAATGATAGATAGTCTTCTTAATGAGAGTGGGGATAAAACCTTCGCTACCTTGATCTTGAAGGGCATCAAGCCACCACCAAGATTCAAGCTATCAAAATTCATCAATACATCACCTCCTATTCCTCTTGCACCTCAAGATCCCCATAACTCACAAAAGCCTTCGGGGAATACTTATGTTCCTGAGGGACCTCTCATAGATAATTGGTACCAACCTGGGCTTGACAGTGCCATAATGTATTAGGTCACACATCCCCCTCGGGTTTCGATCATGGTCACAGGAGCATCACCTGATCCAAACGATCCCCTTGCATACGGTATGCCACAAAATATTCCTTCATTGCCATCTCCGAATGTCCCTCACGGTCAAACCCCAGCACCATCCACGCCACCACTTTCACCTACTCAATTTGGTCAACCCCCCATCAATGTTGGGAGTAATCCTTTTGTTGTATTACCACCATTTCTAGGATCATCACTCACTTATAATCTCCTGCTACCTTGATTTATTCTTCAACAACCACTTGAAAACAACATGCTACCTTCTCAATCCCCACAAGGTAACCCTCAACAAATGCCATAGGAAAGACCCCAACATATTTCAATCTAGTCTCAATCGATCTAGCAAAAACCTCCATAGAAAAATATCCCCATTCCTTCACAACAACAACATCCACCCTCACATCATCCATAGGGTAATCCTTCGGAACCCCCCCATCAGCCTCAAGGTCCTCCCATTCAACAAATATCTCAGAAAAACCTGTCTTTCCAATAGTCTTAGATCACTCAGCAGCCTCAAATCCCCACTCAACCTCTTTATCATCAGCCTCTTCAACAACCCCAATTCCAACCATAGCCTCAAAAATCTCACCATTATGTTCCTAGCAACATGGCTTAGTACCTATACCATCTATGAAGCACATTCTATGCACAACCTCCTACATCAAATCCCAATCTTGGTTATTCCTATCATACTCCACAACAAACCATTTCCTATCAGCAACCCACTACACAATTTCCTCTGCATGCATCCCAACAATATACTACCTATAATTATCAATCTAATCCATACTATGCCACGCAACAACAACCACCTTATCAACAACCATCATACCCATAGGGTGCTTCCACCTCATACTATCAAGCATCTCCATCATACCAGCAAGGGGGACCCTCTTCTCATTACCAAAATCCACCATCACAATCTACCTACACCAATCAATATCAATTGGCTCCATTATATATGCCTCCACCACCATCATATGATAAAACTACATCCACTCCATCCACATCTTACCAACAATACTCTCCTTACAATCAATCCAATCCATCAAACCCATCTTCATCAACACCTTTTAATAAGGAGTTGGAGGAGTTAAAATCCACATTGAAAGACTTATAGACAGGGACCTCAAAAAAGTCTTTCAAGTTTGAAGAGATTTTTCCCGATCCGTTCAATCCCTCAATTTTACTCCCTTTCCCTAAGCATTTTGAAATGCTGAAATTTGAAAAATACAAATCAACAAAGGATTCTAAGAACCATCTCCAAGAGTTCTGTTCACATTGCCAAGAAGTCCTCCATAATGATAACTATCTCCTATGGTTACCCTAGAGTTTGATAGGGGTAGCTCTTGATTGGTTCATGGGTCTTCCAAAGGGATCCATCTCTTCTTTTACGGATCTTTCATAAAAATTCATCACATAATTCTCCTCCAATTTGGAGAAAGATATCAATAAATTAGATCTTCTGAAAGAAAAACAATGTGATGGTGAAATATTTTCTAGCTACCTAGAGAGGTAGTGTGCATTGGCAAGTTGAATGAAGTCTCCACACAGTGAGAAAGACATGGTAACTTTTTTTGTGGCAACCGGTCATCTAGACATGAGACATAATCTTAATTTTTATTATGTCACAACCTTTTCAAAAGTCATTGAAAAGGGTCCTATCATTGAGAGAGCTCTCATCACCAAGGGACAAATTAAAATCTATAATCTAGATAAAGAGAAGCCATTTGGAGATAAGTCTCATACTAGAACAAAAACAAAAGGGAAATTAATGATGGTGTCATAGATACCAAGCATGTTCAAGTAACAAACACCTCATAAAGGCCTCAATACACTCCTCAACCACAACCAATGCCAAATTTTATTTCATTCCGCAAGCCACACCTCGTCCTCCCCAATAGTCCAATCAAAACAATCAAGGCAATAATAAACACTCATTAACTTCTTTGGGAGAGGCCCTAAGCATTGTGTTCAATATAATTTTGTAAGAAAATTATCTGATTATTTATCTTGTGATCAAGCTTTTTGATGAATCCAAGCCAAATCCAACCTGGTACAAGGAGAACGAGTATTGTTATTTTCATAAGATCAAAGGTCATTCCCTAAACAATTTTCACAGACTCAAAATATATGTCCAAGATCTCATAGATTGTGGAGATATACAAGTGGATACCAATTAGGAATCTTCATCCAATGCTCAACTACAAATATACCAGAATTCCTTCCCTAACCATAACCAAGGATCCAGTACATCTAATGCCAATCCTGGGTGAAGCAACAAAAACAATCAAAACAATAGCACTAATAACGTCAGCTAAAAAAATATACCTTATAACTATGATGGCATAGTTATGTGCATTAGCCAAGTAGAACCTTGCATCTCCATGATTCACATCAAAGGAAAAGATCCACAGTGTTCTATTATGACTCATCACACCCATACCTTAGTCCCTCGCCCTTCCACATCAACCCAATTTGCTCATGTAAGTTCACAATATAATATTCTTTACCACCTAGGAAAGACACCCGCTCAAATATCCATTTTGGATTTCCTTAATTCATCTCGTGTACATCAAGAAATCCTCACCAAGGCCTTATAGGATACCCATGTACCAAATGACATAGATCCCACTCAGTTTCAGGCTTTAGTTGGACATCTGTCGTCAACTTACCGGTTGGGTTCTAGCCAAAACGACATGCCTACCATCAACCTCCAACATAACTGCCCTCTTCATATTGAATTCCTCATGGCCTGACATAAATTAAAAAGGGTTTTGGTAGATAATGGCTCAACCCTCAACCTATGTACATTAATGTTCATAAAATAGGTTTGATACACTATAGCTGACTTGAACAACTATTTTATTACCATAAAGGCATATGATAATGTTGAGAGGGATTATAATGGCACCATCTATCTTCCTATTCAGTTTGGCCCTATTGTGTGGTACACCACATGTCATGTTCTTGACCTTGATCTTCCATATAATCTCCTTCTCAGCCGCCCATAGATTCATTCTATGCAAGTTGTTACATTCACTTATCATCAATGTTTCAAGTTTCCTTTCCAAGGAATGGAAGTAACCATAAAAGTTGATCATCAACCATTTGAGTATTGTCATGGTTTGGAAGCTTCATTCCCCCACTCTCATTATTGTCCTAGAGTTGACGTGGGGGCACCTCAAGGCTCATCATCCAATCCATCTCATAATCCATCATCCAACAGCACATCCACCACTTCTAATTCCACCATCACCAAGATCAAGATCATTGACAAGGGCTGTGGAGAATATAAAACACAAACTACACTCAATGTGGCCACAATGCCACCCTCTCCTCTCTCTTATGGGAAACCATCTCAATCATCATCTAGAGTAGAAGCAAAGACCAAGACCCTTACTTCCAATAACATGGGTTCAATGACATTTAGAGATTTGGGTACACTCGAAGAACAAATGGAAGATGATATTAGCTAGTGGGTTTACTGAGAATCTGAACCATCAACTCCCCTCATGTGTCAAAGTTGGCTGAAAAATGTAACTATCAGGGAGGTGGTCTTGGTATAGAGGAACATGGATGACGCCAAGCTATCAAACCATCTATGCAACCTAGAAGAGTAGGCCTAGGCTATGAAATTAAAAAAAGGGTCATGAAACATCAACTAGTACTTCTAACAATGTTAGTGTGGGCAATGGTCTCCTTGAATACATTCTTGAAGAAGAATCCATCATAATTGGATACAATGATGTGGACCTCTCTTCCATGTTTGATTGCCTATCCATCTGCACTATTGACCTTTCCCTTCACCATCCCGAACTCATTGACTAGGACCTATGTATTAGCACACCTATTGACACTTTTCCCTTAGTGAATGCTTCTGTAAATCTTATGGGATTGGGGGAGGATGAATTCCATAACCACAACAATAAAAAGAAACAAAATAAAAATGGGTCATCTAGTGAAAACCTCCCCAAGGTGCTTCTTGACTCAGAAAAATTAAAAATAAAGGGTGTATCCTTCAGTGAAAACCTTGATGAGGCATTGGAAGATGGATACATTCATCTTCCCCTTATGGGAACTCAACTGTCTAAAAGATCCTCTATTCTCATTGAAGAAACACAAGAAGTCAATTTGGGAACATAAGAAAATCCAAAAATCACTTATGTAGCAAAATCCTTATTTGAAGAAGAGCACTCCACCATCATCTAGCTTGTCAAAGATGAAATCATCAATTTTGTGCGGGCCTATTCAGATATTTAGGGTCTAGATCATGCTCTAGTTGTACATCATTTGGATTTCCACCAAGATGCTAAACCCATCAAGAAAAAAATGAGAAAAATACATCCTCAAGTAGCCTTGTTAGTCAAGAAAGAGTTGGAGAAACTATTAGAAGTTGGATTTATAAGAACCATTGACTAATCAAATTGGATATCCAACATAGTGCCTATTTGCAAGCCGAATGGAAGTATCATAACCTACCCCAATTTCTAGGATCTCAATAAGGCCTGTCCTAAAGATGATTTTCCCCTACCAAACATTGACATGTTGGTGGATTTAACTGTTGGACATGAGATGCTATCCCTCATGGATGGTTTCTATGGTTACAATCAGATTAAAATTGCACCTGAGGATCAACATAAGAATGCCTTCACCACTCCTTGAGGCACATTTTTCTATAATATCATTCCTTTTGGCCTCAAGAATGTGGGGGTAACAT
This sequence comes from Sequoiadendron giganteum, assembly GCA_007115665.2. Classification (NCBI taxonomy): domain Eukaryota; kingdom Viridiplantae; phylum Streptophyta; class Pinopsida; order Cupressales; family Cupressaceae; genus Sequoiadendron; species Sequoiadendron giganteum. The sequence goes on along the minus strand of CM021106.1, from coordinate 171,786,353 downwards.
ACTAATGTGCTATGATAGTCATCATCCATGATATCATTCACATAATAATGGAATATTATGTTGATGATCTGTTGGGGAAATCCAAAACAAGGGAAGAACATTCTACAGTCCTAAAAAAGATCTTTGAACAGTTAGAGCATTACAAACTTTATCTGAATCCTAAGAAGTGTGTGTTTGGGGTCACATTAGGAATGCTATTGGGTTTCATTGTCTCTAGAAGGGGCAGAGAGGTAGATCCAACTAAAGTCAAAGTGATAATGGAAATTCCCCCATCATGCAATCTTAAGTAGTTAAGGAGCTTTCAATGTAAGTTATAGTCCATCAAGTAGTTTATAGCTTAGTTAGTTGACAAGTGTCAATCGTTCTCCCATCTACTGTAAAAAGATACCACCTTTAAGTGGGATTCAAAGTTTCAGCTAGGTTTTGACAATATCAAAGAGTACTTGGCTCATCTGCCTGTCCTCATGCCTCCAATTCTAGGAAAACCACTCTTGTTGTACATTTCAGCTACTTTGGTTGCATTGGGGGCATTATTAGCCCAACATGATGAATCTTCAAAAGAATGCACTATCTATTATATCAATCGAGCACTGGTGGGCTATGAACTTAATTATTCTCCAATGGAAAAATATTTCTTAGTTGTGGTATTCTATTCGCAAAAGCTCCACCATTATATGCTCAGTCATCTAGTAAAGAAGATATCAAAATTTGATCCACTCAAGTATTTACTATCTAGAACGTCTTTGACTAGATGCATGGCTAAGTGGATCATGATACTAAGTGAATTTGATATAGAATATGTGGATTAAAAGGCTATTAAATGGAAATTAATAGAGGATCAATTGGTAGATGCTCCTTTGGTAGATGCTTATCCTTTGGTTACAAATTTTCCTGATGAAGAGGTCCTTACAATCATAGAGACAACTACCTAGATGCTCTACTTTTATGGTTCATACACATACAATGGATCTGGGGTAGGTATCTTGTTTTGTCACCCCACAAGGTGATTACATCCCAAAATCATTCAAGTTAGCCTTCCCATGAATGAACAACGTACTAGAATATGAATCTCTCATCATAGGTCTTAGGATTGCCACCCAATGGAACATCACTCACTTGTGAGTCTTTAGTGATTCTCAACTAGTCATTAAACAAGTAAATGATCAGTTTCAAAATAAGGATGAAAAATTGTTACCTTATAAGTGCATGGTGGATGATTTCAAGATGTACTTCACCTTTATCTAGTTTGAGAAAATCCCAAGAATCCAGAATAAGGCAATTGATGCAATGGATACAACTGGTTCTTTAATTGACATACCAAAAGATCAAACAGACTGTTGTTCCTAGTTGAACAACTTTTAATCCTAGCTTATGATATCCCTAAGAGCGATATGGTGTGTGACATTGTAGGTCTTGAGTCACCATGGTATCATGAAATTTACACATATCTCCATGATAGCATCTTACCCCTTGATCTTACACACAATTAAAGTAAATACTTCATCCATTGCACCTCCCATTATACCATAGTGGGAGACACACTCTATCATCATGGGTATGATGGAACCCTTCTTAGGTGTTTGAATGAGAATGAAGCTCAAACTGTGTTAGTAGAGGTACATAGTTGTATCTATGGGGCCCATTCCAATGGCATGGCCTTGGCTAAGAGAATTCTTAGAGTATGATATTATTGGCCTACTATGGAGTATGATTCTTGCAAATTTTTAAAGAGATGCTTTCCTTGTCATTAACACGCAGACCTGATACATGCTCCTACACAAGATCTACATCCCATCATAGCACCATGGCCCTTTTTCACAATGGGGTATTGATTTGATCGAAAAGATTTACACTCTATCCTCTGATGGCCATACCTTCATCATCACCACCATTGAATAATTTACTAAGTGGTTAAGCAATACCACTCACTCAAATCACAGGTGCTTAGATTTCTAGGTTCATCCTCTTTCATATCCTCCACAGGCATGGAATTCCCTCTACCATCATTACGGATAATGGAAAGCCATTTAAGAACAAGTCTATGAAATTATTTTGTGAGACCTATCATATCGCACACCATTGGTCCACCCCATATTACCCTTAGGGTAATGGTCAAGCATAAGAAACCAATAAGACCTTAATCAAAATCCTCAAAAAGGTCATTAACAACACTAGTTGACATTGGCATCTCAATATCCATCCTGCTCTTTGGGCTTACTGCACTTCCATCTACACTATTGGATGTTGTGGTTGCATTTTGGATATGTGGTTGTCATTAATGTCAACACTATCAACATTGGTGATGCTTAAGGTTGTATATTTCAAGGATATTGAGAAAATTGTAAAAATAATATTACTAGCAGCTAGTGAGGTTCAGAAGGTCAAAATGTTGGAAAGTTTTGTACATTAAATATCTGAAGGTGCACTTGAAAGGGTTTGTTTCTGAAGCTTTCTAGTATGTTGTCCAAAATTTTAAGAGGTTCACATCAAGATTTTTGGAAGTTATGAAGATTTGTGTTCCTACAGTTATTCAGTTTTTGTAGATGATGTTCTTGGATGAAGTAGATGAAATTCTAGTAATTTAATGTGTTGTGCATGTACCTATGACATTCATGGATAAGTCTCTATTGTAATTTATTCCTATTGTATATCCACATTTATTGGAGTGTTTGTGATAAGATATTTTTCTGATGTGTGCTCGAATTTTGATGTTCTTGGCTGACATGATGGTGTTAGCATGTTGCGGATCCATGAAGATTAATATTTTATTGTTTCGCATGTTTGAAGGTATTTTTTTGGGTCCTCACTATGTTGTGACTGACTTGTGTTGGTGTGGATTTAAATTTATTCATGTATTAAGGCCGACTATTGTAATGTATTCTTTATTTGAGGCCGACTGAATAGTGGATGTAAATCTGTATAGCGGATATATATAAGTTTTTTTTTTCCTCATTTAGAGGAAATTCTTAGTGTTTGCAAGAGGTTTACATGTGCTAATAAATTTCAAATCATTCAAGATCATAGAAGACTGTGAAGAAGTTTGAGCAAAGTGTGGAAGAGTGTGTAGAATTTTGTGCGCCTAACTGGAACTATAATCAGGTTTTTGTAGAAGCTAATTTCTTAGTTCAACTTCATCAGATGGATTTAATCTGATTATTTTATGTAAGGTAGTGAGCCTTCCCTTTGAGTAGTGTGCTCTAGGAAGTACGCCTGAAAGTAAGTGCATTCCCTTTTCATTCTTCATTATACTTCTAACATGGTATAATCTTGTGGACTAACATCCACCATGGTTTTTCCCCTAGCAGGGTTTCCACATATAAAATCTTGGTGTCCATGTGTCTCTGATGTGTTATTAATTTATGCTTTCATTTTTATTTATTATATCTAAGATTTAAGGTTGATTAATGTTGTATAAGTCTGATTTTGGAATCAACTGATTCACCCCCACCCCCCCCCCTCTCAGTTGTCTATCCTTGTTTTTCCAACAATTGGTATCAAATCTAGTTCCTCTAAAGAAGCCTAACAACTTGGGGTGATACGAGATGGAATCATACAAGAAGGATAGTCCTATATTCGATGGTACACACTACTACTTATGGAAAGTCAAAATGGAGTGTCATTTGAAGTGCATTGAAGAACCTTTTTGGAAGATGACACAAAGTGCATATACTATTCCTTTGAATGGTTTGTCCTCTAAAGATGAGATCAAGTAAGAAGAAGCCAATACTAGGGCTATTGAAGCATTATTGAGTGCTTTGATAGATTCAGAGATGACAAATGGGTTAGGGTTGAAGATTGCATACCAGATCTGGGAAAAGCTAGAAATATTGTATGAAGGAGATGCACTAGTGAAAAGTGCTAAGCTACAAAGTCTAAAAGGAAAGTGGGAAGACTTGAAGATGAGTGAAGATGAGAATATTCTCTCTTTTTCTCAAAATCTAAATGATATGGTGATGAATATTAGATGTGTCGATGGAACCTTGGATGATGAAGAAATTGTGGTTAAGATACTTAGATCTGTGCCTCCCTCCTACAAAACAAGAGCTCATGTTATTGATGAACTCAGGAAAGTGACAAATATTACAAGAGACATGTTTATTGGAAAAATTGTTACATTTGAGTTGAGTGAATTTGGTGAATCTACTCCTAAGATTGATTTACATTCAAAGCTACAGTATCCAAAAAAATCCAACAGAGATACAATCCAGGTGAGAGTTCCAAAAGGACATTTGAATATGAAGATGAAATGAAAAAGATTGAAGATGAAGAAAGAGAATTGGAATAATTGGAAGCATTGATTGTGAAAAGAGAAGCCAGAGGTCATGGTAAGTACAAAGGAAAGATACCTATCAAATTTTTTTCTTGTAGCAAAATAGGTCATTTTGCATCTAGATGTCTTTAAAGAGTTTCTAAGTACAAACCTGAGAAGACTAGATTTCAAAGGAAATGTTATTATGCTGAAGAAGGTGTAACTAATGAAGAATCTAATAAAGAAAACAGAAATGAAGATGAATGGGTATTTATTGCTATCAAAGAAAATGGTTAGGTGTCCACTGAATCTACTAGTAATGCGAATGTTGAGAAATCTTTTCCAGAAAAAATTGAAGAAAAATATGAGTGGGTAATTGACAGTGGATTCTAACATCATATGACTGGTGACAAAAACAAGTTTGTAAGCTTGGAAGACTATGATGCCGGTGTAAGCTTTGGAGACAAAAATTTTGGTGTGATTCATGGAAAAGGCACTATTTCTTTTCATGGTAAGCATAATACTAATGATGTTCTTTATGTAGAAGGTGTTAGAGCCAAAAATTTCATAAAAATTATAAGGGATTTTATCCATTGGAACCTCATTCTATGCTAGCTTTTTTCAAAGAAAATAATTTTTGCCCCCATCAATAATGCTAGAACTGCCTTTTATCGTTGTATCGCAACCTCTCACAAAGCAGCTTGTAGTATGGTGGTTAAGAGTGGCCATATTACACCCTTACCACGAAGGAACAAAGCATGACCTATGATTGCGCATTGTAAGAAGATAACCACTATACCGTGGAGGGTCGACAAGGAGCCTGCGGTAGAGTGGTGGAAATTCAGAGAAGATCATACCATGATACCACTAAAGGGAGAAGTGGAGCCTGCGGTAGAGTGGTAGGAAGAGAGGACTGTGATTGAAAAACCTCCATACCATGTGAAGAGAAAAGTGGAGCTCACGGTAGCACAGTAGATGGTGAAGATGGTAGTTAGGATAAGCCACCACGGTACCATGGGGAGGTGAGAGAGAGGCCGAGGTAACACAGTAAGGAGAGTAAGGCAAAGATGGGTCACCATTACACCATGGGAAGATGAAGTGTGGTGCATAGTAGACCGATAGGGAGAGTTGAGCCAGGCGTCACCGCGGAACCGTGGGGAGTAGACAGGTAGACCACGGTAGAGCAGTAGACATTGGAGTAACGTGGAATGTGACTACGGTACTGCATCAGTTGAATTGATGGCACATAGTAACGTGGTAAAGTGGTTGTTTCTGATGTGATGGTTATTATGCTTATTTTTAGTTGTGAAGTGATTTGACTCTTTTCCTTTTGTGAAATTATGAATAGTTAGAAACCAAAAGGCATGGGAAAGGTTCTATAAAATGTATAAAAGCATGAATTCAAGGGAGAATTGAGGTTAGAAGTTAGAATAGTTAGAACATAGATAATTTCAGAATTTTTTATGCTGTAGAGACCATGATGCAAGTTTATTTTTTAAGAAAATAATGAAAGACTTATGTTTTGGTGGTTCCAATTTGGTATCAATTATTTGTTAAAATTATTCAATTATCTGATTGTCTCGAACTTAATGTTTTTTGGTTATTTAAGTTGATATATCTAGTATATATTCAATTTATCAATGCACATTTGAAGTATCTATGTGATGTGATTATTTGGTTTCTTCAAGGAAGAATTAAATTCCTTTTAGTCAATCACAATAATTTGGGAAGATTATTTGAATCAGTAAGAAGAGTTAGGTAATTAGGATTGGTATTTTGCCTCCAGTAGGGTTTGTTAATCATTATCTTGCAAGTTCATACAAGTGATAAATAGATACTTGTGTGCCAAAAAATTTGAATTTATGCCAAATAGAAGCCATCTATCAAATACTTTCATTGGACTCCATTTTACCCAACAGGGCACTGTTCTCACCTATTATATTCATTTAAATTCATTAAATATTTTTTCAGACATCTACTAACTGAACATAATTAATTATTCAATTTATACCAAATATGTTTTTATCTCTCCACTTCCAATTTCCATTGTGGATAGATTGTTCATGCAAGAAGTGTATTGTTGAAGTCTACCTCATTTACATAGGTTTACCCGCCTAGGTTTAGCAAAGCCTAAAGAGTAGAAGGTTCAAATTTACTGTTTGGCCTTGTATGTTAGCCAAAAATGTCATTAGAGCTTGGCAACCTCTCGTGCTTCAAACCTGCATTCTTGAGTCCTAATAGTTTAGTGACTCTACTGGGACCATTAAACTAATCCCAAGCCTTCATTATAAAGCTAGTATCTTGTAGGAGACTCCACTGGGAACAAGGAATTACAGAATTTACTCACTTTTGGAAAGTGAGTGGTGACTCTGAATGAACAAGTGCATTGAAATTGATAAAGTGAAATACACATCAGAAAGGAATCATCCTAGAGTTCAGACTATCAAAATTACTCACAACATGCATGGCATAAGATCTTTGTATAAGAAGGATTCTAATAATGACAAAAGTAAATGGACTGAAAAGAATGATAAGGGCAAGAAGGTGTCTGATGACATGGGCCCAACAAATAAAGACAAAACATCAAAACCACCCTTGGAGACACATAATTCCTATGGTACACTGGCAACTAAAAATAACCCATCTAGAGAACCTCACACTCCTAAGGAAAGAGGAATTCCTTCTATCAACTAGACCCCAAGAAATTTGAGGAGCTCATGGCTGGATTTGAGGTTGAAAGGGAAAGGAGACAACATGAATATGATCAAAAAATGGTGTTACTTGAAGAGAATCAGGATGGACTTGGCTATGAAGCAGCCTCTAAAGAGAACTATGAACACATGGCTTGGGATGAGATAAATGCATGATTGGAGTATGAAATATAAGAAGTGGAAAGAGAAAGAATAAAGTATGAGAAGAGGCTCCAAGAAATAAGAGAGCTTGAAGAATTGAAGTTGCAGAAAGCTCGGATTAATGATCAAATGGCTAACTTGCCTAAATATGTGCCACCTCATAGGTAGGGGAATAATAATGCAGGACCTTCAAATCCCCTGAGAGCCCAAAACAATCAACCAGGGAATCAGCATAGACCCCCAAATGCTCAGCCACCCCCTCACTAACAATACATGCCTCCATAGGGTCAACAACACAGGCCCCCACAAGGTCAGCAATATGTGCCATTACCTTACAACAATCCATTTTACCAGTACCAGCATCATCAAAATCCACCTCCTCCACCATACACAACCATGATCAGATAGTTTGATTTGGTTGGATTTCAAATATATCCTTATCCCATCAATAACAGTTGGAGAAGCCTTGTCCCAAAGTTCACAGGAAGTAGTGTAGTCATAGTTGAAGAATATCTAAGGAGCTTTAATGCATTTATTCAAGATTTGGATATGCAATATGAGGATGTTCAAATGAGATTGTTTATGATGTCACTAATTGAAGATGCCAGAGATTGGTTTAACAGTTTGCCAACAGCTTCTATTGACTCCATTCACGAGTTTTACGAACAGTTTCTTGAGCAATATGGGAATCAATGTACACCAGAGTTTGTGTTGCATGAATTGGTAACTATCCAAAAGCATAAAAAATTAGTGAGCTTATGACTTCAACTAGAGGTTTTCTAAACTGCATTAAAAGATACCTCCTGGATCCAAATTAGTTGATCCTACTGCATTGAGTATCTATTTAAAAGATTTTGATCCTAAGACAAGATATGAGCTTAGGAACAAGTGTCCCAGGAATTTAGCTAAAACTCAAAAAATAGCACTAACTATTAAAAATAATAGAAAAGTTGTAGGAATGATTGGGAAGAGGGATAACCCTAGGTTTCCCTAATATGATCCTCCAAATAGGTAGGAAAATACATACAGAAATGAAAGGCCAAGGCTACATGACATGCCATATAATACAAATTGGAAGGATGGAAAACTAGTGGTGGATAGGCCAAGGAATAAAGAGACACCTAATCCTTTAAAGAAAAGAGGGGCATATATGGTAGATAATAGTCCTTGGTGCTCAATTTGTGACTTGTCGTATTCCCCAAAGCATTGTATCTTAGCTCAGTCAATACCAAGAAAAGATATACCAGAAGACAATAGTTAAGAGGACCATAATATTTATTTAATGTCCCACACTCTTCACTCTAGTGAGCAAGGATACTCATCTTCAGAAAAAGAGGGTATGAATATGATGTTGATCACCAAAAGTACAATGTCCATATGGTAGAACAACATGTTTTTTTCTGGCCATAGAGAAAGTGATAATGAACAAGGCCCTCCTACTACATCATATCAGACTAATAGGTGCAATATGAGGAGACTGACTAAGGAAGAAATCAAAAGATTGACCATTGCAGTAGTTGAGTAGGCCAAAAGAAAATACTGGTTGAGGAATAGAACAATGAATGAGAATGAAGGTGTTCCAAGAGGAATATTTTTGAAGAATAAGAAAATTCCCCATGAAGATTCAAAATGGATAGATGATAAGCAGTCTGATAAAATAGAAAAAAAAGTATCTCCCTAAAGAAGAAAACAAAGAATTTCCCAAGGACAAACAAAATCTAGATCAGACATGCAAAAAGGAGAAGGAGGAGAACAAAGGAGAATCAAAAAAGAAAAAGAAGATGATCAGAACATAAGGTGCATCTTTTTACTTCATGCAAGCTTTGTCCCAGGTAAAACTTTCTATCCCATTACTTGAAATGATGAAAATTAAAGAATATAGGGAAAGTGCTATTCAATTAATGTCTAGTGGGAGAAATCAAAATATAAACCTTGAACATAAGGATATTCCTAAAATTGCTAATAGGAAGGAAAATATAAAAGTTCCAAAGGTTTTCCTAAGTGATGCATTGATGAATACACCACAAATTGATCCATTTTTTACTACCCTACTCATGAATGGAAAATTGGTAAGAAATTGCATGATAGATTGAGGTGCTTCTATGAATATTATGCCAGTAGGGGTGATGAAACAACTTGGTATGTGGGTAGATGTTGAGGGTGGTAAATGATATTCCATGGATAGTAGACCTATCCCGATTGTGGGTATTATGAGAGATGTGGAAGTGAAATTGGAAACTTACCCACATGTGACTTATAACATTGATATAACTGTAATTGACACACCTCCTTAATTTGGAACGCTTTTGTCAAGACAATGGACTGCAGTAGTTGGAGGCAATGTACAGTTTGATTTATCATATGCTACAATACCAGTCAATGGTGAAGAATTCAAGTTGTATAGATAAAAAAGGATGAATCAGATTAATGAGTATGTTCCTCAAGAAAAACTCAATTGTTTCTATGATGTGGATTTAAGGAGTTTCAGAGTGGAGTTGTCTCAACTTGAATTGGAAAATACTGACCCATTTGATAAGCATATTTCTAAAGATCAACAAGGTGTGTGGAAAATGTATTTTGATAGGGCATGCAACCAAGAAGGTAATGGAGTTGGAGTAGTTCTTATATCACCTGAAGGTGTAACATTCAAATATTCATTTTTTAAAAACTTTGAGTGTACAAACAATATGGCAGAATATGAGGCCTTATTGGTTGGTTTAAATATGGTTGTCAAGCACAAGATCAAATTGATAACTTTCTTGGGAGATTCTGAACTGGTTGTCTCACAAATTAGATCAAGATATGCTGTAAAGAACAAGAGGTTGAAACAATATATAAATTTTATGTGGGACACATTGTAATTATTTGATTCTTTCTCAATTCATTGGATAGATAGATCAGGAAATTTGATGGAAGACTTTCTGGCTAGTGTAGCCTTGACAAGAGATGATATAACTTTGGCTGGAATATCTCAGGTCGAATTCAAAAAAAGACCTAATATCCCTGACAACATATACAGTTAGCAGGTTTTTAATGATGATACTAACCTTTTGAAGTTTCTTCATTGTATATATCAGTATGAGGCACATGAGATTGACTTCAATGCTTTTGTGGAAGAAGTGGATGGGAAACAAATTGTATTTGGGAAGGAAGTTTTGCATCTTAAAACCAACAAGATCCCCAAAGGGCTTGTGGCATTGGAAAGAGTGTATGATGGTAATGATCGCTCTCTCATGAAGTAGACACCAATCAAGAAAGAAGATATTGAAGAAGTAAATCTAGGAACTAAGCTAGCACTAAAAAGGGTCTACATTGGAAAGAAGATAAGTCCAACCATCAGGGGAATGTTGATTGCATTATTGAGAAAATAAAAACATGTGTTTGCTTGGTCTTATGAGGATCTCAAGGCATACAAAGAGGACCTTTTCCAACATGAGATTCCGCTTAAACCATACTCAAATCCATTTAGACAAAGGCTGAGGCCTATTAACCCAACTTTGGAACCTAAGATGTAGGAGAAACTGGAAAAACTTAGAGATGGAGCTATTATTAAACCCATTAGGAATTCAACATGGATCTCAAATCTGGTTCGAGTAAGGAAGAAAAATGGGGACATTAGATTACGTGTAGATTTTAGAAATCTGAATGTTGCTTCCTTTAAAGATAATTATCCTCTCCCAAATATGGAGGCAATTTTGCACAAAATGACAAGGTTTGAGCTACTGTCAATGATGGATGGGTTTTTTGGATATAACCAGGTTAAAGTCAAAGAGTCAGAGAAATAAAAGACAACCTTTACTACACCATGGGGAACATACATTTATGTGAGAATGCCATTTGGTCTCACAAATGCAGGGGCCACTTTTCAAAGGGCCATGGATGTGGCATTTGCAGATCTGATTAATGCTATAATGGTGGTGTACCAAGACAATCTTACTTCTTATTCCAAAAGGGTAGAGGATCATGTGGGGCACTTAGAGAAGATATTCATCAAGGCTTTGGAATATGGTATTAGTCTTAATCCTAAAAAATATCATTTTGTTGTTATAGAGGGTAAGCTTTTGGGACATATTGTATCAAAAGATGGGATTAGGATAGACCCTGAGAGAGTATATGCCATAGATAAAATTCCCATTCCCAAAACTATCAAAGCAATCCAATAATTTTTTAATCAAATTAACTTTGTTAGAAGATTTGTATCCAATTTTGTTAAGATTGTTAAACCTATATCCAAGATGTTGAGAAGGGGAGAAAATTTAGACTGGACTGTTGAAGCTATGGAAGCCTTTATATCTGTCAAAAGAGCGATCCAAGAAGCTCCCATCCTAAAGTCCCCTAATTTTTTCAAACCTTTTCAAATATTTTCTTTTGCTTCATTTCACACTATAGCAGTTGTTATGTTATAGAAGAATGATGAACTTCATGAGAAACTTGTATCTTTTTTCAGCAAATCTTTGCAAGGGTCAGAATTGAAATATGACATTATGGAAAAACAAGCCTATGCATTCATCAAAGCATAAAAAGATTTCAGACCATATCTTGTTGGAGCTAAATTAACTACTTATGTCCCACATGCAGCTGCGAAAGATATCCTGGTATAGACAGAGGTGACAAGAAAAAGATGCAAATGGATTAATAAAATCCAAGAGTTCAATATGGAATTTCAGATTACCAGGTTGGTAAGAGGATAGGGTTTGGCCAGGCTGATGGCAGAAACAAGCATTGAAGCAAATCAAATCTGCCATATAGAAGGTGATGAGAATCCAATTGAAACTATTGAGCATACTTCTTGGTATAAAAATGTGATGTATTATCTCAAGCACATGAAATGCCCTGAGGGGTTGAATGATAATCAAAAGAGAACTTTGAAGCTAAAAGCTTCTAAATATGTTTTTATGGAAGGGGACCTATTTTGGAAGAATAGGGATGGAATATTGTTGTTGTGTCTAGATGAATCCCAAGAAAAATATGTCTTGAGGGAGATGCATGAAGGTGTGTGTGGAGGCCATTATTCTTCCAAAACCACTACACATAAGATTCTTAGGGTTGTCTATTATTGGCCTAAGGTGTTTAATGAATCTTTTGCACATGTGAGGAAATGTGAGGCTTGTCAGAATTTTTCAAGGAAGCTGAAGTATCAAGGAGCATTACCACTTAGACCTTTGTAGGTAGAAGCCCCTTTTCACCAATGGGGAACTGACTTCATTGGAGAAATAAAAGAAAGATCAAGTGGAGGACATAGTTGGATATTAGTGGCCACATATTATTTTACTAAATGGGTGGAGGCTATCCTGACTAAATAAGCTACAAGCAAGGTGGTGGTGAACTTTTTGATGGAGAACATTATAACTAGATTTGGCACACTGATAAGATTGATCACAGATAATGGGATGTGTTTTAGATATAATGATTTTATAGATTTCTATAATACATATGGCATTACCATTTCCTATGTTGTCCCTTATCATCCACAAGCAAACGGTCAAGCATAATCAACTAATAAAAGTATTTTGAAGATAATAAGGAGGCTATTAGATACAAATTAAAAGGAATGGGACTCAAAATTGAGAATGGCTCTGTGGGAAAATAAGATTACAATGAAAAAGGTGATTGGAAAGTCTTCATTTGAACTGGTATATGGGACACAAGCTAGGATGCCATTACAAAACCTTTTTCCAGTTTATAACTTTATTTTGCAAGAGGATTTGGATGTTTCTAAACCAATGGAGTAGCTTGCAGAACTTGATGAAATAAGGAGAATGGCCCAGAAGTAGAATGTGAAGTTGCAGTCACAGATGAAGAAAGCATGAAATGTTTGAAGCTTTGTGGTTGGGTCCTTTCCTGATCATTGGCAAAGGAGTGGAGGATTCTTATTTCTTGCAGAACATGTCTAGAGAGGAGTAGAAGTTGCCTATACATGGGCAGTTCTTGAAGCATTTTTTCTATTAAGGGGTAATAGATGATTAAGGATTTCCAATGCATGGACAATTATTTATAAACCTATTCAAACATTCTTTTTTCCATGCACAATAGTTTAGGAATTTAAAAGAGGCTAGGAATTTCTAGTACATGGACAATCCTAGAGTTCTCTCATTGAAAAAATTATTTTCTTTCCATGTACAATAGTGTAGTGTCACTTCCATGCTCCTTTTTCCATCTCCTTCTTCTCTCCACTTTCTCCATTTTTCATTTTTTGCCTCCATTTTTTCATATCCTTTGGTGTCTTGGTTTGCTCTCCCAGTGGTATTCTGGATTCTTGCAGTGATTGGTAAACCACTCATCCCCAATAGGAGCCACTGTTAGAACCATAATTTTCATAGAAATCCTAAGGGATTTTATCCATTGGAACCTCATTCTATGCTAGCTTTTTTCATAGAGAAATAATTTTTCCCCCATCCATAATGCCAGAACTACCTTTTACCATTGTACCACAGCCTCTCACAAAGCAGCTTGTGGTATGGTGGTTAAGAGTGGCCATACTACACCCTTACCACCACACCATGGAGGAACAAAGCATGAACTTTGGTTACATAGTGTGTAAGAAGATAACCACTATACCATGGAGGGTTGACAAGGAGCTCATGGTAGAGCGATGGAAAATCAGAGAAGGTCATACCGTGATACCGCTGAAGGGAAAAGTGGAGCCCACGGTAGAGCAGTAGGAATAGAGAAATGTGACAGAAAAATCGCCATACAACATGAAGACAAAGTGGAGCCCGTGGTAGTGCGGTAGATGGTGAATATGGTAGTCAGGATAAGCCACCGTGGTACCATGGGGAGGTGATGGAGAGGCCAAGGTAACACGCTAAGGAGAGCAAGGAAAAGACAGGTCACTGCTACACTGCAGGAAGATGAAGTGTGGTGTGCGATAGAATAGTAGGGAGAGTTGATCCAAGCATCACCGTAGAACCATGGGGAGTAGACAGGTAGACTGTGGTAGAGCAGTAAACAGTGCAGTAATTGTGGAGTGTGACTGTGGTACCACATTAGTTGAATTGATGGTGTGTGGTAAAGTGGTTGTTTCTGCTGTGATAGTTATGATGGTTATTTTCAGTTATGAAGTGACACGACTCTTTGCCTCTCATGAAAATATGAATAGTTTGAAACCAAAAGGCATGGGAAAGGTTCTCTAAAATGTATAAAAGCATGAATTCGAGGCATAATTGAGGTTAGAAGTTAGAACAGTTAGAACAGAGATAATTTCAGAATTTTTTATGCTATAGAGACCATGATGCAAGTTTAATTTTCAGGAAAATAATGAAAGACTTTTGTTTTGGTGGTTCTAGTTTGGTATCAATTGTTTGTTAAAATTATTTAATTATCTGATTTTCTACAACTTAATGTTTTCTAGTTATTTAAGTTGATATATCTAGTATATATTCAATTTATCAATGCATGTTTGTTGTATCTGTGTGATGTGATTATTTGGTTTCTTCAAGGAAGAATGAAATTCCTTTTGGTCAATCACAGTAATTTGGGAATATTATTTGGATCAGTAAGAAGAGTTAGATAATTAGGATTGGTATTCTACCTCCAGTAGGGTTTGTCAATCATTATCTTGCATGTTCATACAAGTTATAAATAGATACTTGTGTGCCAAACAATTTGAATTTGTGCCAAATAGAAGCCATTTATCAAAGACTTTAATTGGACTTTGTTTTACCCAACAGGGCACTAGTCTCGCCTATTCTATTTATTTAAATTTCTTAAATATTTTTTTAGACATCTATTAACTGAACATATTGAATTATTCAATTTATACCAAATAGGTTTTTATCTCTCCACTTACAATTGCCATTGTGGATAGATTTTTCATGCAGGAAGTGTATTGTTTAAGTCTGCCTCATTTACATAGGTCTACCCACCTAGGTTTAGTAGAGCCTAAAAAGTAGACGGTTCAAATTTACTGTTTGGCCTTGTATGTTAGCCAGAAATGTCATGAGATCTTGGCAACCTCTGGTGGTTCAAACCTGTGTTTTTGAGTCCTAATAGAAGGCTTAAAGAATAACTTGTTAAGTGTTGGATAGATGGTAGACAAGGGTTACAATCTTCAATTCAAGGATGGTAAGTGCAAAATAAGGGGAATTTTTGGAAATATGATTGCTTCAGGTACAAAGACAAAAGGTAATATCTTTCATTTGAGTGCTGCTAGTGAAAGTTGCTTAATTGATCAGACCGGTGTAAGTTGGTTATGGTATAGAAGGTTGTGTCATGTGAACTTTGATAAAATTGTCAAGATAAGCACTACTCAAGCAGTCAGAGATCTTCCTAAATTAGTGAAGCCTACTAACACTATGTGCAAGGAATTTTAGATGGGAAAGCAGACAAGGAATTATTTCCATAGAAAACAGTATAGCTCTAATGGATTACTGGATTTGATACATATTGATCTATGTGGTCCATCCAAAATTAGAAGTCTACAAGGTTAAAGGTATTTTTTGTTGCTCATTGATGATTATTCTAGAATGATACGGGTTACTTTCTTAAGAGAAAAACATGAAGAATTAGAAAAGTTCAAAAGTTTCAAAGCTATGACAGAGAATGAGATAGGTCAGAAAATCAAATTTCTAAGATAAGACAAAGGTGCTGAATTCACTTCTCAAGAATTCAATTCTTTATGTGAAAGAATGGAATCTAAAGACAGCTATCTGCTCCCCTGACCCCTGAACAAAATGAAGTTGTTGAAAGAAAGAAAAAAACCATTCTAGGCATTGCTAGAACCATGAAGTTGGAAGCAAATGTTACTCATTTCTACTGGAGAGAAGTTGTAAGTATTGTTCTATAAACCATTAACAGGGTGTATGCCAATAGTAATTTTGATAAGACACCTTTTGAGCTATGGTTTGGCTATAAGCTTATTGTCAATTATTTCAAAAAAATTGGAAGAAAATGTTACATTAAGAGAGATGATGATATAGGAAACTTTGATGCTAGAAGTGATGAAGGAATCTTTTTGGGTTACTCTACTAAAATTAAAGTGCATCGGTGCTTTAATAAGAGGTTAAAGAAAATGGTTGAAAGTGAAAATGTCAAAGTTGATGAAGATATTGTTAGACCATCCAAATATAGTGGATATGATTCAGATGATCAAAATGATAATACTAACAATGATGTTCAGACACAAAATCAACTTCAGATTGTTCTGGTGAACCAAGGGAATCAAGAGGCAGAGACTAGCAGAAGTGTAGAAGAAAGAACACAAGAACAAGAAGTCAGAGAAAATCATAAAACTCCCAAATATGTAAGGAAAAATCACTCTAATAGTCAGATCATAGGAGACCAGAGAAAAGGTTTTCAAACTAGAAGAATAATTTTGGAAGAGTACTATCTTATTTCAAAAGCTGATGCTAGCAATATCAATGAAGCATGCAAAGATGAACATTGGATGAAAGCCGTGAAAGAACTAATGGAGATAGAGAAGAATGATTCATGGGATCATGTTCCTAGATCTTAGAACAAAAATTTGATTGGAACCAAGTGGGTGTTCTGGAATAAGATGAATGAACAAGGAGAAGTGGTCAGAAACAAAGCAAGACTGGTTTCCAAAGGGTATTCACAAATGGAAGGTATCGATCTTGAGGAAAATTTTACCCATGTTGCTAAAATTGAAGCTGTAAGATTATTTCTTGCTTATGCTACTTTCAAGAATTATAAAGTCTATCAGATGGATTTAAAGTCAACATTTCTAAATGGTGAGCTAGAAGAAGAAGTCTATGCTGAAAAACCAGATGGATTTCAATTGACTAATAAAAAAGACATGGTATGTCGATTGAAGAAAGATATGTATGGACTTAAGAAAGCTCCTAGAGCTTGGTATGCTATATTGGACAATTACTTATTGAATCTTGGATTCAATAAAGGTACTGCTGACAACAATCTATATTTCAAGTTGGATCAAAATAAAGAATTGATCATTGAAGTCTTTGTTGATGACATTATTTTTGAAGGTGATGATGATTTGTGTATGAAGTTTTCTAATGAAATGAAAAGTGAGTTTGAAATGTCAATGATAGGAGAATTGAAATTCTTTTTAGGATTGCAAATAACTCAGTTAGGTGATGGAATTTTCATATCTCATTCTAAGTATGTGAAAGATCTACTAGATTTTTTTGGCATGGAAGATTCAAAGCCAGTTGGTACACCTATGATAACCAGATGCAAAATACATAGAATGATGATTCTCCTAAAGAAAATCAGACAAGATATAGGTCAACAATTGGTGGATTACTCTATTTGACTCAGACCAGGCCAGATATAATGAATGGTGTATGCATGGTTTCTAGATTTTAAGTTGATCCTAAAGAATCTCATGTAACTTATGTGAAAATAATTTATAGATACTTGAAAGGGATAGTTGATCTTGGTCTTTGTTATCCTAGGGATGGTGATCTTATCCTGAATTATTTCACTGATGCTGGTTGGATAGGATATGTGGATGACAGGAAGAATACTAGTGGTGAAGCATTCTTCTTAGGGAAGAAATTGGTATCTTGGCTAAGCAAAAAGTAGAATTTCATTTTATTATCTACTACTGAGGAAAAATATATTGCTACTGCAAATAGCTTTACCCAAGTACTATGGATGAAGAAAATTTTGAGTGATGTCAGAATTGAGTATGAACAACCCATTGCCATATTTTGTGACAATTCAAGTGCCATTAATATTTCAAAGAATCAAGTGTTGCATTCAAAGACAAAGCATATATCCATCAAATATCACTATTTGAGAGATAAAGTGAGCGACAAAGAAGTTAGACTATAGTATATACCTACCAAGGAGAAAATTGTAGACATATTTACTAAGCCATTGCCTAAGGATACTTTTGAGTACCTTAGAGGAAAGTTAGGGGTAATTTCCCCTCCTGATCAGAACTAAGATGTAGGTCTTTGCATCAGTCTGTGAATTCATAGCCATATCTTATTCCAGATTGATGTTGTGGTGGTTTCTACTCAAGGGGAGTAGTCAGATGATTCAAATTTGTGATCAGAGAATTTGTACCTTTTCCATTGATGTCAAAGGGGGAGAGAAGAGAAATGTGAAAAGCATGGGAGAAAAAGGAAATAGGAAAGAGTGCACAATCTCAAGGGGAGATTGTTGGAGAAGAGCTAGTTGGGTTGGTGGCATTATTTTTCACATCATGTGTTGCCATCAATGCCAAAGGGGGAGATTGTTGGATGTTGTGGCTGCATTTTTGTCAACATTATTAGCATTGATGATGCTTAAGGCTATATATGTCGAGGATATCGAGAAAATTGTAAAAATAATATTGCTAGAAGCCAGTGAAGCTGAGAAGGTTAGAATGTTGGAAAGTTTTGTATATTAAATATCCAAAGGTGCACTTTAAATTTTTTTTTGCTGAAGCTTTCTAGTATTTTTTTCGAAAGTTTCAAAGGTTCACATCAAGATTTGTGGAAGTTATGAAGATCTATGTTCTTAAAGTTATTCAATTTCTATAGATGGTGTTCTAGGATGAAGTAGATGAAATTCTGGTAATTTCATGTGTTGCGCATGTACCTTTGATGTTCATCTATAAGTCTAGATCATACTCTATCCCTGTTGTACATTTTCATTGATCAGAGTGTTTGTGATTAGAGATTTTTCTAATGTGTGCTTGAGTTTTCATGTTCTTGGCTGGCATGATGGTGTTACCGTGTTGTGGATTCATCAATATTAATATTTTATTGTTTGGAATGTTTGAAGGTGTTTGTTTGGGTCCTCACTATGTTGTGACCAACTTTTTTTGGTGCGCATTGAAATTTATTCATGTATTAAGGCCGACCATTGTAATTTATTCTTTATTTGAGGCCGACTGAATAGTGGATGTAAATCCGTATAGCGGATATATATAAGTGTTTTTTTTCCTCTATAGACACGTAAAATATACATGCACTTGATTATGATCCTACTAACATTGTTTCATCTTGAATCATACTCTCAGCTTATCAACACCTTTCATCCCTTAATTAAATAAATCATTATTTATTTAATTAGGTCTTTCTCCTCTAGCTATTAAATTAATCAATTTAATTTAATTAATTATCTTTCTCTGTTCATTTAAATAATTCATTTTATTTAAATTAAATCTCTAAAAGTCCTCTTATTAAATTGAATAAATTAAAACATTATTTAATTTAATCTAACATATTCCTCCTTAGTTAAATAAATCAAAATCATTTATTTAATTAATCATTTCCTCCAAATTTGATTTAAATCAATTCATAAATTTAAGTCTAAATTATCACATCTCCTAATTCCTCATTAAATTAATCAAATCTTTGATTAAGTTAATCCCTATCACTAAAATCCTATAGAGAATACAACTTTCACAATATGTCAATTACTTTGATTAATTTAATTACCTATTTTCTCTCAACATGGCATCAAAAGGGAATATTCCCTCAATTTGAATTCAAAAAGGCCAAGTGGACTTGGTCCTTCCAAAAAGGCATTCAATGCCTCTTAAATGTCCTTGACCTTGAGCCAAGTGACATTAACTCCATTTCTCTTTCCCTCTCACATGTCACATTCAAAATTCAAATTTGAATCCAATGGCATTTATCATGCACATTGACCAAAATGTGCTCATTCCTCATCCAATCACATGTGGACAAGTGGCCTCTTCTCATTGGTTGGTCTTTTATCCCACATTCATCCAAATCCTTCATTCTTCCAACTTGGGAATCTATAAATGAGAGACTCTTCCTCTCATTCAAACATCCACAATTTGAGTAAACTTACTATACTCAAATCCATCATTATCCACAACCCTCATGCAAAGTTACTCTCTTCAATTGAGAACTAATTTTTCTCATTTCATCCAAGCATTCATCTCATTTTCACATTTGCACCAAGGTTATGCTCAAATCTCTTTGGAGATTTGACCATTTCTAGATCATCTTCATTGCAACTTAGGAATTGGGAAAGGGCCAATTGCAACACTCCATTGGCACCAATTCCCCCATGGGATCATCATTCTATTAGCTTAATTAGGATTTAATTTCATTTTTTGTATTGTGTTCTTCATCTTTGTTCCTAATTTTAGTTTAAATAGATGGATTTTATGGGGAATCTCTCACTCTTGTATACATGCATATGATCTAACATTTAACCATGTTTGTTAATCTTGTGCATTTTGCAGGTTTAGGGGTTCACATCCTCATTTTGAGAAAATTCTCAGTGTGTGCAAGAGGTGTACATGTGATAATAAAGGTCAAAATATTTCAATAGCATAGTAGAGTGTGAAGAAGTTTGAGCAGAGTGTGGAAGAGTGTGTAGAAGTTTTTGTGCGCCTAATTGGAACTGTAATCAAGATTTTGTAGAAGCTAATTTATCAGTTCAACTTCATCAAATGGATTTAATCTGATTATTTTATGTAAGGCAGTGAGCCTTCCCTTTGAGCAGTGTGCCTGAATGCAAGTGCATTCCCTTTTCATTCTTCATTATACTTCTAATAGGGTATAATCTTGTGGACTAACATCCACCATGGTTTTTCCCCTAATAGGGTTTCCACGTATAAAATATTAGTGTTCATGTGTCTCTGATGTGTTCTTAATTTATAATTGCACTATTTTTTATTAGATTTGAGATTTAAGGCTGATTAATGTTGTGTAAGTCTAATTTTGGAAACAACTGATTCACCCCACCCTCAGTTGTTTATCCTTGTTTTTCCAACATGCATTCCCATTGGAGCCACTCTATATTCCCTTTTTTATGGTGCCAAAGCTATCTTGCTGATCAAAGTTGAGATCCCATCACTTCGAATATCTCTAAAGAATCTAATAAGTGATGAAGTCACTAAGGTTGCATGACTTGCTCAATTAGAACTCCTAGACAAAAAATAGATTAAAGCATACAATAATATTCAAGCCTATCAACATCATCTTAGGAGAAGCTACAAAAAAAATGTTCATCCATGGAAATTTAATGTTGGTGACATATTCCTTAAAGAGAATCAATGTAATCAGTAGGAGCCAGATTAAAATGGGAAATTTGAGGCAAATTGGCTAGGTCGCTATGTCATCACAGCTAAGTATCGTTTTGGTGCATACAGGCTTGCCAGAGGGAGAACCCATGGAAGAGCCCATCAATATCATGCAACTGAAAAAATTTTATGCCTAAGTCAATTGGGTTGTCCTTCCTTGGGAAAATACAAAAAAAAGTTAAAAAATTGTAAAAAATACAAAAAAAATAAAAAAATCCAAAAATAGTAAAGAGAAATATTTTTTCCTATGGTGAAAACCACTCTTCATGGCGCCTTGGATAAGTATGTTTGGTGAAAACCTAGCAATAGGTGACATTTGTAGAGGACTTAATCATTTTCTACCTTGTGTCCTAGTTACTTTATCCTTCCATCCATCTTATCCTTAGATCCTATCTTAGCATCTAATTGGTCCTATCCTTCCATCATCATCTCATCATCCATCGCATGGTATTTTGTGATTGAGCATTAGATGATCCATATCAGCTATCCAAAATCTTGAGCTTTTTATCCTTAATCTAATATTTTAATTGCCTATACATCGTGTCTCATTGTTGGTCTTGCATCATAATTTAGGGTCATCCATCGTGTCGGTCATCATTAGATCTCATCTTGTCGTTGGTCTTTTTTCAAACTACATTGCCTCTGCGCTTTCACGTAGGCAAGGTTGATCATTTGATCTGCACCTAGTGCATTTTTTTTGTATGTCTTTGTCCTCCATTATGGTCTCCATCATCCTCTTTCTACTTTTTTCCATGGTCTTTTATCAAACTATGAGGGCTCTGTGCTTTCACGTAGGCAAGGTTGATCTTTGATCAACCCCTGAGCCCCTAGGTCTTTAGAGTGTGACTGTCTTGTTGTCTTGCCATCTTGTCATGTCATCAACTATGTCCCTACTCTAGTTGGTGTTTACAAATAGAGGTCATTAGTATCACGAGGTTCAATTGGTTTTAGATATCTCGCATCACATTGATCTTTTAGTTTAGTTTCCATTTTTGGTCTCAACAGGGTGCATCCTTCCTAACAAACTGCATCAATCACATCCACCCTTTTGATACTATGGCAAAGGATGTTTGAATTTTATTGTGATATTTTGATGCTTTTGACATTTTTTTTATCATTTGAGCTTCCTATTTTTTCCTTGTTAGGTTCACCATGATCCATCATATCATGGTGCGCTTTGAGTAGTAAACACAGGGGAGTATCTTGATCTTTTTGTTTGCTTGTTGTCTTCCTAGTTGTTCCATGTAGTACCCACCAAGATCCATTAGGTATTGTGTTATTCTATGGAATCCTTTGTACATGTGGTTATCCTAATGTTTGGCCTGACCAAATTCCTCATGACTTTGGGGTGTTGGGATAGCCTTCTTGTCTGTTGTGTTTGTTTTACGCATTAGAGACATATCTGCCTTGGTTCATTATACTTTAGCATCTTGTGTCTTCTGCTATAGAAAAAATCAATGCTCCTAAATTGGTAAATAGAATTAGGACTACATTTCATACTTCATCCCATTACATCGCATTTATCCCTCCATATCTTTCTCTCGCCTATGACTAGTGATTTTGGTTGTGCAAACATTCCCCTGCCATCTCCTATTCTTCTCAAGACCCACACAGTATTGACAGGTTTAGTTCCATGTCCACCCTCATTCATGCTTTCCATCATCATGCATGCCCTTATTTACACCCATGATTCACCTAGTTATGTTTGCATTATCAATTTTATTATCATCTTTAGTTGTTTGGACTGATATAGATCTATTAGTCTAAGAATCTTGAGTTTATTATCATTACCATTTTAAGTTTTTTAGATTGATCTTAATTGGTTATTTTAAACATCTCAATGCATGTCATTATCATCTCATTGCATTATCTACATAGGCTAGTTAATGTTCTTATTTTAAACATCTTAGTCCATCCCATTGCATTGCATTGTCATTACCATATTCATTTTAAGTTATTTAGACTGGCATGGATTTTTTATTCTAATCATCTTAAATTAAATTCATTTCATTATCATTTCATCACATATTATTCCATCTCGTTATATACATTGCATTATATGTATACATCACATTTTTCATTCATTGCATGTTATTACATTTTCATTTCATAATCACATCACAATAACATAATTCATGGTACACATCATAAAATTAAAAGCACATACAGATACATCCTCACTTGCATTGCAAATCATTATTCCATAATCATATCATACATCAAATCCTACTTCACAATGTGTTAGGAAACATGCATATCACATAGGTCATCATATATGCATACATACATCATGATCATCCATCATATCTCATCATAAATCCTATCTCATAATAAATGCATCCATATATAAACATCCATCACATCATAAATACATAGTGTAAATAAGGGCCATTGCATAATACATCAATATCGAAATATCCAATCCATAACAATGTCCATCATAATAATAAATACATGTCTATAATCCATAATCATACAATAAAATATAGGTACAAAGTGCCCCTCAAAAATGGGGACCACATCAATGAATAGACCGGTCTATGTCTAGTTTGTGTTGTGGAACCTGTGGCCTCTATCCCTCTCCCCTATCTATACACCCTACACTTGTCAAAATCTGGATCATGTCATCCATGTCCTCTCTATCCTGTGTTGGCTCCATGTGACCTTTGATGGGAGTCTGGAACTTTTCCCCTATGCGGGGAGTCTCTTGATAGTTGTTAAATCCTCGGGTGTGTGTCCCTACTGATCGGGACGCTATTGGAATATGTAGTTCCTCTCAGATGTAGGGAGGTATATGATGTGTAGAATCTAGGACCTCTCTAAAATAGGCCACCATGTAGTAGCTAGACTCCCTCATGTACTCATCCCTCTTTGCCACCTGACTCCTCATTGCATCTCACTCTGCTATGTACCTGTCTTATAATCTAGATAGTTGTCTTATCTCCTGCTCCCATACCTCTTGTTCCATCCTCATCTAATCTATTTTCCCCTACATCCATTCCATCTCCTCCATTGTCGCATCTCTCTCACTCTGCAGAGTTTGTACTTGTCTCTTTGTTATCTTTGCCCTCTCTAGAATGGCCCTTGAGTCTCCCATCACTACCTCTGCACACTCTATCCTATCCTGGAGCTCATCCCACTCCATCCTCAGCTCATCTCACTCTCTCATCAGTTCCTCTATCACCCTCCTCATCTCCTCTCTCTCTCTCTCTTGTCGATCCTCATCTCCTCTCTCTCCTACCAAGCCTCACACCTCTCCTGCTACATGGTATCCCTCTCCAATGCCATCTTGTTGGCCTCAGCTACTAGAGAATTGTAGTCCCTCTATCCCTCCTCCTATAGCCTCACTATCTATGCCTGCAACCTATCTCTCTCTACCTCTAACTCCTTGATTCTCTTCTCTATGATTTTGAGTCTTGCTCAAGCTCCTTCCAGTAATACTATCGAATCCTCAAGTATTGGCGGTCCACCTGGTACCATCACGATTGGCCCTGCATGTATAATCTCCATATCCACAGGCTAGCCCTACTCTCCTACATCCTCCATCACCACATCATCCTTGTCTCTCCTCCCCTATCTGCCTCCTCTCCTACCCCTTTGTTGTTGTAGTCATAATATCCTCTCCTCATCTGAGCCATAGCCAAGAGCCCCTATAATCGAATGCACTGTCGTGATCCATCTGTGACTATGCTCCACCCACCATGCAACATACCTCTCCTCCTATCCTCCATAGATAGGGCACTGGTTTCACATCCTCCCACCTCTATCTGGAAAAACCTGTTGTGATAGTCTCACCCCATAACCACTCCCAAGTAATCTAGCAGAATCTCTACGACCTTAGTGGAGTATCATTTGTCGCCTTGAACTAGCTGGTCACCCTGTCTAGTTGGTGGAGCTCTATGATATGCCAGTCCCTCTGAATCAAGTATCATACTACACAAAAATATCCTTTGTGCCTCCTCTCGTCCTCTCTCCATTCGTTGAACCGTCACGTCAGATATGGTCTCCATATAATCTAATCTCCCTATAGATCATCTAGCCTCCTCCTCCATCCCTCTAAAGCCCTCATGTCTACATAGTGTAGACACCAACCATACTCTGCCCTGTACTAGTATGCTATCGGTAGCCTCTCATCCTAGTCTCCCACTGTCAGCATGCCTGGCCTAGTCACACTGATGTTCTCCCAAGCCCATATCTACAGTAGTGTCACATGTGTCATGTTGAGTGCTCCCCTATAGCAAACAATGTGCATGTCTATATATAGCTGCACTAGTATGCATGCACCCCATGTGAACTCTCCCTCTCTCCTCTTGATGATATGTTGTACCACCTTAATCATCTTGAATTTTCAAAATCTCTCACTCCTATCTAGCAATAAAATCCTGCTAATCAACCCACATAGGTAGAATGATAGTGGAGGTACCTCCAATCCCAAACATCCATCCAAATCTAATTCTACCCCTTGCATAGGAAAATCCACTCATCCAAAAACTGCTCGCAAACTCCTCTCCCGCTCTCATCCCTAGCTCCAAGTCCAACTAACGAGGTGCCCTTTGATGGGCAGCCATAGTATCCTTGACACATCCTCCAAGGTCACCATCATCTCCCCAGTTGGGAGATGAAACATGGAAGTCTCTAAACTTTACCTCTTTATTAATGTAGTCAACAATGGTCGGTGTGCTCTAATGTTGGGGTACCCCAACATGTGTAGAAGACCTACCTATGCTAAGGTTGCGCATTCCTCCACACCCATCACTATGATCGTCATTTGTAGTACTATCAAATGTCTCTCCCACATATGCATTGTATCTAAACTATACATCCAAATTGCACACCTTATCAATCATTGTTCATTTCATCCTTTTTCTATCATTCCCTCATTCCTCTTTTCATCCTTTCATTAATTTTTTCTTCTCTCTTTTCTTTGTTTTCTTTTATTCAAGTTGCGCCCCTAGGGACTTCCCCTTTATTTTCTCTTTTGTTTGGCAGATTCGCCCCTTATGGGAAAAATCCACCTTTCCCCCTTCTTCTTTGTCATCACTACCCATTGTCCAGATGGCGCCCATCAGACTAGGTTCACCTATTCGAGCGAGTTCGCCTGTCTAGACGAAATTGCATGTTCAGGCGAGTTCGCCCATTTGGGAAAACTCACCTATGTGATGGGCGACCTTTCCCATTTTGTGGGTGACCATGCCCATCCCAGGTAGGTGGGCCCACCTATCAGGCCAGCTGCCCTACCTATGGGCGGAGCCACCCGTCGGGCAGGTGCCCCACCTATGGGCAGAGCTGCCCATTGGGCAGGTGACCCCTTACATGGGTGGGCAGCCCTGCCCATTGGGTGGGTGGCCTTGCCCATCCTCAGGTGGTCTCACCCTTGGGACAAGCGAGTTCACTTGTCCTGAGTGGAATCACCCATCAAGTGAGCGGCGCCACCCGTCTCCCAGGTGGATTTGCCCGTCGGATAGGCGAGCTCGCCCTAGTCATGTTTTTCCCTCTCTCGGGGCGAATTCGCCTCCTAAATAGGTGAATTTGCTTCTATCTCAACCATGCCCTCCAAAGGCAATTTCAGCTCTTCGAATGGGTGATTTCGCCCATCTGTCGGAAACCCATTTCCCATCTAGCTAAATCCCAACTACCCAAAAATCCAAATATGCCAAAACTTACAAAAATTAACTAAAAATCACAAAGAAAGGTTTTGACGCTAACCTGGTGGGATACCATGTGCTCATAGTAGAACTTGTGCACCTCCTCGCCTTGGTGGATGACCTCATCATCCATGAATCCCTCGTCCTCACTCGCCATGTCAACTTTGCCCCTCACCTTCTTCCTCTCTCCCTCTTGCTCACTCAGCCTCCAAATTTGCAAATGTTGAATAGTAATTTCTAAAATTACTATATATTCAATTTCCCTCCTTTTTTAACCCTTATAAGTTGAGGGTATTTTACCCTTTATTCAAACTTCTTTTTAATCTAATTCATCCCGTTTCTTTTGTGGGCCGCCATTAGCACCCCATTCATTCTTTTTCTTTCATTCAAAAGCCCATTTTCTAGGTTTTTTGTGCTCTATCATGTGGTACACTTTCTTTCTTCCTATCAAGAAGTCACTTGGGGCCCCTTTTTCTTCCTTGTCCGCCCTCTCGAGGGGGCATACCCTGTCATTTTCCTTCGTTCTTTCATCATATCCATCTTCCCTTGACACCAAGGCATCTTCTTTCATTTTCTTCCATTGCATGGCTCACACCACCTTTCTCGCGCTGGGGAATCATTTTCTAGTCCATTCTTCTATCGAGTCATTTGCATCTTATTTTTCTTTGAAACACTATTATTCTAAAAATATTTCAAAGAGGGGAAAAATGTAGACATCCAAATATGACCTCTCCCATAAGGTCAAATTCACCCTTTTCATTCATCTATCTCGCATTTCCCATCAACATTAATTAAATAATTTATTTAATTAATATTTCCCCTTTCCGTAATGTTCCTAAGGTATTTAATTTAAATAATTAAATACTTTACCTTTGTCCTCTTTCCTCTCTAAATTAAATAAATACTCTTATTTATTTAATTTAGTCATGTTCTTTTATGAATTTAAACCAATTTTTAATTTATTAATTTATCTCTCCTTGTCCCATCCTCCATAACCCTTCCTTAACCTGGATTAATATAATTAATCTTTGATTAGGATGTGCACACCCTTAATTAGGATTAATGTCACATACTCCATCATATCCCACTTCTCTTAATCCTTCATTAGCCATTTTAATCACTTGTTTGCACAACCTAATTACTTGATTAGATCACCTTAACCCATTATTCCATTTATGGCATACCCTCAAGTCAACTTTTATTAAATATTTTCTCCTTTTGGAGAAGGCAACCCTTTCCCAATGTGAATTTTTAATTCACATTTATTCCTCCAAGGTCTTTTGAGGAATTTTTAATTCCTCAAAAGTCTCATCACCCACATGAGGACAAGGACCTCCTTTATGAGGAGATCTTGTCCATTACCAAGGTACAAGGAAGTACCTCCACCTCATTTCCTCCTTTACACATCACCTACCACATGTCAAGATGTGAGGGCTTGTGAGTTCTCAACTCACCCTGGCCCTTGATCTTGTCCAAGGTGGTTGCATCTTGAACCTTCATTACTTAGAGGTATTTCTCCTAAAATTAGATGAATTTTCCCTAATTTGCATTATACAACTTTGAACATTGAAGCACTCAAGCACACTTGCATTCTCAACCACCCACCATTGCTATAACTTTTGAGCTCATTTTGTATCCATATCAAGCATCTAGACAAATACCCACTTGCACCATTGCATTCCTCATCTCATCCACATCGTTTTGCATCTAGTTTCATGCAATTTTTCATTGAAATGAGCACACAAATAAAGTGATCAATAAGGCCAACCAACCAATCAACTTGGACAAGGTATGTCACTTCTTTATCTTTTATTTTTTTCAAGTTCAACTTAGGCCAATCTTGAGGTGTTGTTTGTGTTTTTCCTTGTTTGCATTTCTTTTGGTTTTTCATTTTAGACTAGGTAAAAACACCTGCACACAAAATCCATAGTAAATGATTTATTCCTAAGAAATAAGTTTTTCTCTCTAAGGATTGAGGATGGAGGATCTATTTTAGATCACCTAAATTCTTTTAATATTCTTGTTTCCTTGTTATCTTTTGTTGATGTGAACATGGATGAGGAGGATCGTTGTATGAAATTATTATTTTTGTTACCAAATTCATGGGGACACCTTGTTATGGCAATTAGAAGTACCACTATCACTTTCAAGATGTATGATGTCATTTTATTTCCATTGTACAAGGAGATGAGGAGAAAATCTTCTAAATCGGCCAAGGAGTCTCTTGCAATTTGTGGTAGATCTAAGGAGAAAGGGAAGAAGAATGATAAGAATAAATAAAATGAATGAACATAAAAATCCCATGGGAGATGTAATTCTCCTATAAATTCCAAGTCTTTGCATTGGAACTACAAAAAACCTAGTCACTTTTGTAAGCCATACAAAGAGGAGAAAAAGAAGAAGAAGAAAAATAATGATTCAGATTCAGATAAGTCTTCTTAAGATGATGGTGAAGTGTTTTTCACTACCTTTTAAATGCATCTATATGAAAATCTATGGTTAATTGACTCTTGTGCATCATTCCACATGACTTTCTATAGGGTTTAATTTTAAAGTATAAAGAGTTTGATTATGGAAAGAGGTGTACTTCGGTGATGACTCTCATCTAAATAGTGTTGGTCATGGAAGAGTTCTTATTTGATTCTCTAATAGTAGAGTGAAGAGGATAAAAAATATACTACATATCCCTAGTTTGGAATAGAACCTATTATTTGTAAGTAAAGTGAATAATGTGAGTGTACAAGTAGTTTTCTCAAATGAATGGAAAAAAATGATGAGAGGATCTATGGTGTTGGCTAAGGTTTTTTGGATTGACACTTTGTTTTGGCTTAATTCATGCATTATTTATTATAATAGTTATTTTTTTCATCCTCACCATCAATATTAGTATTGAAGAGAAATGTTGCATCTACTTCTAATGGTCATTCTTTCTGGGTACCCAAGGGTGCCAATTCTATGGAGATAAAACTTATAGTAGATAAAAATATATTATGGTACCAAAGGCTTGGGCACATTGGTGAGAATGGTCTTAGAACCTTGGAAAATAAAAACCTTCTTGAGGGGATGAATGATTGTAATCTTGAGTTTAATTTTTGTGAACAATGCATTTATGGAAAGAAAAACCATGTTCAATTTTCTCTAATTATCACAAATCTTCTAAGGTGATGGACTTGATTCATTTTGTGTTTCATCTTGTTAATTTTCATTCAATTATAAAATCCATCTATTTCATTTTATTCATTTATGATTACAATAGAAGGGCATGATTCTATTTCTTTTGAAGAAAATATGAAGTCTTTAATAGATTAAAGATTTTAAAGATCTTGTAGAGAATTAGAAGGGTAAACATATTAAATGTTTGAGAATTAACAATGGTGATGAGTTTTGTTTGATATATTTTGATAGTTTCTATAAATAACATGGGATTGAAATACATAACATCACTCCTTATACCCCTTAGAAAAATGGAGTTGTAGAGAGAATGAACACAATGATGATGGAGAGGCTAGGAGTATTCCTAGTGGATCTAGCCTCGAACATTTATTTTTTGGGCTAAAGGTTTTTCCATTTCTTGCTACTTTATTAACAAGTATCCTACTTTAGCACTTGTGGATAAGACACCCATGAAGGTATGGCTTGTTAAAAATCCTTAGTTGAGATATATTAGAGTATTTTGTTGTGAGGCATATGCTCATGTACCTAAGGAGAAGAGGTCTAAGTTGGAGAAAATGGTAGTAAATATTATCTTCATCGGTTATGGCATTGATGTGAAAGGGTACAAGATTTGGAATCCAATGACTGAAAGGGTTTTGTATAGAAAATTGTGATTTTCAAAGAACTCAAATTACTCCTCCAGATGTTTTATAGCTAGAGAAAGAAAAGAATGAGGATGTGGTTAATCTTCCTCCTATCCTTGAGAAAGAAGAACTAAACACATTTATTGGAACTGATGAGGAGGAGATCTCTAGTAGCTCTAAAATTTTAGAAGAAGATCAAGAAACTCAACCTTAACATTTGAGGTCTACACTAGTTAGGTAGAAATTGGAAAGGTTTAGATATTAATTACATGATATTATTTTTATTTTTCTTTGATTTATAACACTAATGATCCTAGGACTGTAAGGGAGGCTGTGGGTATGAATGATGAAAATTCATAGATAAAGGAAATGGATGAAGAGATGTTTGCATTAAAAATAAATGACACTTAGGATATGGTTCCCTTTCATGATGGACGTAAACCCATTGGTTGTAAATGGTAGGGTTGAGAGATATAAGGCAAGGTTGGTCACGATGGTTTATTTCTAGGTTGAGGTAATTGATTACAATGAGATTTTCTCTCTTTTTGAAAAGATGACATCCATTAGATTTTTACTATCACCTTTTGTTGCACATATAGAGATTGAACATATGAATGTGCAGAAAAATTTCCTTCATGATGATTGGAGGTAGAAATGTATATGTCACAACTAGAGCATTTCATTGAGAAAGGTACAAAAAAATTGTTTTGCAAGTTAAAGAAATTTTGTATGCTTTGAGATAATCACCTAGGATAATGTACCAGATTTTGATTCCTTTGTATTGATTACAGGTTTTTTTAGATTGAAATTGGATCATTATGTTTATTTCAAAACTGTTGATGATCATATTATCCTTATTGCATTGTGCATTAATTTGATTTGTTGTTCAATGGGAATGGTAAATATTTTATTTTTTATTTGAGTCTCATTTTTTATTATGATTTGAAATGAATGATTCAGGTGCAGCAACGTACATTCTAGATATGGAAATTAGAAGAGACAAGGATAATAGAAAGCTTTGGTTAGGCTAAAGTATGTCTATGAATTTTGTTTTGCAAAGATTCAACATGGTAGGTTGTAGTCCATTTTGTGTTCCTATTTTGATGGGGAAAAAATTACTAGTTTAAAACTATTCAAAATATCCTATTGAGATGGAGAACATGATAAGAGTGCCTTAGGCTAGTGTTTTTGGAAATTTGATGTATGCTATGGTTTGTACAATACCACACATTTCCCAAGTAGTGGGATTCCTCACCTAATTCATGGATAATCCTAGACTAATATATTGGTATGTGGTAAAGAGACTATTCAAGTATTTACAAGGTGTTGAACACCCAAAATATTGAGAGGGGGAGTGAATCCGTATTCTTGTAAACCATTTGATCATAATCCATCTAATTAAAAAAATATCTCTAATTGTAACAATGAATGAAAGCGTGAAACATTCACAAGATCACATGACACATGAACACCAAGATTTTTAAGTGAAAAACCTCAAAAAGTGAAAAACCATAATGAGAATTAACTCACAATCTATTATAACTGGTAGGCAAAACTTTAGTGATCAATCTTCGCCAATTGGTGAATTCTAAGAATTGGGAAATTCAAAATTGGCAAATTTACCATATCCAACAGGGTGTTCAAATCGCTTGGATTTCATGAACTATCTGTCCAATGCATGTCCATTCGCCAATGGTTTTTTTTTACAAGGCATGTTTAGGAAATAAATTCACCATAACAAACTCGTATTTCCAATGGACCAATTAATATTTTCGCTTGGAATCCCGGGAAGAATTTCATAAACACCAACATATTCACCAATATTATTAAAACAATAGTATATGAGGACCCATTTCGCCAATTAAAATTTACAAATAGTTGCTTGTGAAGACCCATTTTGGCAATTAAAATTTATAAATAGTTGCTTATGAAGACCTATTTTTCCAATATTATTTAAAAAATAATTACATTTGAGGACACATTTCACCTTGAAAATTATAAGGTGTTGTTGTATAAACACGTGGGATTCACCAAATTTTTAACATACCATTTAAAAATCCTATGAAATTTTCCAAATATGGATTGATATAAATACAATTGAAACTGTTATTTGTTCTTACACATTTTGTTCGGTTCTAAGGTTCTACTTCTCGATTCAGAAGTCAACGAAACCCGAAAACGTAGACTCAAAGGTGAGTGATCATTTCTTCATACTATTATTAGTTATTAGTTATAATAATAAGATTTCTTTATTTGTTTTCCATTCTTGCTTCAGTCTTAAACATGATTTTGAGTAGGGAATGGGATCTATATTCTCTGTCGGTTTGTCCTTCTTAAACAAGAAAAAAAAAATTCCAGCTTTTATTCAAAGTGAGATATCAATATGTCAAGCAACAAGGGTAAGACTCTTGAGGGTAATGAAGAGACTGGGAGGCCATCAAAATTCCCAAAACTTGGAGGTACGATACATTCTTACTTTGGAATTGGAAAATATTATAATCCATCAGATCAAGGTGGAGCTACATCATCAAATCTTCCACCAAATATTATTGAATATGGCATTGACAATACCTCACCACCACAGGAAGGTCAAGGTGCGATTTTCATTGAGTTAAATCAAAATGTATCAAATGAGGATGGCAATACCACAAAAGATGTTCCAAGGGATACCTTGGTTAGCTAGAATGAGATAATTGACTTCGATGAGGATCATGTTGGTAGCAAGAAAATAAAAGGCAAATCAAAATTGGGGTGCGAGTGGGAAATGACAAGGAATTCTCAAATTGGTTGGTTGTCGAAGTACCCATTCCTTGAACGACTAGGGGTATCAAATGAAAATGATATTGAAATGGAAACAGAGGTAAAATGTAAGATTTGTAGTTGGAAATATGGAAGAGACAAGATGATGCAGCTAAAGATTGACACTATAGAAAAGAATATCGGTAAAGTTTACGAAAAATAAATCATAGACGGAAAGGAACAATCAGTCGTACGATGGAAATCAAAGGAAGAATGTCTTCATGTTAAGTATGCTGCAAATTATGGAGAGAATAACCATAGAATGTCAAAGATTAAAAAATGTGAAGGTACACTTGAGGCTCATTTTTGAAAAGCCATGGTAGTAGAAAATCTATCAAAAACTATTCAGATGAGTGTTGTTTTTCATATTTTGTCCAAGGGGCGTCCTATGACAGACTACCCAAAATATTTTGATTTATTATCTTATTTGAGTTTTCCCCACTTTCCCTTGTCACATTGGTTGGTAAATGCTAGATGGGAATGGGTGAACTATCTTGCTGCAATGGAAAAGAAAGATTTAAAGGAGAAAGTAAAAGAGTCAAATTTCATTGCATCATCTTTAGATGAAGTTACTGCGATAGAAAATACTTCTTGGGTTTGTATGCATTTGTATACTATAGAACATGTTCGCCAATATCATCTTCTTTGTGTTCATAAAATGAAGGATAGTTCAAAATCACAAAATCTATCTGAACTAGTCAAGAAATCTTTGAATGAAATTATAGGTATGGATGAGTTGACAATTGCCAAAAATTTGGTGTGTGTAGGAGCTGATGGAGCTGCAGTGATGCAAGGTCAAAGGAGCGGTCTTTGCACAAAGTTCCAAACTACTTGTGAACCATACATGCTTGGAATTCACTTCATGGCCCACAAAATGAATTTAGCATTCAAAATTGTAAGCAAGTTTCCTATAGTATCAAAATTTGAAAATCTAGTTTGCAAGATTCACACACATTTCTGCCGAAGTCCCAAATGTTTCCTTGAATTTCAACATTTTGCTAAGGGAATAACACCTAGAAACAAGCTTCTCAAGGATGTCGATACTAGATGGATCTCCCTGCATGGACTAGCACAACGATTTCTTTTAGAATATCAATCCTTGATTGGAGTGATGTACGAGCATCATAGCACAGTATACAAATCTCCTGACCTCTTACATAGGTTAAGTGATATAGAGACACTCTTGACTTTAGCTAGTCTTCTCCCCATGTTGGATGAGATGAAAAATCTTGTGAAGAAATCCTAAGATAGAACTATGTATATTTATGAATATTCCAATCTACGTAAACTTACATGCTTGGCCCTCGATCATCTATATCTAGATCTAACACAAGAAGGCGCAAATAATTTGATGTGCAAAAAATTATTGATTTGAATAATCCTGATAATTATTTATAATTTAATGCAAGAAAGTACTTATGTATCTGTTTACATGGATATGAGATACCAATGTACCATTGTAAGACAGTCAGGTGCTCTAGAAGAGAGGTAATTATTAATGAGGAAGATTTTAATGGCATTGTTAAATCTGTTAGTGATAATTTGAAGGAAATTGCAAAATCTCTTTCCTCAAAGATTCGTGAAAGATTCCCTCGACATGAAATACTTGAAGCCATGGATATTGTGTATCCTCAATTTTGGGTAAACCAAGATAACCCAAAATATTTTCATGATCAAGTAAAAATATTGATCGAATAGTTTTTGAAAGAGGTAACATACAATGAGCAAACAATAGAAGGAATTTTAAATGAAAATAATCTTAGAAAGTAATGTGGGAGTTTTGCAATAGCTATGAGGGACCAGTATAAATCCATGGGCAAGGAGAAGGCCTTTGAACCAGGATCAATAAAAAAGGTTTGGACAAGCTTAGGTCAGAGTGAAATATTGTGTGGTTCGATGTCAGAATATTTCAAACTTGTTGATTTATGTCAAACAATGATATTGGGGTCGGTGGAGGATTAGAGAGTTTTTAGTACATTGGGGTTTTCTAAATCAAAGTTAAGAAACAAACTGGACAAGAATTTGG
This sequence comes from Sequoiadendron giganteum, assembly GCA_007115665.2. Taxonomy (NCBI): domain Eukaryota; kingdom Viridiplantae; phylum Streptophyta; class Pinopsida; order Cupressales; family Cupressaceae; genus Sequoiadendron; species Sequoiadendron giganteum. The sequence goes on along the minus strand of CM021106.1, from coordinate 171,751,004 downwards.
AAAATTTCTTGAGGATGAAAGGAACTGCGTATAATGTCAAAAAAATTTCTTTTGAAAGGGCACTCACAATCTAGAGGTCCACATGTGAAAGAAGAGGGATCGGGTTTTGGAACACAAGCTCTCCAATTCCAAGTGTCGCCGATACTGGTGGTAGTACTAGTGGCAATGGCAGTGGGCCTGGGATAGATGACAATGATATTGAAATTGACACAAATCAGATAATGAATGTTGAATTTGAGACATAGGCCAAAGAAAGTGAAGAGCAGACTCATAATCAAGATGACTCTTTTAATTTATCTCAAGATGAGCATAAGTTTGAGGACCCTGACTCCATTTGGGAAATGGAAGAGAATTAACAGGTTTTAGGTATTTTTACTACACTTCATGAATCAGTTTCCATTGTTCCAAAGTCCAAACTGTAGTTGATGATATTTTATATTTTATTCAATGAAAATTGAAATTGTGAATCATTGCAATTTGCACATCATGATATATTATTTTATATTGCACTCAAGCACTGCATGAATCATATTCCAAACTGTAGATGATTTTTTATATTGTATTCAAATAAATTGTGAATCATTGCACTCCAAGATATTTTATTTTATATTATATTGCACTTCATGAATCATATGCCAAAGTCAAATTGTAGTTGATGATATTTTATAAATTATATAGTATTCCATCATCCATGAAATTGTGATATTAAAATTTAAATTTGATCTCTTAAAATAATTTTTTTTTTTCTTTACAAAGAAACTAGCCTCCACCGAGTCCACCCAACTTATCTTCCACATATCAATAATCACAAAAATAAATGAAACTTTGATTTTATGATTCATAAATTATGAATAATGCAAATTGTAGAAATTTGTGTGACAAGATCCATATTATAGCCTACATTGCATCCATAAACAAATTTGAAATTCTATAGTGACGTAGGCCTTCCCCCATTCCTAAAAAAAATCAATACCATCGGCTTAGCAAGGATTCATCGGCGGAAGCCCCATCATAGTCCCACTGATGGTCCAATGAAAATAGCTCACAACCTAGTATCAGTGTAACAATACTCTATTAGGCTAACTCCTAAAGTGCTCTCCCGATATACTGATAGAGTCAAGTTGTCAATAAAAGTAATCATGAATTATAACCATGGGCATGAATTATCGAATTTTATCAATAATCACAAAAATATACAACACTTTAATTTTATGAACAATGCAAATTGTAGAAATTTGTGTGACAAGATCAATATTAATATATTATAGCCTACATTCACATTGCATCCATAAAAAAAATTGGAATTCTGTAGTGACGTAGTCCTTCCCCCATTCCTAACAAAATTCAATACCATCAGCCTAACAATGCTTCATCGGCGAAAACCCCCATCATAGTCTCACTAATGGCCTAATGAAAATAGCTCACAACCTAGTATCGGTGTAACAATACTCTATCAGGCTGACTCCTAAGGTGCTCTCCCAATATACCAATAGAGTCAAGTTGTCAACAAAAGTAACCATGAATTATAATAATGGGCATGAATTATTGAATGCATAAAATATATCAAGGGAACTATGGTGCATTGGGGAAACATTATCTTGCATCCCACTGATAGAACAAAGGATAGGTGTCCATCGGTGGAGAGGGTGGCTATCAGTGAAAGGCTGATGTGACATCCCAGGGCATCATCAACTTAAAAATATTTAAAATAAATTTCATTCTTCGATGACAAGACTGAAAAATGGTCCACAAATGGTGCATTTATGAACCAAAATTGAAGTGAATTATATCACAAGTTGATCGCGTAGTTGTTACAAAATCTTGGAAAATTTCCCTTAAGGTAGAAGGAAAAAGGAAAAAACTTGGATTTTTGACACAACAAAGACTGGTGGGCTATGGAGGTGACTTGGCGAGACTCACATAAGTAATTCTCTCCCAACTAAGAAGCTATTTTTATCAAAATCTTAAGATTTAAATAATGGAAGAGAGTACAGACAAACCCAAAGCTAAAAAATAGAAAATCGAAAAGACTAAGACTTTGGATCAACTGGACATTAAAAAGCCTAAGAGACTGCTAAATGAAGACCTGATAGATCAATGCCCTAGGTCGGGGTTGAGACCCAAGAGGACTGCTCGAATGAATCTTTCCATGGATTGACTATGGGACAAACATAAGGGCTTAGGGGATATTTGGACACCACAATGAGGGTACGACCTCTTCATGTACCATTACATAAAACAATTTAGGTTTCAACCAGTCTGCAATCCATGGAGGTTGAACTTGGGAAGACTTGTGGTGCCCAATGTGTTTGTGAACACAGAGCTAATTAAATCTCTTTCTATTAGATATGACCCCAAGAAAAGAACTATTCAGTCACATGGCGGGGGTGACATGCTTGTTATTTCTAGGGATCTCATTTCGAATGTATTTTAGTTAGAGTGCTCACTGAATTTATCATTCACGGTCAAAGATCTCTTGACAGAGTTTCACCACATGGATACCAGCTATAAGAGATGGAAATTACCTTTGCATAGGCCCAAGGATGAAGGATCCAAACTTAGGACGTTCTCTAGTAGTGAAAACCCTCCTTTCCATGAAGATTTGTTTGTAGAGTATTTCTGGTACACCTATTATTCAATTGTTCAGTTTTTGGGAGTACAGGTTCTGCCTCTCATGTTGAATGCCCCAATGGTATTAGCTACAAACATACAGAGCAAGGATGCCAAGCCATTTGATTATTCTAGCTACTTGGCCAACACCCTACATCGAGGGCTTGAAAAGATTAAAAATAATAGTGATAATATTAATTTTGAACACTATTATTTTCTTATGCATTTTCTTTTGTACGAGGGACAAGTCAGAGGGGTCTGGAGTGAAGAATTTAGGATAAAAGATATAGATGAAAATGGATATTTTAAACCTGTACAAATGTGGACTTCATTGTGGGACAACTGATTTGGTAGGTGTCATTACCTTTATTTTGAATATTTTTTTGTAAAACCATTCATGAAGTTGTTGGGATATCCATGCAATTATAACCTATCCCCAAAAGTACAAAGATTTGTAAGACAAAAGGAAAATGACTAGAGAAATAAAGTGAATCATAACTAGGGAGACTAGAATGCTTTCCCTAATTGTATAGTGATAAGGTTTTATGGGTTCAAAGGGGCTACACACTTAATGCCATGAGTAGTTCCTGACTGAATTTATTATCTAGAATTTATGAGGCAATTGGAAAAATATGATTCCAAACACCTCAAAGGATATAGCAAACAATTAATTCTTCCCAACACCTTATGTTTTGGAGACTTTACAGTGGTTGCCAATGAAGGATATGGAGAAATTGATGGTAAATTAGCATAGTACAACCTACCTCTAGGTGATGTACAGAAAAAATTTGATGCAGAAGGGTTTATTCACAAGGCAATATTATCGCAGGGGCTATCAAGGTATGAACATTTGTTCTCAATCGAAGATGTCATAAGAAACCAAGATGAGGCTTCCACCAAGGAAAGAATGGCGACCTATAACAATATTATGCTTGTAAAGGAATGGAAGAGAAATAATTTCCCATCTTATTCAAAGGCGTTTGGTGAGATACATGATCCTTTAACAAGAATTGAGCAACTCATCGCTCATGTCAATGAACTGGTAAAGGATGTTCCCCCAGTTATTTTTGATGCACCTCATACAACCTATTCAGCAGTACAAGTTGAAGACATAGAGCCCTTGGATTACATACCTTCACAGCCTACTCCTGAGGTATGTTTTTCTATAGATACTGATATAAGTGAAGAAGAGTAGGGTGATGAAGAGGGTGAGCAGGTCAAACAAATAATTGCTCCTATGATTTCACAGTACGAGCCCCCTCAATAGTAGAATATTGTAAGATTTGAGGCATCAAATGAAATATTTGATGATGTGAGGTTCATGGCTGGACAACAGTTTATTTTTTATTATGTTTTTGTTAATCTTCTAAATTTAAATCATTTGTTTATAAAGATAAAGGAAGAAAAATGAGACAAGATGCAGGATATCACTCCTGAACAGGAGGCAACTGCTCTGGAGGAATTGAAAAGGGAGGTAGATAACGAAATGGAGTCCATCACTCCTCAAAGAGGAAGGGAATTGCTTCAAGAAGCTAGAGTGTTGCTCCTTCTAGGGTGAGATATTAGCTCTTCAATTTTATTTGATAGCTCTAGAAAAAGAGGGGATAAGACAATGAACTTAATAGAAGAAGCAAGTGACAAAATTTATTCAGGATCTAGGTACAACCCAGATGAAGCCACCTTGCTTATTTGGTCACTATATCCCCATGATGAAAGACCTATTACAATTATTAATCCAAACCAATTTTTTGGACATCTCTTGGTTCAACAAGTAGGGGATACCAACCCTATAGAGACAACAAAGTTGAACATAAATGTGGCAAAATTTACCAAAGCACAGATCAAAAAATTGATTAAGGAAAATGGTAAACTGAAGAAGGAGCTAGAAAATTAGAGAGAAAGAACATCTTCCTCCTCCACATTAGAGTTGTACTCCCCATGGATTGAAAAAGACAAGAGAGTTCTTGATGTATTGGTTAATGCAGCCTATTGGAAGAATTGCCATCTAAAATCCTAGGGGAAATGCGAAGAATTGGAGAAAGAAGTGAAAACCATCAAATATAACACTGTATCTAAAATGATAAAGAAAAGATTCAACAAAATGATGAAGTGTGCTAATTAATATTGGAAAGTATTCAAATAGACATGCATTGGATTGGTGGAGAATGAATGATTGTAACCTAGACTGATGGAGGAAAAAAAGGAGCTTGTAGATAAGAATGTCATGAAAGGACAAATATTTTTGACATATAACAAGCTGGTAGAATCACATAATGGATATCACAACAGGCTTAGGGAAGATATTGAAAGCTTTGATTTAGTCCCGACACTTCATAATGGCATTGGAAGTCCATGAGAATATGATGATTGGAAGGAATAGCTTGTTGGGCTTCTAACTACTACGTTGCAAGAAATAAATGACAAGGATATGGTTTTACAAAACACTCATAAGAAACTCGAAAAAATAATTTCTATAGAATATGATATGAAATAGGCAATCTCTAACATGGACACCTATGTTGAATAGGAGTACATCCATCACCTCTGCAGTCAATCTGTTTATTAGCCAAAGTGTAGATGTGTCAAAATCAGATTCAACAGGACAACCATCAGATTCAAAGTAAGAATGCCAGCCGACAACATGATGAGAACCCTATCATGGAGTAGAAGCTTTGAACAAATCTTAGGTCGTCATGGGCTTCTGCTTGGAGATTAACAAATCAGTGCATTCACTTGTAGCATTGTTTTATTTATAATTTGAGTTATGTTTAGTTGTCAAATGTCATGACTTTTTGTAAGGGGTTTGTAGCTTGTTGCCTCTCATATATAAGAGAGATCAAGACCTGAATAGGAGATCACCACATCATTTTTAATTAGACTTTAGAGTAGAAAATAGTAAGAAGATAGATAATAGATTGAAAATCCACCAATTATCCCATCCATCTCATATCATAAACTATTTTTATAATGCATATCATTAACTTTGAAGATCAATACAATGGAGAAGGTTACACATAATTACTAATTTTATTTCTAGTGTTCAACTGTTGTGGATTCATATGATTATATTTTATTAACTTATTTGGTTGTCTCCAAAGTGGATGTTTATGTTATTCAAATTGAGTGTGTGGCAGTACATTTAATTTGTATGTACATTGAATTTGAATTCTTCAGGAATAGGGGCTATGACCATGGGGTTTTAGATTTATTTATGGACATGATCAAGTAGTAATGTGGGCCACAAAATGCATCTTGTCACACAAATATTTGCAATTTTTGCTAATCATAAAATCAAATGTAGTGTATTTTTGTAGTATGTGGGATGTGGGTGAGGTGTAAGTTGGTGGATACTAATCGGGATTTTTAGTCCCAACATAATAGAAGCTAACATTTCAACATCCATAACTTAGAAGCTCTACCAAGAAGTAAATATAATGAGCTAACAGTTCAACATCCATAACTTGGAAGCTCTGCCAAGAAGTAAATATATTGAGCTAATAGTTCATCACCTTATAGTTCAAATGATAAAATAAATAATACAAATAATTGAACATCATCACATTACTAAAGTTTGAATTTGAGCTTTTTAATTGATTTTCACATGGAGTACATATTGGCATTGGCAATGCAAAATCTTGCCAATGCCCAAAGACAAGTCTGCACAAAGTTGAGTTGGAACTTGGAAACTCATATTATCAAAGATTGATAATTAAAAATCAAGTCACTGTATCACCTTTTCAAGAAACTTCCACTCTTCAAGTGGTGGAATTTCCATTTGTTCTAATTGATGTTGTTTGACTTGAAGTTTTGTTAACATTTCATGATTGTAATTGGAACTGGACCCTGTCTTGAATTCTTTAGTCAATTTTGCATTCAAGTTTATCATTAGTTCACATCTGGGTTCTGAGGAAACTAGCCCAAATCAATCTTCCTTGCACCTTCCATATTCTTTTTGAAACCATCATTTCCAATGAATCGATCATTTGTGTCAAAAGCCTCTGGAAAACCAAGCTCTGTGAAGTTCCTTACCTTTTCATCCACCACCTTCATCTTGTATGCAACAAAATGAAAATATTCCTTTGTTCCATGCATTCTCAAACACTTTTCAATGCTAGATGACAACTTCATTGAGGTTTCAATCCGATTAGTAATCCCTTTTGATTTCAAATCATTGTCACTGGCTTTGTAGACTGTTTGTAGAACTTGATTTGTAGATTTCTCTAATTTTGGAACATTTTTGTTGTCCACTAAATATTTGTTGAGATTCTTATAATGTTGTCTTATAGCATCAATCAATTGAAACATGTCACACAAATGATCAAAACTCTGCATTATTTCATCCCAGATCTTTTGTTTCATATGCCTCACTGTATCTCTATAAAATGTAGATAACTTATTTTGAGAAGACTTAATTTCTTCTTTTGCTTCCGCCAGCTCTATCTCCAATCTTTCATTTGTTTTTCTCTGTTTCTCCAGTTTCTATTCCCACTGTGCATTTCCATTCGCAATGCTTAGTCTTAATTTTTTTGAAGTGGATTTTTCCTCATCATATTTCTTGTTTCTCTCATCTAGCCTTTGCTTTAGGTCATTCACTTCTCTCTCATTTGGTTTATCCTCTTTGCTTGTTGATGTAGAGGTAGATTTTATTTTTCTTTTTTCTAATTCATTGCTCTTGTTATCTATTTCTTTCCTCTTTTCTTTCTCACTTGCTTGGTCTTCCTTTAACTTTTCTATTTGGGTCTGCAACCTTTTCTCCTCTCTATATTTATTTAACAATGATGTGTACACCAATTCATTGTTCTTCTTTAATACATTAATTTTGTCAGTATTTTTTAGGCCAAAAAAATCCAATTGAAAATTGGTTACCTAGTATTCAAATCGATCCATCTGATTTGTTGGTTTATTTTGAACTATGGGAACAATAATTGTTTACTCCATGATTTCTTTATTTGTGTAAAATGTGGGTAATACCATGGTTTTTCCAGGCTCTTAGGTTACAAAAAACTCACTCTCCATTAGTTGCTTCTTTTCTTTTTTATTCAAGTCTAATTTATTTTTAAACTCTTCAATGAAATCATAACCTAGGGAGGTAGGAACAATGGAATGCTTGAATGGAAAAGTAATAGGAGTACATGTAGTTGCTAATGATGTCACAACCACACTAACTGGAATTGGGGGAGTTCCTGGAAATAACTCCTTTGTGTTGGATCCATTGATAGTGTGACTTGGACCTATCAAAATCATTTGCCTCTTTTGATTGCCTTGATCACTTGGTGTTTATGTGGTATCTTGTATTGTTTTCCTCTTGTGTGTAGTTTGTTGTTGTAGCACATGTTGACCACTACTAGTACTACTACCCATACCATCACCACCAATGGAACTCCCAATTGCACTAAGCTGTCCACCAAGGGCATGTCCTAGTTGTGATTGTATTTGACCATGGGGATGAGGATTAGAAGCTCTAAAAAATTTAGTTTCACTTGTATGCCCTTGGTCTACTTTTTCACCTCCAAGCCCAAGGCAATATTTATCAACTAGTTTTCTATGCTCAACATTTGTTACTATCCAAGGGCCTTTTCCTTTGGACCCCAAAGGACCACCTTCATAACCAATTTTTTCAAGTAGGGCTACTCCTGAAGTATATGTTGAAGCATATGCTTCTTTTGTGGCCTCACTTAAACCAGGTTTGTAATTAGCATGGCTTTGTTCTACTTCTTCACTATCATCATTAGATTCATCATCACTTTCTTTGTTTCCATGTTCATCAAGATGCTCTATATTCCACAATTTGCTAAACTCTTTATCTTCTTCGTTAGCTCCATACTCTGCAAGAGCTCCTGGATCACCTAGGTCCTTCCTCAAACCAAAGCGCATAAATTTTTGGTCATGACCAATTTTTATCTATAACTTCCTTCTCTAGAGAACCTGGAATTTTTACTCTACTAGATGTTTTATCACTTTTTCATAAAAATTGTTGTATGTCCTAATTGTCTTGTGGTGCATGCCATAATTTCTATTGACAATTGTTCAAAAGAAATACCATTCTCAACAACACATTTCTCCATTGCTATTTTGACCTCATCCCAAGAATCCTTGTTTCTCAAGTTTTCAAGCAAGGGTTTACTTTGATGTTGAATTCTACTTGCAGCATTCCTATTGACCATAATCATTGATTTAATGATGTCACATGGATCATACTGCCAGTGATAGATAGCATCAAAGTCAAAAAAATCAAAAGATTATGTGCCACACTAAATTCTTTTCTCTCGAATGTGAACCCTCCACATGAAAAAGGTAAAGAAGGAAATAAGGTCTTTTGTTGTTGACTGAGAAAGTGTAGTTCATCAACACTATGCACCTACCTTACATATTCCAATGCAAAAACTGTTTATGTCACATGTATTGGAAGTTTGTATGGTTGTACTCTCGATCCATAAAATCGTAGCACAATATATTCTTCCATTAAGTACCAATCAGCCAATTGTATTTATTTTCCTAGTTGCATGAAGTTTCTACATGACATAGGAAATCTAGGCATTGGAGTATTTTTAATTTCTTGATAATGGAGCCAAAAAGTAGTCTACAAAATGACCATAGTTCTTTCAAGAATCATGCATCCTTATCTCAGTGGTCCATTCATATACTGGAGCCATTTTCTTTTCCTCTACATTAGTATATGGCTAAATCTGAAGCTTGTTGGTCTGAAACTTTCCTCTAAATTTGAATAGAAAAAGATAGCACACGTAGGTTGTGAACCTAAATGTCTTGGTGGAACCTTTTTTAATCATTAAAAAAAATTTATGCATGGATTCTACAATGTGCTGAATATAATTATATTTGACATGTTCAACACCATAATGGATATTAAATACCATTTAAGGAGGCTTGCACCCACTTCCAAATTTCTATCCAAACTAAGGCAAAATGCTAGCATGGAAATAGTATCATGAACCCATGGTTTAAAAATATCCAGATTATAAGGAGGCTTATGATCACCTTTCAATTTGTTTCTATCCTGAACTATTTTATTTAAGAAATTATTTTTTTGCCTTTCTTCCACTACTTCATAATCACTAGCAAGCTTTTCTAGGTCAATGTGGTCATTTCAAAATTCTTCGGTTGTAAAACCCAACACTTTTCCAAGTTATTCTACATTAATGGATAACAATTCTACTTGGCTATCTTTATTAACAATTTCTCTTTTCTTATCATCACAATTTTTGACACAGACCATGATAAATTTTGGGCAAGGGAAAACTTCATGTAACATCATGTGCCCTAATCCAGTTACCCACGATGCACTGATACTATTAACTTGAGTTTTATTTGCATCCTTATTTTGAGATGAAAATATAAGTTTTGAGGTATGCCTACCATAGATTTTAGGATCATAAATATCATGGTACCCATCAGTGAAACCTGGGGTTTTACGCAAATCTACATAATGTATTTTTTTATCGGACATTGCTCTAGTGGTACTGGTGGTATACATGCTTATACAATGTGAAGTTGTGAAATTTGAATTCCCTAAAACCTATTAGTCCTCCTTAATTTTTCTTAATTCTTAAGTCTCTAACCCAAACTTCAAATTTTGACAAAATAAGATTTTAAGAAAATGCCAAATGATGAAACGTAGCCGCAAGAATTTTTCACTTACCCAGATTCTGAGTTCTGACTCTTCAAGAGATTAATGCTAACAGTCGTGGAAACTAGAATGAATTTGTTGGAAGTGGAACTATGGAATCCAAAACAAGAAGGTGTAGTGCAATGATCAATCTCAAGAGTGAAGACTGAAATTTCTCCATGTGCTGACCCTCACTTTACACAGCAGTATAAAGTGTTTTTTTTCTCAAAATTGGAACATTAAAGTGAATTAAACGTCTCAAGTCTACATGTTGAAAATTCTAAACCATTGATCTTTCTAAATCTAATGGTTATAGGCTAATTTCAGAGGTTTAATTTTGCAAGACTATTGCTCTATGCATTTCATCTCAGAATGCAACTACAACCATACATCAAATATTAATCCAACGATTGAAACTTGAGTAATTTATGATATTAACTTAAAAAATAAACATGACACATATTTTTTAAAGTTGTTTTAAACTTTTGTGCACTAGGATTGGTATCAAGGCCAAGGGACCGGTAACTTAACATTGCAAAGGTAAAAGGACTTAAAAAAATCTCCCCGTATGTTGACCCTCTCACTTAAAAGTTAAAAAAAAATCTTTTTGACAGTTGACACTTAGTAGTACAAAGTGCTTTAGATGCTTTTTTTTTTTAAATTGAAACATTAAAGTTGCAAATTTTTAACCATTGATCTTTCTAAATCTAACAGTTATAAGGTGATTCTGGAGGTTTAAGTTCACAAGCCTATCACTCTATGCATTTCATTCCAAAATGAAAATACAACCATACATCAAATGATCATCCAATGGTTGAAACTTGACTAATTTATGATATTAACTTAAAAAAATAAACATGATAGTGACACATTGACACATGTGTTTGAAAGTTGTTTAAAAGTTGTATAATGATAATTGTGATTCGTGTACAACATCGAGGCATTGAAAAGACAGAATGAGTGATGAGCGATGAGCCTTGATCTCACCATATGTCTACATCTAACGGTTCTAGTGTTATTCCAAAGGTTTCAATTCACAAGTCTAGTGCTTTAGAGATTTACTTTTGGAATGCAACTACAGTCATCCATCAAAAATTCATCAAACAGTCCTAGATTATATTAAGTTTGCAAGCCTATTGCTCTGTGCTTTCATTCCAGAATGCAAATACAACCATACATCAAATGATCATCCAACGGTTGAAACTTGACTAATTTATTATATTAACTTTAAAAAATAAACATGACACATTGACACGTGTTTTAAAGTTGTTTTAAAATTTTGTGCGCTAGGATTAGCATCAAGGCCAAGGGGTCGATAACTTAACATTGCAAAGGACTTAAAATAATCTCCCCATGTGCTGACCCTCTCACTTAAAAGGTAAAAAAAATCACTTGACAGTTGACACTTAGCAGTATAAAGTGTTTTAAATGCTTCTTTTTTTTTTTGAAATTTGAACATTAAAGTTGCAAATTTTTAACCCTTGATCTTTCTAAATCTAATGATTATAGGGTGAATCTGGAGGTTTAAGTTTGTAAACCTATCACTCTATGCATTTGAAATCTAGTATTCATAGTCCTTCCCCCATTCCTAACAAAATTCAATACCATTGGCCTAACAATGCTTCATCGGTGAAACCCCCATCATAGCCTTGCCGATGGCCCAAAGAAAATAGCTCACAACCTAGTATTGGTGTAACAATATTCTATTGGGATAACTCATAAGGTGCTCTCCCTGATATACCGATAGAGTCAACAAAAGTAAGAACATCGTTGTAACACATAAACATCAGTGGAAGGAATGATTGCATTCCCCCGATGGCCCAATATAACCATGAATTTAGATGCTTATCTTTTGGTTTCAACTGTGTGTATTTTTGTGTCAAAAATACACACAGTTGAATCCAAAAGCTAAGCATCTAACTACATGGACTGTGGAAAACTCATACTAACTAACAATGAATTATCAAGTGCATATTGCATAAATTATATTACTTAATTTCTTAAAGGAACAAAACTGATTTGAATATATTAATATAAATAGACACTGAAGTTCTGAACTTGGAAAATAACTCTTTATTGTAAGTGTAAATGAATAATGAAGAATAGCACAACACAACCATTTATTTTATTGCAACTGAATTTCAATGTCACATTATTACATATCTTTTTAAATATGAGTACTTGTAGAGCAGGCAAGCTCCTGTTTTGTATAAATAACATATGTTAGTGTGTCACTTTACATAGACACAATTTAATAATTCCTTCCAAGTTGTTGCTCATTACAATGGATTACAAATTGATTCCAATTTCCAAGCTTCTACTAGTGACAACATATAATTCCTTCATTCCAAGCATCTTCTTGTAACAATGTAATACAAATGTGGCATTGAAAATTAAGTTTAAATGCAAGGGATTTTCCCAATTCCAACCATGTTGGGGGAAAGGGGGTTCTAATCATTCTGGGGAAATGGGAGCTGTGAAGATACAAAATGTAATTATCCCCTTCAAGAACCAGATTCATGCAGAAGATGTAATACAAATGTGTCTCTGAAAATAAATGCATGGAACTTGCTAGGCCAACCATGCTAGGGAAAAGGGAGTTGTGAAGATACAAGAGTAGTTTATCTACTCCCATCCTTTGCACGCAGCTTCCATGCACTGGTATAGCACTTACCTCCATTAGAGCTCCTCATCCTAGCTCAAAACCTATCTAATGATGGTAGGAAGTCGTTGTTGTCACAATTCCCACTCATTTAATTTTAATGTCAACCCAAGGGGTGTCTAAAGATATCTACGATAAGAGTTGGATTGGTATGGGGGGGGGGGTTTTGGTAATTTTGGCTTGGTTAGGAGCAATTCAAAGCAATTTCCCTATTTTTTTATTCCTTTTTTTAAGAGTTCTTTTGAACTAACATTCTATTCTTGATTTATCCTAAATGACTTAGAAATGGATTTTGGACAGAGAAATTTTGTTTCAAGACAAATAGTTCATGAAGGAATGGAGAATTAATTTAATCTAATTTGCATAACTTGAAATCCAATTAAAACTTGAGTAACTACTTGAAAATAAACTATTCCATTCCTCACTTACCAAATTGACAAGTAACTATTTTCCTTTGCAAGGAATTCATCAACATGCTATCACAGATTATTTCAGTTATATGAATGACTTCTGAACTAAAAAAAACTATAGAACTTGATAAATAGAACAAAGTAAAAACAATGATGCAACAAAACTTTGATCTAAGTTACCTTCAACTTATGAAAATGAAATGATTTCAGCTTAAGCTAACAGTAAAGCAAAACATAACAATATTAATCAAATAGTCAAATCTGAACAACTAACAGGGTCACCTCATTCAGAAAGCAAGTCAAAAGAATCCTTGAACACAGTGTTGAGATCAACTTCCTTATTATTTCCAAATAATGTGCCCAAAATAGGGTTGAGTTACATAAAAGATTCTAATCCTAATAAAAGAAAGCAAATTACATGAGAAAGATCAAAAACTTGATACGATCTAACATCCAACTGTGTTGGCTATGGATATAAATATCCAATATTTTTTTGAAAACATCAAAAAAGTGGGAATTTTAATCTTCTTCCAATTCGAAAGATATCCTGGTGTGCAAGAATAAGTTGACGTTGATTCTTGTAATTGTCCTTAGTTGCATTGATTTCCAAATTTATGAATTAGTGTATAGTTTTGGAGCTTGAGTTGTAGTAGGTGATATCTTTATCCAGCACGATGATTTATACGATCGGCATCATAAATTATTTGAAGATGAGTCACAAAAAAATTCACCATCCCTTACTTTGAAACAAAATCAGTTATCATATGGTTGAACATTAAATATTAACTCATGATACATGTACATGTATAATAAATAATTATTAGTTATAATCACCACATTTCAATCATGCATAAATAGAGAATAAGCATTTATATTAACCATACACATTCTAAGTTTTTATACTTTCATAAGTTCATAAAACATACATAAAAGATAGAATTATGAGTTTTCAAAGCCAAACATAAAGTATTTAAAAGGTTAAAACTTAATGATTATGAGGTCAATGCAGAGCCTCATCATTCTCCTCCACCTGAAGTTAACCATATCCTCATGGTTTATCTAGGTTGAATATGAATTCCCCTATTGATGGATTCCATCCAAAGAGCATAGTCAAAGACTCCTCCACTGTATGCAACTACATTTCTTATTGATACTGCAAACCCATTGTTATTCTCCAATTTGTCATACCATGTTCTAAGAAACTCTGCTGGTATTTGTGAAGGTGCATTAACTTTTACCGCACACATAATAATTGTAGGCCATCTGAACCTCATACCAATCCAGAATTCTTGTTGTTCATGAATTAAAATGATCGCCTGCTTGACACGTGTCAAGCTCCATCTGAGGTTATTGGGTGATATTGGTTCTCTCCTCTTTATTGCATCAGGAAGTAACCTAAATATTTCTTCACATTCTTGAATGGATAGAGGAGGAAGAACTCCCTCAATATTTTGAAATGTTGCAATGCTTTGCAACAAATTCCTTTTATAAACCGGAGTGACATCATTTAACCTGGATATAGACCTGAATCTATCAATATAGTGGGTTGTTGTTGGGAATTCATTTCCCATCGGCAATCCATATGTTTGTTGCATGATCCTGTATTCTTCCATTCGGGTTGACCATTCAACATTATTTTTCAATAGTGAAACAAAAGATTTTATTTGAAGTTCTCCTACATAAATATTGAGCAATGAGTAGTAAGAGTCTCCCATAATAAATCCATGTTGAAAGAATAAAGACATTTGATTCAAGAAATCTGGACAACTGCTAGAATAAGATTCCATAAACTCATAATCTACCAAGAAATAAACAGGTCTTTTTAACACAATTTGATTTAGCTTCCATTTTAGAAACAGTTCCCTAAGAAATAAACTATAAACAGTAGAAGGTTTTCTTGTACAAACTAAAGAAAATGCAATATCCATAGTCTAGATAACTCTCTCCTCTGCCTTTTCTTTTTCTGTGATTGCCTTTCTAACTATTTTTGAAGTTCCTTGTTAAGTTGCTTATATCTCATAGAAGTTAAGGAAAGGTATCTAGGCTCTTATGTGCTTTCTTTTATTTTCAATTCTGCTTTTAATTCATAAATTTCTTTATCCTTCTTCTCAGTTTGCATAATTCTCTGAGTCATTTTTTCTTCTGCTTATTTCAATTGTGAAAACAATTGATTAGTTTGTTCCTCAAACTGTTCTTTCAACTGGCTTGTTTCCCCTTGAAACTTCAATACTTCATCATATTTTTGTTTCAATTTCTCTTCAAGTATCATATTTTGAATCTTGAATTCTCCTAATTCCTTTTCCAACCTAGATATCTTAAGAGTTGTTTGAATTTGCTCCTCTTCTCTCTCATTCAAATTTTCATTATCAGAATCTATTCCTTCATCTCCTATTTGCTCCTCTTCTGAAAAACTAATATCTTGAATAGGGGAATGATGAGGTAAAAAAAATTCTTCGAATGTTGAACATTCTTTTTCTATCCCTTCTGCTTCTGGCTCTACTTCTTGCAATACCTCCTCTTCAAGCTCTCCTTTTTCAACTTCTTCTTTATCAAGGTCATTAGAGTCATCTAAATGGATGGTAGGAGTCAGTTTCCTAGATTCACATTTATCTTATTCTTCTCTTTGTGTCTCTGACCTAGTTTTTCTTTTAGGTATTTCGACTTTCACAACTCTTTTCTTATTTTTAGAATTCTTTTTTCCAAACTTAGAATTCTCTGTGGTTTACTTCCCTTCATTTTTCCTCTTGCTCATAGAAACATAGCTCTCTAGTTTGGGTTTCTTGTTCTCCCTAATTGTTTGAGCAAGGTTTTCTCTGAACTCTCTTTTTTTCTTTTCTTTGTAGAAGAAGGGTTCTCTGGCTTTTGTTTCTTTGGCCTACCAATAGGCTTAACTAGCTTTTTAGTTAAAACCCTAGTTTTACTAATCTTTATTGTTCTGCCTTCAGCAATCTTAGGTTTTCCTTTTCCTTTATCTGAATTCAAAATAAATTTCCTCCATTCCTCTTCTCCATTAGGTTTCCGCATGAAATGGTGTTTAACTATTAAATATATTAAACCATGATGTGTTACCCTATTTTCCTTTTCTTTACATCTAATAGCCATTTCAGTAAGCTGAGAAAATAGAAAAGCAAGTAAATTAATTCTTACATTAGGTCTAGCTGCTCCATGTCTAACATGATTCAATAACTTGAGGGCTGGCCCTAGAACTGTTGCAAATTGACCCTCACAGGTGAAGAATTTCATTACATAGAGTGCAATTGATGCCCAAGGTTCTTTCAAATTCCCTCACTGTATACCTTTGTTTTTCCCTTTATGTATGTGAAAAACAGGTAAGGGCTCACCAGGAACATGAAATATTTCAAGTAGCTCCTGCAAATTTGAAAGCCTGGGTTGAATACAGTCACCTTCCACAGGAATTCCTGATAATGCATTTATCATAGCTACAGATACTTCAATGGGTTCTCCTCTAACTACTGTAAAGTTGATATGGAATTTTTTGATAAATTCCAATACTATTTCCCACTCATATCCTTCATATTTGAGTAAGAAATCCAACCATCCAGCTTGTTGTAAACACCTTCTAGATTCTTCATCTAAAATTACTCCTTTTGGCTCTACCATCCTTTTATACCCCATTTTTATGAGACTAAAATTCTTCAAGCTCAGAGTTTCACCAGCAATGTCGAAATTTCCATAAATATCAATCTTATGAACTAGATGGCGGCATTGATAATTTTTGAAAAGAGGTGATATGATATATGAATGAATGCATTATTAACTGCATGTATTTGCATGCCTAAAATTTCTCGTCGATGTACTGACAAAAGCGTGTCTCATACATCATAATCTGATTTCCCATCATATCACCTCGAAATTCTCTCCCATATTTATTGCCCAATTAGGAAATGAAATGTTCATTTATTCTTTTTAACAAATTAAATGTGGCTTTTCGAACAATCATAATTAAATCTTTTAAGTAAACTTTACAAGCTATAATGATTGTACTTCAAACTTTGAAAAATTCTTGGAGATATAAACGCTTACCTGTTAATGATGGAGATTTCAAATGATGGTGATTGATGGTGATATGTGTCCATTCTAAATTCGCACAATCAACAACCAAGATTCGGCCTTTATAACGTCATTAATGAAAACACACTGAGCTTGACCCTTGTGGGAGCCCACTTATTTCCACATGTCAATCAGTACTTCTAACATTTCCTCGAATTAACCCTATACCTGCACATCACACAAACTTATTAGAAATAAATGAATCTTAGAAGGCTTCATCCGTACAAAACCTCTTTATGTGCACCAGATTTATTATTTGAAATATCTCAAATCCGGTCCATCAAATCAAGCGTGATCAGGAGTCATTTCACACTTGAATTAATTCAATTTTAACTGATTAAGCATGATCAGGCGCTTCTTTTCCTTCTTTTTCTTTTTTCTTTTTTTTCTTTTTTCTTTTTCTCTTTTTTGCAAAGTAAACTACCATTTCTGGTTTTCAATTTACTCTGTTTATTTATACCCATCAATCATGGATTTAAGGATTGATCATTTCTCCTAAAGAAGAAAAATCTTCCTTAGTAAAATGCTCAACTCTTGCTTGAAGTTCTCACATAAATTCTTCTTTTGATGTTGGCTTGTGATAGAGTTTTAGCCTATGTCCATTTACCAACATTTATTTCCTTTCTCCATCAATTGGTATTAATCAAACAACACCATTATCAAACACTTGTTCAATTTCATATGGGCCAAGCCATCTTGTGTGTAGTTTCCCTTTAAACTCTTGAAACTTAGAATCAAATAATAAGGCCCAATCACCTACGGTAAATTGCTTACTGTGTATATTTTTATCATGCCACATCTTCCTCTATCCTTGAATGAATTTAGTTCGGTGCAAAGTTTCAATTATCATCTCATCCATCTTGTTCAATTGCATTATTCTATTTCTTTGTGCTTCAGTAATATCTATCCCCACATTGACAGTTGTTCTAAGTGTTTCACATTCAAACTGTATGGGAAAAATAGGAGTCTTACCATAAACAAGCTCATAAGGTGAAAATCTAGTAGTTGTCTTCCACATTGTATTGTATGCCCATACAACTTCAGTTAACCTATATGACCAATCATTCTTCTCAGATGAAACTATTTTTGTAAGAATATTTTCCAATTCTCTATTGGTTACCTCAACTTTCCCATTGGCTTGGGGGTGGTAAGGCGATGACTTCCTATGTTGAATTTGATATTTCTGAAGAAACACTTGGAGCATTAAAGACATGAACTAGGGTCCTTGATCTAACACAAGTTCTTTAGGTGCTCCATATCTTTGTAGAATATTCTTGTATATGAAGTCTGCAACCTTTTCCTCTTTTGCAACTGGCAATGCCTTGACTTTTACCCATTTTGTAACATAATCAGTACATACCAATATATAATGATTTCCCTTGGATGGAGGATCGATTGGTCCAAAAAATTCAATACCCCACTTTTCAAATGGTTCAAGGGATACTTGTGTTTGTAATGGCATCTCTGTTAATCTTGTAGGTCTCCCCATTCTCTGATATTGATCATAATGTTTGATGTATTGAGATGTATCCTTAGTTATATTAGGCCAAAAGTAGCCTGCACCTAAAATTTTATGAATTGTTCTTATGGTAGAGTAATGTCCTTCCCTTGGTTCATCATGACAAGCCTTCAATATATCATATACCTCAGTTTCCTGTACGCATCTTCTCATTATATGATCTGGGCACAATTTAAAAAAAAAAACCATTAATCCATTCAAAACGAGAGCTTTCCCTAATTAATTTATTTTTCTGTTTTGATGAAAAACTAGAAGGATATTTCTCAGTTACTAAGTAATTTGCAATATCAGCAAACCATGGTGATTGGATTGATATTGCAAATAAGTGTTCATTAGGAAATACATCTTCCACAGGTTCATCATTACCTTGCAGAACTATTCTCAATAAGAAATGAGGTACAACATTATCTTTACCTGGTTTATCAACGATATTTATATCAAAATCCTAGAGCAAAAATAACCATCTAATTATACGTCCTACCACAACAAATTTATTCATGAGATAACGAATAGATGCATGGTCAGTATGCACAAATTATTTATATCCAGTAATATAATGTTGAAATTTGTTTATAGAAAACACAAGTGCTAGGAATTCCTTCTCAGTAGTGGTGTAATTCAGTTCTGTTGGATTAAGGTTTTTGCTTATATAATATATGGTGTGCATTGCACCAGATTCATCCTTTTTCCCAAGGACTGCTCCAATTGAAAAATTAGAGGCATCAGTATTAATATGAAATGGTTCACCCCAAATAGGACCAGCTATAACAAGTGATGTTGTTAGTGCCTGCTTAATTTGATCAAATGACTCCTGACAAGATGAAGTCCATACAAATTCGTAGTCTTTTTTTAATAAAGTGAAGAATGGACCTACAATTCTACTGAATCCCTCAATAAATCTTCTATAATATCTGGAGTGTCCTAGAAAACTTCTTACATCGGTTTGGTTCCTAGGAGCAGGTATTTGCAAAATGATTTCAATTTTCTTTGGGTCTACCTTGATTCCTTCTTTTGACACATGATTCCCTAGAACGAATACTTCTGTCATCATTAATAAACTCTTCTCACGATTTAATGAAATTCTATGTTCTCTACATTTGTTTAGGACTCTATCCAGACTTTCCAAGGATTCATCATAAGTTTTACCATGGACTATGAAGTCGTCCATATAAACCTCAACACATGTTAAATCTTAGAAAATGGCAAGAACAACACGTTGAAAAGTAGCAAGAGCATTACACAACCCAAAAGGTAAAACCCTATAAGAAAAGGTACCCCATGGACATGTAAACGTAGTTTTGTCTTGATCCTCTAAGGCCACCTACTTTTGGTTGTATCCGCTAAATACATCAAGGAAAGAAAAATAGCTACTTCTAGATAAGTTATCCAACACTTGGTTTATGAAGGGTAATGGGAAATAGTCTCTTTTTGTAACTTTATTTAGTTCTCTATAATCTACACACACCCTCCATTTTCCATTTTTCTTAGGTACAATTACCAGTGGAGAAACCCATTTGTTGTCTAAAATAGGATAAATAAATCCTACCTGGAGAAATTTCTCTATTTCCAATTTGACAAAATCTCTTAGAGCAGGGTTAATTTTTCTCTGGGGTTGTCTGATAGGTTTAACATCCTTGGTATAAATATGGTGTGTACAAATGTCTGGATGGATTCCTCTCATATCCTTATAATCCCAAGCGAAGGCTCCTGTATTTTTCTCTAAAATCCCTTTTAGCCCTTCTTCTTGTTTTGTTGTTAATGCATTATTGATAAGTAAGGGTTTGTCCGCTTAAATCAGGATTTGTTTCATCTTTTCTTGAAGATTCAATGGGTCACTAATTAACATGTTTAATGGGAAAGGATGTGGGATAAGTTGATGAAGTAATCCGTTCTTGTTTTGTGATGTTTGCAAAAGGACAACAAGATGAGGTTTCAGATTTATTACATTCTCCTAGATCCTCCTCTCTTAAGTTCACATAATTTTGATATTCCTCAGCATGTTTTGCCAAGGTCATCATTGCAAGGCCTTTTATTTCTTCATCCTTAGAGTCAAGATCATCAATCCAGATTCTATTCTCAGATGCTAAAGATGGTTTGGCTAGCGGATACAAAATCACTTCTTTTTGTTTTATTCCATTTAAAATAGTCATACTATCTGACCTACAGTTAATGAGTGCAACGACAATTGCTAGCCAAGGTCTTGTTAAAATAATAGGATAACCCCTCTTCCTTTGTCTATTTTTTAACATAAGGAGATGAATAGGATAATCCCAAGTGTCAATAGTAATAATGACATCCTCTAAAATCCCCTCAGGTTTTGCTATTGAATCATCAGCTAGCTGAAGAACTGTAGTTGAAGGTTTAACATCCATTATCCCAATTGTTTCAGTTGTTTCTATTGTAATAACATTAATGGTTGCTCCTAGATCAATAAGAACATTCTGAATTTCAATACCATTAATGCTAAGAGTATTCACAGGACTTCCTGGGTCACCATATTTTTGTGGAATTAATTTTCTTGAGAGGACATCCGACAAATTTCCTCCTACTTGAATGGTAGGGGACAACTTCTTTTTCCTCCCAGATGTCTTAATACATAGAGATTTAACCACGTTGTTGATCTATGGAATATCACGAATAGCCCTTAATAGGGGAATTTCAATTTTTATCTTCCTGAGCTCATGAATAATCTGTGGATCAACTAAATCATTGTTTTTAGCAACTTGCTCAATCAATGGTTCTTGATGGAGATGTGAAGGAAATGGTGCTTTTTTAGCATGATCTTCATTGATCTCTTTCTCTAATTCCTTTGCTAAGTCTCTTTGTTGATCTTCCTTAGTTTCATTAGTTTTGTTGGTATATTAGGATCAATATTATAGATAGGTTGTTGAGTCTTAACATTTTAAGGATTTGGAACTAGCTGAGCAGGTATCTGAGGTTGGTTGACTAGTTTAGAGGTTGATTGTTGATTTTTCCCAATGAACTGATTCTGATTTCAGGGTCTCTTTGGCCCCTGATTTTTCCATTGATTATTTCCTTGGTTAGGCTGCAATTGGTTAGGCTACCATTGGGTTTGATTTGGTTTCCACTGAGGTTGGTTTGATTTCCATTGAGGTTGTCTCCATTGTGGATATTCATTATATCCCCATGATGGTACCCAAGGATTTTTCATGGGTGGAAGTGGATTCTACATTTTTGAGGATTCCATTGAACCTGAGGATTCCATTGACCAATAGAATTCCACTAATTTGACCCCCAATTATAATTGTTTTTAGGTTGACCAAAGGCAGGGTTGAATTGTCTTTGTCCAACAAAATTTAATTCTTCCTCTACTAGTTTCTTCAATTGATTCCTAATCTTAGGGAGGAGGCTACACTTGCCAGTAGCATGTCTTTTTTCACATATGTCACATAAATCAATTTGATTGAGAGGACATTCCCTTAGTGGATGCTTATCCCTACATTTAGGACAGTAAATAGCTAAAGGTTCCACTGTTCTTCTATTAGGTTGAGAACTGAGATGAAGGAGAATGTTTGATTTTAAATTTATAATTTCTTCCATGAATTTAGAGACATCGGAGGAAGAACCTTTATTCTTCTTCCTATAGCCTGGTCTTGTCCTAGAATAATTTCTACAGATTTCAACGATCTCTTCAAATGATTGTTTATTAATATCACCTTTCCTTATTAAATACAAGGCATCCTTGGAATCATCATCAATGCCTTTTAAAAAGATGGACTTACTGATTTTTTGATC